>CM046859.1:1246891-2446891 GCA_025617745.1 Heliocidaris erythrogramma
GTTTGATACAGTATGTCTATATAATAATGATAAACCATTCTTTTATAGCCCATATCACGTTATGATATAACGTCCCTGTGCGCTTCCAAAGGATTTGGATATAAACTGATTTCTTTCATGTTCTGTTTAACAAGAAACTATCTTGATTTGTAAGTTTCATAACAAATCTTTTTGAAATTGTAAAATTATAGTCTTGTGCTTCATCATATTTGCAGCATAAATAAATGTTTCTTACCCCTGAAGTGTATGGTTTATGAGGAGTGTAGATGAAATCCGCTGTGACCTAATTCCATTCTACCCTTGATCGTCTGTCTGATGTGGAGAGGAGAAGATAGATATATCTATTCATCACTAAGGTGACAGACAGACAGACTTATGTCTTGACCAGATGGTATTGCCTGCCCTGTAAAGCATTCACCATCTTATATCATGTCTAATGATTTGATTCAGATTAAACCTTGTTCGCACTAGACATGATATACCACCTTTTTAAAATCAAAATGGCACTGCAAAATAGAAACCATTTTACGTCTAAATGAATGGCTAGTATGGGTGAATAAAGGGAACTAAGAATAATGTTGGATATTTATATAGCGCTCATATCCACCACACAAGGTGCTCAAATGTTACCCCGGGTAGCCGCAAAGAACAAAAGCACCCAGGAATACATGCTTACATGCATGTATCTATGTGTTAGAAGACAGAGAAATGTGAAACCCACTCATGCCAGAGCAAATAATTTTTATATAGGGGTTTATCTTGCCATGTGTGAACAAAGCTTTAAAAGCTGCTGAAATTGACATGACCTTTACTAAACTAAAGTAAATTGGCCTATAGGGTAAAATTATTCTGATGACCAGGGGAGCGTTTCATCAAGTGTTTTGTCAGTGATTTTTACCGACAACTGTTATAAGCTACTGAAATCCTTGCATCTGATTGGCCGAGAGCAAATTTTTCAGTAAAAATCACTGACAAAATGCTTGATGAAACGCTCCCCTGGTCACCCTCAACCCTCCCCCCCCCCCCAAATGAATAATTTGAAGTTAGAGGCAGATTTGCCACCTCATTGTCTTTATGCCTGATTTTAATTGAAATTTAATAAGTTACAATCTACTTTAGATAGCAAAAAGAACTCACCTCCAGAATAGATGAAATTTATTACTATTTTTGTTATTATTCCTGTTATTATTTTTTTTCATTATTATTATTATTATTATTGATATTATTATGACTTATTTTTGGTTATTGTTATTATTGTTATTTTTGTTATTTGTATTGTATTGGTTTGGTTTATTGTCATAAAAATCATTAAACATGCAGCTAAAAGCTGACATTGTCCAATTTACATGATAATATGCATATATAAATACAATTGCTATACATTAAAATATCAATTAAAATATGTAAATATATATGACCGACAACGTTAATTTTCTACCTCGTTATGAATTTCAGGGGTTAATGATTTAAGAGGAACAGAGCGAAAGGTGGGTATAATGCATTACATTCCTGAGAAGTAGATGACTTGTAAGTTTTTTATTTGACAGATTTGCATAATTAACAATAGCAATGAGTTGTCAGTCTAAAATCCTTAAAAAAACGACATAATTTTTTGGTTAAAATTCAAACAAGTAATACAGAGAACTACACAAATATATACGTAATATTTTTTTAAATTATTATTATTAATATTATTATTATTCTTGTCATTCTTGTCATTATTTACTATTATCACAGTAAATACAACAATGAACAGAAAGCCAAATCAGACTGATAAATGGGAACTACAAAGAACAAAGTGGGCCAAAAAAAAAAAAAAATTAGTAACTTTGCAAAACTTTTTGGTGTAATCTACACTTCATTAAATAAAAAGAAAGAAAGTAGTTATTACCTAGGGATTCAGGTATATTCTGTTAAGGGGAAAGTTCTTGAGATTGTTTCTATCAAGGTGTGATGTGATAAAGCTGACACACGAACCAAGATGGTTTGATTGAATTAAAGCTTTTAAGGAACGAAGCCCCATACATTGTTACCCCCCTTCCTAGGGCTACATCTTACCTGTAAGGTGGTGGTAGATAACCCCTAGAGAGACTCTTAACTGAGTTAGAATCAGGTGATTAGTGCGACATTTGTAGAACATGATTAGTCATGCTGTAGAGGGGTAATGGTATGACTAGGGGGCAAGAGTACCCCCATCTTAAGTGGTCTAATGGGTCAGTGTATTATAGAGTTAAAGACAGTTTTATTTTGTTCTTTAGATGTATATTTCATGCCAAAGAAATCAGTGACTGAAAGCATATTTCTTCAAAGCTATGCTAAACTTTCCTTCCATGTATCATAGTACATCAGACATAAATTCGAAAGTTCATAATTCTGAAATATTACTTGTATGTACAAATGATAAAGACATGTTGTGACGTATTGCATGTGAGTTTAATCATTGACCAAAAGCTTATGCATGAAATCTAGGCTAACTTCTATGGAAGAAACTGATGAAATTATGTGCAGTAATCAAGATGTTTTCACTGGAGTTTTTTATCCAGTGTCACTATCTGATTCCACAAATATGTTTTACACATATAGAATTGTGTGTTATTGGTGGTATCACGTTGTTGTCATGTAGCCACATAGAATCTTGTGGAGAAATTAGAAATACAATGGCTATCATTGTAAAGGATAAAAGGAATGAGTGTGTCTCTAGTGGTAATATGCTGAGTGATGTCAAATCTCGTCTGAAATTTAAAAAAAAAAATACATGTTCTAAAACCTTGCATCCTTTCAATAGTGCAACTTTCCTAGAGAGAGGGAGAGAAGGAGGAGAGATTAAAAAAAGAGACAGAGAGTCAGTCCTTCGATATTGTTGCCATCTATTCTGAAGCACGATGTATTTTTTAATTCAATTCAGACTTAAATGAAGAAAAAATATATATTTGTATGTTATCAAGACTTTAAATAGCATAATACATGTACAAGTGTATTTGTCTCTTGTCAGAGCTGATCAGTGAATAAGGCTCCCCAACAAAAGCATTGATTGCTAAAAGTAGCTCATAAATCAGTTTTGTTAACAGAGAACACCTGTAGCTTTCACCTTTTTTGTCATGGTGTGAAAATCCGCTTCAGAGAGATACTTCTTTTCAAATTTGTTGAGACATCTAGTATTAAGAGTATCCCACCCATCTGACGAGGTATGTTTGAGAAGCTCATCAATACCTTTTAGAGTGAAGCTTAGTTTGTAGGTGGAAGATGTATTGCATCACTTAGTTAGGTATCATAAGATAAATCTTACAAACAAGGTGAAGTAGGATGTGATTTGCCAGTAATTCATCCTATTTACGTCAAGGAGGGTCAAATTGTTTCAGAGTGCAACTTATTCTACTTTGATTTACCTGCTTATCACGATCAAGCATTTCACTTGATTTTTGCTTCTTTTGGAAAAGGCAGCTTGCCAAAATCGAGTGGCACTTAAAGGTTAAATATCATAGAGGCAGAACCATAATATTTTATTATATTATAGTATAGTATATACCTGTACTGCTTTTAGGCTGACTTTTATTCTCCTAAGTCAGATTATTCCTTTTCATGAACCATTATTACCAACATGCCTTTTGTATTTCTTGAGTTTTTATAAAATGAATTCCAAGTTGCAAAAATGAAAAGAATTTCTTTACTGAAGTAACAACTATACTCAAATCTACTGAGAGCCAGAAGGCCGCTAATAAATATCATTTTATATGTCCAGTTAATGCCTTCTCAGTCTCAGCAGAAAATTTTCCCCCTCTCAAGTTTCTGTTAAAGCCCTATATATCTTCTGACTGGTTTACCAAAAAATGATCATTATGAGAAGACAGGGCAGAAACCAACAGAGAAAAAAATATGGGTGAATCTACACCCTAAACATGTATCATATTCATCAAAGCAAATATCTGAAAAAGGCTTGTGATATCCCCTACAGCCATCATAAATAAAGAGTGTCGCCAGAAGATCCTAGCCTAAGCTTGTATCAATTCTCTTTAATTGGTCACTTTGGGCATCTGTACGTGTGAAAGGGGAGTCATATCTGTCTTTCTCTAAATAAACATCTACTCTTCAAGGCACATAGATGGCATGTAAGAGCAAGAAAAATCATCCAGTAAATTATTATGGAACTTGAGAATCAGTGTCAGATATTTACAGAATAACAGGAAATAATCAAGTCTGATGGCTGGGTATATAGTCGCTGTCTCAGCGTCACCATTGTGGAAGATTATCTGTCTCGTAATCATAGGGAGTGACCATACGGCTTATTGCTACACAGATAGGATTTCAGGGTTTTATCCATCAGGCCACTGTGTTTCAAGACAGCGTGACAGATGCCTTGGGGAGTGAGAGGTGTGAATTAGAGAGGAATTGATGGGTATTGGTCATTTTAGGTCTGGTCAATCCACCCTGGTTCTACTTGATTGACTCTGATTAACTTTTCTGATATCTTTCTTGGCTTACATGGGAGTGTGTCGTGATTGGTATTAGGAGTTTGGACAGGAGGTCTCCATTAGTTTTCCACTGCCATTCTAGTGATCCTTTGCTGTTGTGTGTTTTAAAATCATTGCATTTGTTTTTCTCATCTTCTCCTATCTGTTATCTGTATCTAAGCTTTAAAACATATTTTTCCATCTTCTCCACTTGCACCTTTTTTGCATCTCCACAAAATATAGGCCTATATTCATCCCTGCGGCCTTTCCACATCTCTCTTTCCATTTTACCATTTCCTATGCTTTATATCTATCTTTCCACTCTTCACCTTGGTATTAACACTTCACTTGTTTGTTTTTATTTTGACTCAATTTCTCTTTTTTTTTGCTACCCCTTTCTCTCTTTCTTTTCATCCTACTCTCTTACTCTCTACTTCTTTCTCTCACTTCTTTTGTGTTCTAGACTCTCAGTCTTTTTATATTTTGCCTCTTTCTCTTCTCCTATCTCTCCCCCTTCTACTTTTCTCTCAATTTGATCCTCCTTTATCTCTACCCCACTATTTTTTTTCTCTCTCTCTGTTCCTCCTCTTTTTCTTTCTTTCTCTTTATCTCTCTCTATCTCTCTTTCTCCTTCCGTCACTCTCTCCCTCTTTCTCTCATGCTCTCTCCTATTGCCATTATCTGGGGTTTTTTAATGCTGGTCATCCACTCATATATTATTCACTTGTCAGAGATGTGGAATATTTATAGGAACCACTGAGTCTGGGATAGGTCATCCATCAATTCTTCATGTAGCATTGTATCCAGCATGCATCAGAACGGCCATGTTCCTCGGATAAATCAGATTTTGACGGCCCATTTTATGATCATGATCAGTCTCAAAATTGATGAAAGGGAAGATGATATGTTGTCTTTTCTCTGTTCCTTTCCCATTTTTTTTTCTTTCTTGGTAGTTTCATTCAGGTGGCTAGAATGTGTTGCATCTTTGTTACTGAAGATTATTATTCACCCTCTCCTTCCCTATGGAGTTATATACTGTACATCACTTTTGTTTTGTTTTTTTTGTTTTGTTTTTTAGATGAAATCCATATGTATATAATATCCTTCAGCCAATGATTGTTCTTTGCACTATTAAATCCCTGCAAGGATGATGTGCAATTATGGATTTTTAAATATATATATATTTAAGATAATCGAGCTATAAAACAATTTTTTCCACACTGAAAACTTCCAGACATGTCGTTGACCTCATCCAACCCATCTTAAAGTTAAATGACCGGATGTAGATGTAATTGATTTTCCATATTTGCTGGATATTTTATAAACCTATGTCTGCTATAAGTCTGCAAGCTAGCCAAATGTTATAGCATGAGACCAAAGGGGATTGTAATGACTTATAATCAGTACCAATAATTGAACATTGTTTTGTACTCATTTTAAGTTTGAACTTTACAAGAGAGAGAGAAAAACATTAAATCTGGTAATTGTGTCCCATAACAGGCATCAGCAAATACTTTAGAAACAATTTCTAATAGTGGCTTGTCTCTGATGTATTTATTAACGTGAGGCTTGATTCATGTGACAACAAAGGACCGTATATCACCCTCATTGGGCTTCTGTCCCGATACCACACAGTGCCCTGCGAGGGCGGCAAAATAACAGGAGGGTGATAAGCGATGGTGCTGCTGATGTGGAAAGACTCATGAAGGAATGTCTCCATGTTTCAGAGAAATAAATTTGCCATCCAAAAGGCTGCTTAATGATTAATAAACTTTACAGATCGTGTTTCCGGCCAATGATCTGTCTCTCTCTCTCTATAGTGATGCTTGGCTGAGGGGAAGGAGAATATGGACTTCAGAGAAAGAGGATGAGACCATCTTCACTCAACCAAACATCAGTAAATTATATCAAAACAAGTGCTCTGGGCAGTCCATGTGTTGATTTCTACAAGTTGGATAAAACAGTTTTAAAAATGATGACGTAGATGAGTCAATTCAGTGTTAACGTTTCAATAAGTAAAGCTGTAAATCCAAATAGTTAGAAATGAAGATATCATATACTACTTTATATCACCATGCTGTTGTTATATAATGTTTGCTGAGGCAATGAAATGAATTATAATGATAAAAATAGAGTTCATTTACAAAAGTGCCTTTTCAGAATATACAATGTGCGTGTGGACCTATTCATTCAAAAAAGCATCCTCGTTATCTGTAGATTAGAATTGGCATTATTGATGAGTTCATGTCTTGTCCTCTTATTGTGCTCTGTTATATTGTTTGTTTTAAAGTTTGGTATTAAACTTAAAGCAGATGTATACATGCCAACAAGCTGATTTATATAGAAGTAACCAACAGATTAAAAATATGCCTTTTCTCCTAAACATATTTTCCCCTTGATGTAGAGTGATTTTAATATTTAAAAAATATTAAATTTCTTTAACCGGCCAGTTTAAGGGAACAAGGAATTTTGCAAAACCCAAAGAAGGAGGATTGTTAATAAGAGGAAGAAAAGAATGATTATTATGAGACAGATATGAGTGGAATAAACAAGAAAGTTCTTAATATATTTGTTGAGTGTTCTTATAAAATATGCAATACCAGTAGCAGTTATGATGGGGTAGCGGGATATAATTACCAGAGATATATGGGATGAGAGGAGAGGGTGTGAATTTATTGCTCCCAAAGGGGTCTCAGATGAGTTGTTTTGAAGATGAAATATGTTGAGATACGATGCAAGGATCTCATTGTGTGGAGAACAGACACGTCTTTAGTGTGGAATATCATACAGTGCTTCGTTATGTGATAGAGGATAGAGATACTTGATTACTGTGAAAGAAATGTGTAGAGATACAGCCTGCTATCTTCTTGTAATGGTTACCAAACGTTGAGTTGTTTTAACAACCATGTCATCAAATCTTCCATTTCTATGAAGAAAACTGTATAATATTATTTTGGTTAACTTACTATTGTTTTTAATGTGAATATATTGTTGATGTTTTTTATAAGTTTATTGCTTTCTGTGCCGCCCATTCATAGCATAGGCATTTAAAACACATGGCACAACAATTGTAGTTGGTATCTCACTAATACATGTATATATAAAAGAACAGTTATCATCATCATTACTATTATTATTATTAGTATCAATATTATCATTATAGGTAGAGTATGTTATGATATTGTGATATTGCTACATAGGGCATAGTTTACAGAATTAGTCTTTGTAAAGATGTCCCATGGATGGCTCTCAGAATACAAACATTATATTTTGGGGTATAATGCTGATCCAAGTCAGATTTGATGATGTCATATTATTATTGTTTTCCAAAAGCAATATAGGACCTTTAAGTTGAGTATAGTCTGATATGAGAAGGTCAGGCTTGTCTTTCTATATCCTACAACCTGTTTCCTCTTAAGGGGTTTATTTTTTGTCTGTGATGAGATGCCGCAAGAAATGCGTTTGACTGTAATAATACTGGAGGAACATCTCAAAGATCACAGCTTCAATTAAAACTTCTTCTCACAACACTGGATGGGGTTTGCAGTGCTAACATTTGATGAAATAGCTCTAAGCTTTACACCACAGTCTCTAAAGATCAGACGTCCTAACTTGTTATAGGTTGGCGCTGATAGTGTTGCAGGAATATATCCTCTGCTTGGAGACATAAGGGCATTAACACAATTCATCTGTTAAGAGCCAGAAGGGTGTTAAAGTATATAAGCTAATGCCCTTCTGGTTCCAAACAGACAATATGTCATCCATCATTGACCTAATGTCCTTGTAACAGTATATTCCATGAAGAATATATGTCTTATACTTTGTGGAATAATAATCTAAATAGTGTTTAACACAAGCATTTATTCTTTCCATTGCTGATAAGATGATTACAATGGTCACATCTGGTTTCATTAAGACAAATAATATTTGTCTCAGTCTCATATTTGTTTCAACTCGCTACAATCTTTTTAGAAAATTGGATGTGCATTGAAGACGTAGCATTGTAAAGACTTAAGTCTCTTTCATTTGTATGTAAGATCTATGTCATTAACAATGAATAAAGTATTTCAGCTTTGGATAGAGGCTAAAGAGATTGTGGGTAGTATAATATGTGAGCGCTTGGCTAGCCAAACACTTGATGGTGTAAATAAACAGCAATGGAAATGGAAACCTGTGAATTTATGCCAGAATAGTTAGGGAATGACAGCTCTAAGTTATAGAGGGGAAGGAGGATGCACTGAGGAGTGATGAAAGGAGATGGGAGTGGACTGATCCTGGATTAGATAGAAGTGGTCGGGAAGATAGCAAGGTTTTAGACTGATTCATACTCAAGAATTCTTCTTCTTTATCCAAGAACTGCGTTGAGGATGATAGGGAATAAGAAAATCTTTGAGGTGCATTCTTGCTTGGGAATTAGATATAAACAAATTGAGATGAAAGCATTCATGTGATTGCATAATGACTCATTGGATAGGAATGTGATACGAAAGTAGAAAAGTTCGTGTAGACAAGAGTGCACATGGTGGTAGAAAGTAGAGAAAATCTGGTAGTGTCATTTCTTTTTCTTTGTCTTCTATTCTGCTGTTAGAATGAGACACTCACTTCAGATATATAATAGTTTGTGCTGAGGATGAAGTTGATTATGATGATATTAATGGTAATTATGTTGATTCTAATAGGGATGATGATGGCAATGATGATTGTGATGATGAAGAAGATGATGATGATGATGGTGGTGGTGATGGTGGTGGTGGTGATGATGATGGTGATGTTGATGATGAGGAGGAGGGGGATAATGATGATTTTCGAATATCAAAAGAAAATTTAAAAGATGATAATAAAATTGATTCCTTTATACAAACATATTTCCTGCTTCCCATCCCTCATCTTCCCAATCAATGGTCGCTATAACAACATGGAGGATGATGTTGATAAAGGGTTCAATGTAGTTCCAAGGTTATATCATTAATGAGTACGATATGTTGCTTGATTAGTGGATGCCGATTCCTGGTCCTGAACTAATCACAAATTCATTAATCCCGAATGGAGGTGTTCCGCTGCTTGTCATCTTCTTAACGATGGTTGCTAACGATGATGCCTAACGAGGAAGGACCGGGGTGTGAACCTCATCTCTTGCAACCCACAACGTCTCTCAGGCTGGCAGGGGTGTGAAACTCAGCTGAATTATTGAGAGTAATTAGACAGCAGGAAATGACAGTCGAGCTGAGTGACCATTATGTAATCATTAGACATGTGCCTCTAGGACACCATCAGTCTTTGATCTAATCAACAGAGGTACCTTGGTTTGACATTGTCTGTTAACAACCAAAAAAGCTCATCAACAATACTCAATTTGTCTAAAAACATACATGTATATAGAACTAAGCATTGCCACTCTGGTTCAAATATTATTCTGGCTTAAATTGAAAGGAGACATTAATGGTAAACCATCTTTATCAATCTCATGTAGTTATGTTAATAGGAAAAAAAAGAGAGTAGTATCATTTTTAACTGAATTGCTGCAAAGCAAATCTACAGAAAGTGAGTTAATGCCTGTCTGGTTTTCAATACTATAAATATTTGTGTGTGAGAAAGAAAAAGCAGTTTTTAACTATGGTAATAAGTATTTAAAAAAAAAAGGAAAGTAAAGCCCACCGCACACTGTACCATTGGTCTACGATCCGAATTTGGAAGAAAATGTTATAGCATTAGATATAAACAATGAAACACATAAAATATGTTTGACTGAGGTTCGGAATAGTAATAGATAGTACTATCAAAATAATGGCCTAATACGAGCTCTCTAGTTGGAGAAAAAGACAAATCGGCTGCGAATTGCAGTGACGTCAGAGCAGTCATGCATTTGACTACGATTTGAAGCTGATTTGGCCCTTATTTCCGATATAATGGTGACATCGCACCAAATTCTTATGTTGAGTATTTATATTATTGTTCAGAACCTGAATCAGGTAGATTTTATTTGTTAAAATGCTTTTATGTGATGCTAATGTGATTTATTTCCAAAATCAGATCGTGGTCAGTCCTATAGTATGCGGTGCTCTTAAGATGGTTTCCGTGCATAGAAATGTAATCTTTGTCTTATTCCGGAGCAAGCTAGCCAATTAGCTATATATTTATCAGAAGTAGTCATTTAGAAGCCAATGAGTGCATGATACCTGACCAGGTTAGCTACGTGTAGATCCAAGAAGAAAACAGACACTTGTTGATATGCAAGATGTGTTCCTTTGTTATAAAGCTGTTGGACAGGCATGTAACAGGATTTGTGAAGATATCTTTAAAATTGATCCATCTCAGATGAATCTCATCTTAGATCTCATCTTTAGAGTTCATTGCTATGACCTTCATATGCTTCTCATCATGTTGCTTTTTGTTTTCTTCTTTGAGCAGATTTTGATGTCGTCTTATCTACGTCATTACCAGACTAGTCCTGAAATCTTATAGCATGCCGTTTGAATAATGACACCTTACTCTAAATCCCAAGATTATCGTTCTTCATTTCTTCAATTTGATGATTATTGCCAAGTTAATATCTTCAGTAGATGAATGTATGTCCTGGTTTCTTTTCATAAAATTCAGCTGGATTCTTTTTCTTCTTTAGAAAGAAAGAAATATGCTAAGAATTAAGGATGATCAAATAGAGGCATGTGATGAATAATCTTGCCTTGTTTTTTGGTAGAGTCTTACTTTTATCAAATCCTCAGCAATTTGAAATGGAGCTAAATGTATTATACTAAGTGTACATCTGTTCTCCCCCCCCCCCCCTTTTCCCTATCTCTCTCTCTCTCTCTCTCTCTCTCTGTCTCCCTCCCCTTTCATCTTTTAGATGTCCCCTTTCTCTCTTTCTTTCTCTCCTTCTCTTTTCATTATAGTATTTATAGTATTCAGTTTATGTTGCTTTCCATGTTATTTTTCTGTTGTTTTATGTGTATTTATGTTTGACATGATTTCTGTATGATTTGTTCTGTGTTAATCACACAATCTTGCTGACAAGCAGTCTTTTGGGGTGAATAAATAAATACAAAATTTACCTTCTACAGTTTGTTTATCTTTCATCAAGACAATTTCCCTAATTTGATAAAAGAAGTAATAAATATATTTTGCTTTTCTGAGAAAGTCCTATATTTTATTGATTTTTTAAAAATTGTTTTATTTCTTGCTCGTGTGGACAGTGTGTGCTTTAATCTCTGCATTTCTGTGTTTTCAGGTCACAGAAAAAAACAATTTTGTTTTTTTTAGGAAAGTAGGTTGCCAATATTCTGTTTATTTTAAGATGAAGCTTGATTTGCATTTTGTATATCTAGGAAGTGGTGTGTTTGTTTATATGTGAAAGCAGTATCAAACACACCTATCATGAAGTGTTGTGGGAATACCTGCTATGTGCTCATTGCATTTTCATAAGATTAACGATATGAAGACTGCATGTGATGGTTCGGGCACTGTCCAATCTTATGAAAGTAGGTTGATAGATAATTGAAAATATTCTTTGAAAAGCGGAATGAATGATTACATGCACACATGCTTGTCCCCTTCACCCAATATTGGTGAGGCATTTGGGTTTAAAAGCATAGTTTGCCTACTTTTCCCTTGCTTGTATTAGTGCCTATTTACTTATTCATGCTCCCTTGCCTTCAGCTTTAATCCTCTGTCTGGCCTATTTTATTTGTTTTCATTTTTATTTCAAAATGGGTTAATTATGCATCTTCTGTTGGTTCTCTTCCCAAGAGTATCTCCTCTCTGAAGATTTATAGAGTTTATGCAAGGAAAGCCTGGTCATGAATATTTAATTAATCTTTCCATTGATTCTTTTCCTCTCTCATTTCTTTCTCCCCCATTTTTGTATGAAGCATTTTCTTCTTGATTTCTTATCACTTTTTTCATCGTTCTGATGCTTTGCAAAACTTGATATGGAATAATTATTCATTATTGTGTCGAGTCGCGAAATGGAAGACTTCTTAGGAAAGAATAACAGAGGTGATATTCATGCCAACATAGTATTCACTTTCACCAACAATGATTTATCTTCTCATGGGTTGACAGTTAATTAGTTTGCTTCTCTTACCCAGTTTTCATTTGTTATTATTTCCCTTGATCCTTGTTTTCTCTCACTTCCATATCTTATTCTACCTAATATTTCTCTTCAGTATGATATTTCTAGATTCCCCTTGTGTTTCCAATGTTAGTAGGATCACTGTGGTATATTGGTAAAAGCTCTTGATTCTCATACAAGAGATGAAGAGTTTTGATCCATGCTCGGTGCTTACATCCTTGAACAAGGTATTTTACCCACATCTGTCTCTCTTGACCCAGGTTTATAAATCATAATTGCAGGGCTTTCAGGAAGAGCAGTATCAATACTGATGAGGCTATACGCTGTTCAACTCTTTCAGTGCCGATGTCACATATATGTGACAGATAGACTTGTCCTTTTCATTCACCAATTGCTCGATCACAGGAAAGGTATATGCTGGGCAATGTATATCAACATTTTTGAGCATAAATCAAGCATTATAAATATATGATTATGATTATATGCTACCATAGACATTTGTAGAGAAAATTGCAGATTTTAAATAAGATATTAGCTTATTTCAACATTAAACAGTAGTAAACAAATGAGAAACCAAAAAAGAAACTCAAATGTAATTTTCTATAATTCTTATGCATAAAGTTTTGGAAAGTAATAATGTTTCGTATCATAAGAAAAGGTAATAAATTTCAAAAAAAGTTTTGTAGACAATATCTTGTGAAATAATATACATGGTTAATGAAGTGCAGACATTTGAAAAGTAAGCATTGGTCACAATGAAGAGAGCTAAACCCCTTGGCACAGTAAGAGCTAAATGAGACCATAGTATTATAAATGTATACATGTATTATTTCTATACTATATTATGGGCCAAATTGGTAATGTCACTGTGACATGGTGGCAGACGACTCTTCCATTTGTTCCAACACGTAAAACGACTAATGTATGTTCTATTTTCAAAATGTATAACAAAGTATAGTGTTTTTGTTTTGGAGGACCTATGATATACATAGGATATATTTTGAGCACTGCCCTGAGTGTAAAGGCACTTAGGAAAGAAAATAGAAATTATTGATATTTTAATGTACAACAAAAAACTGTCCCAAAATACATCATTATTGAATGATATTATCACCAATATGAAATTTCCTCATGTTTAGTGATTAAATCTTCCAAACATTCATAACTTTCTTATTTTGTTTAAACTCCGACCCCCCATTTTCTCTAATTTTTCTGTTTTCATTGAACAGTTGAATTCAACTTGTTTGTAAAGGTCGGCTTGCCCTTTAACTAATTGAAAGTAGGACAGCTTTGTGGATTAATTGCTTGTTGATTTTTACAAGTGGGGGTAGGAATATATTAGAATATTGAAGCGTCTGTTGATGAGAGCTGAGAAGCTTATCTTTGTGAAGGATCAGATCATGTGTAATTCCACTTTACCAAAACCTGTCAGTCATAAGCCCTGTTCACATATGGCACTGTTAACAAACAGAATGACATGACTTAAGCTCGGTGCACTTCATATTCTACTATCTTACAATACACAGATAAGTGAGTACACTCCAAGGCCTTTTTGTGCCCCGGTACTTTCTTTTCACCCCAACTTACCACTCACTTATACAGCAAAATTTTGTTTAGTTTTGCAGCGTTGGTTTTTGAGGTGATTTACTGTGGAATATGTGAACAAGATCTCACTGTCCTTCTTAATGAGGAGGATAGAAGCAGAATTTCATGTCAGTAGCTATCTTGCCACTTCATTTCATATCATTGTTTGTTTTCATGCTGTCTTGTCATTATCTGAAAATTCATTGTTTGCCACCATTCTGAAATTAGTATGCATTTCTAAAAGCTTGTGAAAGTTGTTTGTTTTTTTAAAACTTCTTAGAGACAAAGAAATCAGCATAATGAAAGAAGGAATGCACATTTCATGTTCATTGGTGTGGCGTGTGATATAGCGTGACACCCCAGATGCCCAAGACCCAAGAAAAGAGACCATGCACCACTGAAGTAACTGGCTGCAATCATGCAAGCAAGCAAGCAGGGTTCAATCAGCAATTTAATACAGAACAAACAAGAATGAATAATCATGATTGCATAAACTGACTTGAAAATAGCATAATTAAATGTACCCTGAAATTCCTATATCATCTGTCATCACACCAAAACAAAACAAACAGAGGAATGCTTTCTTCACTGTTAATATGCCCGTAAGACATGCAACAATGACTGTCGGTGACTTTGACATCCCTCAAGGTCATATCAGTTATACTAGGTCATGCACTATGTGCCTAATTTCACCTTTCTGTAATACATAAACTTTCATAATTGCCCATATAAACTACATGTTATACATGCCTCTAATAATTATGCATCTTGCACAATAACATTCCCTTATTACTTCTTTCTTATCTGTTAATGTATTAATTGAGTGCCCGAAGGCCTCATTCATGTTACTTTACATTATCACGCACGACTGTGCACTTTCACTTACGAACATACACTGTACACGTGTGCAATCTTTCATGTGAACAACTCACTCATGCCATTACTTTGTCTCGTCATTTTAGTTACATGTACATAAACTTCATATTTCATCATGCCAACTGGCTATAAAGACAACATAACTAATAAATTTCAAGATAACACAGTAATTTCTATTTACATCATTGGGCTTGTATCACAAATTAAACAAAATCATAAGCATCTCTGGGCAACAAACTTTTCCACGACGTGGAGAATTGGCAGCACACAAAATTCAGTGTGCCCCCAAGCGGTCAAATCAAACATCCTGTCTATAAGCACCGCTACTGATGGAACACTCTTCTGCTTCAAGCAGAACTTCATCCTGTACTCGACAGTTGGCATGTCATCATATATACCTGTTTACTAAATTCATGTAAGGATTCCATCAACAAAATCCAGTCATTATTTTCCCTTACTTTGCATATTTTGAATTTTTCAAAGCTCATTTCTAGTTGTTTGTTTATTTTGACTTTATGCCAAGCCTCAAAGAATGCATGAGAATGATGACCTGTAAACATCTCAACCATTACTGATGTTTAAGAAATTATAGCAATAATGAGCACAGAAAAGATTTCCAAAATGTACTCAAACATTTACTTTATAAGTGATTGTATTTAATTATCTATTACGCTACTTTGAATCATAGAAGAAAAAAAACATTTTTACACCATTAAATATTAAATAAGTTATCATGTGACAAATATGTATTGAGCTTTATGTAAGTAAAGTTTCAAGTAGACTCATGACAAAAGGTGTTTTAAAAACTGCAGAATGTTGAGAAGGTTTCAGATTATCCATGTAACATCTTCTTATTCTCCTGTCATTTGTGATGATGAGGTTGAGTAGAATGGAACAAACAAAACCAGCAAGGATAAGACAAGCTGAAAAACACTACTACTCCCACTCTTTAATCTGATTGCCAACATCGCTGTGATACTACATTGTAGCTCAGACCAGTCCATTCCCAACAGAGTATTGCTTCAGACTATTCAAATCAAAACAAATTTCTCCCCCTTTCTTTTGGAACCCACCACATTTTTTTTTTTGGGGGGGGTAGCCATCTTAACATTTGTATCCAGTAGATCTGTGCTATTTGTGGGATGAGAGAGAAGGTTTGGGTGTCAGGGTTTATTAAGAATGGTAGGTTGTGTAGATCAAATCAATGCTATCTATTAGAAAGGAATAAATTCTGGTGATCATGCATGGCGGAGTGCTGGGTGTAACGTCGTTAGGACTGGGAGGCCTGCCTTACTATCCTCCACCATATACACGCTGCATTTTCTGATTCTTATCAATGCTTTATATCCTCAGAAACGATGAGGCTCCTTTCCTCTTTTCTTCTGATATTGATTAGAATCGGTGCGTCACTGTACTTGGGATGGCTAATCAGGTAAACTTGACCGCGAACTTGGGGTCCAGCCTGGCGTGAATTGTCGCGATTGCTTCCAACGGAACGAGTTGATTTGCAAGCTGAAATAATAGGCGTTATCTTGGTTTCAGCGCATCATTCATAGTGGAATGAATAGAATAGTAGAAATGTAGGAAGAATTGTTACCCAACAGGTTTTTATTGTAAGAAGCTTACAGTCATGTCTTGATAGGTGTAGAGAAAATGCCATCACTGAATAAGAAAAAGTGCAAAATATTTTAACTAAAACAAAAGATTTTTCAATACAGAATTCACCAGCACACACAAATACAATTATTGTTTTGACTTCACAGATTTTGTTGCCTATATCTGTGTGATAGTTATCTCTGATACTCCATTTGCACTATTTTGCTCATTAATACACCAATCATTTTCATTTCTTTCATTTTGCCCAGTGTTTTCAAATGAATTGTGAAAAGGTAATCTAAATAGAAGAGAAAAAGGCATTTCATCTTTTTAAGAGATGTATGATCTATATGTAAGTGTTCCGATAAGTTTTTTTTTAATCATTTAATAAAGATACTTAAATGAAACATCATATCCCTATTGATGATGCTTAAATGCATGTGGTCAATTCTACTATAACCCCTTCCATGCCACCAGAGTTTTGAGCAATTGTCAAAAATGAACTTCCAATAGTTAAGTATTAACTTTCAATTAATTTTTTCTTGAGCAAACTGGGCAAAGATATATTGCATAGGAATAAACATTATATTTAGGCACAGGTTTCTGTATGAGGCAGACTTTTCAAGCCATTCTGAGCTTAAACAAAATGTTCAACGCTCTAATATTTGGGCAGGATTTGCCTCCCACGGCATGGTAGGGGTTAAAGTTACTCTATTACATGCCTATTGTATATCTGATAATATTTGATTCAATATGCAAAAGTTTAAAACTTTGGGTTTTTAACACTTTAAATCAAAGTGAAGTTGATTTTATGTACAATGAAAAATAAAAAGGGTTAGCAAGCTATACCACTTTGTGATTGCAATGTAGAAAAATTAGATTTTAATATTTCTAAAATACTTTAGAATAAGGAAACTAGATTCTTCTTGTAATTTAAATCATTATGGTATCTGTTAACTATGTCAAAAAAATATGTCTACTCAAATCATCAAGGTGATTCATTCATCCCTCGTCTTGGCGATAATAAGTACAATTCAATTCAATTCAGACGTTCCTTAGCTTTTCTTTTCAAATTTCCTTTATTATTGTGTAGAGGTCCATGTAATAGTTCTATTCTATACAGCACAAAAAGGAACCATTTTATGTACCAGTCTATTGCTTCCTTTTCATAATGAAAAACCAATCAATTTTCCTCAAATTGCCTAGCGACGTGTGAAGGCGATTACGCTAAGTGTGGGTGCCCCATAGATTGTCGGCATCAAGCAAGGCAAGCGTCCACCAAGCAACCGCCAAGCTAGCTAGACAAGTTTTGGAAAAACTAGCTGAGAGGTTTAAAGGAAAAGTATTTTTATCTCTATTTTCTACAGAGACTGCGTGAATGAGAGAATGTCTTTGAACCATGTCCTACTTTTGCATCAAAAAGTTTTTTCTTTTTCTAGTATAGGCCTACCATGTGCACTTCTTTTGTTTCATTCAGACTTTTGTAATCATTTTCATGATTTAATTTAAAGTAACTGAGAATAAATTGATGGTAAAGATACAAAAAGTTTTGGATATCATATTAGCCAATCTATACTTTCATCCTGCTGATATTATCATGTAATGATACTTTATGATCTTTTTCAGTTGGAAGTGAGAAAAGGTAAGGTTACTTATTGAGGAATGCAGCTTTAAGTATTTGCATGAGCCAGGGTACAGCTGGTCATCGATGCTTGGACAATTAATATTTGATTGGATGGTCAAGGTGAAAGAATTATTGCAGAGTTGAGATTGTTATTTCTTTTGTAATCCTAAATGAATCAAAGTAATTATATCAAAAGATTGGATATGGAAAGGGGACTAGAAGATCAGGGGGAGTAGATGCTCCCTGTGAGCAGTAATAGCAAGTCTGTCTGTATGAATGTTAGCCGATTTATAACATATCCGTCTGTTAAGGTTCAAAGGGTGTTAACTCCAAGTTAATGATACAAGTTAATGATCTGATTAGTTAATATCGTCTGTTGAGAGCCAGAAGGACGTTAATTCTGTGTTAAAGTATATGAGTTAACGCCCTTCTGGCTCCAAACAGATGATATTAGCCTACTTAGAATGAAAATATAGATGAAATATATTTTTTAACTTGTGTTAAGAAAACATTACCTTTAGAAATATGAGATACACTGTACGACCCTATATTTGGGATATTCAAGTAATAGTAACACTGTATAGGTAGCAATTACTTCTAATATAACATGAGGTATGGTCAAAGGAAAATGAGAAATTATAAAAGAAGGATAAGAGTGTGCTATGGAAGTGATGATGGATAAAGAATAAGATATGCCCCCAAGCATTCCATAACCTGTTTCTGTGTGAATAACAAAAAAAAATCCAGCGTGTTTGCCTTCTTAATGAGCATTCTCTGGAAGTATAGTTATGAATGTCCAGTGGGATACTTTTCTAAGTAAACCTGTCAAGAAAGTGTATAGGTCAGTAAATAAGCGATGGTCATTTAGGCTTCGTATTTGAGGTAAAAATCATGCTAGGTGAGAAATTTATTTCATGTAAAACATGTTCTTTGATGATGGTGTAGTCCGATGGGATACTTTCAAGGGTCAAATGGTGAAATATGCATGGAGGTCATTGAATAAGTGATGGTCATTTTCTCAATACCGGTAATTATATTCAGTAAAGTCACCCACAACACCAGCTTCACAGTTTCTCACATGAGTATATTAGATCTTACTACAGGTATGTCTAAGGGCAGATGGGTTAGACTCCACTTATAATTCACCAGAATTTGCAGAAAAAAATGATGATTCATAAGAATTATTTGACCTTATTTGCTTTTCATCTTTCAACAAATGCAAATTGAGGACAAACCCTGGAGTATTCAAGTGTTATTTTCTAAATAAATTAGACACTACAGGGAAAGGTCAGAGTTAACAAGTGACCAAACTTCAGTGTCACATGCTCAAAGAAAATATATTAACTTTAATAAGATGGTTAAGTGTTAGGATTCATATTTGGAATATACAATGATTTACACAGAAGGTGACTTCATATTGTTTTTTGCATATATTTTAGCACCTTTTCTCATGCATCTATTCACTTTGAATGCCTTCTTGGGCATCATCCTTCAGAGGGGTCACAAGCATAGAGTGCGTCATGAAATTCAGCACTCATTTTTGTGAGAATGAAATGAAAAACAATATTTAAGAGGGGGAAAAATATTTATTGGTTAACGGGTTGAATGATAACCCTTTGTTAACTTAGGCTGGTCATCAAATGCATTGAGGTAGCTTAGCAAACCTGGGTGGCACGAAAAGATGCCTCCAGAACGGCAAAAGGCAAAACTGTTGATGATAAAACTGAATAAGAAAGTTGTATTTTGAAATTAGTAATAATAGTTTTGGTTCTATTAAGCCTACTTAAGGTAGTAGAGATATTTAAACCTGCTCTATGGTTTAATGATATGTTTCTAAATAAAATTATGATTTTCAACAATATGCATTTTGCGTTGCGGATGCGTCTTTTTGCGCCCCTAAGCTAGAGTACCGTATAATAAGATCAAATCATACCCAACGGGTTAATGCTTTTCTTACTCTTCGCAGACGATAAAGGACAATATATGGTTTGTTAATATGATGTTGGGAGATGTTTTTTTAAACGAGAATCACGTAGGCTTACAGAAGGAGAATATATTTCATCTTGAGTGCCAGTTACCTTTTTATTGCTGTTTATTCTTTCTACCCTCGCCCTAAATTAATGCCTTTGGCATTTATCTTATTTCAATGTTCTCAGATTAAAAAGCTATGTTTGAATAGTAACAGCTCACATTTATTTTAAATTTGTTGCTAAATGACTTAAGTGATGCCTGTAATGATCCTGATATGCATTTAATTCTTATTTGTAATTATAATTTAAATTCCTTTTAATGATTGAGTTGAAAAACCAGCATTTAAGTGTTATAAAAGCCATGGAAATGGATTCATTTTTAATATATATATTTTACTAATGTCTCTCTCTTGGATTTATGATGAATTATTAGCATTTATAAACAAAATATAAATTGCTCAAATTTCTATTTTTAAAATGCTTCTGTTACTAAATAAGATTAGATATTTCCTTTAATTTTATTGTAGATTTCTTTCACGTAGCACATTCTGAATTTTAATCAATTAACTAGTGTGCAAATCATGGCAATGTGGGAAGTGATGTCTTAAACCGCGAACATGATCAAAAGTATTAGGAGATGTCCATAAAATCTCCCCATTGACATACTACCCCTGCTGAACATGAATGAAAAGAATCATGGAGCTCAGAGGAGGGGAGAACATTACCGTAAATTTTCACGGAATCGGGAGCGGTGGCGAGTCACGGAGAGACCTCTTTCGGCAGGGAGGATGTCGTAAACAATAGGTCTGGACCACAATCAGCAGCGGCCATTAAATAAATTAAGATGAATTAAATGTGGAATTGCAAGTGAAAGGTGGAGATTAGTGTGAGAGTTAGCTGCATCTCATCTCCCTACCTGCCGTAAACAGTTGGCTATTTATGTTACAACCTATTCCATGATAGCTCTCCTTGCAAGCTCTCTGCTACTTCCACCGTTCAACCTATGACTACGCAGGCAGAGTTACAGACATTTACAGCCTAAGGATACATTAGTATCTTGCCATTTTAGGAAATGCTACATACTAATGTTACACAAAGTGATACTAACAATTTTGATTCACTGACTAGTCATAATGATTCCATTTCTCTATTTTCTGGGTAAAATGGCCTCAAAATTGTTAGCAGGTTATTTTAATCTTCTGTTTCTTTTTTCATTTAGTGCTGATTTTTTTTTTTTTTTTTTTGGTTATTTCATTTTTTTTTTTTGTTATGATACTACTGTTAAGTATCAAACTTTCAATGTGAAATTGAATGCTTTGTTGCAGGAGTAGCAATAACAGTAATGCTTACAGTAATCATCATTGTCCCTTATTTAGGATATAATCAGGAGGAGTATTACTACTAGTAGTAAAAGTAGAAGTAGAAGCAGCAGAAGTAAAAGTAGATGTAGTAATAGTAGTAGTAGTAGTAGTAGTAATGGTAGTAGTATTAATAGTCTTTGACACAATAAATCTTTAAACAATTGTTGCCAAATTGTCCTTTGGCAAGACATTAATCTACATTTGCCACTCTCCACCCAGGTGTTAAATGGGTACCGGCAGGAATTAATTCCTTGAATGCCGTGAGCACCAAAATCCGTAGCCTAGCTAGAGCCGGGGTAATATTGGAGCGCCTTGAGCACCATTCATGGTGGATATGAGCGCTATATAAATATCCAATATTATTATTATTAGGAGCATTGAATACATGTTATGTATGATGTAGAAGATGTAAGCATCATATCTGCCTGTTTCATGCATAAACTTTCCAACAGATTTACAGAATAATATGTCAGCTTTCTTCAGTTTGTACTATTGATCATCATGTTAATGTTCCTTTTATATATTGTTTCCTGAATCTCTTTTCCCCCTGACAATGAGGTGTTAAGTCCTTCAAATTTAATTTGTCTCAGCACAAGAATCTTAAAATGTTCCTTCTTTTATAAATGGTTTTTGTTGAGAAGTTTTTGAAGCCTTGCACTCACTTAAACAGAAAGCTGTTAGCACTAAGGGTTTGATTAATTGCTAGGTAAGGACAGACAAGAATGGTTTCTAGCTTTCAAAACACAATAAAATGAAGCGTGTAAGTGGCCAAGCCAGCCAGGTACATTTTGTTGTTAAATTCTCTTTATTTAGCAAGCCCATCCTTGAAGGAAGTTAATCATTATTCAAGCAGCCATTTTCTCTTCGATTTCTCATGAAAAAACAAGGCTTTTTATTTTCATTTTTTTTCTGTTCACAATTTGTCAATTTGCCAGATTTCATTGACTGTTCTTACTGTCTGAAACTAAATTGTACTTTCACTAATTTTCTTTTTTCTGTAGTATGTTGTATATATAGACTAATATTGTTAACTCTCCCTCTCTTCTTCTCTTTTTTTTCCTCCATCCCAGTCCATTTCACTCTTTATCTTTCTCTTCTTCTTTTAGTATCCCTTCTCCTCTTAGTCTGTCTTCTCCATGATTGTCTCTCTCTCACTCTCTCTTTTGACTTCTTGTGTCTACCAAGCAAAAGAGAGTGAAAGTTCTTTTGCTTGGAAAGACAGAGAAAGGATGAATCATGGAAGCAGTCAGCCAGAAATTTCATCAAACCAACGAGCCAGAAACTGATGAAGAGACGTCTCAATTTATTCTTGTTTCTCTCCATCCTTCCTGCCTGTGATTACTTCAGCTAATCAACAGAATACTGCTAATTCTTGAGACAAAAGACAATAGGAAAAGAATTGTTGAGAAGCGGTTAGCTTTGCATATTTTCTCTCTGGTTTCAAACGGAGACATTTCTTTTTATTTCTCCCTTATTGCCCATTGCTCTTCTCTTCCTGCCTCATGAAATATTCAAGGGCTATGCATACAAGACTTTTATACTTGTGTGAATACATTCATTTGTCAATGCGGTGGTTTACGATGAAACTGCTTTTAGAAGCTATTGATTTACAGTGGAGGTATTTATTAGCTCTCAGCAGTGGAAACAAACAAACAGATATAAATGATGAAGAGAGGATGAATTCAGACATTCACAAAAAAAACCCAGTATTCCAAATGTTCTATTCTCTCCAATTATCATATACAGGGAATGTAGTTCAGAGAAAAAAATGCATATAATCTTCACTCTCTATTGATAAACATAGTATACTCTTTCAACTTAAAATCTTTCTTATTCTCTTATCCATTTTGCATTCTCTCTCTCTTTTTCTTCCTCTTTCTCTGTAGGAAGCAAATCAATTTATTTGGTATTAACAGTAATCCTTTTTTGGCCTTTTTCGAAAGAACCATGCAGCTGAAGTGATGATTAGGAAATGTGATGCAGTAGATTAATTTGTTACATACCTGCGTGATAACCTGATGAGTGCAGGTCGAAAAGCTTCGTTATCATGTCTCTCTTTCGTGCCACATTTCTCATTTATTCTATATCTGTGTCATTATTTGAATAGCTAATCTCTCTCTCTCTCTTTCTTTCATTCTCTTATTCTTTCTGTTTCTACCTCTCTTAATCTTTCTTGTTTAATTGATGAATGTGATAAATTATTCCAATGACTTTTCAAAAATTTTGATGTGATAATGTCAAAGAATGCAATAGCTAACAAAAATGCTATCTCACCATGGTTGTATACCAGTATATAGTGTCATAGGAATTTATTTCATTTCTGTTTCCCATAAATGTAAATATAACTAATTGAACTTGTCATTCTCCCATTTTAATTCATAAATTATGTAAAGCACAACGATTTACATACCTATAATCTCCTCCCAAACTATCTTGAAAATTGTGTACACAAGATAAATATATCTTTATCATTTTTAAGCATTGCAAATTATTTGTTACAATTTTGTCATTAAGGTGAATAAAAAAAGAAGAGTGACTTTGACTTATTAGCAGAGATTCAGCATAGACACTGAATTACTTTGTACAATTCTGAATACATAAATAGATGGTATGTAATTATACAGATGTTTTTGTTTGGTATGAGAAAGGATTTTGAACAATCAATTGTAAAAGTTCATCCCAGTAGTGCAATATTGGTAGCATTTTTTGACACAGTTTGTAGTCAGTTCTCTTTGTAACAGTGTCATGTCTTTATCCAATGAATCATCGCCGCTAAAATGGGACAACAAAATTACCTCAAATTAGTCTAATAACAATGAAATTACGCTTGCTGTAATTGCACTAAATTGTTATAGATTTTCTGCTCCCCGTACAAAAAGAAATTGACCATTTCAATTGCCTGTGTTCAATTGCTTTGCACCTCCATGCTATGGTTTATGAAAGCTTGCCTATTGTCCCCCTCCAAGCCACATTACTAGCGGGTAAACCTCATCTCAGATGACACCGCAAATCACATCAAACACAGTACCACGCAAGCAAGCCAGCCAGCCTGCCAGCCAGCCAGCCAGCCACCGCCACCACTAAATAACACTTGCAGCTACTGACAATGAGAGATAGATACTACCCACACGCTAGCAGCGGCTGATAGAGAGAGCATGGTGTGCCGATAGAGCTTGATATATTTTCTAGCGGGTGTACATGGGCGGCCTGGCAGCAGGAGGCTGGCTTATTCGCCTCCTCTCTTCCTGCAGTAGCAGTTGTAGCGTGATGAGTGGAAACGATGCAGGCGACGCTGACTGGTTATGTTCATCGGGCTAGGTATGGGGGATGGTGTAGGAATGATCACCGTTAGCTGATGAAGGTGGACGTGTAACTGTCTGTCTGGTACAGGGTTGGTCTGCTGTCTATTGGAATGTATACTGATTGACATAACATATGAGATCATTACATAGCTATCATCACACTCCAGGAGAAAGATAACTGATTACTGATAATTTGATCTCCATTCCAGGTACACATAACAGTACATATCCTCAATCAAGAAAGAATACCAATATCCAAACATAGTATACTTGATTTTAAAGAGCAATCCAACCTTGGTAATAAGATGATTTGTGTGAAAGCAGAAAAATAACAAAAAAGGGATGGTGAAAGTTTGAAAGAAATCAGACAAGGAATAAGAAAGTTATGGGTGTTTGAAAAAATGAGATCACTACATCTATGCAAATCTCAAATTGGCAATTTGGTGAGTCAATTGTGACATACTTATGGACAACACTCCCATTATTAAATATCATTAATTCGAGGTTTTCTGTGAAGCGCCTTTACCCTCGGGGCAGTACTCAAACTATATTGGAAATAACATATTGTTAAAGGTCCTCATGAAAGAAAAAGATCCTAGTGAGTAATACATTTTGAAAAAAAAATTTGTCATTTTGTGTGTTGGAGCGTACAGGGGAGTTGTCCTCAACTACATCATAGTGACATTACCTATTTGGCCAATTTGAAATTCCCATATGTATAGTGATTACAACTTTCAAAAAATTAATAACTTTCTTATTGCATGTCTGATTTCGTTTAAAATTTCGCCTATCTGCTTCTCTAATTTTTCTTCTTTCTTTCAGAGCAACTTGCCATTAAGGTTGGATTTCCCTTTAAAGCATGCCTGAAATTTTATTTATGACATATCTACATCTTTGGTATCTGTCTCTACTTCATATGTTACTAGTTGTGTTCTTTTCCATGGTGGTCTTTTTAGTACATAATACTGCTTGATGAGAGAGAGAGAGAGAGATGTATTACAAAAGCAATGAAAATACAATGCATAACAATAATTGAATACTACAATACAAGTAAAACAAAAAGATGAAGTAAGAAATTGAAACAATTATGGTATGAACATCCTTTTCATATAGAAACAAACAGCTTCAAATTGGACCTTGTGAGACATTAGAAATCCTCTGTGTATGTAATGTTGTTTTCAGCAGAATATAGGCATGAGTTTATATCTGATTTATAGTTGACCAGAGAGAAATAATCTTGACATTTATGAGGATCTTGCTTTGAAACCAAAACTGTAATTTATTTACATGTACTTCTGACAAAGCAGAAATGGTTATGTATGAGTTGTGTTATAATTGATAGCACTGCAAGGACAGTTACACTCCTCTCTTTGCAAATTTCCTTTCATAGAAAGTGGTTTGACAAGTAGAATTTATTGATCCCAGAATACTTATCAAGTAGACTCCTCTAGTTGGTCATGAATAGGGGGATTTAGACTCTCATCTTCCAATAGTTTTTATTTTAGAGGAGTTTCCTCTTACACTTTTACTTTCATATACATCAGACATAAGATGAATGAGAGTAAAGAAATTGTTCCAATGGACAATGTTGACAAATTTATCATAAAATATATTACTTACATAAATTAACTGTTTTGAAGATAAAAGGAAGAGTTTGGAAATTTAGGAATTAGTAGTGGAGGAAGGTAAATAATTGTTTAAGATCTAAACATCTCATTTTCCCTGTGCTAATTTGTATTTTCTTCCCCCATAACAAACACTGCATCAGAATTAGAATTGTCACATTAATAAGAAAGGACAGTTTCATACTGGTTATCTCTTGGACATTTCTTAGAAACAATTCATTGGTATTAACATGGGAAAAATAAATGACATGAGTTGAAAATAAAAGATAAATTAAAATGGTTAAATGTTATTAATGATGTTTTGGATATGTATGCTTATTTGTCCACTTTTCTTCATTTGTAAACATTTTGCTATTTATCAGCTAAAGTTAATGAAATCTGAAAAAAGGGAGTTTTTTTGAGGGGGTCTAATAGTCATGAACATGAGCTTGATGCAAACAACACAAATTTTATGTTTAACTCTATTTTGTTAATAATTTTGCGCATTGTTATTCTTTAAAAAGGAAATATAGTATATACATTATTTCTTCAATTTATTTTGATGTAGCTGTTGATTTGTTTACATATACCCCACTTTTGTAATAAGATGAGGCAATCAAAAGAAAAGCCAACGAATGTGATAAAAGTGATAAGATAGAGATATATTTTTGTCACACAACAAATGAATTATTTGAAGAATATTTCTTGAAGATATTGAAACCTAGATCTTTCTTGATATGATGTTTGCTGCAATATGTTTTCTTGCTGATGTATTGTGTTACGGACACACAGCTAACATGCTACCCAAGACTCGGTCCATCCAAAGAGCCATGCTATCACTGTCATGTATGCCATATGGGATGACATGGATAGAGAAATGTATAGAGGTTTACTGAGAAAGGAATGTTTGAGTAGGAACTGTCAGCCTTTAATTACATTAATGTAGAGAGGGGGTGATTAGAATATGATCACTGCTGGTAGGATGGAAAGTAATACTTAAGTATCTCATTTGTTGTGAGCTAACATTGAGAATGACAGCTATGCAACAGTAATATGAACTTGATACAAGGCTGCTGCATACCATCCATGGCGTGTCATCTCATTCCAGTATGTTCAGCTCATCCTACAAACATGATTAGCTCCCTCTTTTGATCAGAACCTGAACATTCTTTGCACTGTGCGTTTATTTTCTCTTTGTTTACATGATAGAACACAAATATGATATCAATCGGATTGTATGAAATTACCAATGGAAGGTTGAATGAATATCATTCAGTCACATTGATGGTAGTAATGAAAATATAAATAATGATAATGATGACTTCTTATAACCTCAAAATATATTCTTTTTAATCAAGATCTTCATATGAAAAGCTAATCAGTTGTTGCATGGACCCTCTAGTGGTAGGATCCATGGTTTGTTGTTGTTTGGAATCATCATGCATGTACTATAACTGATAAATTACTGGACGATGAAGATGACAATGATAATGATGATGATGGTGATAATGAGGGTTATAATGATGATGGTGATGATGATAATGGTCCATGATGATGATGATGACTATGAAGTATAAAGATGAGTTGTTTTCTATTCAAAACAAGATTACAGAGACTCCTCAAGAAGTCAACTCAAGGGTAATCCTATTTGTTTGCAAATTTCCAAAGGTTAATGCACAAGGCTATTGAAATTGCCATAGCTTGATTTTGTGAAAGTATTTGTTGTTGAGTTATCAGTTCTAAACTTAGATTTCTTCTGTTCTTTCTTATTCTTTTTTTAAAACAAATCAATAGATTTATGACAATCTTATTTGGAAAAGATTGTGTCAAGAATAGGGGATTGTGGGTTGTATATTAGCTTGTGAATGTGGTGCAGTCTATATAAGACACATTGGTTTTTGCATTAAGCAATCCAGTTACTATGCTTGGCTTAGTAATGGGAAATAGAGCGATGGGAGATATAGCAACCCCCCCCCCCCCCCCCTCTTTTTACCCCTCTCTGCTCCAAATTATTCTACAGGTGCATCCTGACTCAGTCTCCGAGCACTGGGACTTATTCTAAGGTTTGAATCATTCTAGTGAAATGTTTCTGTATTTCTTCCATTAAACATAATTTATTCCAATTTCCTGTTATTCACACAGTGGGTGAAGTATGGCATTAATATCATGATATTACATAACGCAGGCATGACCATACTTAGCCTTCTTTACTCGGTGTGTGGTACATTGTTTACTGGCAGACTATGATCTTGTTTACAAATCATTTTAAGAGGGTATTGGTGTATTCTCAAGGGTAAAATTGAAAACTAAGAAATTAATATAATTAATTTGTTGATCTGTGAGGGATTTTTCTTTACAGTGATTATGGTGTATTATGCTATGCTCACTTACTTGTTTACCACTAGGGATTAAAATTTAAATCTAACTCTTTACCACTAACTATTCCATTTTTTTTGGGGGGGGGTATTTGATTTAATTTATTTTTACTTTTCTTACGTGAAATAGAATATAAAATATATTTTGTGTAATGGTATTGCATTATAAGTTTTTATTATACCCTTTCTCGTCTAATATCTATTATTCTTACATATCGTCTGTTCAAAGCCAAAGGGTGTTAACTCTGTGTTTAAGTATATGAGTTAACGCCCTTCTGGCTCCAAACAGACAATATTTAAGGTGATGATAACAAGAACTATTCTCTTCTTTGCCCGACAGGGAGGCTTGCTGGTTCATTGGTATAGCAATGGTCTTATAACTGGGAGGTCTCGGGATCAAAACCAAGCTTATATTAGTAAGGCATTAATCATCAATTACCAAGTCCCTCAGAAAGGACATGAAGCCTTAGGTCTAGTGGTTGCCTATCTACAAGCTTATGATTATACTTGCTTTCTTAGAAGGCAGTCAGGTAAAATGAAATCATCTTCATCACCATCACCATTATCATTACACTTTCTGACTGGAATTGGACATTATCCAAACCAATTGTCATATCTAGGAACATATTAATAAGATGGTAGATGGTGGATTGTAGTAGTATCACCTTCTGTGGTTTGTTAAATCCCATTTGGCAGACCGATACCATCCTCTAGACAATAAGGTAATTGGAATACCAGACCCAGACTTGAATAGCCCATCTTTACAGAAATAGGTACAGCAATCTCCAAATATCATTAAAATCATAGATATATGTTTTCTTAGCTGTGAAAGAGGTGTTGAATGACACCATGTCTTGTTATTACATGTCATTTTTAATCCCATCATTGTTACGAGCGGAGCTCCGAGACAGGATGGTGTGGGAAGAGGAATGAGGATAGATCATATAATTTCCCCTGTGATTTTGAAGTATAGGGTAGACCTATATATCAGCTTGGTGCTTAGATTAGTTACAACTACATTTACAACAACATTGGTTGGAATTGACCATTTTTAGCAGTCCTGTCTTTATGTTAAACATAAACATGCCTATTCATGTATAGTCAATGAACAGGATTTACATTATGAAGTGAGTACCAGTAGCTTTATCATGTTTGGCTATCGTCTTTCAAAGTATTGCTGGTATTTGGTACCATGCCATTCCTTACTAAACCAATAAGTTAGACATATGGTTTAATTTCATGGCCTACCAGTGTAGGTCTTTTCACACCAGATATATAGGCCTAATCCTAAAAGAGAGAGAGAGCGAGAGAGATGCAAAAATAAATTTGGGTGATATACAAAGAGTGTTCATTTATCTCAATTATCTCTAGGTTCTAATTTATAATATCAGCTCTATATCTGTGACTGAGGCTAGGTACATATACCTTCCTAATATATATTGTTACAAATTCCAACACAGAAGTGAAAAATGAAAACTAAATAAAATACAATTAGAGGCATAACAACTTGCAAAATCTGAGTTTTTAGTTGAAATTGTGTGTATAGATTAAAAATAAAACATTTCAATATCTTAGGTTAAACACATCACTGCAAAACATGACCAGAGAAATGAGATATCTATGTGTTACCGGTATCTGTACTATTCAACCTTACATCTGAATATAAATTGGAATGTGCAGGAAATATATATATATATATATAAATAACAATTAAGGGAACTGCTTGTGAATGTGAAAAGGTTGATTTCCTTCACACCACATTGCCTGGATATCTGCATGTGTACTGAGTTGTAGAATCATTTGACTTTTATCACAATGTTAATTAGTAGAGTATGTTAAGGTCGACGTACTTTTACTCTCCCGGTTTGCTTCATGGCTAGCCTGGCTGAAGTTAATCCCTATTAATGACTTGCAATGCTTGATTCATATTCAGTAGCCTCTAGCAGTTCTCTGTATAGGCCTTTCCTTTTTGGGCATCTGCCTTCTTCTCTGCTGTTACTCTCTCTCTCTCTCTCTCTCTTTTTCTCTCTGTCTATCCTCCATCTCTTTCTCTTTAGTCAATGTCTCTCTTTATACCCATCAGCCTTCATCCTTTCTCTCTCACTCTCTCTCTGTCTCTATCTTTCTGTCTTTCCTCCATCTCTTTATGTCTGTTTCTGAATCTTCTCTCATTCTCTCTCCCTCTCTCTCTATTTTTCTCTGTCTATCCTCCATCTCTTTCTCTCTCTGTCTGTTTCTATATCTCTCTCATTCTCTCTCTCTCTCTCTCTCACACACACACGCACACACACACACACACATACACACACACACAACAGTCTTGTATTGCTTTCTTTCCGAGGACAAGTATTGTTCCTCTATTGTTCCTCCGTCCTTGGACAGTCGACGTTCGAGGACTATTGTCCGGCTTCCGAGGACCATTGTTCTCATGATTTTTTTTTTGTTCTCTGTCCGAAAATGTTCTCGGACATACGACTAAACACGCCCACACACACACACACACACACACACACACTGTCTCTCTTGTTATCCTCCTCATATCTCTTTCTATTCTTTTCCTATGTTCTATTGTTTCATCTCCTCATTTTCTGTCACCTCTCTCATTGCAACATCACTCTTGCAATGATTTATTCTGTTTGTCACATCTTTCTAACTGCTGATGGTATTATCCCTTATACCAGTTACATCTCTGCTTTATAACTACTGATGGCATTATCCCTCATACCAGTTACATCTCGGCTTTATAACTACTGATGGCATTATCCCTTATACTAGTTACATTTCTGCTTTGTGTACATACAATAAAACAGTATAATGATAATATTGAGAAACTGATCTAACCAGAAAGGAAGCTTGGAAAGTGATGTCATTGTCTTCAGAGATTCATGTCAAGGAATCATGATTATGGTAAACCACTATGTATTACTATTGGCCATATGATAATTCACACACAGACCTGTCCGAGTCTAGATACAATACTGTGGAAGATTTTTAGTACAAGTCTTCACTTTTCTAGGAAGTATTCCAAATTAGAACTTATAGTTACAAGCAAATTATGAATGAATGGCTGTTGATATGCAAAGCTACTAGATGGGCTGCACAGTTGTAAGCATATTGATCTTCCATTATCACATTGATTTGTTGTAATGCATATATTAACAGTAAGGTTTAGTAGTGTAGACTAGATTTTGCTTGCTTGTCACTGTCTCAGTGCATTGATAGAATCATGGATTTATAGTGGTGCTTTAATGCTTCTTATCTCTTTAATTGATTTCTCATGTGTCCACTAATCACCTGTTAGGATTGAATAATTGTAAATATACACCAATTACAGATAATGAAAAATAAGAAAGACTAGGTGATGTATTATACCGCAAAATCTTTAATATATTTTTAATAAATCCATTCTTAATGCTTAAGAAGTAGAAATTTCTAATATGAAATTTGTGATACAATATGTCAGGAAAATATTTAACAAAAATAGACTTAAAAGCTTGCCAAAAAGAGAAAAAGAGTAGATACTACTCAGGTTCACACAAAGGGAGCTAAACTTTAAATTTCAAAACTTCAAAAACTTACAAACTTTCAATAAGTTATCTTGTAGTTTCAGACCATATGAATGCACTTGTAGTTCTGAAACTTTAAGTTTACTTGTAGTTCTAGTACCGCAAGCGAGCTTGTAGTTAACGCCAAAACCATGAGCAGCAGGGTGGGGGTGGGGGGGGGGGGGTCCTCTGTTGTAGTCATGGACCGTGTGGACAGAATGAACTTTAAGTTTGACGATGACCTCTCTGTTCCTGTTAAACAATGATTGCTTGACTTGTAATCTCACAACAATAAGCATCGTTGTTGGGGCTCATGCGAACTCTTATTGTTGTAAGTGAGTCGTTTTTTCGTGAACTTAAAGATTTGCTAACTAAAGTTTTGAAATCTCAAGTCCCGTATGAACGTAGCTGCTGTTATCTTGGATCAAAGTGTCTTCTCTGAGAGAGACATGAGTGTTTACCAGATCCTAACATTACCTATGGTTGTTCTAAATCACTACTAACTCACTCTGTTTATAATGCAGTAATAGCAATGACAATCTTCTCAAATTACTTTCGGTAAATGTGAGAAAGTCACGGCCAGTGATAATGTCATGGGAAGTGTAGAGACACCTTCAAAAATTGGGATGGGGTTAGCCTTTCCTATACCCCCCTACCCCTCCCCTACCCCTCCCCCTTCTCCTGATCCCGTTCCAGTACCAGTGTTGTTAATGTGGTTATGAACTATTCACAAGACAAACTTATATTATGTCCACAGTATCAGTTGGCACTTTTTTATTACCCAAGAGAGTATACTTTACAAGTATTTCAAACTCTTCAACTAAAAAGAAGCCAAGAGAAGCTTGAGAGATGGATGTTAGAGCATATTAATCAATTAACAGGATGTAGGCTGGAGGGTAAGGGTCTAAGCCGTGATGCTTTCACAATTAAATCAGCATGTAATAAAGACAGGCAGGAAAGATGGCTGATATTAGGGAGTCATCTCTTTATTGAGATTGATTGATTGCGGAGAGCATTATGTAATCCTTGTTAAACAAAGCTGAGCGGTGAATAATGTTGCACCAACATGCTTTTGTTTTAACCATAAGCCTGGGGAGATACAGACTGAAATCCGTTGGTGTATTAGAGCAAGTTACTCTCCAAATTAGCAATGGCAGATGATATATCGTACTTCTTGGATCGATGAGAAGTGTATTTGACAGACAATTAAACTATGAATGAGGATTAGTGAAGATAGGTATTAGACAGATAGAGTGACGCTAGCGATTGGATGTGTCTGGATTTAATTCATCTTCTATTATTTAATTCAGTCATACTTTGTTGGAGCTTTATAGAACTTTTTTTAGTAAGCTATTTGTCGTAAGATCTCATTCAAGTTACCATTATTTCTTACCTGATGTCTTTTCATGCACTTAACTCTTACTGTGCCAAGGGGTTTAGCTCCCTTTAAAATTTTACCAAAATGTGATCAATACTTACTTTTCAAATGTCTGCACTTCATTAACCATCTATTATTTCACAAAATGTTGTGTACAAAACTTGTGGAAAATTTATTACCATTTCTCATGATACCAAACATTATTACTTTACCCAAATGTATGCATGAGAATTATTGAAAATTACATTTAAGTTTCTTTTTTGTCCATTTTATTTTGGTTTCTCATTTGTTTACTATTGTTTAATGTTGAAATAAGGTACTATCTTTTTAAAAATCCGCAATTTTCTCTTTAATTTTCTATGGTATCATATAATTATAATCATATATTTGGAATGCTTGATTTATGTTTAAAAATTTGATATACATTGACCACCATATATACCTTTCCTGTGGTCGAGCAATTGGTGAATGAAAATGACAAGTCTATCTGTCACATATACGTGCCATCGGCACTGAAAGAGTTAAGGATGACTGTATTATGTAATATTTCATTGTTATATAATTCAATAGTACGGGGTATAGTCATTAATCATATTTAGCTTAAATCACAGATTATATTGCTTTCCTAATGTATGAAATAGCTTTGTGAACAAGAAATTTCTTCACACAAGTCTTGAAATAAAATGCAACTCAATTCATTCAATTCAATTCAAAAATGGTCTTTATTAACATACAAACATGAAGCAAATATATTAATCGTACATGAAAAGCAGCCTCAGCTGGAATATTCATGTTTACATGTTCATAGGCACCAAATTCTTAAAAGACTAAACATGTAAAAAGGGTATACATTGCACAGGTTTTCATAAAAAATGGTGACATGTAAAAGTCGTTATTAATTGCATGTAAAAAGATTGAAATATATACATTCATAACAGTCGACTTGGGGGAGGAGACTAGCACTTAGTGCATATACCTGTGATAAAAATGATAAGAGAGAGAGAGAAATAAAAAAATTAAGAATTTTCAACATGAGATGTAATTATGCCCTAAAATGATCTCACATACTCTTTGTTGTATTTTTTCAAGATTATTACTTTGCTGTACGGTACTTTGCTGTATGGTATTTAGTTCTGAACATTCTTGTTCAGAACTTAATCTAACAAAATTGAGAGTTACAGTAGTTTTATGAATCGAATATGATTAACGAAAAGGAAATTCTGTCCAGTTGGTCCTATGACCATTCATAAGTTTCAGTTTTCAGTTTCAGTTTCAGTTTCAGTTTTATTTTCATTTCCAACAGAACAGTGATTTTGACAAGAAATCAAATATACAATTCAATATTCAATAATATAATACATTTTACATGGTTTAAAGTTATAAAATAGAAAGTATAGGCCCACATAAACATCCAGTATAATAGTTTTTTTTATTTTTAAAGTTAAACCTGTGGAAATGGAGGGAAATGGAGGGATACACTAAGAATGCCAGCCTCCATATAAAACAGAAATACATATTTGTCTTAAATAAAGCACTACTTAACTAAGCTTGATAATATCTATTGATAAGTAAAAGTAACACATTGTTGGCAGTTCTAACCAAGCTGTCAATCTGATTTCATAAAATTGCACAATCTGAGTAATTTTCTCTCACCAAATCCAATAACATTTCTCAATTACCCAGTGAGGTAAGCATGCCTGTTAAACCAATATCAACCAATTGTGTAAATCAGAATTTCTCTTTTCAGAAAACTCACTCACTTTTGGTTGATTTGTCGTGTAGTATTATGTCTGCTTGGATGCGATACAATAGTTAGGTAGCCTGCTGTGGCTTTCACTACCGCTGCTACTTCACTATGAAAGCATTTTCATCAAGTAACAGATGCGAGAAATTTTGGGGCACTCACAAAAAGCTGTCAAATAGTTAATGAGAGGTTTCTTATAATTAATATAAATTTTGATTGATGTATGATTTGTAATCAGAATTTCATGCCATTAAGTTGTTGAGATCAGTATAAAAGATTAGGGATATTTCCAGACATGTCCATTTGCTTACAATCACATCATGTACAGGGAGGTTCTTGGCAGTCCGATTGCGTTAATGGACAATATTTTGGATTAATTCTTATTGCACACCAAATGCTACTGTTTCATAGGTATGTATTCAAGTAAAGTTAGTTTTGATCTTTATATAATAAATTGTTTATATTCCACTACTTTACCATGAAATACAAACCCAGTAAATTTAGTTTTTATCAAAATATTTATTGTGTTCTGTTAAGTAGAGGTTCTCTAGAAGTTCAAAGATAACTCTTGGTAAGATAGTTTTCTACTGAAACCATGGATGTAAATGAGTATGTTTACCTGATATGTTTTGTAACCCAGAATCTTGATTTACATCGTCTGAGAACCAAAAGGGCATTAACTCTATATTATTAGTTAATGCCCTTGTGCCACTCAACAGACAATATGATTTCATGTTATTCATATTCTTTGAGTGATAAAACATATGAACAAGTTTTCTGACACTGATGTGTTGACAACATAATTGTTGCTTGGATTCATCATTGTTCTAAGCATGCTAAGCATTGATTGATTTCTGGACAACAATTTCAATTCATAACAGTTAAACAAAAATTTACTTATATACTTTTTAGTTAAATGAAAAACGTGGGGATTTTTTTTTCTATTTGTATTTTCTTCCCTACTTTCAAATTGCAACACTCATAGCACATAAACAGAGAAACATTGCTTGGATATGTTATTATCAAAATTGTATTTCTTTATAAATCGAGCATCTGATACTTAATCTTTGCAAGATTTATTGAGATGATGGTTTGCGATCATCAATCATATCTAGCTCATAATTGGCATCTTTTAATCCAACCAATCAACCATCCCACTAGGAATTAATCAATTTGCAGATCTTCATAATATTCTGGCATTTTTTCTCTCTTTCATTGTAATTTCTTATCAAGTTCTTTGACCTTACTGTTCATGATTTTTTTTTTAAACTCCATTATTATGTTTATGCTAATGTTTCACCTAACTAGTAAATTCTGTATTGTTGTTGTTATTGTTTATTAGGGGTTTCTTTTTATTCTTTCTCACTCCCACTCTCTCTCTTTCTCTATCTCTATCTCTATCAATTCCTTTTTATGGTCTATTCTCTCCCCTCTCCTTATCTTTGCCTACCTTTCTCCCAACATCTTCCTCTTTTCCTTTTATCTTCCCCACCCTTTCTCTCTCTCTCTCTCTCCATCCGCTTCTCTCTTATCTCTGTTGATGTGTTCTCTGTTTTATTCTGTCTACTTCTCTCCTGAATACTTTTACTCTCTTCAATGTCACTTATTTTTGTGTCCATCTTTCTCTACCCCCCCCCCCCCCTCTATTTTGTTTTATCTGCTCAGCCATAGTTTGCCATCCATACAATTATCTCACTATGAAGTGTGTCCATCCTCAAATTATGACAGCTTTAGGCACTGATTATCATCTAGCAATAAAGCTCTTTTTCATTGACCATAATTCTCTCTTAGCAATCAAATCTCAGTAATTGACATAATTTATTTCATGAGTTGTATTCGTCTCCTCATCATATTTCTTTCCTTCCATTTGTTACTGTCTGAAAGATACAGGCTTGGAATAGCATTCCCTCTATGTGGTGGTTGGGTTATCATATCCATCAAACCCAAATCTTATCTCAGTATATATTTTTTGGCCTTTTTTCTAATGACTTTGCTTAAAATATTGTGTCAGTTCAGTTATTTTGCATCACTAACACTGTTTATTTTGGACAACTGATACATGAAAAGTGCTAGAAAAATTGTGTATGTGTGCCCCCGCCTCTCCAGCTCAAACTTTTGGACTGAAAAGGCATCTGAAATATGTGACAGCTTTTCTTTCCGTACTTGTGTGCCCCCCCCCCCCTTCTCATAAGAGAATCTTGAATCTGTTGTGATTTTTTTTAAAAACATATGACACAATGGTTTACTTTCTAAAAATGTTTAGTTGATTTTTTGAAGTTCTTTCTGAAGCTGAAATGTATTTCAAAGTCTATACTTTCCTGATGTCAACTGGACAATCAGAAAAAATATATAGGCCCAGGCTTAAGAGATAGAGATAGAGAGAGAGGAGAGAGAGTGCTAGAGAGAGAAAGATGGGGGAGAGAGAGAGATGAGGAGACTTATAAGAAGAGAGACTCCTAGAGAAGGAGACAGAAAGAGAGTTGTACATGCAGAGAGAAATATGAAAGCTATTTAGACTGGACAGAGGCTGCCAACATGCGATTATCTGCTAATTCTGGGAGAGATGCAATTTGGTATAATTCTGGCCTGAGGAGTAGATACATCGCCATCCAATAAAGTCATTTATCATCCATAAATTGCCTCTTATTGCTGTGCTCAGCCAAGGAAAAACCAAGTGTGGAGCCTTGCTTCTCCTTCTCTAACATCAAAAAGAGAATAAAATATGTGCGTTGAAAATAAAGAGAGATCTAGGTCTTCTCAGAAAGCCTGTGGCAGTATTTATCCTTTTAATTTCAGATTCTTTGGTTCTTGTTCATGATTGAATATGAGATTCTCCTTGCAGTATATCTATGTAAAGGAAATGAATGGATGTTTTTCATCATTGCCTTTCTACTGGATTGTCCTGATTCACAGTTATCACATGCACTCATTGGAATAACAGAAATTTGTAATGAATATATTAGACTATCATCAGTATGCTATGGAACCACCATAAATGACTGTATAAAAATGAAATACTGAAGACAAAGGTAATGAGCTGATTTAGATTAATTTCCAACTCATCCTGGTTTGAAGGATACCAGTAGTATAATGTTCTTTACTTTATTAATAGAATAAACTTATATCATTCAAAATAGAATTTTATGTAAGAAGGCTATGTGGGAAGTTTCATAAATAACAAGAAAAAGAGAATATATTTAAAAATTGCAAATCAATAAAAACAAAAATTTGAATTGTTTTGATGTGATGCATTCCCAGCTATGTGGGAGATCATTTTCATTGTTTTATTTATTATAAATTAAGGAAATGAAAAGGTTCTGCATCGTTCCTGTTGAAGATGATGTCAACACACTTTTCCAGGGTGTTTTTTTTCTCCTTATTCACCCCAGTGTTAGTATACACCCTGTTTTACAGTATATTATATCATGGAAAATCCTAGAAAGTCCCAGAAGGAACATGTTTGTGAATAGGAACAGGTGATGTGTTAGGAATGTCATATCTCGTTATTGATAATTCAGATGATATTTGTGACCTGGGTTGTACCGTGATGTCTTTTCCTGCTTGGTTTCCTGCATCACAAGACATGGATTAACCTTAATCTACCATGCGAGTCCTTGGACACAGGACAAGGTTAATCCTACTGGATTCTTACAGACACCTTGATACACTTCTTAGGGGTGAGAATATTTTACGAGGGTTGACCATACTGTATAGAAAGCCATGGGTGGCAGATGCAGGACATTACTTTCATATTCTTTGTTTGGTTTGAAATGAGTACTACTCACAAGATCTCCACACAAATCATTCCATTTTTCATATCTAAAGCTCAGTGTAAGACCCCATTTTATCTGCTAAATGAATGTTTATTTGTTTCTGTACTCAAATCAGTACAATTAAAAGCTGGCATGTACATGCATACCATATTACATTCAAAGTAGCACTCAGCATTCGCTCGAGTGTAATCTCACTTTCTTATATCGCAATGTTATAAGACAGAAGAAATGCTTTAGAATTAGCAACCCACTATAAGTCAACCCATTTGTTTCATGGTATTGTGTATCTTATGACCAGCATTGTCATCTTTATTACATGTAATTAATACAAATCAAAATCATTACCATAGTTTAAATATATCGTCACTGGTTTCGCGAACCAAAGTATCTCCTGTACTTAAGCTTATGTGCGTAAGTCAGTTGGCGAAACCAGCGACTATACATTCTGTTTCCTGATATATTTTACATCACTTATAAATTTTTATTGTCATAATTATAATGCTACTTTATATCCAGTAATCAAATTTATTATACTCTTTATTATTTTGGTCTATGATGAATTTCTATTAATTTAGTTTTGTTTTGTATTTTAGGCTGAATTTAGAGGAAGCTCTTTGCAACATGGGCCACAGTGTATGTTCTCTTTTTGGGGGGTCCAGTTTAGGTTTGCAATGTTTCATATTTTGAATACTAACTTTTTGTGAAATGAAATATTTTGCTTATTATTTGGCTTCAGTTTAACCCTGTTTAAAGTAGGTTTGTGTATGTGTATAATTTGTGTTATCTTTCCTCATCAATAAATCTAGTTATCAAAACTTACCCACAGATCAACAAATAAAGTATAAGTGAAAAGAGCAATTTAGCAAGGCAACAATAGTCAAAATTGACTAGTTTGCCTATTTTAAAACAACAACAACAACATACCATCAGGGAAATATCATTTTCAAAATTTGTTTGCTCTCTTTCTCTCCTTAAAAGAATGTATCTTGAATCCTCAACTTGAAAGTAGCAAGAAGCTGCACATTGCATTGTGGGTAGTTGTAGTCTTATCTAGTGCATAACTGTATTTCTCTCCCTCATCTGTTCAGGGAGGCAGTGCTGCTTTTCTTTCTTGTTGCTTTCATTTTGACTTTCTGTGCAATGTTTTATCTCACCTTGATCTTATATAATTAGTTATGTCCACCCGTCCTCTCTCTCTCTCTCTCTCTCTCTCTCTCCCTCTCCTTCTCCCTACCTGTTTTCATGCCCTTTATTCTATTGCTTATTCTGTCTTAACCACCTTTCTCATCTTCTATTTTCTCATCAAGTTGAGACCTTACTACTTATGGTCTCTATTTTTTCTTTTTTTTTTCTCTCTCTCTCTTTCTCTCTGTCTCTCCTTTCTCTCTCCCCTCTCTGACTCCCTCTAACCTTCTCTTTCTCTTTCTGTCTCACCATCTCTTAGCATCCATTTCTCTATGTTTTTCATAGATCTACTTGCCTCATGGTCTGGTGGATCAATTTTTATCTCACCCCCCCCCCCCCCCTCTCTCTCTCTCTGTTAAACTTTCAACACACCCCGTTCCCTTCTTGCTAGTGACTACCAAGTCCTCACGGGAACACTTGTCGTTATTATGATGATGAGAAAGCCCCAGCAATCCTTTTCAAGTATTTTTCATTTCAATCTTTCACTGGCGCTGTAGGGTACGACTTTGTTTTTGTGTGAGTATTTCCTTTGTTTAATCAAGGTCCCCTGGTGCACTTGTAAGAACACTTTCAATTAGGAGTGAGTGGGACGTCTCAGGATGTGCCAGATATACATATTCCTATCTCTGTCTCATTTTATCTCTTCGTCAAATCATTTCATTAGAAAAACAAATCAATTTCATCAGAAAAGCAGCTCATGAATTGTTATTATCTCTATCTTATGGATAATACTATGTCACATTGAAGATGGATGCAAAACAGGTGATCCATACACAACAACACAGAGATTAATCTAATAAGTACTACGGTATTCATATACATGTATAAAATGGTAGAGATATTAATGTACAGTTCATACATGAAACGATGTTGATTTCTAAAATACAAATAAGAATGAATGTGAAGAGCAGTTGGTCGATATGAGAAGCAAGCAAGCAATCATAATAAAAACATTAACAGGTGTGATGGCTCAGTGGTAGAGTAGTGGTCTAGTAACCAAAAGGTACTGGGTTCAAAACAATGGCAATGCACTAGTACACTTTAGTATAGCATGAGTCATCAGTTACCAAGTCCTTTGGATAGGATGTAAAGCCATCAGTCCACATATTGCTCATCTACAAGCATACATACTTGCTCCCTTAGTCATGTAGATTAATACCACTATCATACAACAGGAGCCAAAAGAATATTAACAATCAGATCATTACTTTTCAATTGAGGTTCACGAACGAATGCTAACACTCTACTTTTAAATATCTTTCTTATCTTCATATTTGTTTTGATCATCCTTGCTGGTTTTTAAAACACTGATCAATCAATCAGTCAGTCAATCAATCAATACTTTTTGAATGATATGGTCATGAAGTTCAGTTTCTATGTCATATTGAAAGTGAGGGACACTTTCATTCTGGTTATGAATGTACATGAATATAAAAGGCGGAATTAAAACAAGAAAAGAATGTATCTGTGTTCGCTGCCCGGCAAGTGGTGGACGACAGGTTAGAATCCCGCTGGTTCCAATTTTTTCTGACTTGTGTTTTTCATTACAGATCGAGCATACGATCTTTAACACTGGGAGTAAAATGCCTAAAAATTTGTTTACAAATTAAAATTCCTCCCATCAAGCTTCTTCGTTTACTAACCATTGTCTACGGCGGACCGTTGAATATTAATGAGTCAGAAAGAAGAGGATCTTGGGTATTTGATTCCAGTTCATCGTGACTTGGCCGTGAACCAGAATAGCCTGGTGGTTAAGTCGCTGCCCAGCAAGCAGTAGATGACAGGTTCGAATCCCGCTGGTTCCAATTTTTTCTGACTTGTGTTTTTCATTACAGATCGAGCATACCATCTTTAACACTGGGAGTAAAATGCCTAAAAATTTGTTTACAAATTAAAATTCCTCACATCAAGCTTCTTTGTTTACTAATGTATCTGTGTGTTTGGATTAGATAATGCATACTGAGATTTATTTGAACCTCATTTTTGTTTTCAATGAAAAAAAATATATTTACAAGTAATGAATGTCACAAAAAGGCAGGCTTGAATAGTTTTCTATCTACTGTAGAAAGCTTATGATAGAAATTAATTATTACAAAATCAAATCAAAGAGAAACTTGAAAATAAGTATTTAGATATGTATGAGTTTTAGACACAAATTTCTTAATACTTCTTAAAATCACCAAACTTCAAAATGTTGTTTGATTAATGTTTGCAAGCACATTGAAGGATGAATGTAATGAAAGCAGCTCCAGTTTGTTTTTTTTTTTTTTTTTTTTTTTGGGGGGGGGTTATCTCAAGCAAGAGAAAAGCACCATTTGAGCTGAAAATATTGATTTAATCTTTTTGAAATGATTGTAATGCATAAAACCTGTGTTATTTACCCATTGATATAAGGATCCATCCTCAGTGCTAGTCATGTAAAGTCACTTATTGTATTTTGATGTTTATCACAGAAAAATATACATTTCGAGAAACTACAATTTGACACATTATTCTATAATGTGTTACTTTCTGTATGAAAGAAGAAAATGTAATTGAGAATGTTATATGTAATAAGATATAGTTTTATATAATGCAAACAGAAATTACCTATACACAGAACCATTAAAAATGCAATGTGTAATATGTCATTTGTGGTTAAAATATATTTTCAATATTGGTAGATGGAGAGCAGTGTATTATGCATGTTTGATGGAGCATTTGGGATTATGTTCTGCATTGTGTTGACAGATGGAGTGTAATACATTGTTAAAAATAACTGTTTAAAGAAGTGATCATATTGTTTAACCAGTTGATGACTGAATTCTGTCATCCACATAGGCTTAATACAGAGACCACCCGGTTCCCGTAGGCAATGGGTTAAAATATACTATTAATACATGGTTGGGAGTGCGTTGGTGCGATCTGGCAACACAAAGGTTTTTATCGTGGTGTACTATACGCACAAGGCGCAAGCTGAGTGTGTTGGACACCACAATAAAAACCTGCGTGTTGCCAGATCGCATTAATGCACAAACTCACAACCATGTATTAATAGTTTATAAAACGGGCCGGCATTATGATTATGAAGTCTAAAAATGGTTACGAACCCCATAGAACGCCAAGAGTCGCACAGTCATGGAGGCTGCCATTTGCTTTCCTGGATGACACCACATAAGCGCAGCCAACAAAAGTGCGCGTTTCAGTGTGCGCATGTAATCCCTGCGCTAAAATGACAATTGAACCACGCGATTTCATTGCGTTTTAAGTTTGCACGCACCAGAGGTACGCGTACGCGCAGCTCAGCCATGGTTTAGAGCCTTTTTGCTGTGCGTTATCACTTTGTTTTTACACGGTCACGTGGTGTTATTTGACCAATCAGGATGGATACATTCTTGAACCCCTTTTATAACAGAAAATGTAAAAATTCTATAAGCGAGGGCTGAGACTAAGAGTTAACTTAGTCTTTACAAGATGCTGACAGTTGTGGTATCTGAGATGATTACTCTGGTGGTGGTAAGGATGTGATGGTATTGAGATAATTTTGATAATGGTGGTGGTGGTGGTTGTGTTGGTGGTTTTGGTGGTGGTGGTGGTGGGTGTGGTTGTGATGGTGGTGGTGGTGGAGGTGGTAGTAGTGGTGGTGGTGGTGTTGGTGGTGGTGTTGGTGGTGGTGGTGGTGGTAGTGGTGGTCATGGTAGTGGTGGTGGTGGTGTTGGTGGTGGTGGACATCAGGTCAATGATGACAATGGGATATATATATATGGTACTGATGATGCTCATGATGATGATGATGGTAGTTATGGTGGTAGTGTTCTGATGATAAGTGACATTGATAATCTTAAAATATTTTATTGTTAATCAAGAAGCAGAATTTTAAAAGGATTGCCTTAGTATTGTCATCATGCCATAACACTAGCCCCCTTTTTTCAAAGATGACATATAATTGCATATTAAAACAGCCGTTTCAATGATGAAAAGCTGGTTTTGCTTTTTTATTATACAGAAAATCAATTTTATATATAAAAAAACGATAACTATAAAAATGTTTTTTGATGATTTAGTCTGTTAAAAACTCAAATGTAAATTCCATATGGGTTATCATCTCAATTGTTAATTATGTTTCCTATGCGGCAGACTGAGGGTTTTAAATCCATTTGTTTTGTACATATATTACTAGTTTTATTGATATTTAAAATGTACTCTTGTTTTTTTTTTCAACTACTCTGTACATTCTGAGAAATACAATCTTCATTTCAGATCAAACACTAGATCATCAACCAAATGTGACTGATTTGATTCATTAGTTCTCTCTTTCTCATTAAAAAAGAAATAAGATAGAGATATTGACTGTGCCAATAAACCTATATTACAACCATACATATTACTAGTGTTTTGCTCCAATATTCATCCATATTTCATAATCCTGAGCTTTGTACACCCTCCTCCTTCTCCTCCTTCTCCTAATTTTGGGCAATTATGATTTGAGGATGACGCTCAGCTAATAAACAATCATTAGCCTATTTTCAACAGAGCACAAACCCTTCCTAATGTATTTCTGCTGTTTTATATCTCTCTCATTTCAATTGCTATCTAATACTCAAGGTAATAGCTGCAGGATAAATCAAACAGGGCATGGGTCTATGGAGTTTTCCCTCCCCTCTTTTTCCTTCATAACATGAACATTTGTAGATATATCCCCATTAGACTTAATGACATATAGCCTGAATGATGTTGTTTTCAAACCATTCCCACATGTAGTAGTATGATAATTATCATGATTAATGGAATATCACAAAGAAGCTTTTTGCATTAATTTTGACAGATGTCACATGACACATGTATGTCACTCTTGTGTGGTTTGGGGGAATTTTTCTATGTATTTTTTTTCCTTTTTTATTTTTAATTTTCCAGAGGGGGAGATGCTGGTGTAAAATACATCTTCATTTTTTTTTTTAATTCTACTGTACAATCAATAATATGATAGTAATATTTATTCATCTTGTTGTTACCAGCTCAATTTTTTCCTCTCCCTCTCTCTATTTCCCTGTTTCTCTGTCACTCCTTTACATTTCTCCACAAAATCTCCTTCTTCTTTTTCTTCTTCTTCTTCTTCTTCTTTTTCTTCTTCTTCTTCTCCTTTTTCTTCTCCTTCTCCTCCTTTTTCTTCTCCTTCTCCTCCTTCTTCTTTCTTCTCCTTTTTCTTCTCCTTCTTCTCCTTCTTCTTTCTTCTTTCTTCTTTCTTCTTCTTTCTACTTCTTCTTCTTCTTTCTCCTCCTCTTCTTCTTTTCCCTGTTTGTCTTTTTGTCATTCTCACTCTTTCTTTCTTTTTCTTTTACCGGTGTGTGTGTGTGTGTGTGTGTGTGTGTGTGCGTTTGTTTAGCATTATGACGAGGACATTTTCGGACAGAGAACAAAAAAAAATCATGACAACAATGGTCCTCGGAAGGCGGACAATAGTCCTCGAACGTCGAACAATGAATTTATGCCTTATTCCGTCGACTGTCCGAGGACGAGTAACAATAGAGGAACAATAGTTGTCCTCGGAAGTAAAGCCATGTAAACGTGTGTGTGTGTGTGTGTGTGTGTGTATGTATATACTGTATATCTCTGTTTGTGAATGCACACTGTTATCCAGGCCAATAATTCACCCTCAATTTGTCAGAACAAAACCCATTAAAACTCTAGTCTTCCATCTCTTCATGTTGGCTTAATGATATCAGCTCCCAACTCCCATGTGTGCAATACCAAGTTCTACATCAGCTTCATAGGCAGTTAACAGTACTCAAGATGTATTTGTCAAAGTCGTCTACCGCCCGCGCGTGTTTCAAATTCTCTCTGTCGAGCACGTCCCTCACGCAGCATCATGTGAAGATCTTATGCCGGTGTAATTTGCTTGGGCTTGATTGGTCTCACATAGCGTGAGACATGTGGGGGTTAATTGAAGTACTACAGCTAGTAGGGGGTTTCTAGTTTACAGGTTTAAACCTCACTGCAGCTTCAGTAAGGCATATGGTAGAGGAGCATTTGGATAAGCCTAAACTGTATATTTGTCATATTGATGTTCTAATCATACCTTTCAATAATTTCTTGCTAAAGAATTTGGATATGGGTACTGTAAAATGTTTGCAAAATTATCGAATTACAAGTTGACACGACACTGCATTTTTGCAATTGGCAGAAGTTTCTTGCTGTGCAAAAGGCTGTCTTTTACAATTCACAAAAGTTTCATCTTATGAAAGTTTCAGGTTTTACAATTTTCTCAGTCACATCATACATTGAATGATAATGGAAATGTGACTAGATTCATATTTAAAAATATAAGGATGACAATGTAAAGAGTCTAGCTTTAAAGACTGCGATGAGCATCTACATGATGTATATATATATATATATATGTGTATACAGTATATATATATATATTGTACTCTCCCTCTGTTGAAAGAAATCAGTTTAAATGAAAGGTTATCCTTTAGATTTTTATTAAATGATTTGTGATACATGCCTTTGAATAAAGAAACTCATTAGACACTTAAAAGAAGTGTATATTTTCTACAAATGAATATATCCCAGGCAAACATATATGGAGAAAGAGAGCATTTACATGAGCAAGTGTGGAAGTTAATATCTTGGATCATTCATTGCTTGTAGCAAGAGAGTCTTGAATTATTGCCCTTTGAAAGTAGAAAGCACTTTAGTGAGCAAATTGATGTTCTGTAAAAGTAGATGAGCTATACATTTGCTACATTATTAGATAGGTCCTTGAGTGATACTGAACAGTTGTAAGATGTATAGAATGTATATTAAAATAATGTTAAAAATGGAAATGATCATCTTATCAGGTTTCAAAGGAAAGGGCATGAACTTCAGGAAACACACATAAAATGATAGACAACATTTTATTTCATGAACCTATAACTATTAGATGTAGCCATTTCAAATAATGTCAGTTCTTGTGAACAATCACATATCTACAGTGTGTCCCCCCAAAAAATTAACAGTTCGAAAAAATTCTCCCCAAATAAATGTTTTAAAATATTTTAAGATTTTTTTTACCTGTGAACAGCTTAGGGTCTCTTCTATTAAATGACACCAAAATATCTAACAATAGTCTACGTGTGAGTAAGCAAAAGCCAATCATGTGAAATGGTGCAAAATCCAGATTGACAAGAACTAACAGTGGCTCTGGCTGATATCAGCCAAGAGTCATGAAAAGGCTTAAAAATTTCCATTTTTGATCAATGAAAGACAATTTATGAAATAACAAGCTTTGTTATCTGTATAACCTTACACATTCCATCAACATCTTATACTTGAGTGAGCAATTAAGTACTTTGTTGAGTGGTTCAAAATGTTACTTTTGGTGAGTCCTTTAATTTTACCTACTTACTCACTCAACTGTAAAGTTTTGATGGGATATATCAAGACTTACAGTGCACAAAATCTGTTCTTTCATAAAATTGTCTTTTATTTATCAGAATATGACAATTTCTAAGCCTTTTCATGACTTAACTTTGCTGATACCAGCCAGAACGGACAAACAAATATTTGTCAAGTATGGATTTTGCACCCTTTCACAAAAGTGGCTTGTGCTCACTCAAGTGTAAAATATTGTGAGATATTTTGGTGTCATTCCATAGAAGAGACTCTAAGCTGTCCACAGGTATGAAAATTTCCTGAAAATATTTTTGAAATACTTAATTGGGGAGACTTGTCTAAACTGTCAATTCTGCAATGGTTCTCAACTTTGTTGATACCAGCCAAAACAAATAACAATTTGTATCAAGTCTGAACTTTGCACCCTTTCAAGAAAGATGGCTTTTGAGCACTCAAGCGTAATAACTGGTCAGATTTTTTGTGATATTTCATAGGAGAGACCCTAAGCTATCTACAAGAATGGAAATTTATTGAAAATATTCTGAAATATTTATTTGTGGAGAATTTTTCCAACTGTTAACTTTTTATTATTATTTTTTATTTTATTTATTTATTTTTTTTTTTTTGGGGGGGGGCGCACTGTATACTACATGAATGTAACCTTGGTTCTGAGGGTATAATTGAAGTGAATTGAATTGAATTCATTTTTTTCAATATTAAATTGAATTGAATTCAAATTCATATTTATTTCCTTCTGAAAATAAAGTATTTGACGAACGAAGCAAAATAAAGTAAATGTTACAAAGAAGGAAGCGAAAACCCAGAAAGCAGAGCTTGTGTTGGGAACGCCTTAGACAAAATGTAGTTCATTTACATTGAGGGAAGTATAATGTATCATCAGTGCTGGCATAGCAGTAATGTGATGTCAATTAATTTCATTGGATATATAGCAAATTAATTGGGTAGGGAATCCAAAGGATTCGGAAGATGCTTTCACAAGGAAAGGTGCATTATACCACAAGAGAACATCTTTTTATTGAATTCACACCTAATTCAAGATGCTTTTTGGGGGAGAGAGTGCAGCTAAAAACATGGTTGGAGAGAATTTAAAGATGGGATAGATACACCCAAGTTGCTAACCTGTTGACTACTGCATTCTCTCATCCCCATAGGCTTACTACAGGAGTCTCCCGCTTCCCATAGGCAATGGGTTAACATGTTTAATATCATGTATTCTGAATCTTTTTTTCTTTGTATTGTGTTCCCTCTCCTATTTGCTGGAGAAAGTTTGAATTATTTCTGACTGCCTGTAACCGAACAACAGTGACTTGCATTGTATGATGGTACCTGGTAGTAGAGTAGACTGCCTGTGTGGCCTAGAGGCATTAGAATACTTGTAGCATGGAATGTAGGCAGTTTGCCTTAGGTCATGTCAAGTCCTATGAAATCACTTGTTATTCATCTTAACAATAATCTAGCTGCTACCAGTGACAGCAATAGCTGTAGTATTATCAGAAGTAATAGTACTATTAGTTGTAGGAGTATTTTGAAGTAGAAGGACAATAAGTAGTGGAAGTGAAGTAGTAATTTTACTGGTGGTAGTGATGGTGATAGAAACTCTTGTTGTAGTAGTAGATGTAGAAGTAGGGACTTATTGCAGCTACCTCAGAGTATCCATTTTCATACCTGGAGATCATGTATATGCATGTATTCGTGTACTTGCTCTGATAAAACCCTTACATACAATTTGATTTCCTTACAGCTCCTACACCCCTCTGCCTATTATATTGTCTGACCCCCTTCTCCTCCTCCCCCACCACCGGTAAATCTTGTCTTGCATCTCTCCAGCTTCCCATACACTCACTCATCCCTTCCATCCTCTCCTTACACCCCTCTAGCTTCCCCCAACACCCTAGTTACACTCTTCACCCTATACTTCCTAACCCACATTACACCGCTTTACGGCCAGGTACACTCCCTTTAAAATCCATTCAACTACTTTATGACCCTTTTCCCCTCCCCTAATACCCCTTGTCAGCTTTAGATGTGGACTTACTTCACTCCACCCTGCATGCCTTCACATTCCTCCATGGTTGAACCCTCTATCAGCTCAAGATTTAACTTCCTTTACTCCTAGCAACACCCCTTTAACCCTCTTTTATGATCCCATCCCCTCCATTTATCCCCTTAGCAGCTCAAGATGTGGATATATTCACTCAACCCTACACCCACTCAAACCCCCTCACCTTCCCCTTACACCACGCTACCAGTTCAAAATTTATTTTCCCTTCTAATCAACACTTTAAAACTTTCACCCCCTCCCTTAAACCCCCATTAAATTTCTTTATGATCCCTTTCCCCTCCCCATACACCCTTATCATCTCAAGATGTGGATGTATTCTGGCAGGTGCATTATAAACAAGGTCATTATCTATCTCCATTTCACATCACTAATTTGCCTCTGCCCGGTCACCATTCCTCCAACACACCATCAGATTGATTTGTAGGAATACCACGTGTCTATTACTCTCTTCCATGTGACAAAACTATATCACCTAATAATGCAGACAACTGACATAAAGAAAGAAGAGCCTCACCACTTAAAGGTACATCCTCTTAACATGATAATTTTTTTGGAGTTTACATTAACATTAACTGACTCTATTTCTTTTTCAAATAAAGACTTGTCGCAGGAAGACTACCAGATTCAGGATCCTAAAAAGTAAAGCACAGGCCATAATTAGGTCATTTAAATCTCTGATCAAGACAGAAAAATGGCCTTTAAAAGGGAAGTCCACCCTGATTACATAGTAGTTTTAGAAGAAGCAGAAAAGAAACAGATCAGTGAAGGTTTGAGCAAAATACAATAAGAAATAAGAAAATTATGAATTTTTAAAGGTGTAATCAATTAAACACAAATTGGCAACTCCATGACTTATCTTGTGAGCTCCTTTCCCATTTGCCCTGTACCCAAAATATAATTAATGTCCATTTTCTCTGAAGAAAATATTCAATCACATATGCACCTTAGATATATCATTGCTCATAAGTTTTTACACAAAACCTTTATGTAACAATATCATTGCTCATATGTTTTTACCCAAAACCTGTATGAAACAAATCTATTCCTTCATCAAAACTAAGAAAATGAAAGTTTATGAAATATTCTGTACTGAGCAAATGGGAGAATGGGAGAGGAGCTCGCAAGATATGTCAACGTCACGGAGTTGCCTATTTGTGTTTGATTGATTACAACTTCAGAAATTCATAACTTTCTTATTTCTTATCAGATTTTGCTCAATCTTTCACTGATCTGTTTCTGTAATTTTTCTGCTTCTTTTAAAACCAAGTTGATATGAGGGTGGACTTCCTCTTTAATTCTGCCAGCACACACATGTCATGTATCAAATATACTCATAGACATTTTTTATGAACTGCTTAGGGAAATGTCTGAACTCAGACTATCAACCATGAGTTCTTTGTTTTTCAAAGTGTATGACCTTCAGATCAACTATCTACACCTGATGTGGAACTATCACTTTGTCTACTGAGAGAAAGAGAGAGAGAGAGCCAGAAAGGCATTAAGTTACATAATTATGTTTACATGGAGTTAACAGCTTTCTTGCTCTCAACAGACAACTTCTCTGTTTTGGGATTCTTTCTTTTTCTTTTATCTGTAATAGGAGAGAACAAAGAGAAATATCAAACTACAATGATTCCTGGGATCTGGCTTTATGATCTAGAGCTCTTATGTCCTGTACTTAACCCATTTCTTGTTATGCACATTATAAACATTTGTATCAGGGTCTTTGATTGATCACGTGACTTGAGTCATGTGCTTAGGAGGTCAGCGTTAATGATGGGTAGTTATTTTATTGCTGGTATTCAAATTGTCCGATGATTAATCTCATGAAACTATTTTATTTCATCCTTGGAGCTGTGTATAAAACACATACGAACAAGATTAGTAGAACAGCTATTGTGCTTGTCATTGACTGAATACCATTATCTGGTGCATTAATGATTGGCCTTCCTATAACACAGCATTAATGCCCTTCTGTCTCTCAAGAGATGAAATACTCATGTAGTGATTTACCTTTGTATGAAAGCCATTTATCTAGTTTGCATTTATCAGTTTTAGTTTCATTTGTAACACAAGGCATGCAAGGTAGGAACTATTTGGATTGTAGACTCACACTAATACTATAGCTGCCCCTGCTAAGTTAATGAATCTAGGTTATGCTTGACACAAGACACGATTTGTCAAATTAGAGTCTGTGTATTCAAACTTGTATTTACTTAGAATTGTCTGTGATGTGATTTTACATTTACCATCAATTATTTTGATCAAATTTTGAACTGATGATCAAAGAAGATGAAGGTGCATAGCTGCCAAACCCAGCCTTGTGACGGTAGCTGATGATGGGCTGATTGACTACTTGTATTATATACATTTACTTTGTCTCCCTGGATGTTATAGGCTCATACAAAATAATAAAACATTGGAATTATTTTCTTTCAGATTTTTGTATGACTTTGAAAGAGATCATTTTCATTCTGTTGAACTGCTTTGTAGTAAACAAAGGTCAAAACAGTGATTTGGAGAATGCAGGATTAATTAATTTGTCACTAATTACCGTCTTTATTATGATGATATATTAAGATATTTTATATATATATATACAAAAAATGTATTAAACAAAACAAAACAAAACAAAACATTCCTTACGAGGATACCAAATACTTTGTATATATGTTTATACATGTTCTTATTTATATTTTGTTGCTGCTGTGAGTTTATATTCATGATTTGTTGTGTTGGGTTTTTTAACTATTATTTCTTATTATTGTTAACAGGGCCTTGTAGAAGACCACCACTATTGGTGATAATGAGTCACCCTGTCTAAATATCAGAAATAAATAAATAAATAAAATCTTTTATGGCATATTTTATTGTATTTTTCTTACCAAAGAAATTGAACTGGAATCAAAATGTAATATGCAAAACATTCTCATCTCTTTGTGACATACATACACATTATAAGAAATGTAATTCTTGACATTACACAACACCCCTGACTGAAATGTATAATGGAAATGCAACTTGTTTTCTCTGTTGGTGACTAGATGACAAGAAGGAGCTCTTTATATCACTTAACACAGTGTTTGTATGAATAGATTCTGAGTGTGTGTGTGTGTGTGTGACCAGTCATGTACAATGACGGAGATAAATCACACATAGATGAAGTAAAAAGCCTATTGTGTGGTACCTGAATTGTGCTTGATCTGCCTCCCATACAAACTTCAATTGTATCCAGATCTTGCTTTCTTTCATCCAATCTAAAAGTGATCAGTACCCGTAATAAATAAATCTAATATTGTGACAGCTAAAGGCACGACAAGCCACCGCACTCCAAATACAACAAATTCATCTTGAATTGAAAGAAAGCAAGCAGCCGTAATATTCTCATTTCCCTTCTTTTTCTCCACAGTAATACCCCAATCAGACCCCCCTCCCACCTACCACAAAAATACTAATCTTAGGCACACGTTCGTCATCAATGTTGCTTTCCCCCCATCAATAGAGGGACAGCTAAATGAAGGCGGGAGCTGACATATAATAGAATGGACGCTGCACAAACACATTCAGGAGGAGAAATAAATATTAATAAAAGCCAATTCAGCCCAAAATTTGGTTTTGGTTGGAATGGTGTGCGAGGAGTTGAGTGTATTGTGGGAAAAAAGATGAGATGTGAGTTTTATCCAATCAGTGAAGCTGAGAGAAGAATAATAGGAATGAGAATTCTGACTATGATTACCCTCTCTCTGCATTGTGTATGGCATCTATTGTACGCCGGCTGGCCGGCCGGCTCTCGCTCAGCTATCAAACATAGCGGCTTTCCTTTGTTGTTCTCCACTACTCACTTATTCATTAGCGCTCCCACTCAACCAGTATTTCTACCTCTTCGTCTACCTCTTCAGCCATCTCTCAACCAGCTCTCTCTCTCTCTCTCTTTCTCTCACATACACACTTTCTTGACCTCTCTCTCTTTCTCTCTCCCCCACCATCATCTCTAACCTTTATAGTGAGAATATATTTTTATGCTCTCTCAATTTCTCTCACTCTCTTTCTTGCTCTGTCACTTCCACATTCACTTTTAATATCTCTTTCTCTCAATTTTCTTTCTCTGTGTCTTTTTCTAATTCATTTTTACCCCCCCCCCCATCTCTCTCTCTCTCTCTCTCTCATACTCTTGTAGTGAATAAATTGGTGTTTATCCCCCCCCCCCCCCCTTTCTCTTTCACTTTTATTCTCCATATCTCTCTTTCCCTCTCACTATTTAACTATTTGTCTTTCTCTTACTCTCAGTACTCTCTTTCTTCCTCTCTCTCTCTCTCTCTTTCTCTGTCTCTTTCACTCACTCTGTCTTTCCTTCTATCTATCTGTATCTTTTCCCCCTTCTCTCTTTCTCTGTCTCTCTCCCTCTCTCTCTCTCTCTCTCATTCCTTCTATCTATCTATTTTATCTTTCTATCTTTATCTTTTTTTTTCTCTATCTCCCTCTCTCTCTCTCTCTCATACAATCCTTTTTGAACACTTTAGCATCTATCTATAATTGTGTACAGGGTCACCCATGTGCATTGTCTTTTCTATGTAATCTTTATTTTCTGTTTTGGTTTTGTACAATGTGACCTACAGTAAGCTCTCTTGTGTATGCTTGTGAATAGTGTCTACATTACTCAAATCATACATTCATTTGCTTCATTATGTATTCATTTCCACTCAAATCTAACTACAAGTATATCATGTAATGCAAATAATCAGATTTTGTGCTTTTGATTAAATTTAAATTAAACCTGCTTGTGTCCTAAAAGAATGCATATAATCATAACTAAAATAATGTTTGTAGACAGTGGTCATGTTAAGAGTGAGTCAAGGTTATCAAGGAATTTTGGGTTCTTACCTCCCCCCCCCCCCCAACAAAAACAAATAAAACCCAAACAAACAACAACAATACATAAATAAATTTAAAAAGCAAAGAAAGAAAGAAAGAAAGAAATAGATAAATAAATAAATAGATATATATATAGAATAAAATAGAATAAAATGAATGAATGAATAGGTGAATGGATTAATAAATGAATAAATGATAATAAATGAATGAATAAACACAGAAATAGATGAATAACAAAGAAGTAACAGACAAATAAAAAGACTGCTTGCCTATATGTAAGCATAAATTCAGTGAGTATTGAGAGGTTTCCATGTAAATGTATAGTGGTGATGTATGGTGTATTTCTCATCAAGTTCCATTCAGTCAAATCCTACAAAGAAAGATTAGTAATGAGGGATTTAAAAGTTTTCTTATATACAAATTGTAGTTTATGATAGGCTGTTGCTAGGGAAAATTTTGGATGAAAACGCAAAAAAAATTGTCTTCATAAACAAAGACAAAATACCATACTGCTCAAATTTGGTTTTGTTCATTGAATTAATACTCAACACAGTGGCATATTTCCTTTCTTGTCAAAATATCAAACTACTCATCACCCATAATCCATTATCCATTGGATTGTGCTTTCTGATTTTAAGAGAGATAAAGCATCTTCTGAAAGCCAAAAGGCTGTAATGTATACATTAACTCTTACTGTGCCAAGGGTTTAGCTCTCTTCAAAAGTTTACCAAAATGTGATCAATGCTTGCATTTCAAATGTCTGCACTTCATTAACCATATATTATTTCACAAAATATTGTGTACAAAATTTGGAGGAAATGTATTACCATTTCATATGATACCAAACATTATTACTTTCCCCAATATTATGCATAAGAATTAATGAAAATTACAGTTTCATTTTGTCTTTTTTTTTTGGTTTTTCATTTGTTTACTATTGTTTAATGTTGAAATAAGGTAATATCTTTTTATAAATCTGCTATTTTCTTTGAAAATTTCTATGGTAGCATATGATTATAATCATATATTTAGAATGCTTGATTTATGCTCAAAATTTTGATGTACATTGATCACCAAATACCTTTCCTGTGGTTGAGCAATTTGTGAATGAAAATGACAAGTCTATCTGTCACGTATACGGCGCTGAAAAAGTTAACTTAACTTTAATGCCTTTCTGACTCTTAACAGACTGTATACAGAGGCGGCGGAACAGCCTTTAATGCCTTTCTGACTCTTAACAGACTGTATACAGAGGCGGCGGAACAGCGGGCTTGGACAATGAAAGTGGGCTGCACATTTTGCTTGGCCGACAAAAGGTCCGAGCCCGATGTTCCGCCGCCTCTGACTGTATAGCAGGTCTTCATGGCATGTATCACAGTGAAGTCATGTGCAATGTATTCATGTGGTGTCGTACACAAAACTATGTCACGGATCTTCAGGTCTGGAAGAATATTCCTGTCAAGATAAGAGCTATTTGAAGATCTTGGATGATATCCTCTTACATTATTATGATTGCAATGAAAGATACTGTGAAAATAACACTGTATCATGATTCAAACAAGAGAGAGAGAGAGAGAGAGAGAGAGTGAGAGAGAAAACTGAAGTTTTATTTTATCAGAGAATGATAGATATTTCACTCAATTGGAATAATTAGCCTGAATGAATCATTGTGCATTAATAATCTTATACAGGTATGACCGGACATGAAGATGGTGACATGAGCCTCAAACTCCACTCCTAGAGAGGATGAGTGAGAGAGAGAGGGGGGGGGGGGGGGGGGTAGAAAGAGAAAGAGAGAAAGAGAGATGGAGAGGGAGAGGGAGAGAGAGGGGTTGAAAATCCCCTGATTATTAATTCTGCCTGGCTAGCCGGAATGTTTCAATGAGTGACAAATTCAATCGTAAGCTGCCATAACTGTCTGATTTAATTAATTGCCTTTGTGTTTGCGCTTCTTTCCTCGCATTGTCTACAACTGACTTCATGGTCTTAGTAGTTGGGCAAACATGCAATGGATTTTCTTCTCTCCTCTCATCCTCCATCCCTCACTGATTTTTCATTAAAATTCAACTTGTAAGAGGGTAGGACCCTTGTCATAGGTGCTTAATGCCAGAGCGTTGGCTTAAGATTACGTTTAAACAAGTAGTCAAGTCTTTGCACGCAGTTGTAAAAAAAGCGCTGTCTCATAATTTGCTTTTATTATGTCCAATAAAACTAGACCACAAATGTATTCTAAATTTATCAATTCAGAGTACATGCGTAAATAGATATTCACTTTGGATATAGTGCTTGCAATGACCTAGCAGTGAAGTTTGTGGCTTATAATGCTGACTATTAAAATGCAACATCTTGTAACAGGTTAAAAGACATTTTTAAAATAATAATTTATCTATTGTCAATTTCATTTGAAAATTTGAAGTAATTACATTTTTTCTTATAACACAAAACAGATATATGGTGGAAGAAATACTCTCATTAATCAAAAAAGCAGGAAAAAGAATGTTTCACTGGTACTTGTCTTTTCTTAGAAATACCATTATGTCATTTTTAATTTGTATATTACACTTTAAATTTTAAAATGCTGCCAAAATACTTGTGTTTTTACAGACTGTTTAGATAAATGGAACAAATTTAAGTTTTAATTAATTGAGCAGATAGTGGTTTAGTGGACTGGTCTTGGAAAGTTGTAAATTGAATTCTGTTTTAAATTGATTTAAAAAACAGAAAGGCTAGCAAGTGTCAGATGAAAAGACAATAAAGATAGCATTGAAATGGATTTGTGCTTTTATAAAGCTTAATATGGGTTAAACATTACTGTAGATTCATACACCCATTTCAGTGTATGAAATCAACCACGACCGCCACATTGTTGACGTTCTGTCAAATGCCGGAAATTGCTGTGAATTTTCCTGTCTCAGTCATGACTGCCTTCCCTCTCTCTCCCTCTAAATGCAGCACACCTTAGATGCAGGGCTCTACCCTCATTCAGACTGGCAATATTCATTGTATAGCTATACAAAAATCATATATTTGTATGGTATATAAGTGATTAATTTTTGTAGTCTGAATAGTCCTATAGCGAAACGTTGTACAAAAACATTGTACAGCAAAAGTGAGGTTTGAGCATTGTTTAGAATGAAAACTATATGTAGAATCTTGTAATAGTTATCAACCATGTGAACATCTCATCAAACAAAAGCAATAGAACTTAAGTTTTAAAGTAGGGTGATATGACTGGCCAGCTGGTATGCTGAAGCATTGTCTATCAAATAAGCTGACACAAAATACAGTGTAAGCTGGAAACCAGCCTCTTGTTCTTTTGTTCCATATTCTTATCCCATTTGTATAATACTTTCACGCTACAGTGCTTTTATACGCACCATCTTGTGAGTGCCATGGTATAGTGGTTCATTCACTTGACACTCAATCAAAAGGTTGAGGGTTTGAATCTCTGCCCTTTTGTGTGTCCTTAGACCTTTTGTGTGTCCTTAGACCAGGCATTTTATCCACAGTCTCTCTCCACCCAGGTTTTAATACCTGGCAGGATTTATTTCTTGAAATGCACTGTGCGCTGATTACAGCTGCTGGAAATAAGGCTAGGGTAATACTATATGAACCACTTTGGAAGCGCCTAGAGATGTTATATCATTATGCGATATGTGCTATACCAATCATTTGTATAATTATTTTGAATATGTCTGTATACTTATTTTGTATAGATTTGATCTGGTGTGAATGAGGTGTACGTGGTGTATGAGATGTCTGAGGTAGATTGTTAGTAGGACTGTGCCAAAACCTCAGCAGATGCGAGAATATCTGAATGATAGCAGAGAAACGTGCCCTCTGACATATAGGTTCATAGATACTTAATAGATGAATTTAAAGGAACAATACATCATCACCTGCATTCTTAGCATGAAAAAACTCCCACAAATTTAAAGATATTACTTAAAATTATGGACAAAATTATCAATCTTTAATGGTGGAGACTGTTTCCTCTAATTTTTCTTTGTTGAATTCAACCTTCTTTTTTTAAAATCTGATTTCTGTATGTCATAGGGTTTTCCCCCCTTTATACAGTAGATGCCTGCATTTCATTTATTCAGTTGAATAGTTGCTTCAGATAATTTGGTTCTAAGTAGGACCAAACAATATACAAATATCATAGACTTTGAAATTAAAAGTATTTTCAATTTATTTATATGTTAGCATGAACTATTAGATCAAGGTTACCCATTACTGCATGCTACACTTGTTTATAATAGTATTGTAATATTATGACCTTTCATATAAAATAGCTTGACACTCTCAGCACAAAAACATTGTAATAGATAAAGAGTATTGCTTGAAGGGTTGATTTCGTAATATCGCATTTTGTTCTTGCCAAGATATGATTATGTAATCATATAACCATGTTGAATATGTCTAAAATATATGATTATTATATATTTATAATGAAAAATATGTCATTAGAATTTGTGTATTTTGTTCAGCAGGTGTTGATAACCTAAAAGAGGTGTTTATATCTTTAAATTCAGTGGTTTGATTTAGATTTGTGCTTCTCTTAAGAGGAAGAACAATGAATGTAGCCTTAGGGTAACAGACATGGGAAAGACATAGAGAGAGGGAGAAAGGGGAGGGGTGAGGGGGATACTAAATTATGCTAGTATAAATAGCTGGATGGAGATGGAGAGGATAGGGGTTCTGTTTTATTACTGCTTAACATGCTTCATACACTAAGGCAAGTTGGATGGAAATTTTGGAAAGAAAAGAAGGAATGAGTGAAAGCTAAATGAATCCAGCGTAAATAACAGGAAAAATGGCAAGAGAGAGAGAGAGAGAGAGAGAGACCAAGTGAGAGAGGGAGGGAGCAAGGGTGAGTGAGAGAGATGGAGGAGGGAGAGGGAGGGAGGGGGGAGGTGAGAGGTAGAGAGTTGGATGCGAAGGGTAGGAGTGGATGCAAAGACTCTAGTGTACACAGTAGGAAAGAAACAGAGAGGGGAAGGGGGGTAAAAGCTGAATGACTCTTGTGTAAATTGGAAGGAGGATAGGGAGAAAAGGGAGAGAGAGGGAGAGAGAGAGAGAGCAAGAGATGGAAGGAGGAGGGGGTTTAAGCTGACTTCATTCTCAGTGTTAGAATAGAACACATTCACTTCTCTAAGATCTAAATTTATGGGGTTAAAGCTCAAGTGTTGCTTTAGCATCACATTATTTATCTTGATCCAGTTATAATTATTCATTGACACCCCCCCCCCCTCCCTGACTGCTATATTAGAATCTTTGCAAGTATATTTTCTCCAGGATTTTAAAGTTGGATTTCGCCAGCTCCATCCTTTGCTAGATACACACATCAGCATATAAGGGGGCTGTAGATGCTTCCATACACCAATTTATATGTACAGACATAAATGTTCGTTTCGATTTTAATATATAAGCAGGTTTGTTTTTAATCATAAGTGGAACAATTTTTCATTAAATTATTTTGCTTTTATCATTTATCTGTTTGTGTTCATACAATTATTTTAAACCAGATTTATTGAGCACTTAGTGCCATCTTACCCAATAGACTGCTTCGGTAATGTATGCAAATTTTATGCATACCTTTCAAACAAAGGTTGTTCTTGACAACCTGAAAGCTTGCCGGGCATAGCAACAAATAATGTATGCTGACTGGATTCCAAGCATTGAGGCTCATTTATAAAAAGCATGTTCATGGAATAGCTCGTCACTAGGTGCTCAGAGAATATATGTGCATAAATTTGTATACATTACAGAAGCGGTCTATTGAAACATAAATTCACGCAGGCTACAGAGATTTATAAGATTTGGGCTTTGTAAGTGTATAGTCCCTTTTGAATTGTAAAATAACCCAGAAATCCAATTATTCTTGTCCGTTTAATCCTCCTACTACAGCCATGCTTGGGTAGGCACAGCTGCAGTTTGGTGTCCAGATCCCTTTCCATTTTTAAGGTGGATGTATTTTTATTCAGGCCTTATGTACAGAGTTAATCATAAATTTCAATTGTTTGGATTCTCTGGAATAGGCTTTCTTTTTAGACTGCAATTCCAAATTTAAAGGGAGCTTGTTATCACTGACACAATATTTTGATTTCACCTTTAACATGAGGGTTTGGTTGAAGACAAAGGCATTGGCTGGCCTACTTTACACATACATGGTAGATTTCACACCAACCCAGAGATCTGTAACGGTCCATTAAACACAAATATGAATTGACTTAGGGGAAAATATTGAAAGCATAGTTTTTCACTTGTTATAGTGAGTGTTTCAACTTGGGAAATAGTTTTCTATACTTAGTTAAGAACTTTTTGCGGACTTACTGGTAACCATATGACCTAGAAAGGTTTTTATGGACTAATTATATTCTTATATTGGATTGTGTACAATTTACTTTGTGAGTGAATTAATGACTTAAAGTATTGGCTCGTGGTAGATTTCAATTCCTTCATTAATGTACACTTTGTTTTAGGAATATGGATATGACCATAAATATCTGATTTGGAATGTTGTAATGAATGTAGTTTATTTTGATTAAATATGAAAACTAGGAAAGCATTTTGTTTCATCTTGGTGAGGTCTGTGTTATAGGTAATGGCAGTTTAGAACTTTAAACCACAATTAGATGTTAATATTGATCTAAAACTTGAAATATGTATACATCAGCTTGGAAAATATATGCCCACAAATTAGGAGAACCTGTTTTCAAATGTGTCTTATCAAGTTATGGTAATGATGGGGGACATCATTTATAGTGAATTAATGAATGACTGTGAATAATTGATCAACAAGCATGTGAGGGCAATCCCTCATTCTGTTTCCAATAACATGTATGAATGCTGACTACATCAAGAACTAAGAGCAAGATTAAGCATTTTAAAAAAAATGTTGATACCTGATTCATGTTTGAAATCATCTTAAAACTTGCACTAGGTTATCACACTTAACCTTTCTAACCAATTATAAATGTCTAATTTCAATATCATCAACATTCATCATTCTAGTATAAAGATACATGTTGGGGATTTATCTCTGTAAAGGTCCAATGATTCTTCCTTGAAAATTATCTTATTTGCATTTGTACCCCTTCTCAAGTCAGGATGTTTTGTGATGGGATATGATGCATGGAGTTGCATTAATGTCTAGTTACAGACATGAATTCAAATTCATTCTTGCCTGGTTAAAAAAAAGAGAGATTCATTAGAAATAGACTGAGTGGTGTAAATAATTGGTCTCATACAAGATTGCTTCATCGATTAAAAGTAGAAACAACTGTATCCAATATGTGATGGGAATGAATTGATGTATGTGACTTATTGAAAGCCTTTTTGATTGTAAACCACTAATACATCACCTGAGAGACAGAAGGGGTGCAAAACAATGTGAGTTAGTGACCTTTAGCTCTCAACACACTTACTCATCTTCAAATTTGAACTTTGAACTTGGTGACCAAAGGACAATAACATACATTTGCTTTGCAGTTGCAATTATGGATGATAAATGTCTGGGATATGTGGACCCAAAACAAATAGTTGGAATAACATTTATAGATAAAATTGACTGAGTAAGCATAGTAGTATGAGGTAGATGATGTGAATATTATTGTTATTACAATACTAGAGTGTTAACACTCGTCCCTCAAAGTTCTTAAAATGACTTAAAACTGTTCCTAGTTAACCGCATCCCCCAAAATCTAAGAGGATTATATTATTGTGTTTTGGTTGCATGAAAAAAGACCTTATATGATCATGCTGAGCGAATAGTCCATTTCTTAAAAATGTGCGCCTGTTGTGTGAACAAGAAGTGATTGCGGTGGAAGGGTGTCATGGTGTTAGTGTGAAAGCTTCCACCACCTGTCTGTAGTTCAACCACTCACCCATTGTCATGATTGGTAGAAGGCACGCGCCTCTCTCTATTGTTGGCAGCACCCCGGGCTATACTACTACTACCTCATAGTCTAACACATCCAGCCCATCTCATCACCATTAAAATATTTCTATATGAATGGTTGATACAATATATAATTCACAAAATCAATCTACTTTTTGTTCCATTTTCAGTGTTGGGATAACCTTGACTCTTTTTTTTTTTTTTTTTTTACATTGTAGAGCATCTAAAGACTACCCCAAAGTTCGAGAGATACATACCAAAGGGTCTCACTGGAATTAATGTCCAAATTAGAATGATCCCAGCTACAAATTATAAGAACAAGGTTAAATGAATATTTCTCTCTTTATTCATTTCCTAACCTCTAGAAAGAACTTACTAATATCTGTTAATTATAATTCTGTAGATAATGATATATTTGACATAGCCATCAATATAATAGTGATAACCTTGGAATGGGGTGTTGGTGAGTATCTGGAACAGTTGTGCTGGTTAAAAATGCTTTGTCCAATATACCCTCTTAACTCCCACTATATTTATTGTCAGATTTTGAACATGGGGAGACGAGTCAATCTAGCAAGCCAACCAGGAAAACTAACGCAGAGTGACATAGTCCTCACAATTAAATAATGTTTGTAGATATTCCGGTCACCTTTGAGAACATTTTATTTTTGCAGATTTTGAAAAGCATGAAAATAGGCACATTTAACTTAACTCACACTGCATGCTTGAAACCTGAACAGTCACTCTAATTATGCACAGTCTATCACCTTCACTTTGCTTGAAATTTAGAATAGTATATTTAAGGACAACTAATTAGTTTCCATTTTAAGACTACATATAACTAAACAGAATAAAGATTGAAGTATTGATAATACTATTTGGAGTGTGCACATTCCTCTTGTTATACTGGTCTATTTGGGGTCTGAAAGGTATTAAGACAGAACTTGAATGAACATTGTCTATTTCAATTTCATATCGAAATTAGTAGTAGTGAGAATAATGAATACCAAGTCTTATGGCTTTGTCTATTACTCTCCAGCTACCTCTATGTTCATGCCACTGCCCTCTCTTTCTTTCTCTCCCTGCCCCCCCCCCCTCTCTCTCTCTCTCTCTCTCTTTCATTTTCTCTCTCCCCTCCCTCTCTGCCCATTCTTCATCATACTATATATCTGCCACACTTCTGGTTCGTGTGGGCAATAAACTTTGCTACAAATTACCTTCCTGATGATGAGACACTTATCTCTGTATACCTGGTTATGTTTGGCCTCTATTCATCCACTCACCATCTCCCTCTCTACCTGACTGAGATGAACGGTATTAGGATACTCTTTACAACACTAGATCCCATTATTAGAATAGTCTTTACAACACTAGATCCCATTATTAGAATAGTCTTTACAACACTAGATCCCAATTGGCTAATGTGTGTTTGTCTCTTCCAGGAATACATTTCACAATTTCATTTCAAAACACATTAATTCCCTTCTGGATTAAAACTTAGTGTCAACCATATAGGTCGCCGGTTGCAGTATCCACCAGGCTCCCCATGGTTCTGAAGGCTTAAAAGAACTTGATGATGTGAACTGGCTCTCAACCAGCATTCCCATATGACTGATCTTGACAGAAGTTGGCAACCACACGAAAGAAGAAGTATGATAATCAATGCTTTAATTTAAATATATAGAGAAAGGAGGGGGAATTCTCTAATAACACCTTACAGTGAAAGAGGAATATTTACAGTTTTCTCCTAATATATTTCCATTCTGTTGCTTGTTTGCATTTTGCCAACATTGGTAGCATTATTTGGTGGTAAAGTCTGGATTTAGACAGTAAATCTTTTCTTTTTTTTTTCTCTTTTTTTTTATAATTATGTTTTTAATGATGAATCATCAAGGATCACAATATATACAAACAATTTTTACATGATTGGAAGTAAATCTTTACTTTGATCAAATGAAACAGATTTTGTCGTCAGCTGGCCATTTCTAAACTTATGATATCAAAGATAAATCAAGATTTATTAAAAATGACTATTTCTCCACTTACAAGTATCCTGAACTTTCATATTTGATGATAGTGACATGATGAAGATCAGAGACATGCATCCCAGCCTCAATAAATATGGACTTTTTATTGGACCCAAATAGTCTAATATCTGCTATAAGTATGAGTGCATTTCTTATTTCAACCATTAAAAAAAAATGGAAGGTGAATGATGAAGAATCTGAAGTTGTGTATATGGCTGTTTAATTATTATAATGGATTCTTTTCCATCTCAACTAATTCTGCCTTCATGGAGGAGGATTATGAGGAGCAGATGAGGGGGTTGGTATCCCTTGGTTACCGGGGATTTAGGCGCATGTAAGCAGTCCTCGTATCCGTGTCTTATATTCCAGAGATCACTCCCCGCACTATCGTTACCAATGAGAAAAATATGAATAGATTAGTAGTTTATGGAATATTGGGGGGAATATTCATGTGATGCTGGAATTAGAATTCATCTGGGAGGATATCGTCTGGCTGTCTTAGGAGATAAGGATGAAGAACGAGATGAAAAATGTTGATAGTTAGGTTTTTAGGGCCGAACGTATCATCCTAAACATCATTATATTGCATGCCAATGGATGCCTATCATCGTTTGTTTGTTATAAAGTTTGTTCATCTGTTGATAAAGTCTATTTTACATAATTATATAAGTGATGTCCTTTTCTTTCTCTCAGCAGATGTGGGATGACAATAGAAGGATAATATATATTTTTCAGTGGCAATTATTTTTTAAAGTAAACCTTGTGATCTTTATTTCAATGTCTACTTATTTTGTGATCTTTGTGTTTTTGTGTTGTTGGTTTTTTTGAGGGGGTGAAGATTTTTTCTCTTTATTTCATAACTTTTAGGAAAGTTTTCAAATATTTCTCTTTATGTTTAGCTAAATTTGTTATCAGACCAAAAATACCTTTCATTAAAATGTACCACTTGTAGATAGACAGGAAGTATAAATTATCTTAAAAGTAAGAAAACACTATGTTTTATGCCTAATAATAGAAACACATAGAGGAAGAGAGAGAGAGAGAGAAATAAAGAGAGCTAGCACTGGGTGAGAAAAGATAGAAAAGCATTATGTATTTTCATTCTTTCAAATCAAATACATGGATGAGGTGGGAATGATAGTGCATATTGTAAATCAGTGCTCTCTGCAGCCCTCCAAACACCAGATGGATAAGTTGGAAAAAGAAGCCCCACCTGTGTGAATACTTAATATTCATATGATTTTTGTTTTTTTTTTTTTTAAGTTTTGAACTTTGACTGTATAGGATATATGCTATTGAAATGGTTTGTTAACTCTTATTTCTGTTAGGTTCTTGCTCTGGAGCCTATGCCCATGTCTCTGTCTGGCTATCAGTCTATCTTTCTGTCTTTCTCTCCTATTTTTTCCTTCTCTTTCTTTCCCTCCCTCTCTATATCTATCTTCCAGTGTCTTGATCTCTCTCAGTCTTTCTGTTCCCATGCATGCCTTTCTGTGTCACTCTCTCTTAAATTCCTCTCTTGCCTTATCTATAATGAACCTTCACATTGTATTTGCCAGCCATCTAAACCCCTCCTTCACCCTTTTCTCTCTGTCTGTCTCAACCTTCCCTCCAGTCTAAATTTGCAGCTGTCTGCCCAAATTCACAAAAGAACTGCATAATTCCTGCACTTTTTGAACAGACCAGTATATCAAATCCCTGTAGCTAACTCAAGCCAGCCAAACAAGAAAGAGAATGAGGGACCTCGTATTATGAACTCCTCACAGCTTTGCCCTCAAGTTGTAATTTAGTATCCATTGGCCAAGCATTCTACGCTAATTTTCCTCCACCGTGCGGTCAGGAAAATGGAACTGTGTTGGCAGCATTGACAAGTTCATGACCCTTATTGTTTACAACCACATCCAAGATGTGAGATGGAAAGAGAAAGAAAGAGAGAGAGAGAGAGAGTGTGTGTGTGTGTGTGTGTTAGATTCAAAGGTGTATATAATAAGAGAGAGAAAGAAAGAAAAATAAATAGTAATAAGTTGAAAGCGAGACATGCAGGCAGAGGCAAAGGTATTTTTTTAAAAATCTATCAGAGTATTTGTGTGTTCGAGAGAGAGGGGAAAAAAGAACAAGGAAAGCAAAGGAGAGTGGAAGATCAAGAAGCAGAGACAGAGAAAGCTCAAGATAATGAAATTAAGATACTTAGAGAAAGAGAAAAACAGACAGAAATATATAGAATACATTAAAGGAGAGTGCCTTTAGAAATCATGGTTAGATATAAATCTTTTTGTTGACCATTTGATCTGCATAACCAGTGGGCATTTAGGAAAGTGTTATCAAGTGCCCTACTTGTCAGGATAAAGTACAACCTACAAGTCATACAATGCTGTCATAAGTCTTCAATTATAGCCACCACCCTTCTTCTCTCTTGCTCTTTCTCTCCCGCCCCCCTCTTTCTCTCTCTCTCTTTCTCTCTCTCTCTCTTTCTCTCTTTCAAACAGCTTGAGTTTATGGCTTGCCAAATTATCACACTAACTTGGAAGGAGCTCATTAAATTATTACATGAAATCATTAAATTAAAGGAGAATTAACACCTGAATATAAATGTACTTATGTTAAATGGGGTAATATATTCTTAATCATTGGCCTGTATCACTTTAGAATTAAAATATCAGAAAAGGGTTTAAATCAAGACATTCTAGCACACGGTATCAGCTGCTAACAGTTTACATGGGGGCTGCCATTTTCTTGATGATATGGAGTTGTACATGAACCACTGGAAACCGTTCCCGTCAGGAAGATTTTTTATAATCCTCGAACTAAATTGCTTCTCTTCATTACAAAACATTCCCATATATGATGGAAAATACATAACATGTGTATACATATATTTGAAATTTGAAATTTATAGATTTCTTTTTAAAATCTCTGGTTTTGCTAAATAGAAATTGATTTCTTGAGCTTGCCTGGCAGAGCAGAACATAATTTATACAACGCGCATTCTGGCTATTGAAGTCCATTATCTCAAAGCAGGTGAATGCATAGTTTGTCACTATTGACGCTCGGGAAAGTTATCATCCATAAATTTGAATTAATTCGCTCCGTCACGTACGTCATAGTATCTAGAAAGTAGATGTATATTTAGTAAAATAGTAATTTTCAAAGAAATATAAAACACATTGTCGTTTTTAGAATATATATATATATCTCTTAAATATTTTAAATCTCAAATGGGATTTTGCATCAGGAAGAAAGACAATTTTACATTCGGATTAAAAATATCTTTATGTACACATCAAGAAAATGGCAGCCCCCAGGTATCGCTAGCAGACGATAAATTTTGCAGAGAAAATCTTATGGCCATCTCGTATATTTTAATGCAAAACTATGTAGGACAACAAGAAGGAATAGATTACATCTTTGAATGTAAGCACATTTATATTTTGAGGTTAATTCCCCTTTAAATCATTAAATTAAATCATTGATTTCAATCATTTTGATGTTACATTCATTTTGATGTTACATTCTTTCGGAGAGCTGATCCAATATTATTATGTTGAAGAGGTTTGTTTGGGGTTCAAAGGTGCAAGTGTAGAGGAAGAGATGCTGAATATAGACATGTTAATCTTCAGTTCACATTGTGATCTTTAATGAACGTGATCATCTTCAGGGATTCCTAATGAAAAAGGCTCTTTCTTTTTTTTTCTTCACTTTGCACTTGTATAGCAAAGTTCCCTATATAGAACTATGGATTCAAACATGTGATTTAAATCTTGGAAATAAACCAATAAGGAAGTGAAGTGACCAAGCGGGCGGGGGGGGGGGGGGGGGGGGGGGCTGCAGGATGGCACTACCTCTCTAAGCGAGGGGAAAGTTTTATAATATTTTATGTTGAAAGTTTGCATTGTCTTGTACTTTTGTTTTAGGGAGAGGGAATGATGGAATTACTGTAATGACATACACCTTGTCTGCTATCTTCAGTAGATAGCATGCATGCTATACACATAGCCAGCTAAGATGCTCACTACACTCCACCTCTTTTCTATGTTGAAACTTTCCCCCACAACTTTTCAAAATCTTAACAGCCTTATGCACTATTCAAATAACACTCTCAAATGACTTGGGTATAAATTAAACTAATTTGGGGTACAATTTTAAACCAACAAACATTCATGTTCCCTTTTTGACCCAACATGGATAAAAATTTACCAAACTCTTTTCAGAATGAAGGCTTTCAAAAGTTGTTTCTAAATGCCTTTAACTGTATGAACTTTTTTGAGAAAGAATATATGGCATGTAGATTGATTTTGTATGTGGTTTTACTCAGTAGTAACAAAATAATGTTAAGTTATGCTGAACATCTCTGTTCATAGCTTTCTCTTTCTCTCTTTTTTTTCTTTTTTCTTTTCCTCTATCTCAGTCCCCTCTTTTCTCAGTCCCCTCTTTCTCTTTCTCTCTTTCTCTACCCATTTCCCCACCTCTTCTGTTTGTCTGCCTCTCTCTGTCTTTGTCTGTCTCTCTGTCTGTGTGTGTGTATGTGTCTCTCTCTCACTCTCTCCCTCTCTCCCTCTCTCTCTGTCTGTCTCTCTCTCTATCCCCCTTATTTCTTTTCCTTTATTTAGTACTGCAGCTTTCCAATCATGTTTGAAGTGCTTGAAGAATGTGTTGAGGGGGAGTATATAGTGGAACATCCCCTTACTTCAAATCCACTTCATTGGCATTCAAACCAACCAGTCTGTGTTTACCACCAAACATAGCACATGACTAGATGCATTAATACAGTCAGGGTTTACTCTTTAACACTTTGCCTATGTGAACTGGGTGGATCCTGTATGAAGGCTATTGGAATGAGAGAAGTCCAGTAGTCCATGGGTTAACGCATTTGAAGTCTTCTCATGTGGCTGAAAGATGCATGAATAAAATTTTAAATGTTGAGAGAAGGAGAGAAAGAAGGAGTTTTGATGAGCTTCAGTGAAAGGGATATCGATTAATTTTCAAATAAGAAATCTCTCTTTTGTAGTTAATTGCATAAGCACTTGTCAAATGGACTAGGACATTTAACTTAAAAACTGTTTTTTTATTCACATTTTTTCCTTTATTTTTATGATATATAATACAGTAGCATTAGCTGTGCTTATAATCAATTAGCTTCAATTGCAACATGTTCTTTGTTGTTTTTATTCTAAAACTCTTATCGTGTCGTCCTTTTGAAAAAATAAATGAACTATTGCCATGTGTTTTCAGGAATGTATTCATGAGATGAAGTGTGAATATTCCCTGATTTTAAGATGGGTAAGAAATTTAGGATTTATGCTAATGATATACATACTAATGTTCAGAATTTTAAGATTTAGAGAATAGTTACAAAGAAATTTGTAGATGTACATTCTTCAGACAGGTTTGTAAATCTTCTCTTAGTATAACTTATGGGAGTAGCTTAATTCATTCAAACAGATAAGAGATAAGATATTTTATTTCTCTAATCTTCTCTGATTTAACTTGCCCGATTTTCTTCGGATCAATTTTGTAGTGAGCAAGAAACATTAGAAGCTTATTTCTTAAAAGCTAAGAATGACAGTCATGTGCTTGTTAATATTCAACAAATGTTCTTTGTAGAGGGTTCACTGAATTACCACACATCCTAGTGGATAAAGATAATGAAAAATGAGTAGTTATACCCCATTTATATTCATTCATGTCACGCCACATTGAGATTCTTGACTCTACTCAAAATAAAAAATAATTGAATAATTTCATATGGTTTGCTAAACACCTAACTTGTCCTTTCCTTACCATTCACCCCCACTCCTCTCTCTCTCTCTCTCTATCTCTCTCTCTCTCTTTCTCATACTATATCCTGCAATTGGAAATCTTTACAACAATCTTACACCACACCTTTACAAACCTTGACAAAGGTACATGCTGAGAGCAAGAAATGAATTAACTGATATATCATCTGTTTTGAGCCAGAAGGGCATTATCTCATATCCATTTGTACAGAGTTAACACCCTTCTGGCTCAAACAAACAATATCATTTTACACAGATTTATACCTTTCTAGTTCTCTGCGAACTGTAGTCATACATGTATTTAATAACTCGCTATGTCTTATGCCAACTGGATGGCTGTTATGCTTCAAGTTTGATTTGATTTAGCACTTTCCATTCTTGTCATATTATGTTTCCCCTCAAAGCATAGAGATCAGGGCCCCTGTTTCTTAAACTTTGTTATCAATAACAAGTTACAATAGTTGTTATAAGCTACTGAAATCCTTGAATCTGATTGGCTGAGAGCAAATTTTCCATAGAAATGGTGCAGTTGTTATTGATAACAAGTTTTATGAAACGGGGCCCAGAGGATGATTTGCCTGTTTTATGTTATATGGGGTGCATGAGGTCATTAGCTTGATACCGACACTTAATGACCAATTAATGGATGCACTCATAAATAGTGAAGAGATATCTCAGGAATAGCATTCTCTGAGGGAGATAGGGATGAAGGGGTGATAGAACGGTGTTTGAGGTTATAGGTCAAGCTTGGTTTGTGTTAGCAATGACCAATGGACCTGAGAGACTGGGATAGGAGGAAGATCGGTCCTTTAATCCTTGCACTCCCTATGGGAGACATCATCATGAATAATAAATACCTGCCCAGGCTCTCTGGCTGGGCTTCTAGTTTAATGTATACCATTAAATTTTCAGGCCTGGACCTGGCTATTTATAACACCATCTGTGGAAATTGTTCTCTGAAAATGGTAGTATCAGGGGCAGAAGACTGGTATGACTAACCTAATAAATGAGCATTGCAGATTTGTTCCATTTTTATCTTCTTTATATTCCAATGATTAATTTAAAGCAGGAACAAATAAACCCTGTGAATGGTATCATGAAGGTGTTAAACCATGACCAGAGTCCGATGTGGAATAGATTGTGAAAATCCTCTGCAGAAAGGACGTATCAATCTAGCTCTATATATTGCTGCCTACCTGAGTGTATATTAAGATTCCCAAGCAGACACCTTTCCTGAACATTCTTCTACTATTTTATTATGTATACATACAATTCTTTTTTCAATTGGGAAAACTAAGTTCGCTTTTCAAATGGGTTTTCTAAAATTGAATCTTGATTGTCTGAAATAGATATTTATTTCATGGTTTCATTTCATACAACTTCTCATTTCTATACTTCTATATCTTCTTCTTTTATATACTGTGATGAGCTTATCATGCTGACAATATTTGGTAGCAGTTTCATGTGTTTGATAAAAGATTGAATATGTTGTTTTCATGTATCAATTGAATAATAATTATTCAGTCTAAGAAGCTGGTCACTGAGAATTAAATACAATTTGTGAAATGAATGCACATATTGTTCTCCATCCTTATTTTATAAAAAGAAATGGTTTTCTAGTCATGCTGCTTTTCCACTCTGGATGATAATTTAGTGATATCAGGATCTACTAGTAGTAGTGCATTATGGAGCCATGATAGTTTTCTTTGACATCATGGAAATAGTAGTGTACTGTAGAATCATGAAATAGTACTTTGTTTTGATATGAAATAGTATCCATATATATACTGTCGTGAGAGGGTCTGGTTGGAAATATGGTCCCCGAGGCGACGTGAACCAAGGCTATTTTCATGAGGGGCGCAGCCCCAAAGGAAAATGGTCGTCTTCACGTCACCGAGGGTACCATAGTGTTTAACCAGAGACCCGAATGTAGACAGTATATATTTGGTTTATATCCGTCATCTTGAACAAAAACCTAATTTAATTCTACTCATCTACTTGATCATCTGCACCGTAGGGTATGATAGACCGCACACGTACATACACAAACACAGTTTGAAGAAGGAATGAATTTGCGCGGATATCAAACGCGTAAGGATGACGTCATCACGCACCGGTGCATGCCTAAAATAATAGATAAGCGCAAATGAATGTCGTCACAAGGTAGTACGCGCTCAGGCTTTTTTTCCCGCTGACATCACTGAATAGTTCATTTTTTCCCTGTGATGGTGGGAAAAAATGAACTATTTGATGACGTCAGCAGGAAAAATGAACTAGACGGCAGGAAATGGCTTTTCTAGTAAAACTATTCATTTTCTTGTTGTGTACACTCCTAATGCAACAATCTTACGATGAGGGATATAATAATGAATAGTGTGATCATAAAATAGTAGTTTTGCTTTGATATCATTAAATAGTATATTGTATACGCCAACAATTTCGCTGCCATAAATTTACGCGAATCAGACTAGCCAGACAATATCGCGAGTGGTTGAATTTCTCATATCTAGTACAAACAGCAATGATGATGTACATTCACAAATCTAAGTGTGAATGTCCGACCAGGACACAGACAACAAATTCAACTGACTACTTACATGTATGTTGGCAATATTTTAGTTTGTTATTTAATTTGCGACCCACTCAGGATTCGCGAAATTCGCTAAAATGAAACCCTTGTGAAAAATATGGCGTATACAGTAGTGTACTGTGAAATCATGAAATAGTACTTAGTTTTGATATCATGAAATACATGTAGTAGTGCACTAAGATTTATTGCAGTGTATTTTGAAAGTACATAATGCAAGAAGATCTGTTTGAACTGCAGTGTTGATGGAGGGATATTCTAGTACTTTGCTGAGGTGATAGATCTATATTTGACTGTTTGATGGATTCTTTGATTGAACACGATTCTAGAAGATTGATACGGAACTACTTTAACAGCTGCTTAAAACCCAATCACTGCATCAATCCCTGTCGCCATTCCTAGACTACCACCTTGCACAGTCCCAGTTTACCCATCATCGTCCAGACACGGCGCTCTCAAATTCAAACCCTTTCTCTCCTTCTGTTGAGCGATGATGCGGCGTTGCCAGGCGAGCACCACAAGCCTCTGCACATCATAATCGTAGTCAGAGTACAGCTAAACAAACAATTTGTTATTTGAGTGTTAGGTCCACCGATATTGCCCGTAGACACGCGGTTCCATGAGGTAGCCATAGATGGGGGTTTGCCCAGTAGCATGCAGCTTAACAAGATATGGATGCATATTATCTCAGGGGTATTCAATACTCAGCAGTTTTATCCTCTCTCTTTCTCTCTGATCTACTTTCTCTCTTTGGTGTTAAGTCCATTCTCTTCGCACAGCATCATGAGAGAGAGAGATCTAGTTGTCGCCCCCGCTGACCAATCGATCAGCGGTCAATCTGTGCAAGGCCCCAGAGAGAGTGCTGCATGGTCAGAACTAGAAACCATCATGTGTATGGTCAATGACAAAGTTCATTTAAGGTCACTGCTTTATGAGGAAGGACCATGTGCTTGACCAGTAGGTGCTCAATTAGACGTTTGTTTATACTGTACACAGATTAGTCTTGCTCAAAACCTTTCCAATCAATATTTGTATTGCTCATCAATCAGTCTTTGTCTTCTTCCTCTTTTGGTTCTATTTGGGAGCTAAAGAAGAGATGTATTTAGTGCAGCAAGTATCTATGAGATTAAAAATGATTACAAAGAAGTATTGGGGAAGACGGGCATAATTGTTATCATCTTAATATCACCCTTCGAAATCTTTTTCTGAATTCTTTTCCAAGCAAGCCTGTAGTCTGGTGCAGTGCTGTGTAGAATCAACAGCAGACTACAATAAACATTTTGTTTTACAGTCGTCTGCTACAGTTCTTAAAGTCTTTTTACAAGGTCTTTTTCTCATTTAAAAATCAGCTTATTGGTCATCATATCTCCATTTCTGTGAATATGAGAATTAAATGCAGGAGAGAATGGGTTTGGAAAAAAGACTACATATTTACACATGGTGTGCTATATTTACAGTTGATTACCTATATTGGTTACATTGTTAGTTTAGGCTCAGTGTGTCATAACTGTCAGCTTAGGTCTGATTGTTGTAATAACAGTTATGATGTCTGCCAGACAGACTTACTATACACAATACACTTGGGATTCACAGAGTGTTTCTTATATTACTTCTGTTTTTTCCCCTTCTTTTTACAGATTTTTCTTTCCTCTTTCTGAGAATACTCAATTTCCACAAGTTCACTGTTTAGTGCCTCACCAAAATTATTATTCTTTCTCATTATATTATTATTGTTGTAGCAACTTTGTACTTCTTGTATGCTCTTCAAAGCTTGCTGGCTGGATCAAATTAGATTTATTACATTTTGTTAAAAGTCATATAGAACTATTTTGATCAGATTGTAAATCATGAATACTTCAATTATTACACGAAGATCTCTGCAATATGTCTTAAATTTTAAATACGCCTTCTTCATATATGAATCAGTTGACTTTCTATGATATTGACCTAATTAATTAAGTTTCAATAAAGCAGAGATATGTATATTACTTTTTTTTTCTCAGAAAGCCATAAGTCTCTTAAAGCAGACTAGCATTGTATGGTTTTTTTAAATACTTTTTCATGCTAATGACAGACGTCAAGTAAATGTATATTTCAAGTTAGCTTTTGAAGGAAAATACTTGGAGGTAAGATATTAATGTCAGAATGAATGGCTAATAAAAACCGTTTCTGCTGTGCATTATATAAAAAGAGGGTTTGGTTTTCAAATGGAAATTATGTAATCAATAGGAACCATAAGATTAATGTGATATTGTATGCAAATTATTTGCCATGTATCTGTTTAAATCAAAATTTAAGATTTGGTTAAAGTATGAATTAGGAATTAAATTAACAAGTTGTCTTCTCAATTAGGCATTACTTCATCTAAATGATCAATAGATACATAGATGGCATCCTATAATAGATTAAATATAATGTTCTTATATTTCATCAAAGTAGACAATACCTTGACACAGAAATACCACTTTGTATCCCCACTCCTGTTGTGTGTTTTTCTATTACTTACATTTAAATCATGATATTCTGTATAATTTGGCTTTTGTGGATAATGATAATAAATAATAATAATAATACATGACATTTGTAAGGAGCCAAATCCAGTTGATATCAAATGCTAAAAAAATGAAGAAATGAGGATAAATGAGTATAATACCATTCTGAAATATATGATAACCATTTACTCAATCACTGTTTTGTGACAAAATCAATTCCAAATATTTGTATTAATACAAAACTTGAGTGACAGGCAGCTCAAGTTTTGACAAGGATATGAAATTAAAAGAAAGAGTATCACCTATTCTCCTTTCATCGGTAATGTTATTATGTTTCCTTGTAAATATTAAAAAAAAAACACACAGAGAAAAGATGCAGGTAGAATGGAAATTGAAGATGATAGTCTGGAAGAAAGCTTCTCTGAAGTAAGATACGTCCATAGTGTATGAATGTGTTCCATTCTACCAGTACTTGTGAGTCACTACTCCAGTCATTAAATCAACAAGTCTTTATGCCAGATATATGGCTAAAGGACCATGAATGTTTAAATTCCATCATGAATAACTTACAGAAATATTGGAAGCATTCATGTAAATGACATGAATTCATAGGCAATTTTTCATAGAAGAACAAGGTGAAGGTTTGGTCATTATTTTGTGATAAACAGCGTTTGACCTAGAAAATGCAGATGATTCTTGCATTTTATGTCCATAAGTGCATGCTCATAATGACCTCTTATATGTACTTTATGTTTCTTTGACTCATCCCCTGTTACTTTTATTTCTTATTGTTTTGTTATATCATTCCCCCTACCTTCATGGTTTAATTAAACTAATTTACAATTATATTGATGGTTTCTGCTCTTTATCTTCCTCTACCTTTCCTGTTAATATATCTTCCTGTGTCTTTTTTCTTCTTTTTCTCTCCCTTGTTCTATCTCTTCTTCCTTTTTACTATTTTGTTCTCTCTTTCTCTCTATCTGTCTGACTGTCTCTCTCTTTCTCCCTTTCTCTCTCTCCCGCTCTCTCTCTTTCTCTCTTTCTCTTACTCTTTCTTTCTCTCTTTCTCTTACTCTTTCTCTCACTCTTTCTTTCACAGCCTGCCCCTTGATATTTTTGGCTTTTTTTTGCTTAAAATTTTATCAAAAGCCTTGAACGAAATTCCCAAAGAAAATATTCATGCTCAGTGTAATGTAGAGAGAGAGGAAGATTAAATAGGCTTGAATGAAGAGAGGAAACTAGAAGGGTAATATTGCAAGTCAATGAATGTTTATAGGAGCAGACAATATATATATATATATATAGATGTAATTCTCTGAAACATTAGAAGATGAAAGTGCTTTGGATACATTTTTAGTGCTGCAGTGTCTCTGGAGAGAATTGCTTTACTTCAAGCAACAGTGGTTGATCGACATAGGGGGTAAACCGGCACATGCCCCCCCCCCCCCCTTGAAAAATTGCACCCTTTATCGTCTACATTTACGGCATTGTCCCCCTTCTTTTACAAAATCCTGGATACGCCGGATAAATCTAGGATTACATGCTTTGTTCACATGCTGTCTCTCAATTTGTATTAGAAACACGATAACACACCTAACCAGAGACAATACCAATTGTCGGGTAGATTTATCAAATGCAACACCAATTGAAATGTGTTATGGTTCCAATGCAACGTAAGATGACTATAATTAGATCCTGGTTTATATTAACAATCAAATGAGGAATTGGAAGAATCTTTCCAGAAATATTTTGGACATGTTTTGTTTGCATCCATTTGAATGTTGTATGTGATCATAAGCAATGGGTTAAAGAAGATATTGTAACAATGAAAATTATATTCTATTCTTTATGAAAAGTGTTTTCTGTATAGACATGAATCCAATACTTGATGTTATAAGGTGAATTCCATCTATGCTTTGTGTTTGCTGACAATTTGGGATTAAAAGTCTTTCACCAGTTCCTGGGTAGGGGGAGGGACCCCTTCTAAAAAAAAAACTTGTATGGGCATGAATAGACACAATCCCAAATGATAAAATGATCTGAATAATAATAATAATAATAATAATATGTCTTGTTTACCCAGGGTGGCATCATCAGTATTATATATATAATTTTCTCCCTAAGGGCCCTGCAATCATAATTATTATTACCCTGGCTTTAGCCGAGCGACCATAAGGCACTCAAGCATTCAAGAAATCTCTTCATAGCGAGTATACCCATTTACTTCACCTGGGTGGAGTGTGACAAATGTAGATTAATGTCTTGCCAAAGGACATTAATAGAAGATAAAGAAGTCCTCCTTAATGTGAAGTTAATTTCAGTCATTTAGATTCAGAAAAATGAGGGAAACAGATCAGTGATGGAGGAAAATAAGGTTTTAAAGTTGTCATCGATCAAACACATAGGAACAACTCTATGATTTCCCTTGTGTGCAGCCTGTATTTGTTTATTATCGAGAATTTAAAATAGTATGTAAGTCTCTTGTTGGTTTATGATGAAGGAATGGATCTAATTCATAGAAGTGGATGTGTGCAAACAGGTGTTCATTGATTTATATCTAGGGCACAGGTAGGTGAAAATATTATCTTTGGAGAAATGTCAAAGTTTTTGATTTTTATTTTTAAAAAACCACCAAAATCATAGATGTTGGCAAGGGAAATCAAAGAGTGGCCAGAGTGTGTTTGATTGATAACAACTTTAAGAATTTTTATTACTTACTCTCCTTTCCTTTCTTGATTTGTCTCTGTCACTGATCTCTTTCTCTTATTTTTCTTATATTAACATGATGTAACAATGAACTTTCCTTTGTTACTAGCCTTTCTGGTACTCAACAGACAATATACAATATATCATTCTTAACATTCCTGATAGTATATTAGTCACAACTTTCCTCCAAAATAGATAATGTACAATATATCGTTCTTTATATTCATAATAATATATAAGTCACAACCTTCCTTCAAACTAGATAATATACATTAGATTGGTCAAAAGGTAATCACGTGATAAAACGTAGTTTTCCCCATATCAATCGACCCGACAAAAGTTTATGACCATTACAGAGTCACAATGCGTTATCAATATTTTGGGTACGCGCGAATTGGAAAGTGCATGACCTCTACGAATAGTCAAAATGAAAAGTGCGTGACCTTTACGAATAGCTCCTTAGGCGTGACTGAAATAAGCATGCATTGCCCCAATCGCGCGCTTAAAATGATAAAATAATTGTGCGAACCGGGTAGGGGTACGGTTTATGGGGGGTTTATGGTTTATGGGGGTTTTAACATCTTTTGTGAATTTATTCGGGCCTAAATCATAAATGTCTTTTTCAAGAAGTAGACAATAATTGTCTTTCTCGTACCAGTTAAGTGTTTCAGATGTGGAATATAAAGAATGATATATTAAGCAAATAATTACCTTTTGATTTCAGGCGATGAGACGTACTATCACTTCCTCGGCGATCTCAATGTATAATGCTATCTTTCCTCAGCTTCACTTAGGAAAGATAGCTACATGCAGATCGCCTCGGAAGTGATAGTTTGTCCCATCACCTTCACCATTATTTGCTTAATATATCATTCTTTATATTCATGAATATAAGTCGCAACTTTCCTTCAAACTAGATAATATACAATATATCATTCTTAATATTCATGATAGTGTTTAAGACACAACTTTCTCTCAAATTAGATAATATACTATTAATACATGGTTGGGAGTGCGTTGGTGCGATCTGGCAACACAAAGGTTTTTATCGTGGTGTGTTTGACACCACGATAAAAACCTGCGTGTTGCCAGATCGCACTAATGCACAAACTCACAACCATGTATTAATAGTTTTATAAAACGGGTCGGCAATATGATTATGAAGTCTATAAAAATGGTTATGAACCCCATAGAAACGCCAAGAGTCGCACAGTCATGGAGGCTGCCCTTCGCTTTCCTGGATTACATCACAGAAGCGCAGCCAACAAAAGTCATGCGCATTTCAGTGCGCGCATATAATCCCTGCGCTAAACTACGCGATTTCATTGCGTTTTAAGTTTGCACGCACCAGAGGTACGCGTACGCGCAGCTCAGCCGTGGTTTAGAGCCTTTTTGACGTGTGTTATCACTTGTTTTTTGCACGGTCACATGGTGTTATTTGACCAATCAGGATGGCTACATTCTTGAACCCGTTTCATAATATACAATATATCATTCTTTATATTCATGAAAGTATATTAGACACAACTTTCCTTCAAATGAGACAATATACAATATATCATTCTTTATATTCATGAAAGTTTATAAGTCACAACTTTCCTTCAAATGAGACAATATACAATATATCATTCTTTATATTCATGGTATTGTATTAGACACAACTTTCTCTTAAATCAATATTTATATTCCATCCCAAATCTTTCATGCAGAACCCATTTCCATAGAAACAGACTATGATACGATGTGGTATTTACTCCCACACTCCTTAATAACTCTGTTTACCACCCATTTTCGTTATTAACAACAGATGCACAGTGATGAACAGAATAGAATTTTCTAATAGTTGATAGTAATCTGTTCTCAGTTCTTGCCCATATATAATCTTTTGAAAGGTTTTATGCAATGAAGGATTAAAGAGAAGTCTGCCATTTTCCTCTCTGTTTCTGATTTTGTTTCTGTTTGTCTGGCATCATATCAAGTTCTAAATGCATCTTGTTAGATATGCATATTTCTAATGCATTTTTGTAACCACCATAATATGCTTTCTATTTCTAATGTTGTACAGGGTTCTTTTGCTGACATTCAGCTATTATCTCTTCACTATGACACATTTTGAATAATAAGAGCCAGAAGGGGTATTAACTCTTTGAAATGAAATACAAGTTAACCCTCTCAGTCCCAAGCTATAGAAACCGCATTGAGTTGATACACATTCTTGCACCTGGGGGACTCAGAGGGTTAACAGGCTTTGGGCTTTTAGCATATGATGTAAAAGATGCCATACCTCAGTAGTGTCTCAGGACCTTGGCACCAGAGGGTGGGGGCAACACACCTGAGCCAATGTAGATCCTTGTATTTCAGCAAGATAATCATATTTCATGGCCCTAACTTGCATGGATGAGGGATGATTCTTTGTCATATCTATTTTTAATTTTTAACTTTTGTGATTTTGATTTTTATATTAACATTGGTAGACAATGAGTCTATATGCCTAGTTATTACGAGTGAGCAAAACGAGTGAGCAAAAATTCGGATTAGGTATCCTAATCAATTACAGTTTTTGGACAGGTGCATCAATTACAACCATTAACCTGCTTTTTATAAATGAGCCTCAATGTTTGGAATCCAGTTTGCATACATTATTTGTTGCTATGTCTAGCAAGCCTCTGGCAAGCTTTCAGGTTGTCAAGAAAACCTTTGTTTGAAAGGTATGTATACAATTTGCATACATTACCATAGTGGTCTATTTTATTGATTTGTATGTTTGAAGATATTCCACATTGTTTGATGAATTTTCAGCTTGCAAAATTCTTTCACTTATTTAAAATTTGTTGTAATAAATTTTTCCTTAGCTGGATATTTTTTTCTGGACAGGGGGGGGGGGGTAGGCAAACTGCCCCATTGTCCCCCTCCAAATATGCTAGTAGCCTACATGTTATTTTGCACTTATGGCATCATCATTGCATCTTATGAACAAAATTCTTATTTATCACAGAATATTATGTTTTGTTCACCTATTTAGATTGATGGATGAATATTTAATGCAGTAGCAACTAAGCTCTATAGTCTGTTGAAAGCCAGAAGGGTGTTAAATTTTAAAAGGGATATTAGTTGACACCTTCTGGCTCTTAGCTGATGATATATAAACAGAGAATAACATCCTTTCAAAGTTTGACTGACACTTTCTTTAAACATAACAATGATATGATATTACAATATTATACAACATTATTTCAATATTGGAATATCATGTAGCATTATTACAATATTATATGATAATAAATATATCTTGATCACCACAGAGAAGATACAAGTATGTCTGAGGCTTTGTGTAGGAGGGATGAGGTCAGGAGCTTGTGTCAGTTTATACCGGAGGATTATCATCAAAGTTTCATGGGGGATTGCAGCATCCATCAACCATTCCTCTGATGATGGATACATAGCTGTGGAGTATTTATAGGTGCTTGAACATTAGATGGATGAATGCTAGCCACCATTGCTACTACTTGCCACAAGCAAGCAGGTTTGTCTTTATTTTCACGGTTTTGGTCAGTGGTGGATCCAGGGGGCACAGGGGCACATGTTTTCAGCAAAATAAATACACTTTTATGCAATCTTGAAGATGTCTACTCCCCCCCCCCAAAAAAAAAAAAAAGACAGGGTGCCCCTACCCTGCCCCTGCCGAAATAAAATCTGCTGTGCTTCAAAACACTTTCTTGAATGCCCCCCCCCCTCCCCTCCCAGCCAGATATGCTAACTTTTTTATTTTGCCTGGCTTAGCAGGTATTTTCAACAACAGATGGACTATCTAGTAGTATTCCTTTCAATGAATTTGTGTGATGATATGATAAATCTTCTCAATTGTCAAGCACATGTACCAAATGTATAGATTATTGAACAGTGGATGGAATTTATTTGAGATATTTCTTCTGTAATGCAGAGTCAATTCCAAATTAAATAATCAATAAAAACTATAATGGTCTTTACAATGGTTTATATGGATATGTTATGTTGCAGTATAAAACTGGAGATAGTGTAAAGGTTCGGTGGTTGAAGGGTAATTGAAAATGCAAGTTTCTATGTTCGTTTAGTCCCTTGTGATTCTAAGAGAAAGTTCAACAAGTCAAGAACAAAAGGAAGGTGTGTGTATACTACTGTTAGTCATCCAAAGATTTAATGCCTAATTCCGTCATCAATGCAGACAGTCAGTCTTGATTGGACGTTTACCGCTATGAGTCAAGCCCGCTCTTTGTCACATGGGCACACCGCCAAACGCATTCAACGATAGGAACAAGTGTCCTCTGGCACACTCGCCTTCTTGATACCCACATTGATTTTCATCCTCTAAAGATCGCCAGTTGACATTTCTCATTTGTGTCGTGCGAATTGCTAGACACATCCTTCCATACTGTCAATGTGTGCTGTAACAAAAGATCTTTGCTTTAGGAATCCCCTCTGCCCCCGTACCTTGCTAAATGATGAAAATTAAAAACCAATATATTCAGAGTACACACGCAACCGTTTGGGCGTGATAACATTTAAGATATAGCCGTGATATGACCGTGTCAATATGTCTAGTTTTGCCACTGCGCATACAAGAGAAAGAGACTGTGTTTTGGTGATTTTATTTTATTTTTCGTGCGCAGAGGGACGGGCCGAGTTGCTTGCCTTTCTTATCACCTTCCTTGCATTAAACAGCCTGTCTGTATGCACTGCTACCTCCGTGGAACGCTCTTGTTTGTCGTGCTGACACATTTTGTGCCAGCCCGTGTACACTTAGGCCCAATCTCTGTCTGAAATGAGAATGAGCAGCGCTTGTTTGAGTATGTGCACATGAAGATTTAGGATGGAGACACAGAGAGAGGGAGAGAGAGGGAGAAAAAACGGGTTTGGTTTAGATAACGCATCTCAGTCGTGATGAGAGTTTGGCAGTGTTTAATCCTAGCTGTGGTTAAAGCGTTTCCATGAACAATGATGTCATACAGGCCATGAGATTTATTAGTTCTTCCTTTCATTGCAGACAGATAGTAGATATGAGGAACAGTGATAGCGGATGAACAACACACCTGTCATACATACACATAGTGCTTGTATATAGGCTGGTCATACCAGGGGCTATAAAAAGATATGTCACGGTATTAAATATGATATATTAACCTGTTGAAAGTTATTTGATTTTTGTACAGCATATTTCCTATGGGTTGTAGCCCCCTTTATTTCAAGCTTTGTACTCATTGTGTTAATAATTTTGAATGATATTCTTTGGGAGAGTACAGATACAAAGAATCCAGCAAGGGGTATGTAATATTCATTGCAATCATACTGGTCACTCTTCAAACATGGTCACAAACTTTTCTGAAACATTTCCTCCAGAACAATGTCAATATTTTTTATTTTTGGGGGTATTGCCTGCGATAGATTATGTTGACTTAGCTCCAAATTGTAGGTTATTGCAATGTCCTCACATTAATAGAAGGTGCCATGTACAGCCAGGCAGACTGTGTTCATCATTGCATCACGTTATTCTCTTCAGATAACATGGATTAGCGTTCCCGGTTAGAATGAGACTTTTATTTACATTGCCAATTTCATAATTAGATTGAGTGCCACTCTGTCAGTGATTTCAAATCATAAATAATAGATTCTGTTCCATCCCGCAGATGCAGTCAGTTTTTCATAACAAAGGATTATCAGTACCCGCTTCAGCTGCAACCTGTAAGTCCCATAGCGTATAAGCATGCTGGAAGAGATTTTATGAAATATTCATTAAAATGAAATTAGTTGAACACATCATGTGAAATAGAGAATGCTTATAATTTCTGAGAATTTTGAATCCTTATCAATTCAATAGATTTTTTAAAAAAGAAATTAAGTCTATGTCTTAAAATATTAATTGCTGCAAATTATTATTTTCTCAGGCTTCCAATATTTTTAATAGATCATATAAAAATATATTGTATTGTTTCATTATTTCATGTTCCCTTCAAAATCTTAAAATTTGATTAATGTAAAGTAATTGACTGCTAGCATATTATTCAGGTCAATAAATAAATTATACTTTGCAAACTTTCAGCAAAATTGAATCCTAATGTTAAATGTTCAAAGCTGGCTACAAAGAAAATAATTTAGAAATAGAAGATGGGATAATGTATTAATCTTGAATGGAGTAATGTACATGCATGTTAAATGAACAACAAATGTTATTTAGTAGGAATTTCATAGATTTACATTCAAGATATCCCAGAGAAAAGTATTTTATTCTCCCTTATCAATTACCCTCACTAACTATTGGTACATACTACTTGAAGAAAAAGAGTAACTTAATTCTTTCAGTCCCACAGGCAAGAAACCATGTTGGAACTGACATGGGTCTTTTATTGACGGGACTGAAAGGGTTAAAAAAAGGAAACTAGTCCTCTCTGCGTTATCATTATAAATAAATGGCTGTAGTAATGGAAATGATATGGATGTGTATTTAGAACTTTATTTCTTCTAGATAGATAGGTGAGTGCATCTCTGCTCAACAGGTTTCTGCTCATAGGTGGGAAAAAGAACAGGGAAAGGTCATTATGTAAAAACACAGGATATAATGATTAAACAAAAATGGAGAGGGGTATAGGGATAGAGAGAGAGAAAGCAATGTTGTTGCCAAGGAATGAAGCGTCTGAAATTGGTGTAGCAATGTCTATGTTGTTGACATATGACGCAAACAGAGTGGCATGCACCTGATTAGAGAGAGTATCGGACACAGTTTTACCTGCGAGTCTTACGTGTGTACCTAGCGTCAAACCTGACAAGTCGTGGGAGTTCGACTCGTCCATCCAAAAGGATATGGGCCTTATAGTGAGGATGGTGCGACTAAACTTGAAACGTACTCTCTTGCTTATTGATCCAATGCACACCTTGGGATCTCAGAAGCTTTATTAACGAGTGTTGTAGCACAGATTGACAGTGGGAGAGAGAGAGAAACAATGTGTGAATAAGTGAGAGAGAGGGAGGAAAAAACAATTGAGTGAGGGAGAGAGTGAGAGAGAGAAATAGAAACCAAAACTTTGAAATCTAGACTAGACTATGTGTACTGACTCTGAAAGAAAAGAAGGCCCATTCTTAATGAAAGAAACTATTAACAGAGAAAAACAGATTGAAATGATGCAGAAGGATTATAAAATGGACTTGATGAATATCTCACCAAAAGGACAGTAGACCTACAAATAGGAGACAGGGGCTAGTAGGAAAATGGTACAGTGTCAGATACAGAAGTAGAGAAAGAGAGAGAGAGAAAAATACATAAAGAGAAATTAATCAAATTAAAGAGAGAGAGAAGGCTCAAATGGACAGAAATTAAGTCAGACAGCAAAAGCATAGAAAACAAAATAGTTATTATCTTATTTGATTTAAAAGTGAAATGTAATATTGAAAATCATGCATATTTTCTAATTTCATATATGAATCATTTTCAACAAGTTTCCCCTTTCCATGACAAAGACGACAACAACAATAATTTGACAAGCATTGATAAAACAAAAGTTTGTCTTTGGAGACACTGTGTTTAGCAAAATAAAGTAATACATTCTAACAAATAATACTTGGTTCTTGGATGAGAATCTGCAAATTCCTTGAAAATCTTTTTAGTCATGTGTTTAGGCAGTCTGCAACATTTCCCATTGTGTACTTAGGCTATTCAGTTATGATATATGCTTAATGATTCATTCAAATAAACACATGAAATTTAATCATAAAGAGGGAGACAAAATCAAAGTAATGTCCCGTTAATTCCCAATATTAATAACATGCCAGTGCAGACAGTAAAACTGATATTTCACACATAACGTATCCCGGAGCATTTCTCGGCGGCTCCGTCTCGGTTACGGACAAAGAGCAGAGATACAAGACTGTTTTTGTCAATGAATCTCCCTAAAGATGAAACAACACATTTATCATTGGCAAAATATAGACATGAAGATAACAGACTATAGTATGGAATTCATTTGCGTCAGTCGGATTTTTGGTAATAGCCAACTCTGGAACCAGAAATCATTAGCTTAATTAGGAAGTGTAAGGCGGGGGCTTTTCTCTCAAAGATTTCAAGAGGGTTGAAGAAGAAGGAAGGGGGATGACGAGGAAGTGAAAATATGGATTATTCTCAGAAGAGTTGTTGGCCGGCGTAGTTTAGAGGGGAAAAAATGTTAGATGAGAGAAGAGTGACAGAGTTGAGACCACTCCGAGAGAGGAGGATGATGATGGGATGCTGGGATGATGATGATGATGATGATGGAAGAGATGGAGAATGAATGAGAGATGGAGGATGAAGACAAAGGGATGATGATGTCAGTGGTGGTGGTGGTGATGGTGGTAGGGTGGGTGAGATGAGAAGATTGTTCCCACTCCTGAAATATCAATCGCATTAAAGCATCAAAGGAATAATATCTTTCATTTATTCTCAACAAAATACTAGCTGCACCAGTGCATTTCCATTGTAACCAAATAAGTGGTCTCTTGATGTTGAGTTGGAAATGAATACTCAATAGCGACGTTGTTCATTGCTTTATACTTAGCCTACAGCATCGATTTTCGACATCCAGTGCATAGACGTATTTTATAGTTATAGTTATTGTCATCGTTATTAGTGATATGGGTCCAGCCCTTTACATGATAGCTTGTATCTGGGACTTGCACAATGAAGAGTTTTTGGGGAGTTGATATTTTGGAGCAGTGGGAACAGTGCTACTGGATGCAGTTTCCAGAGAATGTGAGGCTCAGGAGAGTTTGGAGAGAGAGAGGTCTTGGAGCCAAGAATGCCGTGGGCTACAGACAAGTTATACATGCATCTCATACAAAGTAATGAAGATAACCACAACTAGAGAGAATGGTGACACGATGGAGAGGGAGAAGATTGGAGAGAAGGAAGGAGAATGAGATGGGAGTTTAATAGAAAGATGGAGAAGGGGAGAAGAGAGTTATAGAGAGAAAGAGTTGAGAAGGAGAAGGAGAAGGAGGAAGAAGAATGGTGGAGAGAAGGAGTAGGAGGGAGAAGTTTGGTGGAGAGAAGGAGGAGGAGGAAGGAGATTGGTAGAAATAAGGAGAAGGAGAAGAAAGAAAGACATGTGGAAAGGAGAGAAAGATTGGGAGAAATACAGAAGATTGGTAGATAGGAGAAGGAGGAAGAAGAATGATAGTGAGAAAGATATCGAGAGGTGAAAACAATTTGGAGAAATATGCAAGAGAGATCTATCAAAAGTTTGTTACTACATAAATATAGAGAGGATAGTTATTATTATGCATTGATTAAAGACAGTTTGGAATAAACAATAATGATAAAGAGGTAATGAAACGAAGTAACGGACTGGTTTAGTTTAAAGTTTATTGATTTCCACAAACACATATATCTTTTACAGTTTTTTAAACAGTAGACTAGATAGGGTGATATTACCAAAGCACTGATAAAAAGAATTGAAAATTTAATGATAGAAATAGAGAATGAGGATGATAAATTATGCAGGTCAGAAAGAAAGAAAGAGATGAGAAATTGGCAAAATGACCACCTGACACTTCTACCACTTTCTTGTTGAAGTCAATAAAAGTATACAAGCCTATAATAGAGTAAGGAGACAGAGAGAGAGAGATGAGGAAGCGTGTGGTTTTACTGATTAGCTCTGCTGTACCATTACCATTACTTTACTGAGTGATCAATTGTAGGGCTATTGATGTGCTCTCAATTTAATTTCATTGCAAAAATATGAAGAATTGACAGTGGAATCTTCCATAGCAAAACCTCAAACACATCGATGCTGGCTTGAGAGAAAAGAAATCATTCTCATAAATTCTATCTGATTTAGTTATTTGCTTTCATGTTTTCTGTCTCTCTCTGAACTTTAATTTTCTTTTTCCATATTTCTACCATTTTTCTTTTTGTTTTATGATGCTATTTGCATGTTGATGTTTCTGCTGTTATTCATTGACTTTCTCATGTCCCGTCTTCCAATTCTATAAATACTTCATCTTATATATAGGCCTATATTTCATTCTATTTCTTGATCTGACAAACTTCTCTTGTTTACCTAAAATAGTGATAAACATAAATACTTTGAAAAGGAAGAGATTGACATTGATGTCTATGTTTCATGTAAATGTGTTCTTGTTAAGTATCATTATTGCTCATGTATTTTATATTCATACACCATTTAATTGACATAACCATACTTGTAACTGGATCCTAAACCCTAACCCTAACCCGAAAACCTAATCCTAATCCTAATTCTAATCCTAAACCCTAGCCCTAACCTTAACCATAAACAAATACAACAAAAACAAAAATAGAAATTTTTGGAGGCGCGCCTATTTCACGATATTGCCGTGTATTATTATATTGTATTGTATTATTGTATATTGTTGTAATTGTATTCTACCATTGTATATTATTATGTTGATATCATAATCTGCCGGCTAACCCAATGGGTTGCTGGGCCTGGTTTTATATGTATAAGCATGCATGATCTCTAATAAAGACGTGATATACCACCACTTCAAGCTCTAAAATGTTAATTACTCATACTGAATTCAATTTGGAAAGAAGGTTTTAATATGCCAGGAATATGAACACAGTATTCTTTGGGACCATTTACGTAAGTGCAGACACAGGATCTGATATTTGGGCATTGGTATATCTGTATGAATGTATGAGCTCTATAGACATAGACATACTAAGCCAGATGATTTACAATCAATATACAATACTCACAATCATCACTCTCATTGCGAGCATACTTATGATTTTTGTCTGAAAAATAAACAGAAATACGTGCAAATATTTTGCTCTTGGCATTATCTTCTTATCACCTTTTTCTGACTGCAAAATTCCTTTGTCTCAGCATCTCTCCTTCTCATTATTTGTTTATTTGATGGAATAGTTATTGGAAGTGTAGCCCCAAAAATGAGAAATGGATTGGTTGATCAAAGTGTTGGTCCCTAGAGCCAAACCTAATTTCTGAATCACTTAGATGCAGTGAGTGGCTTCATATTTCTCAGGGCTGTTGATATTTCTCTCAGGCTTTGTCTCATCAACCTGTTTCTCAACATCTGACTTTGACCTACCTCATAAATCAGATCTACCAGTCTATTTCCATCTCAATATAGAAACAATTAACGCAGCTTTTTAGCTTAGCAAGGGGATAATATCTGCCACTGTAACAATTCAAGGTGAGGCTGTTGTGGAATCATTTTCAAGTCAAATTTGCTTCAGCCGTTGGAGAATTTCTGTTTTGGAGATGGAGCGTCAATTGTTCACTGCCAGAGGTGTAAGATGCCCTAGAGGGATGATCGGACCAACGCTTTTGCGATATTACCGTCGATATTTGGTTGGCGCCACCAGAAATGATGGGTGAACGTGAGTCTGCGCCGGCAGGATATGGGTGCTAATAAGAATACAATAGAGGAAACGTCAAGCTCCCGTGCCTTGCCTGTTTGTTATCAATTCACTTTCTCTCCTTGCCCAATCCCTTTCATCATCTTCAATTTAGAACAAACTCTTCTTGTTTTATCAACGACTTGGTATGGATCCTCTCCTATTATTGAACCTCCCATCACAGTCATATTGGGATTCATACACCGTCTCTTCCACACCTCTAGATATTTTGGAGACACATATTGCATGCATGCACTGTGACTATGTCATATTTATATTGTTTAATAAACAATGCTTCATGCCAGTATTCTTTTTAAAAAGCATGTGAAATAGTAGATTTCTACTTATAAGTACTTTTTTATTCTTCCATTTGATGGCAAAATGTATTTCATAGTGTATAATAAAAATTAAATTATGATACATTTTATGAAGCCCTTTCTTTAATAATTGTAAGTTTTGTTTCTTTTATTCCATTTTTTACATTTATACTAAATTTCTTTGATTTCAGTTTTCTTCTAAAGTTGACTAATACCTTAAAAATCTGATATGGAAGATGATTTATAACACATGGACATTTTATGAATTGAATAGCCTTGTTTTACATTACTTTCCTTAACTCCCGTCAGATCTTAACACCATGGATTTCAAGTAAATTGCCTTTTTAGAAGACGTCTATATCCAAAGATGATCACTCTACATAGCCTCAATAGTGTGTCACTTGTCATTACTGTGCATGGCCTTTAACAATGTGTACCTGACGACCATCTTCCTATACTTCAATTGATAGGTAAATAGAAACAGTCTGAGAGAGAAAGCAGGACAGAGATGGGTGCCGTTTGAGATGCCTACACAGTAATTTGGGCCCCAAGCAGTTTGGTACATATCCCATTATTCATAATGAATAGAGAAATGAAGAGAATTCATGTATTTCTTTAGGGGGTGCAGAAAGTCAGGTGGAAATACAGATTTTTATGGTATGAATTTCTTCTTTATCATCATTTTCTATTCCTTTCAGTGTTCCCCGGATATCTCTCTTTCCCTCTTTCTATCTCTCTTTCTCTCTGTCTCAATCTCTCGGTCTATTCCTCTGTCTCTTTCTCTCTTTCTCTCATTCTATGTCTCTCTGTCTCTTTCCCGCTAATCTCTCTCTTTCTTTCTCTCTCTCTCTCTCTCTCTCTCTATCTCTTCCTCCCCATTGAATGTAATTTGTTCAGTTTTTTTCCCTATCTCACTTTGTGTGTCTATATAGCTCCCATTCTGATTATCTTCCACGTTGTGTTTTCTAACAAACCTTTCCACATATCAAGTTTCTTTAAATGCTATTTTTGTTGCTTTGGTTTCAACTTACAGAATACATTTACAAAAGAAATACTGGTATTTCTCATCATCACCGTTTCCTTGTAGGAAATTGCTAAACCCTATCACTGCCATAGGTAGATATACCATGCGTAATTCCAATGGCTCTTCGATTCACGATAGCGAACATGTTAAAGTTAGTACTAGTCATTAGTTTTTTGCAAGTGGTCTCTAATCTGGATGATATTTCACTCAGATCTTCAAATTAAGGAAACTAATACCTGTGCAAAATATTAGGATCAAAGGAATTTTGGAAGTATCGAAAGCAAAAACTGCTACTGATCAGTGCACATGGGAATGATGTGTTCACCAGGCAAGTAGCTAGAAGCCCACGTACCTCCACCAGCTCTGATTTAATGAGAAACATCTTACCCAAATTTTATTTCCATATTTTTGCTTCCTGTACTATTTTGGACTCAATTTGGTTTATTACCACTTTTATAGCTTGCACATGACCAATGAATGCTACATTTAAAGTAAACACCTGAGAACCAGTCGGAACCGGATTTCTTTAACTTTATTTGATAGATAATAAGATACCTGCCATGCTGTACAGTTGCATTAGTTGGTTGCTTCCCTTGTAAAAAAGAACAATAGTACCCATGGTAATTTGACCAAATTAACATCAAATCATGCAAAGTACTATAAAATTACCATGATTTGATGGTAATTTGGTGAAATTACTGTCAAATTACCATGGGTACTATGGTACTTTTTTTACAAGGGTTACAATGTGTGATTTAACAGGAGAATATGCAACAAAGCAGTGCTATGAAACACTATCATGTTGTATTCTTGATGTATGTTACTCTATGTTTTATTGCAATAGATTCACACATGTAACTAGAAAGAGATCACTACATGCTGGCCTGGATCCCAAGTATGCCTCAGCATTTACTTCCTTATTCACTACATTGAGTGTTTGCAGTGATAAGATACTTTCTCTGAAATTTGAAGTACCACAAGTCAATCATCATGATAGTGATCATCTGTCAATTTCCCTTGAAAATGAGCTGTGCAGTAATAATCATTGCATAGAGATTGAGGTTTCAAAATATAAATTGTGTTATCAATCTAAAGTTTAGGGCATTAATTACGATTGTGGAGTTATAAGTAGGGCCTATAAATTTCCTTTCACTTTCTTTTCATAATTATATGCATCACATGATCTGTCATACTTTGATCCAGGTATCAGTTCAAACTTTTGACCCAAACTCATTACACTTATGATCATAGATTTTAAATAGTATAGTCTTCCTCCTTTGTCTTTGCAGGCCATAATACTGGGCTAGCATCCAAGATAATAGATCCTCTTTAGTGATGTTTATGAAATGATGATTCATAACCAAACATCCTCATGCCAATTGTGGGCTATACCTGTTGATGCCAAGAGTTCATCCTGATATCTCTCTTATTCTCTCTCTCTCTCTCTCTCTCTCCCTCCCTCTCCTCCCCCTCCCTCTCCCTCCCCTCCCCCCCCCCCCCCCCCCCCCTCCCATCTGTCTTTGCCCCCTTTTTTGCTCTGGTAAATTGTAACCCTAATGTCAGGTTTAAAGGGAAATCCAGCCTTAATGAAAGTTTGAACGAAATCGGACAAGCAATAAGAAAGTTATGAATTTTAGAAAGTTGTAATCACTATTCATGTGGGAATTTCAAATTGGCCGAATCTGTAATGTCACTGTTACGTAGTGGTGGACAACTCCCCCATTTTCTCAAACAAACAAAATTACTAAAGTGTCATTCTTTTGCAAAATTTATTACTCAGTATGTTCTTTTTCTTTTATGAGGACTTATCTACAACATATTTTGAGTATTGCCCCGAGGGAAAAGGCGCTTGGGAGAAAATCAGAAAGTAATGATATTTTAGTTTAAAACAAACAGGAGAGTTTTCTGCCAATATGTCACACCAAATCACCAAATTGCCAATTTCAGATTGGCATAGGTTTAGCGATCTCATTTTTAAAAAAACATCCATAACTTTCTTATTCCTTGTCCGATTTCTTTCAAACTATCACCATCCTGTTTTTCTTATTTTTCTGCTTTCACACAAATCATTTTATTACCAAGGTTCAGTTGCTCTTTAAGCTACTATAGGTCTAGAGTGGAGTTTAACAGAGGGACCTAGACCAAGAACCAAGTTTTCCATGTTCCTACAATGACTTCATTCAGTCCTGTATGCATCGGGTTTGACTGAATCAATATTTCTATCTTCCTGTCTTGTTTTCAGTATCATTCTTCTGTCTGCTATGTAGTCTTTCATGTCACCAACTGAGGATATTCTGATTCTTATGCTGCATGTATGGAATAAACAATATATCATCCTTCATCTCAGTCATCACTATGTCTCCTTGGTGAATACATAATGTTTCTCTTATAGCTTCATCTCCCCCCCCCCCCCTCTCTCTCTCTCTCTCTAGCTCTCTCTCTCTCCCTGCTTATATATCTTCATCATTCTCTCTTGTTACTCTGCTGCTCTCTATGACCCTGTTCTCATTACAAGATTGAAAAGTGGATCGCTCCAGAGGGTAGTGCGAATAGGCGCGCTCTAGATCGCGCTATCTCTCGTGGACCAATCAAGCGCGCACTAGAGCGCTCTATCCCTTGTAATGAGAACAGGGTCTATCTTCTCCCGAGCTCTCTTTCTTTCTCTTCATTTTTCTGTATTTCTTTGGGGGGAATCCTGGAGAAATCCCCCACACATGTTGACATAGGAGAAAGCAAACAAGTCCTTGGCCTCAGCACTACACTAATCAAATTAAGTAGAATATACTGTTAGATTTCCACTCTACCCACCTCCTACCACCACCATCATGTAGAACAACTTTCTCCACTCTCCTGTTTGCCATCAAACATCAACCAAAAATGAAAACATCACAATCTTTATGCAAGATATTTAGGGAATATAATCATGTGCATGCATGCGACAAAAGATTTCATGAAGCCAGGTTTAGACAGTTCTTTCAACAAAAACATAGTCTAGAATTTCATTGTGATGACAGCTACTGACAAGAAAGAGTGTATCCACCAAAGATGCTGCATGTGCTAAGTTCACCATAAAGATAGTGTAGTACTAGTAGGTGATTTGACCATACTCTAATATTTTTTCTTCTTATTAAGACCTCACAGAAATGCTACATTAACTAATTGTTTGGGGAATATTGAATGCATTTGTTTATTTCTGTGTAAAGATATTCCAAAGCAATATTCCCTTTTTTTTTGTTGCTTCTCAGGTGTATTATGTTCTGTCATTTGTTGTTTAGCAAAACATTCTAATCAGAAATTCCATTTTTCCAAAGTGGAATTCATTTTATTCTATTTGTCTAGTATAATAATTTCAGAGCATCTGCTAAGTGCCAGAAATATGTTAATTTTGACTTATGCTCTTTTGATTCTCAGTATATGATAATTATAAGAAGTGTGATAACAATCATAATTATATGTTGACAGGAGAGCCCGGCCCTGGAAGCAATATTCATATTCATAATTAGTATCCCATTATATCATTATATTACATTCTTAATGGTCTTTATGTCCTGTAATAATCCATTAAAACAAACGGACATATAGCTATTGTTTCCTCTGATGACCTATCAAAACAAAGACAGAGATCTGTTTAGAGCCGGATGGGCATTAACTTATGTACTTTAATTCAGAATTAATGCCCTTCTGGCTCTCAACAGATGATATCGTCTGCTTGGAGCCAGAAGGGCATTAACTCATATGATTTAACACAGAGATAACGTCCTACTGGCTCTCAACAGACGATATTACATATTTAGTTGTCCTTATGTCCAGCAATAATCTATGAAAACAACAGGCAAAGTCATTATGTCCTCTCATGACCCATCAAAACAAATACAAAGATCTGTTGAGAAGGAGAAGGGCATTAACCCTATATGTATGAGTTAATGCCCTTCTGGCTCTAATGAGTAAACATACCCGCTGTGTCCTGTAATGACCCATAAAGACAAAGCTCTAATATTCATCTGTTTTCATCCAATCCCTCATGACATTTACAAAGAATCTAGGGAGTGCCTGTAAGAATCACTATCCAATTATTCCTTCATCCGTGATTTGACAGAAATAAATCTATATTCATATTTAATATAGATTTTTTTCTCCTGTGGGTGAGTAGTATTTTGGTTGACCCTGACGGAATATATTCATGCCTAATCAATATGCAATCACAAGCGTTTCCCCAAATCCCTTTCCATTGCAACATTGCTTGGAAGAATCACTTCAAAACAGGATTATACTAGTCTTTTTCACTAATATCCAACTTTCTAGCATCATCTGTTATCAGTTTAATGCAGCATTTAAAGGAATATAATTGCTGATTCAGTGATGAATGTGTTTGTTTATAGCCTGTGTAAAATGTCATTATCCAACCCTTCAACTGTGCTGACGGCCTCCTGGCAAACAAAATTGTTCACAATAAAATTGAAGCAGTAGGCCTACTATGCTCCTCTTGTCATTCTGTATAGTCAGTCCAATGTCCATTCACAGTCTAACTCGTGATATTCATTACTCATTCAATGTAAATCTCATGTTTTTGTAGGAAAAGGTTGTAAGAGTTGCAATATAGCACACCAGACAAAACATCAATGACACACTGACAATCAAAGACTATTGTATTATGTGATATTTTACATAGATCTATTTAAGTGATCACTGGAAGCTCTCCAACAATCAGAATTGCAAAACGTTTCATCTTGCAGCTACATCAATAAGAATACTTTAGCATTCAATACTTTATTTCTATCAATATTTTGCATTTGATTTTATTACTTAAAGAAGTATATTATGAAGAGATTACTTGGTAATCAGTAAAGAAGCTGCAATAGGATACAATGAACAAATAGAGCCCTGGAAAAAAATTATTAGACCAAGCTTCTCTAATAAGGGTATGCATACAAACTAACAAAAATGATTTGTCTTTGTATTTCATTGAATGAATACCAAATTTCAGCAATTATACCTTGCTTTTATGATATTTTATCTCCTTATTACCACAAAAACAACACTATCAGTAACCATTCTTGGTCTAATAGTTTTTTCCATGGCTGTATATATTCAAAGAAAATTAGGATAGGGATTTTCTATTGAGATATCAAACTAATAATGACTTTGCAAGATGGATACTTTACTAATACTTCATTGACAATCTACAAGCACAGGGAAAATCCCATTTTCCAAATGTCATTCTGCTGAATCTGGTCAGTTAATAATGTAAAGCTTAGAACAGACATCCTTCCTCTAAAAACAAATATCTCTATAAAATCAGGAGAGAAAAATGATCGGGATAGCTTGTTTTATTTAGAAGTGTTGGAAGTGTGAGTTACAGGTTACATTCAAGGTGACTTTTGGACAGAAAATAGAGTTTACATTTAAGTGTTGTATAATGCAGTTAGTCTTGTTATTTGTGTATGCTTATAAGTGTTTGATTGCTCATTAGATAGGATTCCCCATCCAGGCTAAAGAGTGGAATATTTGAATAAAATATGGCTTCAATTTCAAAGCAGTATATTTCAAGCATATTTAATTATCTTGATGTCATTAAATCAGGTATTTACTTCATGAATGAGACTCGTAAATCTCATTAATCATCTAATATCTTCACACCCTTGTATACTAAATGTCCTATCAATGACATAGAAGATCAATAAGGGGCTACATGGCAGACAATAGGAGCATAGATAATGAGTCTTCATTGTATTGATTCCTTACCATTCTACCAGGAGGGGATTATGACACCCAGGTATCCCTTCTTAATCACATGGGTTATTATGATGTAAGATGTAACAGTGGGAAGCCAATGATAAGTGTTAAATTACTTACAAAATTAAGATTAGGTTGTGATAGAATTATGGAGAATATTTGAATATGGCAAAACACGCTTAAGGGTACTCTATGAACAAGATGGATACAAATTATTGCTTTGAGTTCTCTTACAGTGTAGTTTATGGGCTGTATGACACATGCTCATCAGGGGACAATTGTTCAGTGGTCAAGGTATAACTTCAACACTAGATCTAACGTGATAAGCTACCCTACCCTAACCCTAACCCTAACCCTAACGATATCTTCAACTACCATTTCAGGGCTGCCAACTCTCACGCAATTCACCCAATTATGACTGTCTCACTCTGATAAACAAATTGTCACACTGAACCCCAAAAATAGAAAGTAACAAAGAAAAAAAAATGTCTCCAAAATCTCTGATATTTTGAATATTCAATATGCCCAAGCCCAAAGTTTCAAGATTTTCCCGCGGGCACAGACCTTAGCCAATGAAAATTGTTTTTGGTTTATTACTTATTCAATTCAATTTAGTACATTAATGCTGCTTCTATGTATGGGTTGAAATCATGACTAAAGTATGCATCAAATTGCACCATGCTGTAAAACTTTAAAATCTTGGAAGGGAGGGCCCCCCCCCCCCCTCCCCCCCCCCCCCCCCCCCTCAGTCACTCTGCTCCCTCGCATTGTCTCACTCAAGGTTGGCAGCCCTGCCATTTGCAGCCCTTACAGTTAAAGTTGAGTTCTGGTCATGAGATTGAATTGTCAAAGAAACTGGAAAAGGTTGATCATATAGCACACAAGAATTGGTGTATGCTGTAAGGTTTTGGAATCACCAAAATGATAAGAAATTGACTCAATCCTGCTGAGAGTCACATGCACTACACACAGAAATGTATGTATTTCAGTTGTTTCTGGTTATATTTTGAATGTGAGGGCATTAGAAGAGCAATCATTTTCAGGGGACATATCTACTATGATAATCTTCCAAACTAACATAAAAAGAATTAGAAAGCTCACAATTTTTTTTTAAGCTTTCCTAGAACTCAACCTTCCCTTTAACATAACCCTATTTCTCTGACCAACGAAGCCTGGAGCAAATGTGAGGTCACCAGTTTGCAAGCACAGAATCCAGACTTTCATTTTCTTGTTTCATTTTTCTGTCTGCCTAAAAAATAAACACATGCAAAAAAAATAATGCATATATACAGGAATATAGGCAAAATCCAATACACTTGATGGTATTAATTTATTATAATTATTATTCTTGTTTTTCCCAATACTTTTATTGAAAATAGAATAGATTATTGCTACATTCTGTGATGACCAGATAAGAATTGTGAACATGTTCAATAATATCTTGGATTATATGACACCTCATTAGATCCTTGCCATTTGATTGGTTGTTTGATGTTGATCATTTGTCCCATTGAACAATGACGTCATCAATCGTGCAAATTTGATCCATTCACCGTGCAATTTTGGATCCATACGAAATTGTCCATTGCACTCGCGACCACCAACACGTCTACATACGCGCAAACGACTTGCCTTTGCAGCGCGCATGCGACTATCAAGTACATTGATGGACCGCCGCGGCTGCGCGCTTAGCATCTAACCTCTGACATGCATGGTTGGCCGGTAAACGAAAAATAAAATGACCATGCCGTAGTTTATCTGTTAATGTTATGCCAAGGATTTATGAACAATTTTGGATTGTATTGTGTTTGAAATAACTGACTGTTTTTGCAAGTTAACTGACAACAATTTTGGATTGGATTGGATTTCTATTTGAATTTCTTGTTTGACTGTGAACATCTTGACCTGAAAAGGACCAGTGGTGCAAAACAAAATGTACCGTAAGTCCCTTCACTCTTGTTTCTTTATTCATAAAATGTCAAATGAGAAGGATAGCTATTTTTAGGTGTCATATAAAACAAATAATGAATGTTTTTTCATTCGTGCAATGGACAGAATATTTCATCTTTCACCTCATGAAATATTCTGTCCATTGCACTCATAAACATTCATTATTTGTATAATATTACATCTAAGGTAGATAGGAATATGGAGGCTACATCGGGTTTATTCACATCTTAACTCACAGTGATGCGTGGCTCAATTTAGCATGCAAAGCATTATTACACATTAGGAGAGAGGATAACAGTACCTGAAAAGACAAAATAGGAGGGTGTTTTTATTAGAAAGCTGCCCATTCTAAAGGTTAATGTCTGTAAGAGAGACAGAAGACCATTAGGTGCTTCCTCCATGCACCCAGTCTATGTCCTAGATGCTTTCAAGCTTAAAATAGCAAACGACAGTGTCTGACTGCCCTTCATCATGTCAGGCCCGCTGTGATCACCCCGCTGTGGCTCTCGCTGAGTCTCTCGATACATTTAAATTCCAAAATCTAGTTCTGTCCCGCAGGTGCTAGCCAGTAAAGACAATGACCTTGTGTGCATATTATGTAAGCTGGTAATTATCTAGGGGATTGACTGAGACAACCCTCATTTCTTATTCTTGTCACCATCATGACTTAAAAGAGATCATTCCACAAGCTTATGGTTGTCATCTAACAAGGAATCCATTGGTTATATGGATATAATAATTATGATGTGCATTTAATGTGTAGAAAGCAAGACGTTTTATTTATGAAATAATTTTAGTTACAACATGCACTCAATAAGGTACAAATCATGAACTCCACTCAGTGGCAGGACCAGAATTCTCTTACTTAGGAGGGGGGGGGGGGGGGGGGGGGGCACAAATCTCTTACAAACAAAACAAGAATAGTTTCTCCCTTTCAGATGCATTTGAAGTCTAAAATCCCCCACAAACACAAAAAAGGCTTTTTACATTACCCAGGTGCTTTTTTAGTCCAAACAATTGTGATAATCATTTAAATGAATGAATCATTTTCTCTGGTATTAAGCTAAGCATTGTGTTTTAAATGAGGTCATATGAGTAATATTATAATAAGTTACACAAATGTATTATACATGTAGTCTAAGATGAATATATCATCACAGCAGTTCACCTTAATTAACAAAATTGTACATGTCAGTAGAATTTACTACAACCTGATGTATTTACCCATGATTTCTTTCATTTGTATAGTGGAGTATACGTGTGCATGATATTGATATTGTCATTCTTGGTAATCATGAAATGTCAAGGAAAGAAAATTGCAAAACTCTCTCTCTCTCTGGCCTATATTATAACTGATATCAAACCTCATGGTACAAATGGGCATTTAACATCATTTATTAACTTGTCATTTAAGGAAGCAAGTAAAAATAAACTGTATGTGTAAGAGGGTAATAATCACAGCTTGTTCACTAAGAATATGCTTAACTTGTATTTGACACCACCATTTACATGAAGAAAATAGAGAACATTAATAACATACCAAATGGGAGTCCTTTGGTGAATATGGCAGTTTTTTAACCTTTTCATCAACTGGTAACTGGCACAAAAAGGGACTATCACAAAAAATTTTTTTTTTAATAATTAATGTTCACAAAGAATTGTAGCCAAATCATTTGTGGTGTTTGTTAGATATAAATCGTCTAAGCCAATGCAAGCTCATTAGAGCCTTCCAGTGAAGTATGCCCAATTAGTGAATAGTTGGAAGATTTTTTTTTTCCGGGGGGGGGGGGGGGCGCCTCTCACTCCATTAACCCTGTCTCCTACAACATAGCTTCTCAACTGTCCGCGAAGCTCTCTCAGGTTTTTTTAATATAATAAAAAAATTAAATGTGTCTGATCCTACATTACACAGCTGGAATTCAGCTACCCGGTATATACCGTCTCACTGAAGGTAAGCAGAATAATTACCACACAATTCACTCTTAAGTTTTTGTAGATGGGCCTTGTGCAAAGAGGGCCTCAAATTAACAAAGGTTGAGAAGTGCTGTCCTACAAGACTTTGAGTTTAATGATTTGATTGATACCACATACCCACATAAGAAACTGCAACTACTTGATCTCATTGTTATATTGCTTTCACTTTCAGAAACTCTCCATCTTAAGTCATTGTCTACTAATACTTAGAGTAAACCAGTGTGTTGAAGTAGACCTACAATACCTCTTGAGTAACAAACTGTTAAGATCCCGTATATGACATACACTTTTTGAGAATGATAATTAATTTCTTTTCAAAGCTACATAATACTGTGTATGATGGAAAATATACACTGTTTTTTACTTCCTTGTTGGTTAATATTGTACAAATAAACTATGCTAAGCTTTGTGTAAGGTATAGGTCATAGTATGTAAGATAGCATAGGCTATTGTATCGTACTTCAAGCCTGGCAAATATATATTTAGATACGTCTTCTAGTTGCCTTCAAAGTTTAGCAATAATATAGTAGTTAATTAAATTAGTTTTTCATGATTTTCTTAAACAATTCTGTGATATTTAGTATGAAAGACCAACACATTAAATGCAAAACCAGTCCATCAAACATGCAATACAAATAATGCCATTTGATAGCCTGTGGTTGTGGCTTATACTGTAGTATTAGAATCACAAACGGGAAACCCTAATTTTTTTTGCTCCTGAAATTGAAGGTTTGATGCAATATCACTTGAAACAAAATCATATTGACTTCAATATTTTCAGTATACCTGACTGCAAAGGAAGCAACTATGCACTTGTCAATAACCAACCAGTAAACCTACAGCTAGAAGTCTTATCTGAAAATCTTTGTCATTTAGGTTTCATTCATTACCAGAGAGCATGATTACTTTGTTTTAAACCCAAAACCTAGAATGAGTTATGAGACCACTGATCTACCCTACTGAGCTATCAAGCTTCCTCAAGTTGTTTCATTTGCTCTTCATTTTCTGCATGAGAAATACAGTTATAAAAGTTAAAGATATATTTTTTTGTAATAATTTGCTTATTTGATAGAGTAAAGTTGTGCAGTATGGTGACTCACAATTATATTTCCTTGTAGAGTATGGCTTGACCTGAGATGTCTAACCTGATTTCCTATGTCAAAGAGTTTGCCATTTATCCTAAGGAAGACTGTTAAGAGACTTTGCAAAACTCATGATATATAAATTATCAGTGAACACTAAATTGGCTAAGAAGCACAAATCTTGTGTTTTGCATTAATTTGTTTCCCTATTCACTGTAATAATTTGCCTTAACTTGTGAAATGATTTTGTCTGCAAGCCTGCCTCCTGAAAATATAGATTTAACATTGAAAACGCAGTGAAAATACCTCTCTCTCTCTCTCCTATCTTTCATTTCCTTCCTCCGTCTGTCCCTTCCCCTCTCCCCTCTCTCCCTCTATCTTTATCAGTCTTTGTCACTCTTTGTCTATCTATTTCAGTTTGTGTGTCCCTGTCTGTCTCTCTCTCTCTCTCTCTCTCTTTTACTCTCTCTCTCTCTCTCTTTATATTTCTTTAAAATTTGTGAATATAAATGAAGAGTAAGGTTCACACTCTATTTTCACAAATATCTGTGGAAGACGAGGAGAACAATAAGAATGTGATTCCTTAATAGAGTATAAAGCACTGCTACGCTAATTGATTAGCAAAGTGATATCAGTTTATAGTACATGTAATTTGAGTATTTATCCTGTGTCAATAAATGACAGGAAGAACCATGTTTTGAGAAGACACATATAGGCTACAAGAAAAATCCACTTATCGTTCTAGATATACTATTCACAGTGTTATACCTTGATGCTCTATGCCCTATAGGTGGCTAGTGTGGAAAGTCCACCCTGGTACTAAGTTGATTTTTTGTGTGTGAAAATATATGATCAATGTTTTTACACAAAACCTGTATGAAACAAATTTATTCCTTCATAAAAAAAATTAGAAAGTTAAAATGTATGAAATTTTCTGTATTGACCAAATGGGAGAGGAGCTAGCAAGATACAGGAGTTGCCAATTTGTGTTTGATTGTTGCCAGTTTGATTGATTACAATTTCAAAAATTCTTAACTTTCTTATTTCTTACCAGATTTTGCTCAATTTTTTACTGATCTGTTTCTGTCATTATCCTAATTTAATTGAAATCAACTAAATACCAGGGTAGACTTTCCCTTTAAGGGGCACTAGCATCATGGTGGACCCACGTGTCTTGGATGAAATGTGAATTTAAAAAGGCTACCAGTTAGGGAGAGGTTGTGAGAGCTAGGGGTCCTTTCATCTTCTTTTTGTCTTCCTTTTCCCTTTATTTTCCCTCTTTTTCTGTCAGAATTTTCTCCCCCCCCCCCACTCCTCGAATGGAGTGTAGCTTGCATTTTAAGCAGGAGCTAAGTACAAATATTTCTTAGTGGTTACCTCTCTATAAAGGCCACCGACATCTACGTTGACAACCTCTAGGAAGAATTGTGTGTTGACTGTGTGATAAAAGTTTGTTAAACATCTATATAAAGCAAATAAATGTTAAAATACATAATTTCACAAAGGGTTAAAGGCTTCCTTGCACGCGGCAGACAACATTGTAGGCTCTTGGGGAGCATATTGGACACCTTCACTGGCATATCCAGACTATCTGGCTGGGAGGGGGAGTCATAAGTCCAAGTATTCTCTGAGAAGCAAATAAACAGTTAGCAGATTTCTTGGATAGCTTTTCAATCTGAAATTCTATGACAAGCATAAAATAGGGACAACTCCAAAATTCTCTGACAAGCACAAAAATGAAGGTTTATCACATTTTCAGGTACTTTGGGGGTCTAAAACTCCAGCAGGAGGAAGCATAATTGGGGGCTTATTTTCTTCTTATACTTACAAGAAGATATGCCACATTTACTTTGGTCAGGGGACATCACCTCCAGAATCTGCCATTGACCTTTTAACCTGTTGACTACTGAATTCTCTAATTCCCATAGGCTTAATACAGGGACCACCTGACTGTACCATAGGCAATGGGCTAAAACTGAAAATGTGCTTTAGCTAAGCGTTCATTTTAACTCAACATAAAATGTTATGTTGGGTGATGAACTTTCTATAAATAAAAACAAGAGTAGGAATCAGATATCCATTTATGTTGTAAACATGCATTGATTTTAACCTGGACATGTTGAAGTGTTTTGTGCTTTGTAAAGAGAGTCTTGAGCTTGATTGTCTGCATGCACGCTGAAGAGAGGACAGTGAATTTATTGGAACCCAGGGAAATCACAAGAAACTGTAAAATGGCTCAATTACAAATTGCCTGCAAGGCCTACAGGCAGCATCCCTACCATTCAACTCATATCCTGTGGTAGATTATGCCCACCTATAATCATTCTTGTAAAATGTTTTGCTTGGTCTCAGCTAAAAACATGTTTGCGGTTTATGAGACGAGGCTGAGGTAACGAGTTTCATAGACTACATGGTAATAATTCACACATTTTAGTATACATGTAGCTCTACTTGATGGACCATAATAGACTATACAGTTATTTATCACTTAGGCAGAGAGAAATTAAGAGACCAAAAGGTATTTTATGGACTAATGAATACAAAGAAACTACAGGACTAGATTGCGAGATACAACTGAGGAGTCCCAAATCAAGTCAGTGTCAGGGAACTCTACTGTTTGAGAAAACAAATTTTCAAGACTCCAATACATTTGGAAGATTGAGAGGGTAGAGGGCGACCCATATATGAATTTGAAAGACGGATGTAAGCAAAGAGAAGAAATCTGACTGAAATCCATCCATCATTCTGTATTTGACATGATGTAGTATCAGAAGGGAGATGATCTGCACCATTCTATCCTCCCTGGTTTTGAATATTTGATGAGTGTTTTTGTTCTTTCATTACATGTTTAGTACTCCAAGGACCTGATATTATTTTCATATTAAGGTCTTTCCCCCAGGATAGAGTTTCAAACTAATTTCCATAAACCTCCTGGTTCATTGTCTTTGAGAGAGCTTTGATGCTGGCTAGGGAACTGAGAAGCAACAGACCCTAACATTGCAGTTTTCTGTTTGTTTTCAACACTTGAATGTGTATGAAAATAACCAATTTGAAGTGGATATGTATATCAATCTCTCTTTGTTTTCTGTCATTTGAATATGTATGTAAATACAAAATAACCAAATGAAATTGGATGTGTATACTGCTTTCCCTTTGTCGTCCATAGCTTGAATAATTATGTGAATAACTAGTTTGAAATAGATGTTTATATGACTTCTTTTTGTATTCTGCCAAATGTATATTAATAACCAATTTGAAATGCATGTGTTTATTACTCTCTCTCTTAATATGTGCATGATTGTAAATCACTGATGGATCAGTTCTGGCAAAGTTATAGCAGTAAGAATGTTTTTCAATCATGTAAATATAATGCACATGAGCAATATGAAATGGAGGAGTGAAAAAAATCCCCTGTACTGTAAACCTTATTTTGGTCAGGGTAATGCAGATTTTTATTAAAACAGAGAGAGAGAGAGAGAGAGAGAGTATTGAAGACCTATGGTATAAGACCTATATGGTATTCTCATATTTTGATCCTATATGTCAGATACCTTGTCCCACCCATTACAGCTGATATACTACCAGTAAATATCAACTAGACCTATATTCATCAGGTCACATGTCTTGTATTTCAGAGCATAGATCATTAAAATGGAACACCAGGATATAGATTCAAGGAAATCGTTTTCAATGTTTTTGTACAGAAAATATTAGTTGGTGCAAACATATCCCATGATAAGTTTCATTTTCTAAATATATTTATCCTTTGCAGTTGTGATTATTGATCACAGAAATATATAATTTACTCATATTTTCCTAAGTATTTAGCCTACAAGACTCTATGATGTTGTAAACATCAACCCGTTTCTATTTCTTTCTATTGGCAGAAGCTTTTAAATTGAAATATATTCCATAAGTAAGTTATCTTATAAGCATTTACTTTCTCAGTAATTTGATTATCATTTTATACCAAGTGATCATTTTGATATGCCATTGTCTTTTATTTGTTGTCTTTAGGTACTGAGAATGCAGGGGTTTCCCCATAGACTTCACTACAAAGGAACCATGGATCATATGACCTTAATGCCAAGGTGGGATTTAAATGTGTTAATACTGTAGATACATGTAGGTGCTAATAGATATATATTCACCTATGGCCTATGGAATAGGGGGACACTCTTCCATCTGTTTCATTTGACAGATTTTCATTTAAAAATAATCATATTCACATTCATAATTCAGATTCTAATTGTGTTTACGTTTATAAGGGGGGGGGGCAGCAATGACCACACCACTTTCAAAATCATTCTGCAATAGTAGTAGTAGCAGCAGAAGTAGTAGAAGTAGTAGCAGCAGCAGTAGCAATAGAAGTAGTAGTAGCACCAGTAGTGGCAAGCAGTTTATACATTCCAGAATCTAATGAACTAATACATAGTTAAAGCATTATTTTGAAGTGTGCACACTGTTTCGCTAACCTAAACTCATTATACATGTACTTCCTTTCTTAGTAGTCAGGTAAATAAATATTAATATCAATAATAATCCAATCTTATGTTTTCATATATATGTCTCCTATTTATGTACCTCAGTGTAATATATCAGTACATGTAGTAGCAGCAATAGTAAAACTTTTACTGGCAGTATTATGCCTAACAGTATCAGCAAGAGCAATAGTGAAAATCCCTAACATATTCCATAATTTACCCAATAATTACTAAAAGAAAACAGACAACATAACACCATTGTTGTATTTCTACACCTGGTCGCTTTCATAGATCAGTAGATGAATATCAATATCAATGCAAATGTCTTCATGTTACTCTTTTTTGCACTGCATTGTAATTAAATAAAATTGAGCCAGCGATATGTACATGTAGCTATAGCCTCACCTTGTTCATGTATACCTTTAAAATGCATCGGGAATGATAAGAGTATACAGACATTTATTTCCGCTTTGATCTGTAAGATTATCCCAACAGGAAAACAAGAGTACCAAAGGCCATTCATGTTTCTAGTTAGAACTTCTCTTTTCCCGAACAGAATAAAATCTCACCTGTTATGAACCTGAGGCCTGAAGGATATTGTTTGTAATGTAATGCATGAATCTATTTACTATTGTATTTATGCAGTATGCATTCATGATGCCACTCAGGATTATACTCATGTTGTCTTGTTATAATTATACTACTTGCCTGCTAAGAGCTGGAAGTAACACCCTTCTAGCACTCAACACTCACCATGTTTTGTTTGTGTTTGCATTGCACGTAACGCCAATGGAAAGCGAATTTCTGTATTGTAATACATATATCTGTAAAGCGCTTAGAGACATCACCGATGTATTAGGTGCTATATAAAAGCGGAATATTATTATTATTATTATTATTATATGGATAGTAAAACTTGAATCTTAGGTGTTATATCTATTTTTAGTAATAACTTTCTCTTTTTCCCTATAAAAGAATAATATTTCTCCTGTTGGGAGTCTTAAAACTGTGAGTACTAAGGATTTTGTTTGAATACAATGCATATATGTATTTCTTTTTGTTATTACTGTGTGCCTATTTATGGCATGAAAGCAATACATTATCAAGGCAATAAAATCTTTGAAATAGCTCAAGAAAATGTGATCAAACGATGGGTCTGTTTACTGTCTTAGCAGATATTGTTATAATGCAAATGGCCAGGGTTGCTTTTAGGTGACAATAGATATGTTGTCTGCTTGTGTTGGTTGCTATGCATGAAAAACCTTGGTTATGCTGTTGTCATGTAATTTAGCCAATATCACATCACTTAGCACCTTGATAGCGTATATTATGGCTTGTATATTGCCGGGATGGGATGTATAATATATCAGCTACGGACTCCTCACATTAATGGAATATGACTAATATGCTTGCAACAAAAGCCAATCAATTTATTGAGATATTATAATATATCTTTTGTTCAATATACTTCTCCACACAAAGGAACTGCAATGGTATCATTTTTCTTTTCTTTTTCTGCTCAGAATGTGCAGATATGTTGTGTTTTGGGTCACAATTTTTTCTTTATATTACACTTCCAAACGAGATTAGCTTTTACCAAAGGCTCCTTACAGATATAACCTCATTTTCCTGGCAAATTTGTTCTTGTTCAGTTCATAATCACATATTTCACATATTTCACATATTTCATTCATTGAATAAAGTCAGGATAAAAAAATGTACTCTGAGGCTTTTGCAAATGCAGGACAATACAATGAGGGCCTAAAAACACACAAACTTGTACACAAAATGATACTCTTTCATTAAAAATATATGCCATAGGTAATGCAAACCAACCAAATCACACCTTTTTGGACAAAAATGACAAAAAATCATTGAAAACTTGTCTGATAAAGTTATTTTGTTATTCTTTGTTCATAAAGCAGTGGCATTGTAAGGAATATTATACTAATCTGCCACTCTATTAATAACAAAGCAAAAAAAAAAAAATTTGAATGGCCAAGATTTTGTAAGTTACTAGTATGGATCTGTGTGGGGTCAGTATGGTGGTATAAGCACACTCTCTAAAATCATGGACTGTAGGCTACATCACACACACATCAACAGATTCTGTGTTGTCACAGTTAAAAATTGCCCAGTTTAACATGGTCATCCTGTTTTGATGGGTTTTGACCAGAGGTTGATCATTGTCTAAGGTCAAACTGACCAGTCTTGTGATCATGGGTGGGTAGATAGATATGACCAAACTCAAAGGTCCAGGAAATCTTAACAATTAACCAGCAATCAGTGACTTTAGAAGGGGAGGAGAGGGAGGGAAAAGGAGGGAGGATCCAAGGTAGAAATTTAACCGAGATTATGCAAGTTTTAGCCAAGCATAAACAAAGTGTTATGAAAAACTCACATATAAGGTAAATGTCGAGATGAAAATAGAAACTTCACCCAAATCTGACCTTTTTGGAGGATGGGGTAAAGAATTGGTTCTCCTAGATCCTTCCCCCCCCCCCCCCCCCCCCCCCCCCCCCCCCCCCCAATTATATCTATCTTCCTCTCATTTGATTGGTGGGTTGATATTCTGAGAGTGAAAGGTATGATTTGACAGTTTTTGAATGATAGTTTGCATGATGGTCAATGATGTGGTTAATGCTATGTAATTGCTTACAATATGCTTACAAGATATATCATATTTATATTGATGCAATATATAGATATTAGTCAAATCTACTCCTCTTCTCTTTTGCTTCTATTTTTTTTACTTATGACTATAAACTATTTTCTTTTCCTGTCCTTTCTCCTGAAAAAAATCCAAGAAATAAGCAATTTGCCAGCAAGTGGAAATAATGGAAATGAAAGGGGAAACAAGAAGATAGATGATAAAGACAGGAAAGAGAAGAGAGAGAAAAAGAGAGCAGAGAGGAAACTAGAGAGAGAGAAAGACAAAGAAAGAACTCAATATCTTTAGTTGATCTGCTGAATGCAGTGTTCACACATTTTTATTCATTGTAACCCTAGTCTTACTGAAAACAAAACTTGAATGAAAACTATGTTATTACAAGAAAAAAGAAAGAAAAGTCTTGTAGTGGTAATGTGCCATCACCACATTCAAAATTATCATAAGAAAGAGCAAGGAGCCCCAGTAGAAATGGGGTTTTGTATCTAGAAAACGGGCAGGCCTTATAATCAGATGTAGTGCATTGCTCTCTCATTGCCTGTGGTGTCAGAGATTTGGCAGGAAAGAAAAATAACTGGGGGGATTTTATATGAGGCTTAGCGAAGGGGAAGAAAGAAAAATAGGAAAAGGTAGAAAAGGTTACAGCCAGACACCCATCTCCAGCTATACTATTTCCCACAGACCTCACTCGCTCAGTCTCTTTGTCTTATATCTTTTTCCGTTATGTTCATATATTTCCATTTTTTTTTTTTAGGGGGAGGGGGTGTAGCTTCGTGTTCACCAGCTTTATTCAGATTGATGTTCCATCAGTTCTTTTCATATCTTTTGTCCATTTCAGTCAAACACACTTCTTATGTTTACTTGCAATCTCTACACCATCAACAGCACTCGATAGTCTCAACTCTTCATACACTTCCATTTTGCTTTCATTCACTTGGTCTGTATAAAATTCTCTCATCTGTCCATCCTTCTCATCATTTGAGGGTTTTTTTTTTTCTTCTCTCCCTCTTTCTTTCTTGTTCTATCTTTGACCTACTCATTGTATTAGTAATCTCTCTCTCTCTTTGCTCTTTTTGACTTGTCTGCCTTTATGAGACTAACTCCCTATCTCTCTCTCTCTCTCTTCTTTCTCTATCATCCTTTTCATCCCTGTATTTAAATGAAAGTTCATTTTTGTACTTTCTGCATCTCTCGTCTTTGTCTTGAGGCATGTTGCAAGGTGTAAGGTATTGCATTACGCAGAAGGCTCTCTGCCCAGCTATCCGCAGCAACAGGAAGTTTGGTCATAACATCACATGACGAGAACAGGACGCAGCTTATTATCGTGTCCGGCGTAGAGCATGGGCGCTCTCTCTCACTCTCCATCATACGAGGGGCGATACGTGTGTGCAGTTTGTCTGCCCATGTTGGCCTATGTAATGTAGCGTGATATATATGTTGTCTGGTATGAGGTGTCTGGCTTTCATTTGTGGTATGTGCTATGCATGTTACATGCTACTGTGCTTTCAATATTATGCATCATGAAGTCTATCCATTTCCTGTAAAGCCTATAGGCAATGGATTACTGTATCAAATTTCTCTTCTTGGTTGAATATAATGAAAGCTATTTTTACCAAGGCCTCTTTTTGCTAATTGAAATCTGAGTAATCCATTTGTTTTACAAAAGGATTATAAATAATGGTAGTCGATAAGGTCATGGACGGCATACTGGTATTTAGGGATATTACAATCGTCTAAATGCTTCTAATCATGCACATTATTTCCCACTATTTAGGGCAAAACATCAAACACTAACCACACACCTGTTGATCCAACACACATGCATGTATGGTACAAGAGCATAATACATACCCACAACCTTCACCTAATCATCCACACACCACACCAATACAGCTTTGCATTGCTAATGTAATAAAGTCAATGAATATCTAAACATTTCTTCTATTTGGGGTTTAATTTGTTTTGGAGGAGGGTAAGGATAGAATCAAGTGCATAATGAAAAAACATATTTAAACATCTTAAAGAAGACACGTTGAGAATAGCTTTATTTTTTTAATGTTTATTTTAATATTCAACATGTAAAATTTTAGCTACACAAACAAGCGATGAATGTAGCGTATATAAGTTACTTTCCTTTTCTCTTTTTATCAAAACCTTTGTCTTTCAGACAATAAACATGTACTTCATTGTTGGAACTCTCAACATACCATACTCAACCAAAGAAGTTCTAGAAAGAAACCAAAAATGAAAATTCGCTCTTCTGATCTTGGTACTTTTTTTCTTTTTTTGACTTTTTTTGCAGATATCCCATCCTTCGATTGTCCTCATGCTTTGTGGACTTTTTTTGCAAACTTCTGCCTTGCTGCTCCAGCTAAAACACACCTTTTTGTGATAACAGCACGACTTTCAGAGCCATTAACTCAATAAAAAAAGGTTGCAGTGCCTAGTACGTGGTAGTAAAATCTTTCCACTTCTTACAAACTTTTACAGAAAGAATGATAAAAACAAGGAAATGTGTCACATGGCAACATATTCTTCTACGTCAGTACCATTCTATTTGACCTAGTGCAACCTTTCTTTGAAATAACTTTTTAAATGTTAAACTTAAAAAATTCAGGGGAGTTTTAAGAGGTCTATAAAGAAGGTTTTACCTTCGTTTTAAATGGAAGCTACACATGCACACTTCCCCTGAATGACTACAGTGGATTCACCTTGTATCTTTCCATTGTTAAATCTACACTAACTTCGAACTTCAATTTAGCGGTAAAAGTAGTAGAAACCAATGTTTTAATCTTTTAATATCTTATGTACAAATCTTTTGTACAAAATACTTCACATACAAATAGTTAATAGATCAAAAGCTCTCAAAAAGCTGCATTTCAGGGAATAGGTTTCTTAGTTTAAGTACCATCTCGGTCTCTTTGTAATTATTTTCTTAGAAAAATTGTTCAATAGATGGTTTCTAAGTTATTTATACAAGATTTCATACATCTTTGTCTTTTTCTGTACACATGAAATGTCAAGGCATTGGTTTCTGTCTCTAGGTCACAGAAATTGACCTTCAACGAGAAGAAAAACTGGGGAGACTTGTTTCAGTAGCAGCAGATTGGTGCTCGTTTGTTGCATAGTGGGAATATGTAGAAATGAACTTAACAACAAACTCTTGCATCTTTTAAAAATCCGGCAAGACGGACACTAGTCGACAGTTTTCCTAATTGTATTGTACATGTTTACAAACCACAGTGACAGTCAAAGAACTGGCCACTCTTCTTTTAGTAAGCCTTATAAAAAATGCACCTTTGGAAATAAGTGGATGTCAGAATTCACAGAACACTCTTTGACAAATCTGCAGGCATTTCGGAATATGAATGATCACATATACTTTTACACAACTTTACTTCAACTGCTGCATTTTATGAAATCCAACTTAAATTGTTTCTTAACAACTGGTGTGTATTTAACTGGAACTTAAAACAAATGGAGACACTAAACTTGAAATAATGTGCACTTCTTTGCATAAATCAATCTCCCTTTCCAGCACTCTGCCTCACCAAAGAAAATCCTTTCTAGGTGCTACAAATACTAGCTTTTCTAAAAGTAACATTTTTTTGTATTCTAATTTGCTTACAACAATGTACATATTTCTTTTGCTGTTTTGAAGAAAAGCAACATTGAAAGATACTGCACCACAAATTTGCATTTTTTTTTCTTTAAATAAAAACGAAAGATGTACTACCAGTAACTTGTTTCCATATTGTAGCACCCGTTTACTACATATTGCAACAGTAAACTTCTAAACACAGCTCGTGGAAACACAAACATCACAAAACATATCAAACACAAATGTCAAAAATTGTCAAAAATTAACCCTTTCTGTAACTACATCCAAACTCAGCCTTTGTTTTTTGTTCATTTTTTTTTCCACTTGCCAATTCATTTAGATCTTTAAAAGAAAATATCCAAAAATTAGGAAAACTAAAAATAAAACGTCGCCCCCATTCATAATAAAGTCTTGTCTTAAAAACTTCTCCCAATGAACATTTACTATTAAGTTCACAATAGTCACACACAACTGTAAAAGTTGGATAATAATCTATTTACATTCACAATTTTGATTTTGTTGGGACCATAAATATACAAATTAGTGAAGAGTCCATATGCAGAACAATTGAAAGCTCAATTGAATATTGTAATTTTGAAAAATTCTTTGTAATCTAGTCGTGAAGGAAGAAAAGGAAGAGTTGTATTTTTTTTGTCAGCACGATAAGAATCTATGAAATTTCCACTGCTCAATTGGCTATCATATAGCAAATGTTATATCTCTATACAATCCCACTTTCTCGATCACTCTTCATTATTTTACAATCAAATATTGTTTTCTAAGCAATGCATCTCATTGCACAAAGTTAATGTCAATATATTAATAGACATAATATTTTCTATTCAATAATTGAAGCATATTTTGGCATACCCTGCCTCTGCTAATTTCATATATGGAATGATTTTCTGAGAGAGAAAGAAAAAAGAAAACAATACATATGCAACCAAATTCACAAAATTCACAAAGAAATTTAAATCAATGTTAAAATTCTCAAGGTTACAAAATATATCACCTTGCACTTAAAACCAACTTACACTACAAATGAATTAATTCATCCTTCATTTATCTTCAAATCAAAGAGTAATAATATCAAATTTTGAATTGTCTTTAAATAGACTTACAAGCTATAAATTCTACATTTGTTTGTAATAAACGCAACAATTTGATGTGTTTAAAAACATGCAAACACCAATAATGATTTAAAATAATAAAACATCAATAAATGGTCTAGAAGATACAATTGCTAATCTAGAAACAACTGTGATGCAAACAATGTAAATTTGAACTTACAATCTCCTTGGAGATCTTCAAAAAATCTATTATGAAATACTGGTACATAAAAGCAATTCATATCAGTGAATTCAGAGTTTACAATTCAACTCTTCCCACCATTTCATCACATATCCTTCGCAGGATTTTAAAAAGAAAAAAAAAAGGAAAAAAACTCTATATCTTGCAGCTTGTTCTCCAATAAAAACTGATGTGTCCTTGCAAAGATGTTAAATGCCTTTAGTTCTTTCAGGCTCTTCAATTAAACAATAACACCAGACGCTTCTGCTCACTATCCCTTCTCCCTTCCGCACTCGTCAAAAAAGTCTATGATTTCTGCTTGCTGCTCTTGAAGCTTACTTGCAGCGTGCGCTTTCCGTTCAGCTGGTATCCATTGAGCGTGTTGATGGCGCTGAGAGCCTCGTCGTAGTTCAGCATGTTCACAAATCCGTATCCCTTGCACCTCTGGTTTGGCTGGTCCCTGACCACCTTGACGTTGGTGACCGCTCCGTAGGGTCCAAAGAGCTGCCACAGTAGGCCATCTTCACAGTCGGCGGGGAGATTGTAGACGAAGATGCACCATCCTTGTCCGTTGTTGGTCATGGCTTGAAGGTTCATGTGGGAGATCACATCTGAACTGGTCATTGGGTTGAACCTGGTACATAGACACAAAGAGAAATAATTTACTATCTATATTCTGCAACACATACATACATGTAGTTCATTTGTTACTATGAACATGTCAAAGGTGAGGCCTAATACATGTATATGTCTTTCATTCATCAGCTTGACATCCTGAATATTCTTTTCAATATAATTATATTCCTTGATTTACTACTGAAAATGCTTTAATAAAAGATTAACAATGATTGATAGAATTTTTAAATTTGCATACATGTACAAAATATATGTAGCATACATTTTTTTAAGAATACATGTATATGAATCGGTGCAAATTATATATTTTCATAAACGTATTTGGCAGTTTACCTTAAATTATGAATTTACACATGAACATTACATGCAAGTAATATTTCATGTTCTTTGCCCATGAAATCGTGCATATCCAGCATATTATTACAACAGTTGATTGAATGCATTTTTGTTATACAGCTAGTAATAGATTCTTACTGTGTACATGTATGTCAAAAGCTTGTATCTTCTATGGCTTATCAATGAAAATTTATAAATTTTCAGGCAAGAAAGACGGAACAAAACACAAGAAAAAACAAATTTAAAACATCAGAACAATGGACAGTCATTACTCCTGAAATAAAAGATACATTTGTTTGATTATCACAGTGATGCTGTAAAGAAAAATATATAACCATAACATCAAAACAGGAATAACAAATCAGAAACATCTTTTTAAACAATGATGTGTAGCTTAGAAATAAAAAAATATACGAAATGTAAAAAGTATATACAATGGAGGTGGGAAAAACGAATGTATGTAATCGGGTTGCTAATTGAAAATATCCTTTCACCTACCAGGTGTAGAGGCAATCAACACAAAATACAACGGAAAGAAAGAAATGGATGCACACACAAAATGCAGGATAACTGTTAACGAGGAATAGTAACTGAGGAATATTCCTACTGTTATTTGGCACACTTCCCACTTCAGAATTTGCTCTGGTCATCAGAAAAACAAGTTGGTTGCACACCTATATTATTTGGTGTAGGCAGGAGCTCTATTATATTGTACATACGGCTACAAAGTGGACAGAAAATATTGTTCCAGATTTCAAACATGGAAAGGTCAGTTATGAAACACTAAATTGGCAGAACCGGGTGTTAGTAAAACAATTAGTACACCAAGAGTAGTTAAGATGTATGATGATATCAATTTCATAAATTTTCGGAAAGTATTCATGAACAAAAGTTTTTGTTTATAACAAGACTTCTGTTGGATGGAGCTGAATGTTAAATCAAAGGTGACACAACTATTCAAAAGAAACACTGGATATCAGTAAGGAGAAACAGCATGGCTCAAGAAACTTAACAAAAACAGCATGTAAAAAATTATATAAAGGGCAGTTTGTCATCTGTAAAGTGAACATGCACACAACACACCAGCCAACGGTAACAGGGCTGTCAAAAAATAACTAAAAGAACTCAACGGAACGTTGAAACAGATTTTTGTTGTTTTCAAGTGTACTCACATGAAATTCTTTGGCAAGAGTTTGCCAATCAAGCCCTGCATCTTAGAACCCATTTGTTGCCACCTAAATACAAAGTAGGGAGTCGGGAATTCCTTTTCACAGTAAGACTGCTAACTAAAATAAGCATCAACTTCCGTTCACGTCTTTCCTCTTCTTCGAAAATATTGATTAATCACACCATTCCATATAGGCAGTTTAAATAACACCTCGGCACACCTCAATGTCTAGCTGTGGGGAATATCACTCTCAGATCAGAAATTATTCATACACATAGCCACACAGTATTCACACCAATAGGAAGGATATATACAGACACACCAAGGGTAAAAAGGTGATCATTTTTACTGGAGGTGAAAGGATATTTCTGTTTCTAATCAGCCTCATGATTCAATGCATCAATGGGCCATGCTGGATATGTCATCATATTATAAATACTGTCTGTTCAGAGCCTGAATGATGTTAAAGCTGGGTTACGGTTTATCAGTTAACACCTCTCCAGCTCTCAGCAGACAATATGAACTTCTGTTTAGGTTATCTTAAACATATATTGTACATTTATTATATTGTCATCAGCATTTCTCAATCCTAGAACCTGCAAGTCATTACCTAACTATATGGGGCTATGACACACGTTGATTTTAGCGCACAACCTCCCCCCCCCCCCCCCCCCCCCAAAAAAAAAAAATCAAAATAATGAAAATAGAACCAAAACAAAACACGAATAATTTCTTGAAAAATATTGGAAATGCAGTCGGAGAAAATGCAATGTTTGACAAACATGTGGTTTTCTAGAAAAAAATATTAAAATATTTGTTTCACCCAATTCAGAATACAGATTGGTTGGGGGTCAAACTGACAAGGCCAACGCCACGAACGTTTTTTTTTTCTCCTTTTCTATCACACAATTTGTGAATGTGGGGCATTTATTATAAACTTTATGAATTATCAAAAGGCAAAAATAGAATAACAAACAAAACACCATAAAACAGAAAAAAATGTAGAATAGATAAATTTGCCAGTGGGTGATTAGTTCCAATACACTTTGTCTTAAAAGTGGGAACCTACATGTACATACTGTAGGAAATATCAATAACATCTATTGGGGTGTTGCAAGAAAGTTGCAATCAATTGCAAATATGATAAATGTAATTTAAATGGAACTTGCAATCAATTGCAAGACTTGCGACTGATTTGGGGGATTTGCAATTGATTGCAACTTTCTTGCAACACCCCTATGTGGAGATTAGCATATAGTTACATGAATGATCTTTTTCTTTTGTATATTATCCTGGATATCTGAGCAAAATGTTATATGGATCAAACTTTTTATAACAAATGTTGAAGGGAGTGATGGCATACTCTAAAAAGCCAATTTAAAAGAGTAAACACTTCAGGATACTAGTAAACAGTTTGCTTCAAATAGTATGGTACGTTTGCCAACCTATACATGTAACTATAAAGCAAATGTATAGCAGAGTACACGCCAAATATAGATGCATTATATATAGATTAGGCACATCCTAATGAATCAAATATATTCCGTTTCGAACAAAAGGTCCAATGAAAGACAATCTAAACCTAAAAACCGGAACCTAAAACCATTACAAGATGCCACAGTTCCTGTTATGAGACCATCATTGTGATCCAAACCATTCGTTCACAAGCCGACTTTGTTTCTACAAAGAGGAAAAATACGTATATTTTTAGCCAAGCTCATAACTTTAAGCGGTAAACTGCCATAGCAAAACTTTGTTTGTATTAAAATGAAAAGGAAGAGACAATATTTGGAGGTGAAATGTATCGCTGTATGCAATAATGGCCCCTGTGCCTACTCACTTATCTGTTCGTTACAAGCCAGGTACAGAATTGTGAAGCACACTGAGCTTCCCTTATTTAAATATACAGCAGCTTTTTTTTCTTTAAATTTTGTCACTTATAGCTGAACTGGGCCTTTATGAGTAGAAAGGCACGAATCTTTCATTGATTGTGTACTTTACAATGAATCAATGCTTTGTCCATAGTCGAGTAGAGATAATATCACAAAATGTTTCAAAAGCATTGGTACATTTGATTTAGGATATGACACAGCAATATGAAATCAAATTTGATGACACATACCTGGTTGGCACATAATTTCCCCCCCCCCCCCCCAATCAATCCCATAGTCTGTTGTATTCTATTCCCATTATTCAGACAAAACTGGTATTGAATTACTTCTTTTCCTCCAACTATGACTTCATTTCAATCACAGCACTTAAGGCATATTGTTTGCCATTGTATTCACCAAATCTGGCAATTGGTATTCCCTGTAGCGAACGGTGAGAAGAACATGCATGCAATGCCCAACAACGATGATGATCAACCGTGGCAACGTTATTTAGATTGAGTCACGCCAGAGTATGTCAAAAGAGAACCAACCAAAAGAAAAGAAAAAAATGGTGGCAATCATTGGTGGAAATGGTGGATTTCATGTTGTGGATTCTATAGACAGATTTTTTTTTTTTTTTTTTTTTTTTGGGGGGGGGGTATAAGGGGATATAAAGAGTGTCTCTTACCGAAAGCAGTGAGCCATGTGTCGCATGGGTCCAATGAAGTTCTGAGATCCAGCGGATACTGGTCCTCCGACACGCCTTGGGGATAGGGTGGGGGAGATGATGGGCATCTGTTGGTACATCTGCTGCAGGCATTTCTGGTAATGCTGACCAGGATTGTTGGCGAATTTGACGACTAGAGGGTCCTTTCCTCCATGAGGGATGGTGCCGTTCAGACCCTCGATGGCCTTCTCGGCCTCGGATCGTCTGTCATATCGGACAAATCCAACACCACGAGGGCGCCCTGTGTAAATGAAACAAACATGAAGAGGGATAGATAACGATATACAAAAAGCAGTTTTATGCTGACCACAGCAAACAGCATTCATGTTGGAAGAAATATTAACTGTTTAAATTCAGTGATTTCCAATAAAAGAGCAGAATCGCAAAGTGCATATTAACATATAGAAAATGCACTTGATATATTGTAATCATACAATTTGATATGTGTAGAAATGATTTCCTCAGATAAAAATATTAGATATTCAATAAACTAAGATGAATGTTTCTAAGTGCCCTTGCACATGGAACCTTGCTTGGTTTGCAGTTCTTACCAGCGAAAGAAATTCCTGTGAGTAACTTAGCTCTCAAAGCTCTTGTAAAAAGGACAATTATGCAGAAGATTGCAAAGGGAAGCTGCACATTTACTTCTATCCAAAAAGAGCTCAACTTTTCACTAGATCATTTGAAATAAATCACAATGCACAGTCTTTACATTTGTTTATAGCACTGTACTGAAATTAATCACAACCGCAACTAAGAAAAAATAATTTGTCTCATCTTTTATTACTGGAATGTATCTTTATAGGATCCTATGCAATAAATCAGCATGCAGTCTATGTTTGTTTGGTGTGTATTTTTGTTGGCAAAATATATCGTTCAATGTAAAGCACCACAATGAAACTACAACTAAGAAAAAGAAACCATCGTTTCTTTTTTTAAACTGGACTGGTCGACACATCTTAGAGAAATCAACATGCAGTGTATGGCTCTTTCATCAAAGTTTGATTTAAAGCACTTAATGTAAATTAGATTAAATAAAACTAAAACTAAGGAAAAGAGAAATAGTTTGTTTTTTCTATTACCGGCGGACTCACCGCATTCATGGTCAAGGAGTAGTCGAGAGCAGATGATGCGGCCGAATGCGTTGAAGAGATTGTCCAAGTCACATTGTGTGTAGTGCTTAGGGATCCCACTGATGTACAGGTTAGCATCCTTGATGGCCTGGCTAGAGGGGCGGGCAAAGGACACCTGAAAGAAGTCCAATCAAAAGAGAAATATAAATTAGATTAGATGATTGATTAAAACCTTGTGTACCACAATTATGTTTGTCAACAACATTCAACAAACCCCAATGATATAACAATACATTGCATTTCCATGCAAGCAAGAAGAGTTTTTAGGACTGAGAATTGAAAATGACCAGATATTTATATTTAATACATGAAAAATTCACTTCTTTGCCAGTGTGCATTTCATCAGGAAATTTGTGTTGCTTACATACAATGTAGATGTAAAATTTACATGTACATTGTGTATATGCATTTTTACACCATACTACCAGAATGGCAATAGTAGCATCAATAGAATATAAGGTCTACCTAAAGTCTATCAAAATGTAATATTGCCAATGTAAATGACAATAAATGAATGCTAAACAGAAAAGAAAAGTAAAAATACTTCAGAAAATATTAGCTGTTTAAACCTAGGGTGGGATTACAATACCATAGTAGAACTTAGTTACTGTTATAGCAGACATCAAGTTGTATTGTTTTTTTAAAGTCAAAACCATTCTGAACATCAAAGACAGATCATCTCTATAACGCAGTGTACTGGGACCGTCTCTATACATGTAGCTTACTGGGACCATTTCTATAGCGTAATTTCTTCTTTTTGTGTATGTTTAAATTGTGCAAACCCTGCAGAATTTAGTGTAATACCAATTTTATTTTTTAGTCAAGATTAGTTTTTCTTCATGTAAATGGAAACTGGTTATATTTATTGGCAGGTTTATTCCCATTCACTATATGCAATTTGTCAATGAAACAAAGAAATGGGACTTTCAGACAATTGTTCATAAACTTTGCAGTATACATGTAGGAAGGGTCCCGAGACCAGGGGAGCGTTTCATGAAAGGAAGTTGTCAGATAATATTTTATCCCGACAACTGTTATAAGCTACTGAAATCCTTGCATCTGATTGGCTGAGAGCAAATTTGTCGGATAAAATATCTAACTTCCTTTTATGAAACGCTCCCCCGAACAATAGGAAATATATGTTGGTATGTTGGTGGGGGGGGGGGGGGGGGTGTGTGTGTCTGTGTGAATTGAATGAAATTAGGAATATGGATTGGGAGGATATATTTGTTGGGTTGGCAGGAAATTCCTTTAGAATTAAATGTAATTCAGTTATTCTTTTTTTCAAGTCTAGAACAGAGGGTGTGGTACCATCAGTCGAATGAATAAGGCAAATGATTTTGGACTATAAGAGGGGAAGGGGGGGGGGGGGGGGGGAGGAGTAAGTTTAAGTTCAAGAGGGGGTAGTTTTAGTAAAGTTCCTCCAGCTACTTTCTTAGTTTTGTTTTGTTTATATATTTTGAATATAATTATTGTTAGGGACATTGCTTATATTTGTTACATGTACATTATGTTATGTTTACTTGGAGTTATGATGTGCTTTATAACTTGTGTATTTGGTTTTATATTTACTATTATGTTGTACATGTATACATGTGTACTTCAATTTGCAGGAATAAACAAAAACACTTATAAAAAAGTGTGTGTGTGTGTGTGTGTGTGTAGGAAGATAATCAGAAATAGTAATCAACAGTGGGGAGGAATGAAATTTCATGCCCATCCCATCGACGATTGATTTTGAAGGAAAAAATGCACTAATAATCGCAAGTCAACTTGTTCAGCTTTGAGGCAAATCCCAAGTCTGTGTAGCAGAGTTGATTGAATGGGCCAGTTCAGAGTGACAGTTTATTTGAACAGATGCAGGCAGGCAGACAGAGTACTGATAGAGAAAAAGAAAGAAACGGGCATTCGTCCTGCCTTCAATTCCAATACATCAACACGTCTCGCAACCAACCCTATCTAAATCCACTGCATATTGCTGTTTCAGAGCCCTCTCGCCCGCTTGCCAACCAAATGCATGGCTAAACACAGTCCTCTCATTTCTACACACAACAATGGGGTTAAGGGTGGAAGAGTGAAAAATAAATTGGCTGACTAAGTGACGAGAGATTTCATCTACCAGATGGGTTCAATTAATAAGGATATTTGAGGTATTTACCTCTAATTTTGATAATTTCTTTGTCCCATCAAGACATTTCTTTAGTTAACCCATTGAAGACTGAATTCTTTGATTCCCATAGGGTTAATACAGGAGCCATCCAATTCTCGCAGGCAATGGGCTATGTACTTGTACATGTAGTGACCACAAGTACAGACCTTAGCTTTTCTTGGGAACAAGTTCTTATGTCTTCCTTGAGTGTGTGTAAATTATATCCGAGCATTAAATGACAATCCCGAATACAAAAAACCCTTGATTCTCGATTTTAAAAAGTACATACATGTACAATGCATGTTTATTTAAGATACCAGGTCAGTTATTCCCCGAGGTACATTTTGCAATGAAACATACTTCCCAGTGAAACAAACCTTTGCAGCTATTCCAAAAGTTCACCTGTGTGCCATATGTGCAATGTACACCTTCATGTTTAAAAAGGAAATTACTCAGAGAAATACAAAGCACAATTTCCTTTGAATTAAACCCTACTAATCTAGTCATAGGTTGGTGAATAATGTACACACCAATTGATCATACAGGAAGGCAGCCTATTTCCTTCCGTTGCATATATACAGCAAGCCTCAAATAAACAGTAATGCTAATGCAGAGAGTTGCCTTTACACAACCAAGCTGCAACAAGAGAAGGAGCGAAAGAGAGAGGGTCATGATTTATTCATACAGAAGTCAAGCAGTATTAGAAGCATTGTGTTTAGATCACCCTGCAAGAGGGCTTTGCTATCCAATTACTGGTGATCTCCTGAAGATGCTAAAACACTGATGGCTGCAAAATAAAGGTTTCTAACACAGGACTCTAAGAGAGAGAGAGACAGAGATGGTAGAATCAGATTAATGTGTGGGGTTATGAAAACTTCTTTCTCTTAGGTGTATGTATGTATGTATGTATGTATGTATGTTTGTCTTGGATAAGATAGAAGACTTTTAGAGAAAAGGGAATGGAAGCAAAAGGGTACCCTGCAATTTTCCAAGCTGCATACATGTGCACACTGACCAGTGTTTGGCTTTCAAGGATTGGTTGCAAGAATAATCCAAGTAATCTTGATCTTGACGAGGGCACTACCCTCACCTTGTATTCCATGACTAAACACAATTGATTCTAACACCTGGGTACCTTCTCATAAAACTTGCAGTGAAATGTATAACCATCACAGATGTGTTACAATTAGCCGACAGCTCAGCTGATATGATTCAAAGATTTTTATAGCTTTCTTTAATGTTGGAACTTAAGTTAAGATGATAAGTTTAATAAAACAGTGCCCAGAGTCTCAAAGAACAATCCATTTCCAACTAATCTCCAAGCATATGGGACAAAACCCACATTGTCATTACACGTGAAGGATGAAAACACCCCCAAAATTCCTTCTATAGTTGATATCTTCTTTTTAAGCAGACTATTGGTTAAAAGTGTCTCCTTATCTTGGATTACATTAGGAAAGAAATGCTCCGTCATCACCCATAGGGATCCAACCAGAGACTAAACAGCTGCACCACCGGTCTTCTCCCATTCCAATTTGTCCCGTTTCCACCTCCTACCCCCTACCCCCTCCCACCTTCTCCCCCACCCCCTTATCTCTCTCTGTGAAATAATCCTTACCTTCACAAATTAAGGAAATGCTTTGTCTTCTTGCTTACATGTACATATAGGTAGTGTGGGATAAGATATTAGCTGGTATGTGCAAGGACTTTCAACATGTCTAATGGATGAATTTCATGCATGTGGAGTCTTCTACAATGTAGAGATTCAAATTGTGAAGAAAGGGCATCAATTAGCTACATGTAGTCAATACTTCTTAGTGGTTTAGGGTTGGGGTAGAGATAGATTGTAGGCCTATACTTACATGTATTTCCTACAGCCAACACACAAAAAATGCAAGCCATGTTACAATATACATGTAAATCTAATTTGGTAAATTGAGAGTAAATATCCCCTGCGTTGAAATGACAATAAAAACAAGATATTGGAAGCTTACTATGTATGACCCACAGGACCCATATAAAGGCACAGAGTTTCACTTCCTGACCAAGGTGCACAAAGTAGTAACATGGAATGTACTTGAAGCCCGATTACAAAAAAGTACAGATTTTAGGAGCTGCAGGAAATTAAATCTAGTGCTTCTTCCCATGTGGTTTGGTGAGTAATACCAATTTTCAGACATTTATCTTAGACATCCCTTAACCCCTCCTAATGCTTCAAGCTTGTGCAAGTCCTTATTGGAGAGCTGTCTACTGTCTTTCATGCTAGTAGTGCATTAGGATATTTAAGGGAAATTTCTAAGCAGTCCCTCTTTCTCTTCCTCTCTGATCATATATATTAGAAACTACATGTAGGTAGAACATCTTGTCGAACTAGAATATTAGGGTTTTGTTTCCAAGAAATAACTTCTATGCTACTTCAAAATGTACAAGTACATGAATGAAATTTCATTATTTCAAGAAGTTTGAAAGTGGATATGACTGGATGTCTCATTCTAAAGTAGTATTAGAAAATCAGAATAAAAACAGGAGGTAGAAATATCTTACATGTGTATGTTGTGGCCTAGAGTATGGTGGAACATGTTCACTCACATTCAAATACTGATGAAAACTTTCTAATTACTAGTACACTAGCAGTGAAATTAAGTGTTTTTTTGTGGGGGATGGGGGATGGGAAGATGGGGGGATGGGAAGATGGGGGGATGGGAAGATGGGGGGATGGGGGGATGGGAAGATGGGGGGGATGGGGAGGTGGGGGATGGGGTTTCAAACCTGTCAAACATGTACAGTACACCATACATCTACAAGCTTTTTCAAACAGCTGCCTCAAACAACTGTCTCAAACCATGGAACATATAGTATCCATGATTGTGTAAAAAATAGACTTTTGAAAGCACATTTTGATAAATGAGTAAACAGCTCTACACATCTTTGCAGCATATTTCAAGACCAAGTTTGAGACTTAAACACCACAGATAAAATGATGAGTATACCGTCAGTACGAAAAGGTACTAAACAAAAATATGAAAATAATAGACCGAGACAAAATATACACAGACATGCAAGACAAAACCAAACAAAGAAATGATATGAAATTTGCTGTACCTTAATCGTCTTACATTGAAGACGCAATCCATTTAATGTCTTCACAGCTTTCAGGGCATCAGCGGGTTTGAGATAATTCACAAACCCGTACCCAAGAGATTGGCCTGTAAAATGCAAAATAAAATGCAAAGAAAAGAAAAGAAATAATAAATAAATAGGGCTAAAAATCTACTAAAAATCAAATTATATCTCAAATATGAAAAAGAAAGTTGTCTCAAAATGCGTTGTTAGTTTTCAAAAGAATAGTTGATCATAGTGTTAAATCCTGTCATACCATGCCATACATCTATGTACTGTTTTTACTTACTGTATTCAAAACTTTAACAAGTGGAATATAGACAAATGATTGGTATTAAAAAGTAAGAATGATAAAGAATACAGTGATGGAAGATCGTGAATTAAATACAAGGCAAAATACAGGAACATGTCTTATCGACTACTGCATGAACATCTTGGTGAAAATTTTAGAATTGAATGAACAGTATCATATGCAACCTGTTATTTAGCCAAATGAAATATATACCCAAACCGATGTACACACAGGAAAAACACTACTCTCTCATCAATTCATTTTTTTTTTAAAGCCTTGAAATATCAAGTGACTACATAATAAAATATGGCTTAGAAATAATTTTATTACTCAAAATACTGTAGGCCTCCTGTGGCTTTTGACATGTTTGTGTTGTCAAAAAATAACTACACTGAGTGTACATTACATCATGCTTATCAATCATTTTTTTTGGGGGGGGGGGGGAGGGGATCAAATTTGTAATTTGTCTTTGATCTCTTGCTCTCTCACTTTTCTCTCTCCCTTTTTATATTTATCACATTTTTTTAACCCTTTCCTTCTTCCTCTAGGCCTTTTCTCTCTCTCTCTCCCATATTCTACTTCTTTCTTCTCTCACTCCCTCTATCACATTCACTCTCTTCTCTGGCTGTCTGATCATTATCAAGCATCCACACACGCGCCAAGGAAGGAAGTGGCTAATCGGGAACAACCTGTGTCCCAGAACACCCTCTTATAAAGCCCATTTTCCACCATCATACAAATACAATTTCTTCTCTTCCAATGGCTAATCTGAATTGAAGGTTTGGATATTCAAAGTGCCTGGTCAGGATATCCTGCTCAGCTAGGGGTGAAAATGAAGGCAAGAATGAAAGATAACAGGAACTCTTCATCAATGCACGGTCTTAATATGTGAATTAGTCTTTCTGTCACTATTGCCTTTTTTACACTTGTTTTATAAGCACTTATATTTCCCTTATGAAGTACCTTTACATTATCAACCTTCTCCTTCATTCTTTCCAGTTTGTTCTTTAAATTTGCATGAAGAAAATTGGCAAATTATATTCATTGTACATGTATGCATGCCTTAATGGTAAGTATATCACACCACAGTACAATCATTTTAAAAATCTCTCCTTTAAACAATCTTTTTTGCAACATTTTTTTTTTCTGTAAGAATGACCTTTCAGGGAAAATAGCGATAAGTATATTTTTTTGAAAATAAACATAGCCCCCTTCCCAATCACACATCTATTTTCTTCTGGCAATCATATCTGTTTATCACTTAACGCAATTTTTTTTCTTCAATGGAATTGCCATTGAAAGACGACACAATTACCACCCCTGCCCAGAAAGATTGCAAAACCATATGTGAGCCAGTAATTCCTGCACTGCACATGGGTGGCACAAGTTCATGTCTGTCTCGCCCCAAATGAAATTATGGCTTGCCCTTATTTGCGTCATGATATTCCGGTTTAGACAGTATGATGTATGCAATTCCATGCATACCTTGAAGAAATTTACACTTTTCCAAGTATATAATTTCTCCTCATGCATTAATTATTGTTGGGCTTCTGGATTTTGCACTTAATATTATGCTTGTAAGTCTCATGTGTGATCATTGCAAATCACCATACAAATTACTGTACTTGAGTTTACATCCAAATAGCAGATTAAGGATGCACCCTAAAGATGACCCAATGTTCCAGATATTGTCAATTCAAATTGGCTTTTCAACTACAGGTTGCATACAATGGGGGTTCATGGTTGCATTTATTATACAGTCAGGCCAAGAGGTTGAGGAGGGTTGTCCCTCAAAGCAAAGACAGACAACGATTTACATCAGAAATGTGACATCTGTGCTCTCTAATGCGGTAATGCTTGCACTTTGCCATTATCTTCCTCTTCTTTCCCTCCCTTTCCCCTTTCTTCTTTTCCCTTGAACTTCATTTTTCTCTCCCTCTGGCAAAAGCCTAACATCAATCATGTTAAAAGCAAGATTTGGAAAGAAAGAGATAACCACAGACTATAGCTAGACATTTACATCTGCATCAGTTATGCACGGAGCATTGCGTTCGCCTCGTCGTCCCACGGCAAGTATACATGGAAGGGATACAGGTTGAAGATACTGGCTTCTGTAATATAAGCCTCCACTCCAATGCACCATTTTTCTCTGGACGAACTGACTGCTTTTGAAAACACAGTGCCCGTTGATTATACACATGTACAGTGCATTGTAATATGGGCTTAGATAATGCTCTTTCTTGGAGAGCGTTTTTCGTTATTTTTAAAATTTATTTTGATGCTTTTTATACAGATGTCATGAATAAATAAAATAGATTAACTTGTGTGAACACACAAAAGGGGATGTCATACACAAATTTAAACATTAACAGTATTAATATCAAAAAATCCTATAAGAAAACAATTCAAAATGTAATGAGTAATTATGAATTTCAAATTAACAGAACACTTGAAGCTGATGAAGTTGATCAAGAAAATGTTTAATCAACCAAATTACATGCATGTGTATAAATACAAAATACAAATTAAATTCTAAATTATGCATATTTTCAGTGTAGACGTTGAATTATTACAAGAAAGTTAATTCGAGTCCGAAGCATTGGGCAAAGGTTTATTTGTAGATTGAGCTTTCGATGGGGAATCATAGTTAATGTGTAGTGGTAATTGTCATTGCAATTCTGTTTGCTGGGTAAATACGAATATTGCAGTATAACAAGGCTCGCCTTGGCAAAATTTAGTTGCCTTTTTAATTAACGGAGAGCGGCCAACCTCTGGTAGTCCACAAACAGAAGGTCATGAAGTCGAGGTTATATATATATATATACACACACACACTACTCATTTAGTCCGTTGACAGTGAATGCATACCGTACATTACAATAAAGAATACATGCACTCCATTTGTGGATCAATTATGATAATGGGTTTTTGACAGGGAAGTTGTCTGCGGAGGGATAGGGTATGAAAAAAGCAAGGTGTGACACTTTAATCTCTGCTCATCGTTTTGATGACTTGTAATTATGTGCAAGGTTTGTTTATGATTAATGAACATTCAACATGAAATGGTTTACATCTCCAACACATTGTAAACATGTGATGGTTTCCATCTGCCCAGTCCAGTTGGTAATCGTGCACACCAACACACTTAAACACAAGACATGTAGATGTGTCTGCCAACCCTGTCCACGACAGCCATTGTCTGAAACGTGTGCCCTGACTGACTGACTGACCTAGCTTCAACTGTAATCAAATGATCTTTTCACAATCAGATAAGAAGCAATTTCATATACAGCAGGTGGGATCCACTTATGATTGGATCACCGATTTACATAGAGGAAAAGAAACCCGATGTGAAATGTTTAAAAAGGGAAATAGGAATGATTGTCAGGTGGAGTCGTCACAAGGGATGCAGCTATTCATAGATCGATTGCATCTGAGCTGGGAATATTGACAGTTTACTCCTCAAGTGTTTCTCATGTATTCCATTTTCAATTATTTCCTCATCTCCCTTTTACTTCCTGGTGCATATCTGTAGAAAACAAATGCCAAGTTGGCAAAAACCTCAGATGTTTTTACCATGCCTCGGTTGCATGAAAAACTGTCCTCAAATTCAGGAAGAGCCAGTTTTATTATTGTAACATTTATCATTTACACTCCATATGAATCTTTTTTAGAGTTTCCATGAATTTAAGTAATATCTGCTTACCAGTTCTTACCTAATAAAGTATGATTTCATATGGATCACATACATCTACTCCACATGGTTACATGTATATCTTAGACAAAGGAAATGTGCATAAAATACAATAAAATCTGTTATTCCATTTTCTCTGACTGTATCGTGGGATGTAAAGAAGATGTACTTTTTGTATACCAACAATTTGTCTTCTAATGAACACGCATACATGTGAATGGAAAGTGTATGGCATTCCTGCACCAGTCTGTCTAGCTGCAGCATTTTCATAAATCATGTAATTGACAAAGCACAAAATGGAAAGAGAGGCAGTTCGTAAATTTGTGAAATGAATGACACGGGGAGATGCGGATGTCAGGGTAAATGAGGAGAGGAGTCAAGTACACACAGACCACGAACAGAAATGCTTTTTTGGCCGCATGGATTCATTAGATTCAGACAGAAGCACTCGCTTTGCGGCTTAATCCCTGCACGCATGATATACATGGACACGCACACTGCATTTATGCACCCCAGGCTTTCAAATATGTGCGTTCATCACCTACATGCACATCCATTGCCCCTTTTCTCATGCATAATTTCAATCTATCCACACAAAGAAGGATCATTAAGTTTAATGATTAGACCTCGTCATGAATACTGAATAGGCAGGAATAAGATGATCCCAAAGTGTAAAATTAGTTTCTTATTTACCTCCTTCATATAATGCTTAATAATTCATTTCAAGGAGCTGATCACTTCTGTAGTCTATCACTTCTGTAGTCTATAAAGCTTTCATGCAACTTCCAGGATCCTGGCACCAAATTCTCAAAACATTATCGTTTTGCCTTTGTAATCAAATATGCATATGCATATTTAACAAGTTAGAATATATCAGTATTCAATCCATAAGTCATGGATGACTTAATGATACCAGTAATTTTGTAACCACTATACTATAGAAAACAAGAACTCTTATTCCAGTGCTGGTTGTAAGCTGCATACATGTATGTATTAGTGTTCCAAATTAATACCTTTCTAAAACTAAGGATATGACATTGAAAAGGAAAGGTTCCTTGGTGGGTCATATGAGATCCAATCAATTCTTATGCGATTTTTTTTTCCCACCGTGACATCAGACGGAAATAAAATTGATCCAACTCATGCAGCAGTTACATTGGTAATTTTGAAGATTTTATATATCGATCTCATCCTGCATGCTCCCAAGGCTGTGTAGGTCATTCATAGTCTAAGCTAAGCTAATCTAATTGGAGTGTGTGTCTCAGATGTGAAATGGTAATGTCTCATACAGCTTGCCTATGAACCGTGACATGGAGGCAGGCATGCCTCGTTCATCAACCAAACACTAAACACACTAGGTGGGTGATGGTCGTCGCAGATTACAAGTCTGCAGCAGCAAGAAAAGATGAAAATTGCCAACGGCACACGTTGTCATGATTTCTAATGAGACTCTTATATACCATGGCAACTTGGAATAAACAAGAGAAACTTGGAGCAGGTTTTTTCGTGCATTTCTCACGTACAAAACTTGATGGAGTGACCGTCTTTGAGAATTTATGATCAATCTGCATAATGGTCTCTAGTACTGCCCTTTCTGGAAAATCCCATTTCGGGAATCTGAAAGGTTAATTTATATTTTTCAAAGTAGGAAGGAAAGGGAAAATTCTGAAATCACATCCTCTTTTTGAATGAAGTAAAAACAAAATTTCAATTGGTAAGTGAAATTTCTTTAACCACGCTACAGCCGTTAATGTGATCAGCTGATAATTTTATATTACTATGTTTTATATTAGTATGTCAAGATGCATACCTCCCCCCCCTAAAAGAGGGGGAAATAAAGCCATACAGTTACCGATGCAAAAATTTGAGAATATAATAAAATAATCCAAAGATTTTTACTCCTTGTTTGGGATTCAAAGTTGTTTTAGAATACCAGACAGGGGTGGTATTCTGAAAACTTTTTTTCAATATTTTGCGCCTTGAGCATCTAATCAGGATGGAAAAGTGCGCTATACAAGTCACATGTATTATTATTTAAGTTGAGGTATTTAAACTGTCCTAGCAAATTTAAATTCCAAGTCATTTGTATATGAATGGGCATGGGTGGGTGATAAGTGATTATTTAAATCATTTCTGTAAAATAAAAGGTGCTTAAATTTTCAGAATACCACCCCTGGTGAATGTTAACATTTTATACTGGTGAAACCGATGAGGAAAGCAAACTGCATTCACCTGCATGATCACAGACAAACAGCCACCAGCCCATTTAAAAAATGAAAAAAAATAGTTGGGAGAGATAAGTCCAAGGTGTTCAGACATATGTGTTCCATACGCTACCGGATATGATGGAATAATGTACATAATTAGCAATGAAAGTTATTTTTCTTGATATCTCATTTGATATCTCATCTGATCATCGCAATAGTGGGGCTAACAACTTAAGACTCACCTGTCAGCTTATCTCTGACCAGTTTGCAGGATTCAATCTCGCCAAACTTTCCAAAGAGTGACTTCATCTCATCCTGGGCCATGTTCTGTGGTAGGTAGTTTACAATAAGGTTGGTCTTGCTATCCTCATCAGTGGCGTTGACATTTGGCTTCATAAGTCCACCGTTCTGCATTGCGGGTTGGACCGTCTGCGCTTCCATGTTGTCTGGAATTTTAAAAAAACAAAAGAAATTGATTCATTAGGCAGATCAAATACAAACTTAATACTGTACAAATAAAAAGTCACATATGAAGTTGAGAAAATAGTCGACTTCCAAAGTGCTATGACAAGTTGCCAGGAACGATGCAATTTTTGTGATGCAATCACAATATTTAAGGAAATACCATACAAAAAAGAACTTGCAACATGAAACATCTAACGTAAACATTAAGTTACTTCTGAGGTGGTTCAATTGTTAATTGATTTGTCTTAGAAATTAAGAAAAAATTACAAAAAACTTACATATTTTCAGAAGGGATACTTCTCTTTGTAATAAACAAGGTAATCAATCATTGATGTCATGAATAAAAGGGAAATTACAAAGCAATTGCATTCAAACTGCCCACATATATGATTTGATTTGATTTTATTTTATTCGTCAGGTATATTGCAATACAAACATAACCAGGTACCATGACAGGATAGCCCATGAAAGCCGAAATGGCTTATTTCCAATGGGGTCCTTACCTAAATAACACTAAGACTAAGAAATAACACTAAGAAAACACATTAGTACGGCTACAAGACTATCGTACACGTACGACAAGTAATAAGAATGTACTAATTAAAAGTAGCAAAATAAAACATAACATTTTTTATAAAGTAGGCGAAGATTACATAAATGTGAAAACAAGACTTACTCAACGGAAAAAACTATATACAGAAAATCATAATGAAACTATCGATAATAAACGTTGGTTACATAAGTCAAATAATATAGGAAAAAACCATCTGAGCTACAAAAAGGAGGGGAGAAATATAGTTATGGAGTAGACACATTTTTCAAATGATGCTTCAATACCCTTTTAAAATGTAAAAAATTCTTAACTGACTTAACATGATTTGGGAGGGAATTCCAGAAAAGAATACCGTTAAAATAAAAAGAATTTCCAATTTTACCTTTCCGCTTAGGCACTACGAAATTAAATTGACTATTTCTAGTGTCATGCCTATGAACACTTGAAGAGCGAGTAAAATTATTTGAAATATAGTGATCTGCATTAGAGTAAAAAATCTTATGTACATGGTGAATTAAAAGTTGTTGTGATCTAAGGTTTACATGAAGAAGACCAGCTGTTTCAAGTTCACTCTTCCCAATGTGTGTTCTTGGTGGTAAGTGATTGATAAATCTTACAATCTTATTTTGAATTATTTTTAACTTGTTTTGATCCACCTTGCCTAGACTGCAGTACCATGCCGCATTAGCATAATCAAATAAACATTGTATTAAGGAAAAACTTAAAATGCGTCTTGATTTTAAGTTCATGCAATTTTGATAATATATAATGATATAATCTTCCTTCCCAAATTTTGGACTGATGTCTATTAAAGCATGTATTTTCAAATGTTAAATAGCACTATTTATTAGTCATTGTACATTTATGTTCATGTTCAATTAATCAACTAAAGCATTGTAAACATTTTCTGTATGGTATAGTTGCAAAGAGATATAAGAGAAGCAAAGGAGTAGTTTAGTATTCTGCCATAATAATCAAAGCTTCCTAATGAAACATTTCCCCCACTCAAACTGACATATTTGGACAAAGTGAATGTTACTGTCATTTTAATGATTTCCTAATTGATTTTCACCTTCATCACACATTACTGTAAAGTGGCTACAAAGATCAATGAGTAAAAAGCCAGCTATGTGCAGAAAGCACGGCTAGGTTGGATACAGCTGCACCGTAGACAGATCAAAACTGAAATCAATAATATCTATTTACTTCCCCACACCAGCAAATCATACAGAACTAATATCCATACCAGCAAAACCAAACAGTGCTAATCATTCTAAATGGTGCAGTTCTATGCAATCGAGTATTTTTCTTTGTGATGCTACGGGCTGATTCTCTCCTAATTTTTTTGTCATTGATCTAGTTTTTATAAATAGGCACAATGACATCTGACTGACATCAACAAATGTTTACCCATCACAGTAAAGATCGCATTAAAAAAGTAAACATCAAGACACGGGGAGGAAATACTGTGTAGGCGATGGGGAAGATGGCGTAGCATATGGCCGCGGATCTTACAATGCATTTCCACTATAAAACAAATGCATGTCGTAAATCCCCCCATCTTCGTGGAAACCCACTGGAGAGATCTTTTGTGCATAGAAGAATGTCAAGTACACGCATGCTTCTCTCCGGGGTCTAGGCCATAAACATCTGCAAGATTGGATATTGTACATGGCATACAATGCAAACGTCTGCTAGGGAAAGACGATAAGGGTGGAGAAAGGGGAAAGAGATGCAATTGAAAGATGCTCTGATGAATAGGGACAAATTATCTTCCTGTGCAAAGCGCTGCTGACGCAATCTACAAACATAACTTGGACATTACGTGCAAGCAAATCTGCGCTTAACACAAAAGGCCAACATATTGGATGCCATAAATCTTGGGTTGCAGGAAAAGGAGAGGAAAAATGAAAGTTATCGCTTGTTCAGACGATAAGATCAGCATTACATGTACATGTAGATGTTGATGTCTGGTGCATTAAGACAATACATGTACATGTATGCATGCAGTTCACTGGTTAAGTGACTTTTGGATTGTTCTACTAGCAGTAAATGTAGAAATGCAAATTTGCTTCATACCAGTTTATGTATATATATGAAACCGAGAATTTCTTTGGTGATGAATACTACAGTGTTTCATTTATCATTCCAAAATGGCTTCCAAAGACAATCTAAAATTTGGTCATGATTTGTTACAAATTCTATATCCTGTAGATTTTATTGTCTCTCACAATTCATTTTAAGCACTACCAGTAGAAATAAATTAACGTAAAAGTTTTCACACTTATGTTTCCAAGCTATTTTTTTTTTTTTGCATTGGTGTACACGTTCTTAGATCACACACGCAGGGAATGCAAAGGTGTAGTGTTTATGTAGCAAATCCCCCTCCTGATGACAAGACATCCCAGCTGAAACCCAAATAATTGTTTCATCATTCCTGTAACACCGCCTGCTCCGTGGATGGAAACGGGGTAAGAGAAATCTCATGCTGGGTCTGGCAGGCAGGAGCATCCAGCAAGCCAGCAAGCAAGCAAGCAGCCCCTAAGCTTTGTATTTAATGGGCTTAGTCTTCTTCCAGCTCCATCACTTATTGATCATTTTGCCCTGTATGCATTCACGCCTCTGTGTCCACCATCAGCCAGCTTCACCCCCACTCATCCCCAGACACCTATGTAGGTCATGAACCGCAGTATGACATACCAGACTGCATAGTTTACCCAGCCCAGGCTACACCCGCCATTACATTACTGTATCCCTCTCTTCTCATGCTCAATGATGTTGCAGTTATTAGCTACACATGCAACCTCCATGGCTAATTTGCCCTCTATATTTATTCATTGCACATGGCTCATGGTCTCTATGATACGCCCCATGATAATCCAATGCCTATCAAATTAAAATGGATTTAGATGCAGGCTAGATGTAATTGTGAAATTGAGGATGGTTAGGCAATGTCTAGAAATTGGGACTGGCTTATGGGTGCATTTACTCATGTTACTATGAGATATATGTACTGCAAAAAGGGCTCTTCCTATTTAACATCAGCAAAGCAAATATCACAATGTCAATCTACCACACATAAATTGTTAAATAAAACATCACAAAGGTTGATTCGCGCATCCTTGAAAAGCATTGCTACTCTATTGCACCTTGTAGAAATCTTTTTTGAGATGACAAGAAATCAGACATGCTTCTTCACAACTCTTTCTCAGCCATCACAGAATCAAAACAAATCTGACAACACATAGGGAATATAACAGGACCAGGTCAAGAAAGCAGACTGCTCCATATGTCTGGGCCTCGGCTATGATTTATTGCATCGTTGAGGTAATTTTGATCGGGAGATGGAGGATGGGCAGATGTAGCTCTAGGAAGGAGATGCTTTCCTAACAATGGAAATTGCCTCCGACGACTTGGAATGTTTTGCATAGATATAGGTACATCAATAATGCAGAGCATGTGTGTATGACCCATATCTAATGATACACAAGGACATAAGATGTCTACTGTGCATGCATGTACACATGTAGATGAAGCTAGCTGTGCAGTCAAGAGAAGCATTTTCATTTGCAAGTAATTGTTTACCATGGTGTAATGCTTGCCCTTGAAACAAAATATATTGAGTTGTTTTCCTTGGATTAAATTTGCACAATTTTCCCCCTTGATAAGCCAAAGGTAAATCAAATTGTAAATATCAGTATGTCAACATCTAATGCAGATGACAGTGAATCCTTTGTTTTTTGCCCTTTTGTCTGCAAATATTATATACACGTCCTCCAATTTCATCAAATAAAAGCAATAAAACATTGATGTACCATAGTTCAATCAAATGTCATGTGTACTTCTAATCCCACCGTGTGTATCATTATAACTCCCCGTGAATTGAAGGCCGAATTATGAACATGCACACGTACAAACGAACTTCAAACCAATTACATGAATTGAAAAGACACCCTGGGTGCTATTGTTGTTGCGTCCTCGAATCATTTACCCACAGCTGAAGACCTGAATGGACCTAATTTTGTAGTCTACCACAACAGAAATCCTACATATATGTAAACCCTATTGTGCTGCTTCGTCAGGGAAATAGAAAGGGAAATTAAGCCTATTCACGGTTCCCCAAATTCAGCTGTTAAAACGTCATGGTCAAGGACATGTAAGAACAAGCTAAAAAAAGAGAATTTACACTTTAAGCCCACGCCATGAGATTATATTCATCTCGCGGAGTGCTACATGAATAATGATCTGCGCATGATTTATTGACTGCTTGGCGGTCCGGCAAGATTTGTGTGATGCAGGAGCCCCAATGTGTGGATGACGATAATGCGAGGGTTTAGTTTCGTTTCATGTTTAAGCTCTCCCTCCGCTTCCAGGCGTGATATTGTACACATTGGGCTGGATAGAAACGTACCCATCGGGGGAAAAACGGGGTCGAAGAAAGCCCTATTCTTTGTCCCCCTGTGTGGGTTTTTTCTAGGAGACACATTGGCAGCTTTCTATTGTTATCATCAGTGCTTTCACTAGCTTCTGTTTGTACAGTCTCCTTGCTTTTAGCTATGTGCACTAATAGGGTTCCCTATCTGAGATCAATTTGCATTTCTCCCATGTGCCAGCCTTTAGAAGGCTACCATCTCTAAGGACATCCATCCTTTCTGGATGCATTATTTTTTTTCAAACATTTTCCATAGCAACAGCGAGTATCTGTTACAAGGGAGTGAAGTCTTTGTCTAGTTCCAATTATGTAAACACGAGTATTGAAATTCATCTTTATAGTGTAAGCTCCCCTTGTTAATACAAAGCCAAATTGAAGGTACATGTACATGCGCATGCAACTTTAATTATGCAAACTCATACTAATTCTACCATCTCGAATAAATTAAAAATGCATTGAGATTAATTTTTTTTAAACATGAATTCTGTATTTACATTCAATTCAATTTTGCAAATTCATAAAAAACATTACAAATACAATACATGTAATACATTAACAAAATAAGGGAAATGCAGCAGAAAGATGAATGTAGCTCACTATAAAGAAATTTAATCTATTTTAAGAATTATATTGGGCAAACATGTACAACAGAAGCTAGTATACTTTCAAAATAGCCAACACACAACACATGTAATATGTACATGCAATCCTAGTTTTTTATTGCTACTTCCTTGATCATAACCGATTCCATGTGCAATTCTCATAATGCATGTCTAACCCAAATATGCCTGGTCTGTAATACATTTTCAATGCATTTCTTAATTAAAATGGTAAAATACATCACTCAGCTATTCAAATAAAGATACCAAGTTGGTCTTGGAGGAGGAGGAGGGGGTAACCTGAAACCAGGCGCACGATGGCATTGCACCAGTAAAATTGAGCCCTGGTGTAACTTAACACCAAAAGAGAGAACGTGCCACTATGTGCTGGCAGGCTTGCTTATCGCCGCTTACCTTGTGTTACATAGAAATGGCAACCAGTCTCTTGCACGCCATACTGCACTACATACATGTAGCTTCAGTACCGACACATGTATTCCACATATTCACAGCCCCAAGTAAAAATCCATCTTATTTTCAAACTTTGTTATTTTAATCGATACTTGGCACATCATGAAATGATGTGCTTTGTTATTAGCTCACTACTGACATGTTTGTACATGTTTGTGTAGTATTTATAAGCAATGTTCAAGCAGTGTATAGCATAATGTAATAAACATACATGTATTATAAAACGGGTTCAAGAATGTACCCATCCTGATTGGTCAAATAACACGTGACCGTGCAAAAGAAAAGTGATAACGCACGGCAAAAAGGCTCTAAATCATGGCTGAGCTGCGCGTATGCGTACCTCTGGTGCGTGCAAACTTAAAACGCAATGAAATCGGGTAGTTTGTCATTTTAGCACAGGGATTACATGCGCGCACTGAAACGCGCATGACTTTTGTTGGCTGCGCTTCTGTGATGTCATCCATGAAAGCAAATGGCAGCCTCCATGACTCTGCGACGACGTTTCTATGGGGTTCGTTACCATTTTTATAGACTTCATAATATTGCCGACCCGTTTTAATAAAACTATTAATACATGGTTGTGAGTTCGTGCGTTAGTGCGATCTGGCAACACGCAGGTTTTTATCGTGGTGTTTGACACGATAAAAACCTTTGTGCTGCCAGATCGCACCAACGCACTCCCACCCATGTATTAAATAGTATAATATATGTATAACATGTGTTGCTGTTGTCCCACCCACCCCCCCCCCCCCATACCCCAATATGTACATGTACATGGGTACAAAGATTGATAATGCAATGGGCTCTACATTGTAATCATATCTTTAGATTATTGACGCTATGATTTGGAATATGAATACACACACATTTTATTTCATGAACATGAAATACACTAAAATTTTCATTGCGAAAATGTGAGTTGACTAATTTACAAAATCCACCAATCAGTAAAAAATTAAAAATAAGTTTTTAAATGCTTTTTGCTACTTTATTCCTACTTCATCTATATTGAGTTGAAATGCTACATACATTGTATTCAATAGCACATGTTCGTGTACATGCAGATATATAAAGAGGAAACTTCACTCTTTACCCATTTCTATTAGTTACAGTATGGAATGCAGTTTGATTTTCTACAATAAAATTACTATAATCTTGAAATGAAAAATCATTTTTTCTGCATTGTAAAATTGCCATTTTGGATGCATTTGAGATGCATTCCTTATGGAGAGAAGAAATTTAATGTTCAAGAAAAAGTTGATTCAAAGAAAAATAAAGCTGTTTTTAACCCCTCACAAAACTACATTTCAGAAGAAACCTATGCGGTGGAAAAGAAAAACAAAGGGTTTATGAAAATCGAACTGCTCTAGCTACCTGCAGTGGGACTATTCAATTATTACACTGCTTTCTAGCCAATATCCCTACTCCACTGCATTGTGTATTTTCATTTTCTCTCCAGGCCAGACAGGTTGTGCTGGATAGCAGTGAACTCCTGCTGCCACTATACGCTATGTCCACGCCAGCAACACTTTTCAGGCATCTTTAAGCATATCCATGTCGACAGTGCAATTACCTGCTTGATTTCCCAAGGGTGTTTGGGCAAGAGGAATAAGTTTAATGCAAACAGCATTGTTTATAACCAGCCAAGTTCCACACATGCTCAACCCCTAAAGACTATGTGTATGTATTCTACCATGGTAAGGGGCTAGCTAAGGTGATTCGTCACGACAATTAAATCAGTCTATAATAAGGTCTTACCAAATTATTGACCCTTTAAAACTTTGATCATTAAAAGAACTAAATCCTGTGCATTGTGATAAATTCATGACATGAGATGGCTATGATTTACTGACCTTTACAAGTATTTCACAGAACCCTTTATTTTAAACAGTCTACATCAATATTTTCTTCGAGTATTAATTCTGGTAATGTTTGGTTTGTCATGTAATATATTTTACATGTCTATCTCTTATGTTCTCTTTGGCCCAAATTCATAAAGGTTTAAACCTCTGTAAGCGTGTACAATAAGCGTAGATAAGCGCACATTGCCATGCGCGCGCCTAAAGAAATTAATGGTATTGGAGTCCATGCCGCATGTATGCTTAAAAAACCTTTGTGAATTCAGGCCTTCACGTTTGCATATAAAAGCAAAATAAACTTTTCATATCAAGACTTGTGGTTTACATAGTGATTGGTATTTGTTGCTTTGATTTCACTGATCATGCTGATAAAAGTCAACTTCAGGAGTTGATTTCTCAATACTATTCAGAAAACATTGAAAATCAAATCTTGAGATGGTTTATTAAAAATATGTAGGTCAGTATGCAAATTATCAATGAACAATTTAAAAATCTAAGAAATACTGCATGTAGATTTTAAGTTCAGCTCTACATGTTCATGTAAAAATTAGTCTGCACACTCAATAAGATGTTTAAAACCCAACCTACTTTCAGAAGAAATATGACAGGTCTGAAAAAATAAAAATAAACTCTAGAGCTTGATGCTAATCTTTTGACCTAGATTAAATTCGGGACTCAAAATCCAACTGGGTAAATTTTAGGGGTTGCAATTGCCACATTCTAAGTTGAGGGACTCAAGAAAATCATTTTAAAAATAGAGAAACTGAGGATAATCATGCAACTAAATAAGTTATGAAGTTTTTGAATGAAATAAAGATTGTGAATATTAACACTCAATTGACCTCATTTTATGGTTTGGCTCAATATCTTTTGATTCAGAGCCCTAAAAAATACAGACACATGGGTAGAAAAAGCCAAAGTTTCTGCAGTTTTTATTTTCGTTGCATGACTACATTGCAATTTGATGCCAGAAATTTTAAAAAGGAGATGAGCTTTAAAATCCTTAAATTGGCTACACATTGAGGTTCAAAATCATTGTTTTAATCAAAATTGGCAATTATCAAACTTTGTCAAAGTTGCTAACCATGTATGTTGTTTTTACAGACATTACATTTTATTAGAACCATACAAAAATTAAAAGAAAATTACTGTTGCAAATTTGAACAGAATGTGATCAATTTAGCCTTCAAATAATCCCGGTCTTGAAAGGGACTTGGCTATGAAGGTGAAGCTGTATGTCAGTCTAACTTAGTCTTCTAGAACACTAGACTATACCTAATTTTATCTTTTCAAGTGTCTTACCCAGCTATCCTACATCCCATTATTTGTTGCAAAATTATTTTAGCATGTATTTTCCCAAATTATAAGGTTACACCCTATATTTGCATGCACAGGTTTAAATGTAGATGTTGATCTATAATGAAGTCTTTTTCTCTTAGAAAATATTAGTCTACCAAAAATAGATTTGTAGACCTAGTATAGGGTGTAGACCCTCTACAGGGGATTTTCTTTTTTTAAATTGAAAAGAATAACTTAGGTCCTGAATATCTTAAATATTTATTTTGTATGAAAGTATGAAAATATTGTCTTCAAGTAGGTTTAGATTCAAGTGATTGAATAGCCTGATAAGATGAGTTCAAGATACAGACCTAGACAGACTACAGTATACAATTTATATTTCCTTAAATTCGGACAAAGGGTGTTTAGATCTCTAGGCCTACCAGGAAATCAGCTTTCTACATTTCACTTTATGTCCTTAAATTAATTGGGAAGCAGGATATCAAATATATTAAATTGTTGATGAGAATGGCTATGACATACATGTAGGGCCTAGCCCCATGACTGAATTAACAATGTGGGATCCATTGGTATTGTCCTTCTACAGTGAATCATATCAATAGGCCTACTAATTATGGGAGATTCGATAAAAATTTTCCATTTTCCTTATTCAATATTTTTTCCCTTTTTTTCTTGTAGATCTCTGAATTGGAGTTACTTTGGGCTAGCATAGAGTAGAGTTGCTCTAATTTCATTTCCTAATCCCTCCCTGAAGATTGAATAGAAGATTTACATGTAGATGTAGATCTAAAGTTAGATGCAGTCAACATCCCTCCCAACAATTCGTAAACAAGACATCAGCTCTAAATTGCTACATGTACAACAGAACCGAAAATGAAACACAAACTCTTAAATTGGCGCTAAAAATCAGGCCAGCCAGATGACTGAATTATGGCATTGTTGTTGTGAAAAGCCATGCTAAAAGGTCACCGTGGTTTGTGAATAGTGGTGGTTCATGCTCTCATACACTGACTGGCGCAAGCCGCCGTACTGTTTCCCACACAAACGTAAACAAAGGCAGTGGCACGCGACCCGGCCGAAGCCAGCTCGCACGCCGACCACGCAGGGGGCGACCGCTCAGTGTGTTCGCGTGGCTGTAGAACTAGCGCGTGACAATGCAGCGTGCCAGCCACAGACAGGGTGAAATCTGTGTGCCCTTGTCATGGCATGGTATGGGGACTTCATCCGCGACGTAGGTCAACAAGTCGCACCGCTGCCTCCATCTCTTTCTCAACGTCAATTTGGGATTTCTTTTGTTCAATTCCGGTCTTGCCTTATAATCTACATTTTAATGAAAACGCATCACATGCAAATCTAGATCCAGAGTAGGCCTAGATCTAGACTAGATGTAGGCTCTAGATCGTTTTAGTGTTAGATTTAAATAATAAATGGCGGCTAAGTCCAACATCCAGATCAAGGACAGGTGCATGCAATAATTTTGGGGGAAATGATTCAGTTACTCAAGTCATTTCAATTCTGAATTTTAACAGTCACAGAAGAGGATGAAAATTAAGTAAACGTCACGCTCGTTCATATTTCGACCCTATTTATTCTTGCCAGAAAGGAATAAAGTCGGTAATTTATAAGGCTCGTTTAATGAAAATAGTCATATTAGAGAAGCGGGGACCGACTCCAAGCTGGATCTGACGTCGTCAGACAAAAAACCCCACATGTTGATTTATCGTATTCGTAAAGACAGCGTCACACTTCCACTGTCACTTGTCAGCGAGAACAGACTGGCTGGTATTGACTTCAATAAGATGATTTAGGTAGGCCTAGGGCCTAGTTCAGTCCCACAGAACATTAACCAAGGCCCAAGCCTTTTTTCTGATCATTCTTTTTCCATTGGACCACTTTTGATTAGGCCTAACGTTAGAAGTGAAAGAATGAGATGGGCATGTCCCCCCCCCCCCCCTTAGGCTTCGCAATGAAAAAAGGCGCCACGTGCAAGGAACTCCAGTGAAGACAGTCAATGGAATGAAAGTTGAGGGCTACTAGTAACATGTTAAGAGTCTTAACATTTTCTATTCGAGCTGAATTGGGTTCCTCTCCAATAACGTTCAAGAACATATCAGATAAGAATCGAGAAGTCTTAATTGTTAGACAAGATTGAGTTTAGGCCTAACCCTTAATGCACTGGAGTCTGGACCGTGTAATAGTATCACAAGTTAGATTTAACTAAAGTAGGCCTAATAGTAGTCTAGGCCTACTACAGTCACAGACAAGTTACGTTACTTATAACTTAATGAACATGAAACATGTCAATTCAGAACAGCATTTCAGAATTTCTTAGTCTTAACTTAGTCTTAAGTTAAGTACGTTAGCCAGAATACTCACCAATTACGTTGATCATTTCAAGGTCCTGGGTAAAAAGTTGTAGGCCTAGAATCTCAGATGGTACTGCAATCTTGGTAGGGACACGATAAATCCTTTTTGGCTTGCAGAAAACAAAATCCGTGATAAAAAAAGCTGAGCGGGACGACCGGTGAAAATGTATTAAACCCCAAACAAACGAGAGTGATGATGAGACTTGGAGTCACCTGTAGGAGCAAGCCAATATTTCTGATAAACGCTGTCGGTCTGACAATGACTTGGATACCTTGTGATGAAATGTTTCGGCTGAAAATGCGTTTTAAAATAAAGACTCGACTGCCTACAAAAGAAAAAAGAAAGAAAATCACATAAGCTAGACTAGACTAACAAATATCGAAAAAACGAAAATATGCGTGAGTCGTCTCGTACAAGGGTAAAAACTGAATGGACACTTCACCGACTCATCTGACGAACTAAAATAGTAAATACAAGTTCAACGTGCTACCGTTATACCGTGCCGCACTACACAATGTCTGGCTCAGAATACATCCGCGCTTAATTTATGCTGGCACGCGCCAGTCAGCGATTAGTCCCCGCCCCTTTTTTCAGATGACTTACGAAGCTAAGACATTCAGTGGTGGGCATCGGTGGTGGGTGTACGAAAATATATGTAAGTTCCTCATCTATTCTGTTAATGACGAAATTCTTCATATATTTCGCTGAAATTAAACTATGTAATAAAATCATACATTTTTTCGTCATGCGCAGGAATATGAAGTATGGCAGTGCAATCACTGCAGCCACGTGCCAGGATCACCCTGACGTAATTATTCTAAATCTACGCCTGGGGCCAAGAGATAATGGAGTTCCAGTGACTTCCCATTTCTATACCATGTCTCGTAGAACTTTATCATTCTCCCCCATACGTAACCCATGGTACCCATGGAAGGTGGGGGGAGGGGGAGCGCGGGGGGGGGGCTATTGTATTGAAATAATAGTAGAGCTAAGACGTCAACACCAACTTTATGAGGATTTCCGAATTTCCTGCTCCAGCACAAAGGCATTGCGGATAAACAATGCCTGTTTTAGGAGTAACGGAAGTGGGTATTATCATGATTAAAGCATTACTTCCATTAAAAGTTGAAATCGTTAATGGTACAAGAGAAATGGTCCTTTTGTTAAGATCCAGAGATGCGAATATGCAGAGGTATTCACAATCGTAATGTAGAGGAAATACCTGCATCCCAAATTAGCACAGGTCAGAATGTCCACTCGATCAACGCAATCTCACAGCACTCTATACCTAAACATTTTACCAACCTACAGGCCGAGACCTGTTTAGTCCTCTTGGGGAAGAAGAATATTTCTAAACCATTTATTTGCAAATGTCCCGATTAAAAATAATACCTGTAAATATCCGTCACATTGACTGTGATTTAAAATTCTAAACAAATTAATGTACAAGAGAGCGGTGTGTATACGTGCAGAGGGGTGACGTCAATGTTCAAGATCTTTCCTGCAGTGTAAGCCATGAGATTGATTTTTAACTGCTCAAGGAAACATAATAGAAACTCTCGAGCAAAAAAAGATAAATTTTCATGTGATAAAAGAGAACCTCTTTCGTATTTTTCGGTTTGCCATACGTTTAGCAACTGTACCGACGTTAGGTAGGAAAGCCCAACTATTCTCACACATTTCAATTATTGTTTTATTATTTGTTTTTTAAATCGCACTGTCCATCCAGACGTTTGTTTCTACGCGGTGTCTTGACGTTCTATATAAGATTTCTACTTTATGATAGCCGAACAATTTTAATATTACAGGAGTTATAGGTACACCCAGGGGTGGATCCAGGATTTCGTAAAGGGGGGGGGGGGGGGAGTGGGCCGGGGGTGGGGCGGGCGAGGGACAAAATTTTCTGACCATGAAGCCAAAAAAAAAAAGAAAAAGTGAATTCAAAAGGGGGGGGGGGGGCGGGCACAATGTACACTTTTCATTCAAAACGCAATTTACATAGGCCTATATAGGAGTTTGGAAAACGAGTATGTCTGTTACATTAAAAGCCACGACAGTTGCCACAACAAAGGAAATAATTATGGTCCAGTTGTAATTCAAATCAGCGGGGTCCACTAAATGATAACTTTAATATCTAATTGAAGTACTGATCTATATTCTGAAAAGCAGGAATTGTAACCGTTTACATTATTAATATATAGGTATTAGAAAAATTAATTGGCGAGATGTCGTTTTCTTTCTTTCTTTCTTTCTTTCGTTTTTTCTTTCTTTCTTTCTTCCTTCTTTCTTTCCTTCTCTCTCTTTCTTTATTTTGTTTTTCTCTCTCTTTCTTCTTAATATTCCTCTCCCACCCCTCTTCTTTTTTGTAGTAGGGTTCCGGTTGGGGCATTCATACTGAAGGAACCATAGGTTGAGGCTATGTTGGCGTCATTTGGGCAGCTATTGAACGAGCAATTATGAATATTCATAAGTACGGGCGCGCCGCGCTAATTTAATCGCGCTCGCTCTGATCTCGATCTCAAATGCCAAAATTACGCCAATAATGCTGGAATCGCGCCAGTCTCACTGTACTTTGTCAAATATGAAACAAGAAGAAAATGAAAAGTCGGATTTTATTTTTTTTTTAAACATTTATCGATATCTTATGGGTTGGATATCATTTTGTACATTGAATCTCACAATATGACACCTTTATTTCCATTCTTTTAGGTGATTTCAATTGTAAAAACAAAGAAATGCCAAAATTACGCCAATAATGCTGGAATCCCGCCAGTCTTAATGTACTTTGTCAAATAATGAAACAAGAAGAAAATGAAAGGTCGGATTTTTTTTTTTTTAAACATTTATCGATATCTTATGGGTTGGATATCATTTTGTACATTGAATCTCACAATATGACACCTTTATTTCCATTCTTTTAGGTGATTTCAATTGTAAAAACAAAGAAATGCCAAAATTACGCCAATAATGCTGGAATCGCGCCAGTCTTACTGTACTTTGTCAAATATGAAACAAGAAGAAAATGAAAAGTCGGAAAAGTTCTATCTGTTTACATTTATTGATATTTTAAGGGTTGGATATCATTTTGTACATTTTATCTCACAATATGACACCTTTATTTCCATTCTTTTAGGTGATTTCAATTGTAAAAACAAAGAAATGCCAAAATTACGCCAATAATGCTGGAATCGCGCCAGTCTTACTATACTTTGTCAAATATGAAACAAGAAGAATATGAAAAGTCGGAAAAGTTCTATCTGTTTACATTTATTGATATTTTAAGGGTTGGATATCATTTTGTACATTGAATCACACAATATGACACCTTTATTTCCATTCTTTTAAGTGATTTCAATTGTAAAAACAAAGAAATGCCAAAATTACGCCAATAATGCTGGAATCGCGCCAGTCTTACTGTACTTTGTCAAATATGAAACAAGAAGAAAATGAAAAGTCGGATTTTATTTTTTTAAAAACATTTATCGATATCTTATGGGTTGGATATCATTTTGTACATTGAATCTCACAATATGACACCTTTATTTCCATTCTTTTAGGTGATTTCAATTGTAAAAACAAAGAAATGCCAAAATTACGCCAATAATGCTGGAATCCCGCCAGTCTTAATGTACTTTGTCAAATATGAAACAAGAAGAAAATGAAAAGTCGGATTTTATTTTTTTAAAAACATTTATCGATATCTTATGGGTTGGATATCATTTTGTACATTGAATCTCACAATATGACACCTTTATTTCCATTCTTTTAGGTGATTTCAATTGTAAAAACAAAGAAATGACAAAATTACGCCAATAATGCTGGAATCCCGCCAGTCTTAATGTACTTTGTCAAATATGAAACAATAACAAATGAAAAGTCGAAAAGTTCCATTCGTTTACATTTATTGATATCTTATGGGTTGGATATCATTTTGTACATTAAATCTCACAATATGACACCTTTATTTCCATTCTTTTAGGTGATTCCAATTGTAAAAACAAAGAAATGCCAAAATTACGCCAATAATGCTGGAATCCCGCCAGTCTTAATGTACTTTGTCAAATATGAAACAAGAAGAAAATGAAAAGTCGGATTTTATTTTTTTTTAAAACATTTATCGATATCTTATGGGTTGGATATCATTTTGTACATTGAATCTCACAATATGACACATTTATTTCCATTCTTTTAGGTGATTTCAATTGTAAAAACAAAGAAATGCCAAAATTACGCCAATAATGCTGGAATCGCGCCAGTCTTACTGTACTTTGTCAAATTTCAAACAATAACAAAATGAAAAGTCGGAAAAGTTCTATTCGTTTACATTTATTGATATCTTATGGGTTGGATATCATTTTGTACATTAAATCTCACAATATGACACCTTTATTTCCATTCTTTTAGGTGATTCCAATTGTAAAAACAAAGAAATGCCAAAATTACGCCAATAATGCTGGAATCGCGCCAGTCTCACTGTACTTTGTCAAATATGAAACAAGAAGAAAATGAAAAGTCGGATTTTATTTTTTTAAAACATTTATCGATATCTTATGGGTTGGATATCATTTTGTACATTGAATCTCACAATATGACACCTTTATTTCCATTCTTTTAGGTGATTTCAATTGTAAAAACAAAGAAATGCCAAAATTACGCCAATAATGCTGGAATCGCGCCAGTCTTACTGTACTTTGTCAAATTTCAAACAATAACAAAATGAAAAGTCGGAAAAGTTCTATTCGTTTACATTTATTGATATCTCATGGGTTGGATATCATTTTGTACATTGAATCTCACAATATGACACCTTTATTTCCATTCTTTTAGGTGATTTCAATTGTAAAAACAAAGAAATGCCAAAATTACGCCAATAATGCTGGAATCGCGCCAGTCTTACTGTACTTTGTCAAATATGAAACAAGAAGAAAATGAAAAGTCGGAAAAGTTCTATCTGTTTACATTTATTGATATCTCATGGGTTGGATATCATTTTGTACATTGAATCTCACAATATGACACCTTTATATCCATTCTTTTAGGTGATTTCAATTGTAAAAACAAAAAAATGCCAAAATTACGCCAATAATGCTGAATCGCGCCAGTCTTACTGTACTTTGTCAAATATGAAACAAGAAAAAATGAAAAGTCGGATTTTAATTTTTTTAAAAACATTTATCGATATCTTATGGGTTGGATATCATTTTGTACATTGAATCTCACAATATGACACCTTTATTTCCATTCTTTTAGGTGATTTCAATTGTAAAAACAAAGAAATGCCAAAATTACGCCAATAATGCTGGAATCCCGCCAGTCTTAATGTACTTTGTCAAATATGAAACAAGAAGAAAATGAAAAGTCGGATTTTTATTTTTTTTTAAACATTTATCGATATCTTATGGGTTGGATATCATTTTGTACATTGAATCTCACAATATGACACCTTTATTTCCATTCTTTTAGGTGATTTCAATTGTAAAAACAAAGAAATGCCAAAATTACGCCAATAATGCTGGAATCCCGCCAGTCTTAATGTACTTTGTCAAATATGAAACAAGAAGAAAATGAAAGTCGGATTTTTTTTTTTTTAAAACATTTATCGATATCTTATGGGTTGGATATCATTTTGTACATTGAATCTCACAATATGACACCTTTATTTCCATTCTTTTAGGTGATTTCAATTGTAAAAACAAAGAAATGCCAAAATTACGCCAATAATGCTGGAATCGCGCCAGTCTTACTGTACTTTGTCAAATATGAAACAATAACAAAATGAAAAGTCGGAAAAGTTCTATTCGTTTACATTTATTGATATCTTATGGTTGGATATCATTTTGTACATTAAATCTCACAATATGACACCTTTATTTCCATTCTTTTAGGTGATTCCAATTGTAAAAACAAAGAAATGCCAAAATTACGCCAATAATGCTGGAATCGCGCCAGTCTTACTGTACTTTGTCAAATATGAAACAAGAAGAAAATGAAAAGTCGGAAAAGTTCTATCTGTTTACATTTATTGATATTTTAAGGGTTGGATATCATTTTGTACATTTTATCTCACAATATGACACCTTTATTTCCATTCTTTAGGTGATTTCAATTGTAAAAACAAAGAAATGCCAAAATTACGCCAATAATGCTGGAATCGCGCCAGTCTTACTGTATTTTGTCAAATATGAAACAAGAAGAAAATGAAAAGTCGGAAAAGTTCTATCTGTTTACATTTATTGATATTTTAAGGTTGGATATCATTTTGTACATTTTATCTCACAATATGACACCTTTATTTCCATTCTTTTAGGTGATTTCAATTGTAAAAACAAAGAAATGCCAAAATTACGCCAATAATGCTGGAATCGCGCCAGTCTTACTATACTTTGTCAAATATGAAACAAGAAAAAATGAAAAGTCGGAAAAGTTCTATCTGTTTACATTTATTGATATTTAAGGGTTGGATATCATTTTGTACATTGAATCACACAATATGACACCTTTATTTCCATTCTTTTAAGTGATTTCAATTGTAAAAACAAAGAATGCCAAAATTACGCCAATAATCCTGGAATCGCGCCAAACTAACTGTCTAACCAATATTCGAAGTCCTGGTAGGTATTCTCACGCACCTCGATGCATCATGTACAATCTCTATGGAAGAGAGCGCGCGCGCGGAATCCGAGCTCATGAATAATAATGAGGGTGCCCAAATCACGCCAACATAGCCTCAACGGGAACCATATACGCAATATTGAGTCTCTCCCGTCTTCCAAAAAAAGCCCGCTTTCAAATTCCCACATTATGCATGATATTCTCACAAGAGGGAGCTATAATATTTTCTAGTTTGGCCATAGTTGCTTCATGCATGATGTGCGACCTCTCCGATCCACCGGCCGCGGATCTACTTTTTGTTTATCATGAATAAACTTACATTCAACAGGTGATAGCTTCTTGAAAATGTAAATTTCTCATTTCATTCATAGCTGTTACATTCCTAAGGTGTCGATTACAATAAAGTATGTCCGCTTTATGTGGATTTATGCACATTACTGTCAATCAAAATGTAAATAACAATGCAGGTATGTATAATCATGAAGCTTCATGGTATAATGAAGAATCGAGAATCATGACACACCGTCTTTTAGGAACCATCGTATCATTTAAAGCAGAAAAGACGAGCATTTATTTTTCTTTTGCATGGTTATATTGGTCTACATCTTATCAACGTGGCACTGTCTGTAGTCTCCTCAATCTGTTTCTCGAAAGTGGCCTATATATAGAACGCATTTTGTTTTATTTTGGAATACTACGGTACTTTCCTTTCAAAATTATTTCAGGACCTTTCCTTTTTGTGAACTTTCTAAATTTGGAGATGACTTGAAAATTAATTGCGTCCCTCCCCCCCCCCCCCCCCCCCCGCCAAAAAAAAAAAAATAATAATAGTATAATATATCACTTAGGATCTCTTTGTTCCGAAATTTAATAATTTCGAACACAAACTTTTTCATAAAAAGTTCTGCCAGGTTCTCTTGATTCCGAAAGTGGAATATGGCTCGTATAATAAAAGGGCCTATTTCATTTTCGGAGTTATACGAACATTCGGAAGAACGGACGTTCGGAACAATGAACCTATTTTGCATATAGATGAACCTTTTAAACATCGGGAACACTTTATCTTTTACTTCTACACCGATATAGACAAAACATTTTTGATCGCTTGGTCTTCTATACAGCATTTTGTTCAAAATTATGTCATTTATGTTGTTACGATGGGAGGGCCTGGATCGCATCATACTGATGCAACCATCCAAGCGAGAAGATTCTCCATTTTTTAAATTCAGTATACTTTGCGTTCTAGAGTATATGAATATACGATGTTTCCATTAATGTACTTTTAAGAAACGTTCGGGGTCAATTCCCCGGTTGCGATTTTCTGGATCCCCCCCCCCCCCCCCCCCCTTATTGGCCAATGTGTCATGTTGATCATAGACCATGCAACGCGGAAAGAAAATTGTCACAAGCAACTCTCTTTATTTTGTTTTTATATATTAAGGATTATGCAAAGAATCTGAAATCGAATACAAAGAGTGTGGTTCGGGGGTGATGGGGAGGGGGCATGGTCGACAGATCAATTCAAACGACAAAAAGAGAAAATAGAAAAAGTATCCGAAGGAGAAAGAAAGGCAACATTGAGAAGAAAAAGAAGACACTGTATCATCATTGCCATCTGCAAAAAAGTTAACGTTTCCTATTAATAATTTTTTAAAAACCCACAAGAAGTAGGGGAGGGGGGGGGGGGCGGGCGGGCGGGCGCGCTAAACATGTACCGTCTTCCACCTCAGTCTGCAGCCCTGTGCGCGACCTGTCTGGCAGTCTCATGGCTGTCGGTTGCCTATAATCCAGCATCAGATTCATGAACTTGACTTTCCAAAAGGGAAAATGCATGCTGGGCAACAAGGAAAATGTCTTTATTTGCCCGGATTGTAATGATGCATCCTACTCTATAGGTCTATATGAGCTGCTGGCATGCTGCATATACTGTAAAATTAATTCTTGCAAGGATTTTTGTCTTCGTTGATTTGCAGGGTAAAAGTATATATGCATTTTAAAAATAAGTTTCAGAACAAATTATCTTGTTTTAATGCTGTGGAATATGGGCAGGCGCGGTTTTTAGGACGGGGGGGGGGGGGGGGGTGGGGGTGCGAAATGGATGCGCCGTTCAGCATGAAACATTTTAGGGTATAAGCCCCCCCCCCCCCCCCCACCATGCGTAGGATTACCTGTTCTGAGCGGTTCCATCGTTTTCTGAAGTTCGTAATTCCGAAAGTGAAAAAGGGTTCATAATTCCGAAAATGAAATAGGGTTCGAAAATGAAATATATATACAGGGTTCATAATTCCAAAAATGAAAAACGGTTCATATTTCCGAAGGTTCGTAATTCCGAAAAGCTATGTAGGGCTCTATTGTATTTTCGGAATTACGCGAACCTTCAGAATTTAATGAACCCTTTTTTATTTTCGAATTATGAACCGTATTTCGTTTTCGGAATTATGAACTCCTTTTTAATTTCCAGATTTACGAACCCTATTTCATTTTCGGAATTATGAACCTCTTGCTACGGGAAATTTGCGTTTCGGAATTACGAACCTTCGGAATTATGAACTTCGGAAAAAACTCTATTTCGAAAATGAAATATATATTAAAGGTTCATAATTCCAAAAATGAAAACCGGGTTCATATTTCCGAAGGTTCGTAATTCCGAAAAGCTATGTAGGGCTCTATTGTATTTTCGGAATTATACGAACCTTCGGAAATATGAACCCGTTTTTCATTTTCGGAATTATGAACCCTATATTTCGTTTTCGGAATTATGAACTCTTTTTAATGTTCAGAATTACGAACCCTATTTCATTTTCGGAATTATGAACCTCTTGCTACGGAAAATTTGCGTTTCGGAATTACGAACCTTCATCGGAATTATGAACTTCGGATAATCGAATCTTTCGAAAAAACGAGTACCCCTCCCCCCCCCCCCCCCCCCCCCCCCCCCCCCCCAGCTAAGTAGGGCCTTGGGAGGGTTGGCGCTCGTTCCCCGACGTGTTCCCGTTGGGGGAAAATGTCTCCTCGTGCCCTTTTGGACAATCCAGGATTTGCTTATATAGCCCCTGCTGGTTTAGAACTGCTTGTTTTTCTTTTAATCTCTTTTTCCTATAATAAAACTACATGTATATCGACTACAAAGCTATATTATGTAGACCTATATCCTAAATTAGTCATCCTAATATGATTGTAATGGCAGTATTAAACCAGCGTAAGTTTACCTTTCATTTCAATGGTTTATATATTCTGCTTTTACTCTAGATAACTGGGTCAAGAAATCTATTCATATATTCGAATGCATGATAACAGACCACCATATAGCTATAACTGTGACAATCAATGATGATGGGAAGATAATAAAACCAGATAGTATATAGGCTAATAGTGATAGATGATAGCCAATAGTTTATATTATGATGGCGGTGCCTTTGTGAGTCGTAATGAAATGAATCATGATTACGGTTATATTATTGTCCTATGATTTCTCATTCAAAGGGCGACAGACCATATCTTGCCTATATGGCGGCTGTAAACTAGCTGAAGAAGGGGGGAGGGTGAGGGGGCTCGATCTATACCTGCACTTTTTTCCTTCTTTCTTCCTTTTCTTTTTTTCCCCTTAAAAATCTTTTTTTCTTTTCTTTTCTCTTTTCTTTTTTTTTTTTTGCTCAAAGGCGTTGCTGATGCACTTCGCTCATTTTCAGTAACTCCAATTTTACAGTTTCCACAACGCATTTTGTATGGCACTTTATTTGAAATTAAACTTTAGGAGTAGGGCATACACTGATAATTAGTTTTTCAATAAGCTCACAGCAACTAACAGTATGTTTGAAAGGTTGACAAAAATCTTGATAAAGGGGGCATGTGCCTATTATTACAAAAATTAAGCTTCAAGATATATATTTTTAATGACTGGTCATGCAGGATGTACTAATGATTTTGTGACTGGCTCTTAGCCCTCCACCTATTCTGTATGCACAAGTGACTGCAGAATGTAAATTTTCTAAATGGAGCAAGTTTTGAATTTCATGAACATAATAAGTGTCGATAAAAACTTCTTGATATATTGTCAACATGATCATTTTTTACATGATCTCTTTTTCGGTGATGGTTAATCGTAGTACGGTATTTGATGTATTTATTTGGTGTTGTTTTCTTTTTAAATGTTGATATATACTGCCTATAGCCATTATCAAAGGCATATTTTCTCATTTAAAACACATATGTATAAATAAATGTGTTATCTGAAATCCCTTGTAGTTATTCTGCTAGGAAAATAAGTGCGTACTTTATACTAGCTGTGTTGTATATATATATAATGATCCCCAAAACACCTACACCCACGTGCGCGGAGTTGTCCCGCCCCAATTTCCGGAACTACTTTAAAAGGGGGAAAGTGATCAAAGCATGTAAATCTTTGATAAGGTACCCGACTGGCGCGCTGGCATGGCCGCGGCGCCGAGGCAAATAGCTAGGCCAGGGCCAGGGGGCCGGGAGCTCGTCAAGCCGGGCGCAGGCCAGGCCAGGGCGCCCGGCTCACCTACCTGTTGTAAATCGCAGGTGAGGTAGACTAGCTGACACCCGACGAAAAATTACGTGGGTTTCGTCTGGTGCGGCGGCTGTGCGTGACGTGGGTGGCCGCAGCAGTGCAATGTAGGTCGCCAAGCTCCAAGTTGACTCATATCAGCTGAGAGCTAGAGCTCGGCCATAACTTGTTGTTGCTGGATACAATACAACGAAAAGTACACTTTACAAACCATATTTTGACAAAAAAATTGATTTGACCTGTTGCAAACATCGTAAAAACGCCCATTTTAAATCACGAAACTGTCTTCTCGCATGCATTTTAATTTTCTTTAGAGGTCTACATGCTAACATTCAGGGACCAGAAAACAACATTTTTGTAAAGAGACAGAAAGAAAAGATGATTGAATTTGTCAAAGAGTGGTGTCACTTTTAATTTTATGTGAATATTCCCAAATGACATGATGTCTAGCCTCTAGTTCTAGTCTACGTCACTTTTTACTTCATTTTTTCTTAATCTAAAACAGGAATTCCCTTTCCGATTTAACATAATTGAAGGTGCCTAGATCTACTTTAAAAAATATGAATAGACCCACACTGGTCCCCAATAAAGGGGATAAGAACTTGATTGATGTCATATTTGGTTCTTTTTCTTCTCATGTTTTAATTTGTAACTGTTTATACTTTAACAAAATATTTTTAAAAGATTTTATTATCTTTTGGGGGGATGTACTTTGTTGTTAAAAAGCATTATTAAATATCATTTATCTTGACAATCAATTTCTTTTTCTTAGGTGCAAGGTGAGTTGTGTGAAAGTTGTGCAATGCTTTAGCTCAGTTCAGAATAAAAACTTTTATAATACTTTTTGGGGTGCATAAAGCCATAATCCTACCATACTCGCAACATGTAGAGACATGCCCATAATACTATAACCTATATGCATATAACGTACATGGTAAAACTGTCAATCAACCAATCAATCAGAATCCAAGGCGTAAATGTCCGCGTAATGAAAACGAAATGTAATACATTCCATTGTTTACAAACGTCTGGCCATAAATAGCGCGCGCTAGTTCCACGTGCTTTTACTATTACAATCATTTTCCGAGCTTTTTTTAAACATCGACATCAGAGTAGTTATTACCCCAGAACTTCGGGGTAGCTAGCAAAGACAGCATGCATCTTTATTTACTCTACTTTGCCAGCTCGGTATTCTTCACTAGTTTTACTACAGCTCTTGTCTGTTTGATTGTTTTTGAAGTAAGGCATTAATTAAATAATATGTCATCATGTATCTGACTATTTCGATCTACCATAGGAACTTGTAGGCTAGGTGTACACACTTTGTCGTATGCAGCCATAGCCATAGGAGGTAGGCTAGTATAGGTTACGCTGTAATTCCCAATTCTGCAAAACTCATTCTGAATACCCATGCCGGTCGTGCTTTTTCCCTAGTCTGATATATCAGGATGTTGAAAATGATATACGGTACTGTAAAAACCAGAACCTTTCGCGAATTGTTAATGACAGTCGATTTTGCAGTAAGAAACATTCGCGAATTGCAATACACGTAATTTTATTTTATTTCAATTGTGATTTTGCGGCATGAAACTTTCGCCAATCTCGACCCCTCGCGAAAGTTTCCTTAACCACCCGCCCAAACGAGACTGCACCGAAAACAAAAACAGAAGAAAGAGAAATGAAAATAGACACGATGATCTAGCTAGCTAGCTATGCAGATTTATATAGGCGAATATTTGCGCCTGCGCCTTCATAGGAATAGAGATTGCGCTTCACGAACACGTAATTATAGTGATCACAAGCAGTGGATCCAGGATTTTCCAAAAGGGAGGGGGTAAATTGCTCAATCTCATGCTCCGACTACTAATTTCCTTGGAAAGAGTAGCGAATTAGGCAAACACTGGAAAATTGATATAATGCCTTTAAAAATGTATAGGCCTAAGTGCACTGTATGTAATGAGAAATTCCTCAGGCAAAGCTTGTTATTGTGCACTATTTTTTTTTTTACGAAGGAATGATAAGAGTCATTTCATTAAATTATTATTTGGCGGAAACCGCCCACATTTTGAGATTAAAATTGCATTTTCAGGATCCGTGCTTAGTATGAGAAATGAACCATCTACTCGAAACCCCGTGGACGAATCTTTGTACTTAAGATAAATATTGTGTTTTCAATAGTGCTATGTCTTGCAAGCTTCGGTCTTAACCATTGTTATAATAAGCCTTTAAAGGCATGCATGAAATGTGCATACAATTCAGTGAAACGGTTTATTTCTCCTCCGGACTGTGAAACACATCAGTTGAGAGCTTAGCCTTACAAACTACAGGTGTATTAGTTTCACCTGTCACTTTCAGTAGTCGGTGTGCATGTTGAATGTGGGGTGATGTTGGTACCACCGTCCCGAGTAAACAAAAATGATCCATTCATTTTCAGTGGTTTCCAAAAGAATTTAAATGTAATTGATATCCAGCGTAGAGTTTCCGCATATAAAATAACCCAGGAACCCTTTATAAAAGGATTATTTAAGGAGGGGTGGCTCAGTGGGGCTTGTTCCGAAAGGGTTGGTAGCGTCCATAGAGTTACATACGCACTCAACGTATATAACCAGCTTTGCCAGGTTCAAAATGTTAAATTATCGTATATATCCGAGGCTCAAAATTATCATTTTTTAGAGAAAATTATCGTACATATAGCTGATTATGTATCTCACAGGAAAATGAGGAAGTACCAACTGTAGACCCAGTGGCGGCACCATGATTTTTTAAAGTGGGGGGGGGGGGGAAATGGGGGCAAAAGAAAATGTTGGGGGGGGGGGGGAAGGGCGGACAAAAAGACGCTATACCCTTTTATTTTTTTCACTCCGAAAATTATTGGGGGCAACTGACTGGGGGGGGGGCAAATGCCCCCCATGCCCCCCCCCCCTTGGTGCCGCCACTGTGTAGACCTACATCCATATGAAGAAAAAAAATGTCCGAACTGAAGGCAAGATATACGATCTCGCAAAATTCACGATCAGCAAACTATATACAGTGGCGTATCTAGGTATTCTGGCGCCCGAGGCGGGGGCAAACTATCAAATATTCGCCCCCATGCCCAAACTCAGAATAATGAGCGTTTTTAATTTAGAAATGATGGCGCTACGTGAAAATAAGTTTTGACGCACATAACCCGGAGTTGAATGTTGCCCCAAATTTGATGTGTATAAGCGAGGGAGCAACGCGACCGAGTGGCAGATTGTTTTTTTTTTTTCCTTTTCACCCCTCATATTGATATTTCTTATGTATTTTACCCTTACAAAAAAAAATATCCAATGGAATACAACGACCTAGCAATAGGTTTTGTTATTTTAACCCAGAAGAAATGAGAGGAATTTATAGTAAGGCATGCAATTAAGGCAAATTCATGATTTCTATTGAAAAAATTTAACAAGCTCCTGCCTTATGCGTGGGGGGGGGGGGGGGCAAATCAACAAGAGTCAATTAATGGTTAAAACTTTAAAAACGCCATTGGTGTCGCGAAATAGCTTGAACATAATTATGAGAGGGAGCAAAGCGACTGAGCTTTAGAAAATTTTCGCATTTCAAACCCTATAGAGCATAGTTTCTTACGCATTTTGTCCTTGATTGGGGCGCAAATAACCCTCAAAGACCATTTTTTTTTTGCATTTCTCCCCCTATTCTTTCTCTCTTTTGCGTTTTTTGCGCCCCCTTCAAGTGCCACCCGGAGCACGTGCCCCGGCCTCTGCCCCCGTAGATACGCCACTGTATAGGATGGGGGGGGGGGGGGGGGTTGCATTTCCGGACACTTAACAAGAAATAACCTGTCAATTTGCAGTCAGATTTTTACGAAAAACGTGCATCGAGTAACACTAAAACCAGTGAATAATTGCATGAAAAGTTGTTCGATTTACTGTTTAAAAATGACAATTTTTTTTCCCGCCAGACCTGCAACATTCGCTCAGTTTGGGGGGGGGGGGGGTTAAAAAAAAAAGGTCTTCATTCTAAAAGGGGGGCACAATCGAGAAAATGGCGGGTCGTCTATGGTCAAAATGCATGCTTTTCTTCCAAAAGGGGGGCACGGGCCGGAAGTGCCCCCCCCCCTGGATCCACCAATGGACCCAACGACGAAGCGAAGCGGCGAGCCGATTTTTTCGCTATTTTGATGTTTTGAACCCCCGTAAGTGATGTTTTCCTGGCATCTACTAACGCAATGGAGACCATAAAAAGCAGTCCTGTGCTATAGGAACATACTGTGTGGGTCTGGACATAATATATGATTGCGTTTTTCTATGCACATTAAATTTTTACTTGGCAGCCCAAGGGGGGCGGGGTTTAAACCCCCTACCCCCCCCCCCCCCCCCCCCCCGTAGATCCGCCACTGCACTTTTGCCAAAAACGACCCACCCCTTTAGAAACCCTGGCTACGGGCCTGCCACTATTAATACCACTAGTACCGGAAAATTACACAATTAGGAGGCAATTTTGTTATTGTGTACTGTATGCAAGTTGGGTTTTAGTAAGGGGGGCGGATTCGTCCCCCTCCCTAATAATTAGGGGCGGATCAAGGATTTTGTAAAAAGGGGGCACAGAAATACAGGGCTGTCAACTTTGGAGGGCGGGTCCGTATTTTAAATCGCTCGGGGGGGGGGCGGGGGCTTTGGACGAACGGGTCGCGTTCTAATAGTCAACGCGACGCGACGCTGGCCACCCTTTCGGAACAAGCCGCTCAGTGGCCGGACACGCCGTGAAGCCCACAGAACACCTAAAGACACAAAGACGTCTTATAGGAGTTTCTGTGGTAAAGCCCTATTTATATAACTGATTTGATTTGATCTGTATACAAAATATATACAAGTGGTCTATATCTATTGTGTTTGCATGTATGCGAGTCGGATGCGAGTCTTCTATCATTGGTCTACCTGACTATCTCCCGGGACCGGCCTGCCGTTAATTACACAAAGTCACACCGTTTAACCGTGCATGTGACAAGTTGAAGTTTTTGAAAAGATAATTATATTAATATGCATCGTCCTATAATGTGAGAACGATATTGACTTGGGGTGAACATTGTTATGTTACTATTGTAAGATCTCTCATGCGATATAGATCAAAATATACATGCATATTTTGCTATGATTTTACCTAATACATATTGGGGAAGCTGTGCAAAAAAAAATTCATATGGATAAGATACAAAAACTCGAGAATACTATATGCAATAATGATTTTGAATAAGGATTATCATACATCTCATGCAGCGTTCCTTGCTCGGGTTCCTTGTTACTCTTAAAGCTGATATGGAAATCAGTATCATGAGAGAACCTTAAAATATCAATAGGCCTATATTGTGTTCATGTTTTTAAAATACAAAATAATATAATACCAAGGAGGTTCAAACAAATATGGAGTCTCAACTGACGATAATTAATGCAAACACCTGGCAGATTATAAAGGATGTATACAATTGAATTAATATAAACTGCCTTGAGTCTTTAAAGCGATGTCTGATGCCGCCAAATTAAATGGGAAAGATTTAGAGATGTTTTGACGTATTTGAATGTTTACGATGCGCAGTTAAATTCATAAATCGACAAACACAGAAAATGAATGTGCAGTTTTAATGTAAATAATTTCGATTTCAATCTGAAATTCCCCTGCCGCAGGATGAATAGTTTTTTGAGATATAACCTTAAAAGTGTCACAAATGTATTCCTCTTTACGAGCAATTTTAATACCTTTCCGCTTAATTCCGATTATTAAATTTCATATATTACCATCGTGAAAGATGGTTCTAGGAAATATATATAGCCAACGAAAGTAGTGCTGGGCACACGCGCCCTGTCAAGATATAGTGTCATCGCAAATCTGGTATTTTTGGCACTACGTTCGCTTGAACCTCCTTGCTAATACCGACTTATCTAATCATTGATGCAAACGAATTGTAAATTATATAGGCGATACGATATTCTTTAAAATGGCTTCTATACCCCGGCCGCCCAAGGACAAAAATATTTTATAAAAGACATTAGTTCTGCATAAATTATGTTGGAGCCAGTTTGTTTAATGCACTCCCTGGTAATGCTCAGACGTGTACATCCTTTATATGTTTAAAACACTATATGCAAAGCTTTAAATCTTGACTTAAGAATTACAGCATTGCTATTCAAATAATAAGTACATTTTACCATTAATACCATTAATTCACTCTCCATTTTTGTAATATACCATGCTTCTTGTAATTTTGTTTTTAAAATTTCCCAAAATCTCTCTGACAAGCCCCCCCCCCAAAAAAAAAAAAAAAATAAAATAAAATATAAAGGTGAAAAAAGAATAACAATGAAAGGTTATCAGGCACAAAAACATAAAAAGGAGAAAAAGGGTATATATAAAATTCCCCCGAAATCTCTGGCAATAAAAAAGGGAACCCCTAAAATAAAAACAAATAAGAAAAAAAGAAGGGGGCGGGAGGGGGGGGGGGGGTCCAATTCACAAAAACCTATGACAAGCAAAAAAAAAAATAATAATAAAACATTGGGTTCCGGACCCCCGTGACCCCCTCCCCTGAATTAAATCATTAGGCTATTAATCATTCTTTGATAGTTTACCTGCGTTTTGTTGAATGCAGACAAAAAAATACGGGTCCACCTTTTCCAAAAGTTGATTGTGTGCACCCCCCCCCCCCCCGGTTACTCAATCCTGGATCCGCCACTGATGATGCCTGATGATGATGATGACGACGATAATATAATGATGATGATAATGGTGAGGAGGAGGAGGAGGAGGACATTCAAATCTCATGATCACTTTAGCAGTAGGACGAGGGGGGGGGGGGGGGTGTCCGGACACTTAATAAAAATAAAGCTGTCACGTTTGCCGTAGAATTTCACGAAAAATAGGAATCAAACAGAACTAACCCCATGCAAATGTGGGCATAATCGTGATATAGTCCCCACCATACCCTAACCCTAACCCTAACCCTAATCCTAAACCCTACCCTAACCCTAATCCTAATCCTAAACTCTAACCCTAACCCTAAAACCTAACCCTAATCCTAAACCCCTAACCCTAATCCTAATCCTAAAAAATCTTAGATTTTTTTGAAGCGGGGCCTATTTCACGATAATGCCCAAATGTGTAATCTATAATACTGTCCAACATGAGTTTTGAAAGATTCCTAAAATATTGTCTGCAAACTTGTTCAAATGACTGTTCGCAATCACCTGCCGGGATACACAACGTGTGGGGGCTGTGGGCACTCCAAACTCGAGCTAGATTTCAGCATAGGTTTCATGCATGCAGACCGTACCGCCGCGCGCCGAGCGTCTTTTGCCAAGCAACCAGTTACTGCGCATGCGCCTGTGATATTTTCTGCTCGGGACAAAAAATGGCAGAAAAGCGTACAGATTCTGGTAAGTGTGTTTTAAAATCTACACTGTAGCTTCGAATATAACATTTTCATAATGTGAAAATATATTTCATTTTTATGAGTACGTGTGGTCTTTAAAAATTAGTCTAGCTCTACATATTCCATGAAGAAATGCTTTTGACACTTCACCGATTTTTTTCAGCAGTCCCATGTGTTCTAAACCGTGTATTGTATTTGAGTGGCCACTGCATTTTTAGGCATGCACCCCTCTCAACTAGCCAGGATTAGCTTCGTGAGTGTAAAAAAAAATTGGCTATACGCCTTTTACATCACGAAGCCAGGTGTTTATCCCAGCAATCTAATTGCGCATGGGTTAGCAGGACATGAAAATGCCCTGAAATAACACTTTTCTGATAACTCCCGCGACCGACATGACCGACACTCGACAGGCCATTCCCCACACTGCCACAGCGTTTCCTCCTCCTATGATGAGTCCTAGGGAAACGTTTTTAATTAGAATCTCTTTTTGATCGTACGTATTTTTACAAAAAAATCCTAAAAAAGATCATAAGAAATTTTCAAGAACTCACCAGTGTTTGTGTATCCATGCCTCTTGTCATGCAGATATAAAATGGCGGCTGTGTGCGACGGCGCGCGCTGTCGGCGACGTATAGTTTCAATATGGTTGTATCGCGCGCCGTCGCAGAGGCTGAGTTCGCCACACAATAACGTTCGCCATACAAGTGCACCACAATATGTACACTTGCTTTGTAGCGGGTTGAGTACCCTTCGCATTTATACTCTTTGCTTCAGGTCAAAGGCATACATTTATGCGTACTGTAGTGTAGATGATTTTAGCTTGGCCCAGTCCTCGCTGTCCTAGACGCAAGGAGAGAGAAAAGGTCCTTCAAAGTACACTTTTCAGCATTTTTTTATCATAAGTCAAGATATTACAAGCGAACGATGAAGGATTCCTTTGAATGAGTGATGGTGATGGTGAGTAAATGCAACTTATTTACTGATAATCCAAAGTTTTGGCAGACACACCATGGACATATTGTTCATTGGTCTAAATTGGAGGGACGGGCCCAAGAGTATAGTAATGTCGCTATGAGTGATCTAGAGCTGCTACTTGTATGTGTGGTCTAGACTTGGCAAAACCCCCCCCCCCCAAATCCCAATCAGCAAACATGACAAATCATGGACATGGTTTAGCTATTGGAGATATCGAGTGAAGGTGTTGGTCTGCAGCCACTTAACCCTTTCAGGACCGGAATTATTTAAGTGCTAAATTGATCACATTTTGTCCTTCAAATATATTTTTCTTTTAGTGCTACATGGTTCTAATAGTAATAAGGTGTAATGTCTTTGAAAACAATATACATGATTAGAAATTTTGTTGTAAGTTGAAAAAATTGTCAATTTGGATAAAAAACAATGATTTTGCACCTCTCAATGTGTTGCCATTATGAGAAATTTAAAGCTTTCTCTCGTTTTTAAAATTCCTGGCATTAAACGCAATGTGGTAATGCAACAAAAATGGACATGATGTGTGCAGAAATTTGCCCTTTCTACTCATACATCTGGTATATTTTGTAGAGCTCTGAATGAAAAGTTTTTGAGCCAAACCACAAAATGTGGTCAATTGTCTTGAAAGGGCTATTTCATAATTCTGTGTTCCAGAATTATTTTCATTTTTTACTAGAATTTTTGAAGTCCATATTGTTACTGTTTGAAGTTGAACAAAAGAAATACATGTATTATTATAGATAACCTTCATACATGTACCACAGAGAATTGCCTCCCATAGAGAGTGTGTAACCTTCAGCACATATGTATGCAATGAAGGAGCAAGATCGTCCCTCCAGGAACAGCTTGAAAATTTCACTTGATCAAGGCGTTAAAGATCCTATTGAAGAATCTGGCATGAAATCACGGAACCATCACTATGTGGGGCTGTCTCAATTTTGGAGGTGGTCACGACCTCTAAGTTGAAGAGGTAAAACATCAATATAATCAGCAAAATTTTGAGAAATAATTCCTTCTACATTTCAGGATGATAGAGTGTCTAATTTCATGCCAGATACTTCAATAGGATCTTTATCATCTTGATCAAGTGAAATTTTCAGGCTGTTTTTGGCCTGTGATCTAATAGCAAGTGTGTGATATATAGTACACATACATGTATGTGCAAAATATCACAAACTTGCTATGAGAGGTAATACATTGTGGTATGAAGGTACAAAGTGGGAGGTTATCTACAATAACCTCTCATAAATGTGTGAGTGGCATGATATCAACTTTTCTGTCTTCCTAAACTGTAGAAGGAAGTATTTCCTCAAAATTTTGGTGTTTTAACCTGTTCAACTTAGAGGTCGTGACCACCTCTGAAATTGACACAACCCCACATAGTGATGGCTACATGAGTGCCTTGGCAGTATTAATTTCTGACCATATGTACAAAGTGAATTGAGAGTTTATGATGACGATGACACGAAAACTGAACAGAACCCCAGCGGCCCAAGCCGTGCAATCAGGGCCAATAACCATGTGGGTGAGTTGCCCACACTGAATACCGATGACCGTACAGGCGATTTGCCACTTTTGGGCTTGTGAAATCTTGATCTAAACCTAAATTTTTTTGAAATGCAGCTTAATTTTTTGAACCATGTTTCCTTAACACGCTTATGAAATGCGTACTCAAAGTTTTGCATTAGGACCACCAGTTGCATCGCTAAAATATGATATTTATGAATACCCTTTTCATCGCCACTGTTCTTCTGTGATTTTGGTATGTAGCCCGTATGTGTGATAGGTGATGCTGTGATGCCATATATTTTATGACTGTACTTTATATGATGCAGAATATAGTAGAGAGTCCATAGTGCTTTAATGTGAGGATCTCATCAGACCTATACTTCATATTTTCACTTAATGCTCTCCTTCAAGTGATATTTTCTCTCTAGCTAAGATACATCAGTTTTTGTCACCTGGTTGAAACCAGGTACCATACCTATATAAAGCACTATCATAAGAATGATGCTTTGGAAAGTTATACATGTATGTAGCCTGCTTCGTAGGCATCCTGTTGCTTCTAATATTGCACTTCAAAGTAATAGGAATTAATTTACACTCATCTAAAAAATTAGATACAAATTAGAATATTCTCTTTTAAACTCAAGCTTCATTGAAAGCTTTGAAAGTCTCATCACCCATTAGTGCCTTCTTGTTTGTTTGCTATATTCAATATCAGATATCAAAAAGTTATAAGACTGCCTCCATCTGCAGCCAAATCTAATCCTCTTATGTAGTGAAATACTCTGAAGGATAATTATTCTTTGGCATGCAAATCAAAGCTATTGTTCCCATATGTTATGTTGCGGCATATCTCATTATCATACTGGAGCTTGGATCAGATCAAATGTGAAATGAAATTACATGTAAGATGACAATTTATGTTCATAAAGTACCTAGCAATACTTGGTAACATACATGTACATGTGGGACACCCAATGACCTCACATTTTGCCCTCTTTCAAAAATTTGATGTACTAGGGCTATATCATATGAAAGAAATGTACTTGTATTATACACGTTTACAGTTGTAGAGTGTGGGCAAGTTTGATAGATATATATTGTTCTTTGTTTTCTACACAGGTTCTGAGAGTGATGCAGATGATGCAGTTGTTGGCAACCTTAACAAGTTCACTGTACTCCCTCTCGGGTACAGTGGCAAACCTAAACCTGGACATCTCGTCTTTGATGCATGTTTTGAATGTGGTGAGTTCATTTATTCCCTGTGTTCAAGAGCTCCAGAGAAATACCTCATGTTATTCTTTGTTTTATCAACTCTTTGATATAAATATGTTTGTGAATCAGGGGCAATATAAATAAGTGAGATTAGTTTATGGACCCATAGAGAAACAGACTTTTCCTAAGTTCTAAATAAATAAACTTTGCCTCCTCAGATTGGCACTGATTAAAGATTTGTTCTTACTCTTAACATTATTTGTGCTTAAGTGATTTGTGTTGAAAGTCATTCATGGTGTTAAATCTTTCACTGGGCCATAATTCAACTCATGTCAGGCTAATCTTAATTCATTTTGCCCAGCTTGCAAACTTCATGTAGTATGATATCAGCTTGACATAAAATAAAAAATGCTCTCCAGATTTGTCAGTGCACCACCTCATCTGCATAAGCTATTATCTCGAATAGCACATGAAATCAATGGTTTAATAACTGGAATGTATTAAAGTAAGGATGCACATGTTGATAACTACTAAAGTAATTGACAGTAGACTTTCCTGATAAAGATGTTACGGTATTAAACAAAGGATGTGGAGGAAGCCAGCTTTTTGTCATCATGAAAAGGAGAGTATCATAAATTTAGCTTGCTGTAAGTATTTTTGGCAGTTTTAGTCGATATTGTGTTTTTAAATGCACAAAATCAATGTAAAAAAATAGCAGTTGTTTTCAGACTGAAACAAGTAATGCATGATTGGCTTTTGACATGCACTCTTTGCTTCAGCCCAAACTTGGTATATTAAGGGGATTTTGACATGGTCTTTTAAAAACCCTTGTGCCCGGTCATCTGTGGCAGCAAAGTTATCAATAAGGTACCAATGGATAGAGTATGTGAATTTCATGTACAAAGCTACCAAAAAGTTCAGTTTAGATTTCATGATACACACTGTAGATAACTTTCTACAGTACACACACAGATTTTAGTACAGAATATAAAAAAGGAGAATTCCTAAATATAGGGTTTTGGGCAAAATAGTGAGGAACTTCTGCTGCTGTATGATGCATGGCTGTACATTGGATTTAGCATAGTTTCTTGGAGACTTGTAGAACTATAAATTTGGACATTGCAGAGCAGAACTTTTATTACTCAAGATCGATGACATGTAAAAAGAAAGAATTTGTCATTGATAAATTTATACTTAAATGTTGCATGCTATATTGGTTGTGTTGCTCCAAAACTCACCTGCCCCGACAAAGGCACTGAAGATATAGACCGGTTCTGTAATGTATTCAAATTTATGCACATTTCTTCTCTGAGCACCTAGTGACGAGCTATTCCATTAACCTGCTTTTTATAAATGAGTCTCAATGCTTGGAATCCAGTTTGCATACATTAATTCAATTCAATTCAATTCAATTTTTTTAACAATAAAAAGCAAACATATTTACAAAAGAAGTATACTTATCAATAAGTTAAATTCTACATTAAAGCAATATATGGTTAGGACCACAAAAAAAGCAAGATGCTTATAAAAGCATTACTTGTTGCTATGTCCAGCAAGCCTCCGGCAAGCTTTCAGGCTTTCAAGAACAACTTTTGTTTGAAAGGTATGTATAACATTTGCATACATTAACGAAGCGGTCTATTGAATGTGATATCACTGGCTTGTCTCCATGGCATATTGAGGCATATTGGTGTTCTATAATGCTATGGTCATAACTGATTGTGAGTGTTTTGCCAGTACATGTCGCAGCTGTGATCGGCTGTGGGCCAACTCCTGCGATGCATACGTCCTACGTCTGTCATGTTCACAACCAGTCGTGCACCTCTCTGCATCTCCTCTTCTGCGTCTTGCACCCTCCTCATTAACATACCTCCTCTTAATACCTTCAAGAACTCTTGATGCGAATGTACAATGTACAGCCCCCTTAGGGTACCGTGCAACCGACGTGCGATAAGTCACGGCTCCGTGTGGAGCCATTGGGTTCGTGGGACCTCCACAAGAAGCCCGTGTTGTGTTCGCGAAAAGCCCATTCAGGAAGTACGATGGCCGCGCATGTCACATGCGTTCATCAGAACATGGAGTCACACGTAGAGATTATTGGACATGTCCAACAGCCTCCTTGCATGTCCTGTGTGCTCCTACTCGTATATTCTTGGAAAACTGCAGCAGTCACACACACACATATACGATTCATACAGCTACAGTTCAGTCAAGTCAAGTCGTATACCGTAAGCTAGCTGTCCCGAGAATGACGTCATTTTTCTAGTGCAAGAATTCTCGCTTTCGTGGCTCATCTGAGACCCTGTCAGGGGTCTTGAAAAAAAGTCCTGATAATCTTTTTGAACAAGCTTACATCTCTAAAATTTAATTTCATTGTATTCTTTGGGGGATTAGCTTTCCAAAAATGTATAATTTGTCCTATTTCTCATTTTATGGGACATTTCTCCGGTTATCTGCTTTAAGCCATGACCCTGGTTTGATTCCTGGCAAAAATATTTTTGCAACCTTTGTAAAAGGGAGGACAGCAATGGGGAATTTTTAATAATACATGTACATACATGTATAAATATCAGCCAGAAAATGGCTATTCAGTTATAGCAATATCATATTAGATTTCTTATACAGCATACCTTTATACCTATGAATAAATTCCTTTTTGATGAAAAGGCTGTTTAACGAAGTCTTCATGTACTGTTAATATCACAGGTAACCTTGGTCGAGTTGACTACATCACAGAGCATGAATATGATCTGTTTGTTAGACCTGATACCTGTAATCCAAGGTTTAGAGTCTGGTTCAACTTTACAGTGGAGAACGTCAAGGCAGATCAGGTCAGTGCAAATAATGCGTCAAAAATTTAGGATATATCACACAGTTACAAAATTCTTCCAAGTGCTTAACTTAGTTTAATAACCATTTTGTAACTGCCATATTTATTATACAGTACGTATGACCTATAAATTTCAATTATGAATATGATTAAAGATTAAAAAGCCCTAATGGCCAGCTAAAGTGGTTTCTGTGGTAGTTACAAATCCTCATTCTTCAAAACATTTTATATTTCCACAATGGACAAAGACAATAGACCAGTTTCTAGTTAGCACCCGTCACAAATGACCCCAAATATATCCACAGATATTTTAAACATGGAGAGGTCCCTTTTTGTGCACTTTAGAATAATTACTCTTGAAGTGATAGAGGTGCCTTGTGAATAGCTTTTGTTTCGCCTTTTGAAAAGAATACTTCCACCTGGGTATCATGGAATGCATCATTGGTGCGTAATTGAATAATGATTACATGACATTCATGAACACTATATCAAGTAATTGTGTCAGTGGGTTTTAGAATTTGTCACAGATGACCTTTATCTGCTCATGCTCAGATTGTATCTACGAACTGGCTTATTCAACCATGATAGAGACTTTTGCTAGTTTGCTTTTTGGTGGAGTGTATGCTGTCAATACTGAAGAGATTATGGAAGATTGAAGAAGTAATATATTGCCCTCTTTGATTTGGTCTTTAATTTGCTTGTAATTGTTTTTATTTTGTAGCGTGTGATTTTCAACATCGTTAACTTCAGCAAGACAAAGAGTCTGTACAGAGAGGGTATGGCACCAATGGTCAAGTCATCTAGTAGGACAAGATGGTAAGGTCAAAGGTCATATGTTGAAATATGTTATTGTCTGTTCTTCTATATTGTCAAGCTGTCTGGAATTACATTTATCAGAGTAGAGTGACACTTTAAGCATGAAAAACACAGTGCACTATGCATTTATATTTATTCTTATGTTGAAATATATTATGCGCCATGTTCGAAGTAATTTCTCTATCTCCTTATTTATGTGTTTCATTTTCTGTATCTCTCCTCTCTCTCTGTCTCATTATCATTCTTCTTTCTGTTAAGGTAATTAACTTTTAAGTTATTATTATTACATGAACTAAGGAAATTTCATACAATGGTTAATTTGTGTCCACTTAATTTACTTGTAGGAGATGGATAAAGATGAATAGATGCAATTACCGTAATAATTAGAATGTTACATACTTTGTCTGAAGACCAGTTAGGATATTTGGTGCTTGAAATTTGACTGGATACTTGTAATTGAAATGAAGTGAGGACGGAGGACAGACAAGATGACTGCTCTGTCTCTCAGCTAGAGAGAGAGAGAGAGAGAGAGGAGAGAGAGAGAGAGGGAGGGGGAGAGAGTGAGAGGGGGAGAGAGAGAGGTAGGGCGATAGAAAGGGAGAGAGAGAGAGAGAGAGAGGGAGGGAGAGAAAGGGCTTCATATTGACATCTCTTCATAGGCTTAATATGAAGTGTTTATTTCTTTTATTGTGATGGTACTGTTTTTCTGGTAGGGCTCAGCACATGTTTTCTTGATTTCATTTACACCAGAGAAATCATGTTTATTATATTTTTCTGCTTGAGCTTATGCTCCTAGCCTCTTTGTCACTTTACTGATGGTTCCACAAGGTTCATAAAATCCATCAAAAAACATTACCAGAAAGGTAGATTGTGTGTAGAGAGTATGAGTGACATTGACAATGAAATGAAGAGGAAGAAAATAAGAAAGGGAGAAATAGAGGAAGAAAATAAGAAAGGAAAAAAAAGAGGAAGAATAATTTTGTGAGCTACTTTACATGTATGTACAATTTTTTATGTGAGATAAATTTGTATTGATTATTTGTATCAGCAAGTATCCATTGTGACAACCTATGAGTTGCTAGAGAGTGAGTAAAGGGGGTATCTCACTGAGCAGCGAATTCTTGCGAATGTAGGGAATTTGGGGTTTCGTCAGGGTTCGTAAAAGGTTGCAAAGAAGTTCTCAAACAGTTTTTATTGTTGCAAACAGTTTTTCTTGTCGCAAAGAAATTTCTTTGCAAATTAATTTTTCCGCAAACAGTTGCAAGCGTTTGCATAACAGTCGTTATTACGTTTCGCTATATTTACTCGCTATTAAAAGTTCTTTTTGATTTGCCAATGCTACAGCGACCACCTGACCATGTCGCTAATGACAGAGGCGAACCCTGGTTTTCGCCAACATTCGTCAGAAAAGTTGGCGAATCCAAAAATCGCAACGTTCGTAAGCATTCACCGCTCAGTGAGATACGACCTTAAATGATCATCCTGTACACTAACCACTGTACCAACCCACCAACAAGAGTGAAGAAAAGACTGCAGCTGTTTAATACATGCAACTGTAGTATTTCAAATGCTTTATTTTGTAGAAAAATCTCTTTGTCACCATGTATTAAGTTAGCTCACCCTTATTGCTTGACCCAAGGCACTTAAGGTGTTTATAATTAACCCAATGCTGCCTGCCTGCCTGCCTGCCTGCCTGCCTGCCTGCCCATCTCTCCTCTGGTACACTAAGACAATTAATACATATTTTATATATTTCTACTCCATATTCTGGCTATAACCAGCCTCATCTCTGGCTTATAAGCACCCCTGCATTAACCATGTTCACATGTGTTGGGTATCCCATCCATTCCACACAGTCCATCACTGCAAATTTGAACCCATCCACAATAGCAAGTGACTGTTGTTCATACCAACTGAGCAGTGTTGGAGTAAGGGTTCTCTCCCTTGGTATTGGTAGAGATAGGGAGTGGTGCATAGAGGGCTAGAGGCAATTCACTCCAGTGCCATTATCAATCAATGCAGGATGCATTCTCTACAGACAAAGGCCTTTCATTGAGGCCTGGCTCCCATTTTCCTCTCCAAGATTTCACATTTATTAGGAATTAATGAATTTTTTGTTATTGGAGGCCAGAAATACATGCGAGAATAGTATGGCCGATGCCATGATTCCATTAGTAGCTTTCAGGCTAAGTGTGATTGACATTGACTTATTAGCTTTGATTGATTGCACGGCTAGTCTTTAGCACACCCATGTGCACAGAAATAGATCAAATTATGCTTGATAACTAAAATTATTTTATAGTTTATTGTTTTTGTTTGTTTACACTGTCAGAGTTTCTGTTTGAAGCCTATATATTTGGATAGCAAGAAGTTAGTTAGTTTGTTCTAAATTACTAAATTTGGGAAATCCTATATCTAGGATTGTACATTCATGTGTTTATGATAAATATTATCTTAATCTCATATAAGTTATTCTGAGCAGTAGCCCATGTTCGGTATAAGCTGCCTGATGTTTCATGCACTAATCCACTTGCAGTGATTGAATTTAGTTTTTGGCACTACATATTTTGTAATTGTGTAACGGGCATCAATAATTGGCTCATCTCAAACGCATGTAAACCTGATAAATGGGATATATAATGAACCAAATCTTCAGCTTTGATAGCAATGAAGCACTTTTTCTCTAGAATACAAAGTACAGTTTTTTCCAAGTCTATGTAGAAGGTTTGGTATATGTTTGGTTTGTGATTTGTGTGATATGGTCTTCTGATAAATGCAACAATTTCATTCATGGGGATTTCTGATCTATCAATAGGCAGTATGTACATGTATGTTTGTTATTGTGTTGAAATGGGCAAGTGAAGAGCTATTCTTTCTCATGAAGCAAGAAACTTAAAATCAAGAGTCCTTTTTATCTATTTTTACAGGCAGAGAATACCATCCAAGAATGTCTACTATTACCGATGTCCAGACCATAGGAAGAACTATGTGATGTCATTTGCTTTCTGCTTTGATAAGGAGACTGATCTCTACCAGTTTGCGTACTGCTATCCATACTCCTACACTAGACTACAGACATACCTCTCAGCTGTTGAGAAGAGACGATTGGACTTTGTCAAGAGAGAACTACTTTGCCTCAGTGTGGTAAGAATATGTTCCTCGTTTTGTGCTATATTATCTGTTTAAAGCCAGAAGGGCATTAACTCACATCATTTATCATGAGCCTTAACATCCTTCTTGCTCTCAGCAGACAATGTAGTGTTCCAATCTGACCTTTGTTTGGGAGATAATCCTAATTTCTGTTGTTGAATGTGGTAAGAAAATGTTCCTTGCTTTCCTTTGAAATGTTTTCCTTTTTCTTCTTTTAAGTCCATCCATTTGTTTTTATAATCTTTCCTTTGTAAGGGTGAACAGCGGTAGTTGCCTAGGACAAGCAGAAAACAACACCAGGCTAAAGAAAAAAAAGAAAACAAGTTTCTAGCTATCAAACAGTAAAAATCAGCGAAGTAATGTTGTCCACCGGGCAAAAAGTGTTTGTATTAGTGTCAAGCCTTTTTTATTTTATTCCTTATGATTTGAGAAAGAATACAACGGAGTGAAAAAGTGAAGGTGAAGTGAGAATCAGAGTGTAGAAAATTTGACAACTACTGTAAATGCGAAAATTTTCGCGGGTTGCGCGCTATTTTCGGCAAGCGCGAATTCTAGAACTCGCGAAAATATTAGCCTGATTTCTTATGCGGTTTGAATTGTGCGATACGGCACACCTTTTTGAGTGCGGGTGTGTAGTTGCACATGCCGTATGCATTTGAATGGACTGCGTGTGTGTAAATTAATAAATGGAGTGGGTGTACATGTACATACGAGTGAGCAATTGTGCAGCGCGAATTTAAGAACCCGCGAATATGTTTTGGGGTCGTTCCGCGCGAAAATAACAGCATTTACAGTAATAAAAACTTACATACCACACACATGCTTCCAGAATCTTAAAGGTACTTCATCCCTTTTGCGGACGTACAAAAAATTCTGCGAAACTTTGCAAGTTTTAGTAGACACTGCCTATGAAATTTCAGGGTGCGAAGTTCTATCATAACTCCTTTGTAAGAAATGGAAATCTTGCTTACATGTAAACTAGTAACGATTTTGAAAATTATGTAATTTTTTCGAGTCGAAAAATATGAAGTGTTACCAAATTCTAATTACTACTTAAAAGCAAATTATAATCCTTTTCACATCCACTCAAGTTTTCCAATTATAATTCTTTTGTAATTTATCCCACAATCACACAACTTCAAAATTTAGGGCTTCAAAAGGGATGAAGTACCTTTAATCTGTGTTCATGTTTCTTATTTTATCATGACAAAAGCATGTTATAAAAGAGGTAATGGCTTTGTTTGCACTTATCTTATCGTGTTGGTTTATTAACGGGATTATCAAGTCATTCAAAAGATCACTTTAGATTGAAATGAAAGTAAGCAAAGGATCGTGAAAAAAACAAACTTGAGAAAGCATATTACATCTGATTTTAGGGCATACATTACATACATGTAGATGTACATGAGCTGTAGTGCTAAGCAGTGTGCACCCGTTAAATCTTAACCCTAGGCATGTACAAAGCAAGAAGGCAATCTCACTAAGGCTGTTAATAGCACAAGACCTCAAGTCATAAACAAATGTGGGTTGCACGCTTCATTGAAACAAAGAGATTTAATTGAGAATGATGAATTGGATTGGATGGGTAGCGATGCAGGGAATTACACACTATTCCTGATTTGCTTTGCTTCATCTCCACTGGAGGATAACTGACAAATGAGGCCGTGGGCTCTCTTTAGACATGGACAAACTTTATATTTGATGAAAGAGAGAGGGCTTTGAAGCGAGTGCTAGAATCATCCAACTTGAAGAAGAAATGCATAATTTGAGATGAAAGGTACAGGACAATGACAGTATTAAAGTAGTTTGGGGTTTATGTGACTTCTAGGATAAAGACATTCACTAGAAGTGTTGTGGACAAAATTTGAAGGGATGTCTAAGAGTATTGAGCATATTTGTTTAATCAAAGAAAGCAGAGGGGCAGCTTTTTAGCCCGAAATATAAGTTTCTGACTGTCGTTTATCAGGTTAATAATTATATTTTCATTGAATTCATAATATAAAGCACGCCCTCTACTGTAGATGTATTTTAGCTGAAATGAGGCACAGTTCGTGTGTCATGAAGATGAGGTCTACTTCTGAAGTGTCATTCATTGATAATGATTGTTTTTATGCATGGCATTTTAAGAAATGAAAATGTCATATGCCTGTATGCTATATTCAGATATATATAGGATGTAGAAAACAAGGGCTGAACAAAATGATTGATTTTTTGTTGTTGTATATATTATGCAATTGCAAACAATAGCCACTTCAGGTATCAACAAATAATTGTTGACAGTTGGGCAAGCCAGGAGTCCCCACAAGGAGAGTCCTGGATAGCCCAATCAAATTGGTTTGCTGCTTAGATAATGTTATATATGCCTATACACCATTCACAAACAAAAGTAACAAAGCATAATTTCATTTTTTTGTCTAGTGAGAAATTTAACGAGGACCCCAAATAGAACAAAACAAAATTGGCTTACCCGTATTTCATTTCCGTGTTAAAGATTAATGAACAAACACACTTATAGATTGAAAAGCCTGTCATTTCCTTGCCGTAATGCATTTTGAATAGCACAGTGTTCACACAAAGGCTAGAAATGGGACAAGGTTGTGAGGAAGTCTGAAAGACAAAGGAATCGCTTTCACAACGGTTAAAAGCACATCACTTTGTTACGAGACAAACTTTTTGTCCCGCTGGTGAACAGGAAAAATCTCCATTACCAGTACACAATGATCAAGCAAATTGGAATGATGTGGCCCAGATTTGAAACTGATTTCGGACTAATTGATACTGACAAAGCATGATTCACATTTAGCTTATGAAGTATGAACAATCCTGGCAAAGGTTAATTTGATTAAAAGATCAATATGCAGCTAGCATTATAAACATTTGTCATAGGTATGAGATAAATGTATGAAAGTTTGACAATTGAGACAAAGTTGATTTTGTGCACAAGGCAATGGATGAGTCCATGGGATGACGATTAAATGCTCTTGCTTTTTCTTTGTTTGAAATAGAATTCTTAATGATGTGTTAAATGTATTTGAATGAACGTGGGGATGCAGAGAGAGATTGGATTGGTAATGTGAATACAAAGGTGGGAGCAAGACAGGAGCAAGACAGGAGAAATAGAGAAATACATACATGTAAGAGTGTATATGAAAGGAACATGAACAGAAAGTACTTGGAGAAGTACAAAAACAGAACATTTCTCTGAAAAAGCAGTAATGTTTAATTTATCTGCTTCTTGCCATACATGTATGAAGGGTATTAAAGCTTGCTTTTCTTTTGAACATTTGTGGTAAGACAAAATATGGTAATGCAACAAAAAAGGATATGTGCAGAAAGATTTGCTCTCTCTGCTCATGCATATATGGTAGTTTTTTAGGGCTCTGATCCAAAGTTATTAAGCCACTCACTGTATGTGGGACATTATCCTGAACAGGTTAAACATCAGGTGATTCTTGAAATGTCAATGCTATTGGTTTACCAAGGTGAGGTATAAGTGCATGTCTGGTCTATGCCCAGAACTTCCCAAAACTTGAAAAACAAAACTCTCAAGTTGCTCGTGAATATTCAAAGTCACTCCTGAGTGGCAATAGAGATAGGGAAATATTTCAAGTCCATACCCGAGTTTCAAAAAATTAGTCTTGAGAACGCAGTACCCTCAAGCCTTCCCGACGTCTACAAGCTCTTTCTGTCTCATGGTTAGGTATAGCCTTCAACCAATCAGGGGTTATTGAAAATATTTCCGGGAGCACTCTAAGAGGACCGTGCTGGCACAGAAACTCAAGTCTTGATTGGAAAATGCTGTAGGGTATCAAGACAAGTCACAGCACCAAAAGCATTATGGAAACACACTAACAGCTTATCCCTGCAGATTGACACGCACACGTACCCAACCTTTACAAGTGCCCCCTAAAGTTATGAGCCACCATCAAAGATTTTCTTTTCTCTCTTTGTTTTTGTTCTCTTGTAATCCTTTGCTACCAAATGCTTTGCCTGGTGGAATACCTGGTGCATTTATTTGTTTACCTCTACCGCCATACACTATCTTGAGAATGCAGCCTAGGGGTTGATTTCTGCTCTAAATGCATGAGTTCCTTGTCTTCTACTCTCTGCCGGGCTAGATCCTCTAAAGCACTGCACCACATACAAGCACTTGATTTCGGTTTGAAATAACCGTCATCCATAATTCATCCGCCATGCATTTGCATCGGGGCTGCGCTGGCACTCGAGCTTCCACAAAGCGCACCATTGAGTGGTCCTGCCACAGGGCACACGCACGCGTGTACTGGAGCGCTGCTTGCCCTACGTAAATTCTCCCCTCCTATAAATTCAGTAGGTCCCCCACAAATGGATTTGCCAACAAACAGAAATCGAACTCCTAGACTTTTTAACATTCCCAAACATGAAGTATGTCATGCTGGTATTCTTTTCCATTCCTCTTTCAGATCTGTTGTTAGGAAGAGAGATTGTTTCTTGCCCTCAGGGGCTCTCTCCTTTGATGCACTAAAAATGACCCGGCTTTTCTTCCCTCCTCTGGCAATCTTTTTAGTAACATTTGGATTTTGCCCTTTGCTTCTTATTTTTTGAAAGAATTTCTCAAATGTTGTCTCAGGGCATTTTAATTGATCTGCATTCACCCGTACTTGGAGTTGTGAACATTAAGTGTATTTGATATTCAGACAGCTGCATTTTATATCTATTTTTGATATTTAGGTTTATGTGAGCAAATAACATGTTTGTGCAGATGAATTTAGTTTTCATCAAATTTATGAGAATAATACAGGTATTAAAACTCAATTTAATTAATTTACTCATACTGACTTTGTTTCAAGTAAGTATGGAGTTAGTTATTTGGCTTCTGAACCGAAAAGGAGAAAATTAAATGACCTACTATCTATAACACCCCATTGACCTGTATACATGTAGCAAGAGCTCTTGGTCCAATTCTGTAATTAGAGATATTGGCAGGGACCTAAATCTTTTCATTTCCTTGCCCAATGCTTGTAAATGACCATTCATTACTTATTGACCCTTCATTACTTATTGACCCCTGCAAAATTCGACTGGATTTTTAAATCTGCAGTCTATATTTCAGTTTATATATAATGAATAGATTAAAATCTAATGTTTGATTCTTGGCCCCACATGTTTAAGCACAAATGGTCCCTTGTTTACCCAGTGGTATTGAAGGGTCAAAAAGCAGATATTTCAATGAAGAATCTGGCTTGTTTATCTTATATACATGTATTTGTTTTTTTAAATGTCAATTGAAAGTGTATGGAGCAACATCCAGAATGAAACAGAATATGAGAGAGAGAGAGAGAGAGAGAGAGAGAGAGAGAGAGTGTGTGTGTGTGTGTGAGAGAGAGAGAGAGAGAGAGAGAGAGAGAGCGAGACAGGGAGAGCATGACAGAAAGAGAAAATTAGATAGATAGACTGGTCGCCGCACAAATATGCACGCTCCGCCCGAGCTCGAGCTCTCGTGCGAGATTCGGTCGGCTTCGTGCAGTCCAAATGTAATCCCACTTAGTCCAACGGACGCGTTCGACGCACAAACTTTGTGTACGAGTGAATGGGGCTTACACAGTCCTGACTTTCCCCACGGCCGCCGGTGGCGTATCCCTTTAATAGAGTATCTTTGTTAGATGTTAACATACTGAATATAATGTGTACATGCTGAGCGTTTAATATACCCCTGAAACAATGGATACCAGATTATAGAAGAAATGCACTGTAGAACCATAAAGTAGCTTTATCTTGTAATAGCATTAGATTTTATCTCCTAATAGCATCATTCATAAGTTTTGAAACAGTTTTCCTACTAGGACTGTATGCATAATCCATTTATGTTGCTTATATAGCAGAAATCAGGCAATTAAAGATGCTTCTTACTGTATTCTAGATACTTCAGATCTGTCAATTTGGTCAAGCGCAGGATGAATGAATGCATTCTTTGCTTGTGGTAGCAGGGATAGAGGTAGAGAAGCATGATAGTAGTCGTCCCAACTTCTTAGGTAACCACCAAAAAGTATAAAAGAGTAAGTACTAATAGGCAAGTAGATAATGAATAGTCCTTCAGTACTTACTAGTTTGTGACAGCTTGGATGTTTGAGAGGCGCCATCTAACTTGGACGGACCAAATGAAATAATTGCCAATTTGACCCAAACATCTCTCTATTAATTGTGCTTTCAAGAGAAAGGAATTAGCTTCAATGACCTGCCATTAAAGCTTTTAACTTCTGTCTGCCTGCTTGGCTGGTATTCTTTTATTTATTTGACTTTCATTGGAGCTTTACAAACCTTTATCCCTTATAACTTTCCCTCTTTTCTTGCATGATTTCAAAGTCTTTTTCTTCCAAGTAATAGTCAGTATAACCATTAGCCTCATACAATACATGTATACCTTTCCCCTTTCTTATAACACACGTTCCTTCCTGATATACTACTGTAGTAATCATTAACCTCATGGAAAATTTACATTTTGAAATGTAGCTGAAGTTTCTCAATTACTTGTATAATGTCATATTTCAGGTGGATTTATTTTCATCAGATACATGTATGTACTGTATTGATTTAGATAAACATTTATTTACTATAAGACCAGGAACTTTTTTCATGTAAGAAATTTGGATGAATTGTTATTGATGGTATTTTTTTGGTGGCATAAAGTGTTTTTGCGTATCACAAAATTTAGTGTTGTGATTCCATTATTTCATGGCATGGCAGACAGATAAAGAAAAAGAGAGAACAAGAAGTGTTGTGATTCCATTATTTCATGGCTTGACAGATAGAGAGAAAGAGAAAAAGAGAAAGAACAAGAAGTGTGATTCCATTATTTCATGGCTTGACAGATAGATAGAGAGAAAGAGAGAAAAAGAGAGAGAACAAGAAGTGTTGTGATTCCATTATTTCATGGCTTGACAGATAGAGAGAAAGAGAAAAAGAGAAAGAACAAGAAGTGTGATTCCATTATTTCATGGCTTGACAGACAGATAGAGAGAAAGAGAGAACAAGAAGTGTTGTGATTCCATTATTTCATGGCTTGACAGATAGAGAGAGAGAGAAAAAGAGAAAGAACAAGAAGTGTGATTCCATTATTTCATGGCTTGACAGATAGATAGAGAGAAAGAGAGAAAAAGAAAGAGAACAAGAAGTGTTGTGATTCCATTATTTCATGGCTTGACAGATAGAGAGAAAGAGAAAAAGAGAAAGAACAAGAAGTGTGATTCCATTATTTCATGGCATGGCAGACAGATAAAGAGAAAGAGAGAACAAGAAGTGTTGTGATTCCATTATTTCATGGCTTGACAGATAGAGAGAAAGAGAAAAAGAGAAAGAACAAGAAGTGTGATTCCATTATTTCATGGCTTGACAGATAGATAGAGAGAAAGAGAGAAAAAGAGAGAGAACAAGAAGTGTTGTGATTCCATTATTTCATGGCTTGACAGATAGAGAGAAAGAGAAAAAGAGAAAGAACAAGAAGTGTGATTCCATTATTTCATGGCTTGACAGATAGATAGAAAGAGAGAAAAAGAGAAAGAACAAGAAGTGTTGTGATTCCATTATTTCATGGCTTGACAGATAGAAGAGAGAAAAAGAGAAAGAACAAGAAGTGTGATTCCATTATTTCATGGCTTGACAGATAGAGAGAAAGAGAGAAAAAGAGAGAGAACAAGAAGTGTTGTGATTCCATTATTTCATGGCTTGACAGATAGATAGAGAGAAAGAGAAAAAGAGAAAGAACAAGAAGTGTGATTCCATTATTTCATGGCTTGACAGAGAGAAAGAGAAAAAAAGAAAGAACAAGAAATGTTGTGATTCCATTATTTCATGGCATGGCAGACAGATAGAGAGAAAGAGAGAGAAAAGGAGAAAGAACAAGAAGTGTTGTGATTCCATTATTTCATGGCATGACAGACGGATAGAAAGAGAAAAAGAGAAAGAACAAGAAGTGTTGTGATTCCATTATTTCATGGCATGACAGATAGAGAGAGAGAGAAAGAGAAAGAACAAGAAGTGTCATGATTCCATTATTTCATGGCTTGACAGACAGATAGAGAAAAAAAGAGAAAGAACAAGAAGTGTTGTGATTCTATTATTTCATGGCTTGACATACGGATAGAGAGAAAGAGAGAAAAAGAAAGAACAAGAAGTGTTGTGATTCCATTATTTCATGGCATGACAGACAGATAGGTAGAGAAAGAACAAGAAGTGTTGTGATTCCATTATTTCATGGCTTGACAGACGGATAGAGAGAAAGAGAGAAAAAGAAAGAACAAGAATTGTTGTGATTCCATTATTTCATGGCTTGACAGATAGATAGAAAGAGAGAAAAAGAGAAAGAACAAGAAGTGTTGTGATTCCATTATTTCATGGCATGGCAGACAGAAAGAGAGAAAGAGAGAAAAGGAGAAAGAACAAGAAGTGTTTTGATTCCATTATTTCATGGCATGAAAGACGGATAGAAAGAGAAAAAGAGAAAGAACAAGAAGTGTTGTGATTCCATTATTTCATGGCATGACAGATAGAGAGAAAGAGAAAGAACAAGAAGTGTCGTGATTCCATTTCATGGCTTGACAGACGGATAGAGAGAAAGAAAAAGAGAAAGAACAAGAAGTGTGATTCCATTATTTCATGGCATGACAGACAGATAGATAGAAAGAGAGAAAAAGAGAACAAGAAGTGTCATGATAACATAATTTCATGGCTTGACAGACAGATAGAGAGAAAAAGAGAAAGAACAAGAAGTGTTGTGATTCCATTATTTCATGGCTTGACAGACGGATAGAGAGAAAGAGAGAAAAAGAAGTGTTGTGATTCCATTATTTCATGGCATGACAGACAGAGAGAAAGAGAGAACAAGAGAAAGATATAAGAAGCTACATGTAGATAAAATAGTTACTATGCTTTACTCTGCAATTTAGATATAAAGCAGCCTCAATTTGAAGAGTTTGTTTTAAAGACTATAATATAATACTTGTAATTAAGGAGGTAAGTACAGGGGTTACTTTAAGTGGTGTTGGTTATTAGTTCTTGAGGCTAAATATTCTTTTGCCCCATGTACTTTAAGCACTGCTAATATAGTTAAAAATCTGCCAAGATGTTCTCCCATGTTACCAAAATGTTGCTAGGTCTAAATAGAAATAGAAATAGGTTGATGTAAACCTTTGAGAGATAGCTGATCAATTAGCAAATTTGTCTATTTCCTCTTCTCTAAAAACGTAGCAGTAGGCATGTCGAACGGAGTCCCATTGTCTAGCAGGGGTGCTTGGTTTTTAAAGTCTCCTTTTGTCTCGTGGCTCATCACAATTTAACGATGCAAGGTGGGAGCGCGTGCCGAGGTGTGAGTGAGATGCCTCTTTGATTTATTACACGCAGCTTTTGAGAAGGTTCAAAGCGGCTTCAACAATAAATTAGGGCTGATGAGAGGGGAGGGGCATCTGTATCGTCATGGTGATGGCATGAAATTTTAAATCGTGGTTTGTCTCTTCTGTGGAGACGGATAGTCCATGTCGGATTCTGGTCAAAGTTGGCACCCCTCTTTCTAATCATCTATTATTCATATCTTAGCATTAATATGTCTACTAAAATAACAACTATGGAGACGACAAAAGACAAAACCTTGTGTTGAGAAGAATTACAACAATACTCACTACTTTCTATGCTGCTTTTTTCATTCTCATATATCTGATCTATTTTGTGTTGCCATATCATGTGAATCGCTATCAGATGTACAATAAAACTCAGTGAATAAGATCTTCAAATTGAACAGGGACAAATTTTGAAAAGTCCTTTGCCATATTTTTTCCATATTTTTTCCATGGAATTGATTCAGACAATTTGAATTTCTTTTATTCATGTTAGATAAGAAAATGAAAAATGTCACCTTCATTGGTCTTATGCCAAACCACCCTCCCAGTTGATTTCCTTATTCACCCTGTGTACCCATTCACATCATTTCATGTTACTTATTCACCTAAAACATCAACAAGTGGATGTAATGAATACATGTACAGTGTACGTTTATTTTGTTGCTCCAAGCTCAGCTAGACAATGACAAGAATGGGTTGAAATGCTTATTATTTATAATTTAGAAAGGGCATTGGTAGAAATTGTGTAAAGAAAAATATCCCTTTTGATTATCAGTCACTGCAGAGTAATTCACATGGTTATATGGGCATTTGTACTGTGTATTATCGATACAGATGTAGCTTTGGTATAATCTGAATGTACAGACACAATTAATTTCTGTCCTCTCTAATCCCCATGTTTTTGATTACACAGAACACAGTCACACAAATCCTCATTTAGCTTGGAGCTGTACATTCAATATCACTGTGGGCCCTTGTGAATAATGTATCATGAACACTTCATTTAATTATACATCTAAGAATAGACTAAAAACAAAGTCTGGAGCTAATTTGTTCCTTTCACTGGAAGAAGGAGAAGGAGAAGGAGGAGAAGGAGAAGGAGATGGAGGAGGAGGAGAAGAAGGAGGAGGAGGAGGAGAAGGAGAAGGAGGAGGAGAAGGAGGAGGAAAATGAGGAAGAGGAGGAGAAGGAGGAGAAGGAGATGGAGGAGGAGGAGAAGGAGATGGAGGAGGAGGAGAAGGAGGAGGAGGAGAAGGAGGAGGAAAAGGAGGAGAAAGGAGGAGGAGGAGGAGAAGGAGAAGGAGGAGAAGGGGGAGAAGGTGGAGAAGGAGGAGAAGGAGGAGAAGGAGGAGGAAAAGGAGGAAGAGAAGGAGAAGGAGGAGGAAGAGGAATGAGAAAGAGGAAGAGGAATGAGAAGGAGAAGGAGAAGGAAGAAGAAGAAAGAAGAGTGAGATGAGAAGAGAAGGGGAAGAAGAAAATTATTAGCAGAAGTATTACATTTTGTATTTAGTGGCAGCAGTGTTCATCATTTTGGCATGCACAGTACATCATAAGGCAGCATTGTGTAACTCCCACACATCATTCCCAAAGGGAATCAGAGAATATATAGGCAATTAAATGATAGAAATCACTCCTGTATTGTGTTTAATTTGATTATCTGCCAATCCAATGTTCATCGTTGAATAGCTGTGTTGTGTAGCAGTCATTGTTCTATCATAACAATGCTATAGAGTAGAGCTAGATGAGCTCTACTAATGGATATAATCTGTCTCATGCACAAAGTACAAATGGAGGGCATAAAGCGATTGATGACTAAAAATGAGATGAACTTGCTAGAACATGATTAGAAATTTTAACATGAATGTTAGTTTTTCTCAGAGCTAGGATAAAGTATATCTTTATTTTTCAAATTTTAAAAATGTGACATTGTAAGGAATTGGGGATGATTTTTCATTTGAATGATAGATGAAGATACATGTAGACATAGACTAAATATTGAATAACTGAAATTAGGTAATAGCAGATTTGTCTCTGCAAGATAGTGAAAATATGAACATGACCATTTAGAAGCAAATAACTTTTGCAAAAATTGTTTTGATAGATTAGGAGCAGAATATCTGTTACAGATTATGCCACTTTTTTAAAGACTACAATATATATGGACAAAATGTGTTATCTATAGTGCGGATATAATGTGGAAAATATTTGATTGAGAGTTTGGGGAAGAGCATGGAAAGCAAACGAATGAGGTTTAATTTACGTTCAGTAAAATACTACAGTGGAATGAGAACGTTGATTTTGTTTCGATAATTTTTGTTTTTTGTGTGTTAGTGTGTGTCTGTGTGGAATCCAATTGCTTATATATGCATGATCAAGACACAGTATTACGCATGGTTAGAAGTGTTTTGATTATCATAATCATTATTCTAGGAGTAAGAACTGAAAACCTCGAAAGGTCATGCAACTTGCAAACAAAACTGAAAATAGCCTCTAATATGGTGTTCAATGGATAAGCACCAGGCCATTGTAGTGAATGACTATTTTCTATTTGATATTCTTCTCTCGTACTCTTAACTGGGTGCAGAATGTGAGGCGTTGAGCGAGGGTTGGTGATCCGTCTCTCTGACAGGCTACACCTGTATGCAGTGAATGTAGCCATTGTATAGACATCCTGAACCCTTGTAGCAAGCAGTCTTATTCTAAACGCCCATATCATGTATGCCTTTAATCGACAGGTGCCTTATACCCTTCTCATGTTTGCTTTTGTCTAGCACAGATTATCACAGGCAGAATACAAAAAGTACATTGACTCTCCATCCATCTCCCACCCCCATCTCATCTCATCTCATCTCACTGTCCCTGTTATCTGTGCATCCTAAAATAAGAGGTGTGTGATTATTTTCTCTCGAGTCGCATCACTGGCAAGCAATAGAATGGGGGAGATGGAGCGCAGAGTGGACTGATGCATCAGTGTAGAATAGGTTTCCTTTCTACCTCTATTATTATCTGGTGATAAAAGGGGAAGAGGTGTTGGAAGCATTCTTTCTCTCTCTCTCTCTCTCTATCTCTCTCTCTCTCTCTCTCTCTCTCTCTCTATCTCTCTCTATCTCTCTCTCTATCTCTCTCACTTTTTCTCATTCTTTGTTTTGCTTACTCTCTCTTGTCCTCTTTCTTTCTGTCTGTCTCTCTACTTTATAACCAGCTCTTCTCTCTCTCTCTCTCTCTCTCTCTATCTCTCTCTGTCTCCCTTTCTTTCTTTATCTCCTTATTCTTGTAATGTCTATCCTTTTTTTGTCTGTCTTTCTGGCTCTCTTTCTCTTGACCATTGTTCCATTTTCCCTCCCTCCCACTCCCTCCCCCTCCCCATCTCTCTCTCTCTTTCTCTTAGTCCAGAATAGATTGCTCAAATTGATATGATACAGTGTGAGCCAATATCTCCTGGGATATTGTCAAATGAACATGATTCCTCTCAATTTTAGAAATTGGAACACACGACACCTGTGATCTTCATGCCGAATACAACGCAAACTTTGTGTGCCTAATGACTAATACCAAGCAGAGCTAGATGTGACGTCGTCGCACATTATGACTAGATTACTGGAACTCTATTATTTGTTCTGATGGGTTTATTTTGCTATATCACATATTTATATTCAAATACATGTAATGGACATGTTGCAGGATTAAAACACATGTTCAAGGAATGAATGTGTCCATTACATATCAGCTAGAAAACGGATGTTCATTTTATTGGTTTTCATTCTGAAGAGAAAAATAATCTTGTTTTTCTTGCTGATGGTCTGAAAAATACCTCTGGAAAATATTATTTCATTAACTCACCTAGTATAATTTCTTTGTAAAAAACAAAGAAAAAAAACTGCATATTCAAATGAACATGAAGTGTTTTTTTATATTTAGCTTGACTTTAGTCCATAAAACACATATTACCCATACAGAGTGATGCACAAAAGTGTCTTACCTAGTAGGTGTAAGCACGTTGCTGCCAATGCATGCATTATTTCTATTGAACCATCTCATGAATTGGGGTAATTAGATGAGAACTCCTTATTCAATGAAGTCTCTCATTTTCTGGTTCCATTCCTGAACCAGGCATGTTTAGCTAAACAAGCAGGAAAGGATGAACAGCAGGAGATAATGAATTAAGTGCCTGACTTAGCGCAAGCACAGTAGGGAGAAGGTTGGCCGTGGGAGCCAGCCGACAAACCGTATGGACGTGCAGAGAACCGTGACGGCCCCCTCTTGTGTTTGTCCGGTCGAGCTGAGCGAGAAAACTGCCCATGGTTGGTCGCGTGCCGTTATCTCCACACAGTGGAGGAAAGGGAGAAAAAGCGAGACAAAAAGCTGTCAGATTAGAATGATGATGAATGCAATATGCCTCGTCTTTTTGATTTGACAGATGTGACATGTCTGTCACCTCAGATATTAACCCTTAGACTACTCCAGTCAATGGTCCCTAGGCTGTAACATGCAATCACTATGATATATACATGTCTTTCTTAATTCTTGGAATGCATCAGCCTACCTTGCCTTGTATGCGTTTTTATACTTGAGCTAGTATAAGCCATACATATATCTTCACCCTTTTACAACTAAAGTCTCGCATAGGATCGTAATGTTCAAGCCCTGTAATGGTAATTGAAAAATAAGGACAATATATAGATGAATGGAGTGATTTAAAGATTTCCTCAAGATGCTGATATAACACACAAGAAGAGTAAAAACAGGTGCATTTATTGTAGAATCTAATAGCTAGCAGACAAGGGGGTAGGCTATTTAATATAGATGAATGAAGAGTTAATACAACAGTTTTCTTAATTACATGTAGGTATTTGCCAAATACTTGTGAAATGACATTTTAACACTTGAGACCAGGATGGTCTAATCAATCTGAAGATTGATTTTACACCAATCTTCTGCCTAATGAATGTTTTCCCTTCATGTGTTGCTGTTCCTATAATTTACATCTTGTTTTGGTCCTTTTGGAATTCTTTCAAATCATTTCTTTGTTTTTTTTTTGAAGACATGATATTAATTGCTTTCACACTTACATGTAGCAGATGGTGCATGCATAGCTTTACAAAGATGGAACAGACAACATGTGCAAAGTGTGAAAATATAATGACAAAGTTTCATTGTCTCGCACCCACACACATCTACATCATTTTTGCATTCTTGTCCAAATAAGAAGAAAGAAATATGTGTAATTTTTCTTCTACTTAAAAAAAAAATCTTATTTGATTCCTGAAAAGCAACGTCTCGTATATATTTCCATGTACGTTTCCCTATTTTATGACAGTAATATTCTGGACAATGTTGCTTTTAAAGATTTTCATACTTTCATATGCTTACACTATTTAATTAAGAAAAGTAGAAAGGAGATGAGACAGTCATATGTGAATATGCACACATTGAGTTATTCAAATAGACCTGTTTACTAAGTGATTCAAATTTTATGCATACTTTTGAAACAAAAGTTGTTCTTGACAACCTGAATGCTTGCCAGAGCTTGCCAGACATAGCAACAAGTAATGTATGCAAACTGGATTCCAAGTATTGTAGTTCATTCATTAATAACAGGTTAATGGAATACCTCGTTACTAGGTCCCCAGGAAAGAAACATCCATAAATTCGAATCACTTAGTAAACAGGTCTATTTAATGTTGATGTTGATGTCCTAAAAGTTTACCTGAGCCTTGCCTGACATACAAAAAAACTATTGAATTCAAGATGAATTCCATGGTATAAGGGATGCTAGCCTAGTTTATACCAGTAGTTTAATACGGGGAAAGGCATCCATAAATTTAGATATATTGTATGTAAGATAGTAACGGTATGTTTCTTTTCAATATGATGCTAACCCATCATGAGTCATTCCTTTCAGCTGTTTTTCATACTATGATTTGTAAAGTTACATTTTGCTTGGATTGGTAGTTGCTAGGTTGGCAAAGATCATGCAAGTATGTTAGGAATTCACATGTTTTGGAAACAACAATCTGCCTAAAATTTTAATACCACACAATATGGCTACTTGAATAATGTAAAACATAAAAGAAATTTCACAGGTGAATAAAGTAGCAAAATAGGGGGTGGGGCTCAAGCTAAAATTGTTCTCTGACCACTTAGATTATAAATCAACAAAATAACTTTCAACAGAAAAAAACTTTTCTGGGTTCGCTGTTGGTTGTATTTTTTCAAAATAAAATTGTCTTTATTGCAAAAATGACTTGCAAAGTACAGCACTCTTGTATAAATTTAATGAACGAGTTATGACAGAAATTTTTCTTTAGCATTTATGAAAGGTTCGTGTTTTTCTTGCTGTTTTATATTTTTAATTCCTCAGCCCTCCATCTTTTTTAAGACGATACCTCTTATTCCCCCTCTCTCCCCCTTTTTTTTTTTTTCTCGCACTCTCTCAGTGTCTGTTGAGACGTCATAAGTTTGGAAACGTGGCCAGGATAGCTAAATAAAGCTTCCCAACAACTCACCTTTCCTAACACACACTATTGATTATTTCATTGTATAGATCATTTGAGGTTACATCTATAATGCAGGACCATGCACCTGAACGAACGGCCGGTATCTCAAAGTTATGTTTTCACCTGCCGACCCCTTTCCCAGTTTAAAAGGTCCCTCTAATCATGCACATAATTGACACTGTTTGAGCTTCAGGAGTTGACCTGTATTCCAGTTGTGCCAGATTTCTTTCCATTCTTTGTGAAAGCTTTTCTTTCCCTTTTTACAGGTGTGTTATAAGGCTGCTGAAAGCCAGGTAGATGTCTGCACTTATTTGTTTGCCTTCAAAGAGAGAGAGAGAGAGAGAAGAGAGAGAAGAGGGAGAGAGAGAGAGAGAGAGAGGGGGGGGGGGACAAAGAATCAAAGTGAGAGGCAGACAGACAACTTCACAAAGCTTTTGATTTTAATGGACTCGGGGGAGGGTGCTCTTTAATCTAGAGCTGTTAACGATACTACAGGTTTGTTAGCCTAAATCATTTACAAACAGGTGGTTTTACCCAAGAAATATCACTGGCACCTACCCTTTTGATTTTGGAACCCATGTTAAAGATAAAGTTGAGTTCTGGTCATGTGATTACACTGTTATTAAATTGTGAACTTTCTCAAAGCAATTTGGAAAGGTTGATCATGTCGACATAAGAATTTGTGTATACTGTGAGGTTTTAGAATCATAAAAATGATAAGAAATTTACCCAATCTTGCTGAAGAAAACATGCACTCAGCGGCTTAGCTAGAGGATATCACACCCCCCCCCCCCCAACTGAAAATTGCTCTCAGCAAAAAAAAAGAAAAAAGGCGGGCAAAAAAAGGAAGCCGAAAAAAGGAGAAGGAAGGAAAAAACAAAAGAAAAGGGAAAGGAAAGGAAAACAAAAATAGAAACAAAAAAGGAAAGGAAAAGCAGCAAAAATTGGCCAATATTTTTTTTGCTCGCTTGCAAAAACACTGGAACTTAATATTCTGATAAAAGGCATCCCCCTTCAGCAATGGGTTACAGCCTCCCCCCCCCCCAATTTTTTTTCTTTCAAATTTCCAATATTCGGGCAAGAAGGTGCCAGAATATCCACATATTTTGGCAACGAGGTACCCGGATAATTATGTAACTTCTGTACATTTTCACTGCAAATTTTTTTTTTAAAATTGTTTGCTCGCTCGCAAAAATATAGAAATTGAAAAGCTGATATTCGGGGAAAAATTCGTCGGTGGGGGTAGAGCATTTTTGTCAGCAAATTTGGGTGTCACACCACCCCCCCATTCAAAATGTTCCAGTGATGCCCCTAGTGACGCTCCTGTATGCACTACACATAGAAATGGGTATATGGGACTGCACACGCACGTGGCATGAATGTTTGGCTCGAACACTTCAGCTATTTCTCATCATATTTCAGATATGAGGTCATTCGAGGAGCAATTCTTTTCATGGCACATGTCTACTATGATGTTCATCCAAACTGACATAAAAAAATGAGGAAGCTGACCAACTATTTTTTCACCTTTCCCAGAACTTAACCTTCTGTTCAAGCACTGGAGACTTTGTGTAACTTAAGCATGTGTATGCTCTGTAGGTGTTTATAATTCTACTGGCAAGCTTTGTTCAGGTAACATTATAGATGTAGGATAGGAAGAATAAGAGTAATCTGTCATTAACAAATGCTGGACCTTACATATCGAATCAATGGGTCAAAAGTTATGTGCAATATATTTCAGTTGTAGATTGTTTTAAAAATTCCCTCAAAATTGTTTTCCATTATGTTTACATGTACGTTGTTCTTTGTTTCATCTTTAGATATTATCCTTTGTTGCTAGAGCTCATTAGATATGTGGAGTTGGTTCATTACAAATTATTTGCTTTAATATCATTATTTTGATTAGATACATGAGTCATGAAATGATTAACAACTGAGAAAGTTACATTTTCATATCATTTTGCATTTCTTGGAAATTATATCATTTCTAAACCAAATGTGTATGTTGAAGCTATATGGCTGTGGATTTATGTGACTGACAACATGTATATTAGAAAACAATCAATTCCAATATATAGCATCAGCATATTAGTCTGGTGTCTACTATGACATTAGTCGTTTCATCAATGTGCATCTCTTGTATACCAGCGCTAAGCTTATTATTTTGGACACATGGGGTGTTTTTAGATAATGGATCTTTTTTCCCTTTCTCCCAGTGGCCTTGAAAGCGTACTCCATAAAGTGCATGCATAGAGCTTTTGTCTGTTGGAGATCTAGTGTGTTTTATTATACCTCAAAATGGTGAAAGCTTTTTAGTATGGCCATGAATTAAGGTCATAGTAATCTTGGTTTGTAATTACAAAGCTGGAGGGGTTTTTTCCATTGTGTGTCCGTAGCATACTCTACATGGACTGGGCTAGAGTATTTAAAACAATTATTGATTTTTTTTCCTTGTATCGGGTGTCATGTGGAATAAAGCATCTTTTTGATTAGGGAAATACAAGATTGTTATTCAAGAAATAACTGCCTATTTAAAAAAAAATGTATTGGTTGGTAAATGCATGGAAGGAAGACAAAACATGAAAATTGGTGCAATAAGGTCGAATAAAAGAAATAAGTAATAAGCACGAGACAATGCTTTAAGCACGTATCAATCAAAATAGTATATACAATGTACATTCTGAAAATTAGCCTCAATTCAAGATTTAATAGGATTGAAGAGTGACAATGTTTTCAAAATGGTAGATTTAAATCTTGGAGCATGTTGAATATGTCCTTCATAACACTGGATTCAGCAATAATTAGGTAGTTACAATATATTTTTTAAATGCCTCTGAATATTGATTCAACAGTTAATTTAGAGCGTAGGCCTACATGAATTAACATTAATAAAATGAACATCTAGTCCCTGATATTAGTTGAACTGTCTGGTGAGAATGATAACGTAAAGCATGGGCGGAAATATACAATTCTTTTCCTCAGGAGGGGACATAACAATAAGTTGTCCCCCCCCCCCAATGAATAGAATTACGTTTAACACATCTCCGCCACTGATGCAGAGGGTCACATATCTCCCAATCTTCAGCAGTATTATGAAAATGAACAAGCAACTTTCTCTTCTTTTTAAGTTTGTAATGAACATAATGAAAATAGGTTGGGTTTGGGTTCATATTTTACTCTTTGTATTTTCATTTATACTGTACTGAAAAATTATAATTTGGGGGTGAATCACAAAGCTTGTATGATATTAGGCAAGTGTGCATTTACACAGCATTTCACTTTGGTAATAGTGCATTTACACAGCATTTCACTTTGGTAATAGTGCATGTCTTTTTATTGCCACTGAGGGAGCCCTTTCATAATCCTCACAGTGACTCTCTCATCTTTGCATTGCTGGTGTCCATAGGTTCACATCTGAGCTAGATTGCATACATTGTATTTAACACTTAATACAGCACTTGCAGTATACTACCCCATCAGCTTTTGATTATTTCATTTCCCCCCTGTTTATTTGTGATCTGTTTCCTGTTCAATGTTGCCATCAGTTTTTCCCTACATGTACAATGTACATTTTATCTAATTTTTGTTTCTGGTATTAATTACTTCAGTTTTATCTCCAACTGTCTCATATACAATGTAGTTCTGGTATTCTCTGAGGGTTTTCTCTTTACATCATTGCTCATGCTTTATTATCTTTTATTTATTTTTTTTCCTTTCCAGCCATTTTTTGCCGTCTCTGCCTCTGTCTCTGCCTCTCTGTTCTCTCCCCTTTTCTCTTTCTCTCTCCCTCCCTCTCTAGATGTCTTTCAATCTAAATTTACTTCCTACATGTACACCCTAAAAAATCAAATGTCAAATCAACATTTAAAAGGGCCGAGGTGACAACATTTTCAAACTGGAAGATTTACATTTTTAACATGTTGGATCCAACACTATAAAGTCTGGATCCAGCATGTTGGAAATGTAGATTTATCATTTTGAAAATGTTGTCACTCCTCGAACCTTTTAAATGTTGATTTAACATTTGATTTTTTTGAGTGTATGTCTGCTTCAGACAGTATTTTCTACCTTATATCTTAAATCTTGTATTTAGTACCCTAAAATATTTGTGCAAAGATAGTGTTTCTCAGGGCTAATGTACAAAGGGATAATATAGGAAGAAACTCTTGTCAGAAAATCATTTCCAGTGAACAGCAATGTGTTATGTTCAGTATAAGTAACTTGTGTAAAAATCTAATGTTAATAGTAATGTGTTATATGGACCTTGCACAATTTAAGGGACCAATTAACCAAATCATTACCAAGTCTAGATAGAGTTGGATTATTGGGTAGAATTGAGATTTTTCGTTTGTCAGTGGCTGATGCAGTAATTGGTAGATAATTTGAAGCACGTTTGTGACAGTGATTCATGCTCTTAAACTTTGCGGTTACTTTTAGAGAGATAAGTGAGTGCTTCTATCCAATAAATCTCCATCATCTAACTCCAATTGGGGCTACTCAATGTAAGTAGCTTCAGGAAGTTTGTTCCTCAATTGCATCATAATGGAAACAGTAATGTGAACAAGCCAGAACCCTTATTTTCTGCTGATCAGCAAATAAACTGTGAGAAGTTCAATGTACAGCAGTATGTTACCCCAAACTTCAACTTACATGCCATGCCCCTGAACAGAAGTAAAAAAGTAGCCACATTTTTTGTTTGTTTTTTAGAATCAAACATTGTGTGCTTGTAGCATATATTACATGTATAGGTGCAAATGCTGAATGACCATTTGTCAAAATGAACTGTTTAGTTAATTATACCTTGTATGTTTGCTATTAAGCAACTCAGACTGTTTAGTGGCAGAATTAATTGTAGGATCACAAGAAGAAGAACAAAAATAAACGACAACAAACGAACAAAACAAACAATAAAAATTTACTACATACGTGTACAACAGAGAACCTGCTTGATATGTAACCGATCATCGGACCAGTAGCCGATATCGATCCGATTTTGTAAAATCGGACGCCAGTTCTGATCGCCAATGAAGAGAAAAGATCAAAAGATCGAATGGCAATAAAAAAACATTAGTTGCCACCAAAAAAAGGCTTCAAATTCACAAGTCTTGATCCCGTAAATACTTTTAAAAATATCCATACCTTGAGATATTTTCTATTTGAAGTTGTTGTAGACTCTATTAGTCTATTTGTTCATGTTTAATGCTCTTACCTTGTCTCTGAAAATCAAAAAGTGGTCTAAAAGTGGAGATAGAATATGCGAGCCACCATTTTGGATTATATCATTTTTTTTGGCTCTTCCAACATCAAAATCAAATGGCACCCTAAAATTTTCTTTTTCAAAGTATGTAATTATATATTTTTTTAAGTCAAAGAATATTTTGTTGTACTCATAACACCACATTCTTAATTTCTAAAGCTGATAGATGTATTTACTTTGTAATCATTACAAGATTCATACATAGGGTCTACATGAGGATAGACAGTGCGCAGGCATGTGGAGTACAGGCATACAGCATAACATGTACTCTTCACAGGTGTAGTGTGCAATGTTTATCCTTAGTGCCTGAATCTTGTAGCAATTACAAAATTGATATTAGCTTTAAAAATTAAGAATGTGGTTTTAGGAGTAAAATAAATTATTCTTTGACATAAAAAAAATTCTGATGGCAAACTTTGAAAATAAAAACTTTAGAAACCCGTTTTATTTTTTCTAACATTATTAATAAAAAGATGTCATTTATAATCCAAAATGGCAGCCGCATATTCTCTCTCTACTTTTACATCCATATAAAATATCAAAGGCATGGTTAGATCGTTAAACATCAACAAATGTGGACTATAAAAAGTTCATATGAGAAAATAATCTATAGTATGTATGATTTTAGGTATTTAAGTGCTAAATTTGTCAAATTTGTCAAATTTTAAGTGCTAAAATTTACATACATACATAGTGCTTGTCAAATTTGTCAAATTTTTAAGTGCTAAAATTTGTCAAATTTTAGCTATTTTTTTACTCACATTTTTAAAGAATTTTCAATTGATTTCCCTACAGATTTTCCGATCCGATATCAATATCGGGAGCTAACCTGCCGATTTGATCATCTGATCTGATATTAGCTCTAACAGAACCTTAATATTAGCTCTAACAGAACCTTAATATATGCAAATTTGAACCCTGAACAAGAAGGGTGTAACGCTGATCCTCAAGGGGTGTAAATCGTGCACCTTTAAGTGTGCACCATATTTGAATGTGCACGATGTAAGAGTTAAACCCTGAAAGGTTCAGATTTGCATGCTCAGGGAAGATCTATTATACTGGTTCAGGACACAAATTTAAACCTCAATATTGATGAGTTTGTGTGCTGATTGTCCCCAAGACATTTAAGTCACATGATCTTTCAATGGATGTCTAATTATGTCTAATAGTTTAGATATAGTAAGAAACTACATGAAATTTCTCCTGTCTTTAAGCATTGTGTAATCTCATCAGAACTTGTATGCAGCTATCCCCCGGAAACTCTGCGCTGCGCAACCTGTAATTTCCCTAATGGTCTGTTGAGCTAAGCCAAGGGTGAAAGTCAGCCAGGCCACTACCCATGGCTGTCAGCTTCCATCTCGTTGGCTATCAGTCCACTGTGCTAGCGGACGGAAGAAACAAAGGAGGAATGGGACTTCTTAAGTAGCTGGTCACCAATTGTGATTTGCTGTGTAAAGGATAGCCTTGAAGGCTTAGGCCATTAACATAAACATTTTTGTAAAGCCCTGATGAGAGTCGGTTAATAGTGGTGTTGCAGCGTATCTTGTAACGTCAAAGAAATGAACTTGACAAGAGTGCTTTAGATCATCATACATAGATACTATTACTTAAATTAGCTTTCTTATTATCATGCTTGAATTGACTTTTATCTTGTTCTTTGTCATCTTTGCTTGCGATAAGACAGAGATGGGCAGTAATCATGCTAGGAGGGACATTGAGTGTCTTTTCCAGTTTGTCACTTGTCTCCATATGAGCAGTTTTCTCTCTCAGAATCATCACTCATGCTAAATGGAGATCATTCACTGTCTTTTCTAAGAAATATAATGAAAGATGTATTTACACTAATTTTGAATTATGAAATGAATGGAAATGAAAGGACACATTGGTCATTTTGCTGGTAAATAAACATCCTTTATAGTATAATGATAATAAAAAAATATTAAGCCTTCAGAAGAAGTGACTAATGGGGTTGCTACACTGGATGCGTAAAGTCTGCATGGATGATACCTTATAAATTGAACAGATGACATTCTTAAAGCCAGAAGGGTGTTAGCTCATATACTCTGAAATATAGTTAACATCCTTTTTGCTCTCAGCAGATGGAGTAACAATCTGATATAAGTGAACCCATTCCATCAAGTTAATAGAGCATGTCAAACACACATTCCCACATCCAATGAAGTCAACCCTTAAATCCTTTGCTGAGAAGTTTCTCATCTACTGACAAAATATTTAATCAGTAATGAGAGGAGTACGTATGAGTGGACATCACTTTATATTTGATACACATTTCAAGCAATAAAGTGAAGCCTCTGATAGTGGCCACCTCATTTAGCTATCTACAGTGGTCATTTATATCATTTCTCTTTTGAAAGAACTTTGTGTATACATGCGTTGTAGAACCTGTCCACAAAGGCCACCTGTCTACAGTGACCAGTCTTCTTTTTCGGTTTTCTTTGGATTGCCTTTGTTGACAGGTCTGACTGTACCAGTTGAAATTTAAAAAACTCTTTCAATTATACTATTTTCAAAAATATTGATGCTATTAAGGGCGAATTTTGTAATTAATCCATACAAAAACTAAATTTGTGTGTTATTTATCGCTCTATTAAAGGAGATAAGTATATGAATAATTAATTGTTGTTATATATATTTCTCTTTTACTATACAGCAACAGAGAAGGCTGGATCTTCTAACCATAACTTCACCAGGTAAGTCAAATAATGATAGCTATTTTCTTTACACTTTTCCGTACTAAGTCAGTAGGGTATTAATGATTCCACTCACAACCTCTGGCAAGAAACACAAAAATATGATTCATTTAAAAAAAATAGATGTCAGATATTGGATAGTTAATTTTACCTTTCCTTTACCCACGGATATTATCACACTAAATGGTTCTAACATACATGATCCTAGTATTTATGCAAATTCATTTAATTCATTTTTCACGAATATCGACCCTGAACTCGCCACCAAAATCAATAGCCCTAACGCTCACTTTACAGACTATCTTTCCGAACAAAATCAAGAGTCTCTCTTTCTAAACTCAACAAATCCCAGCGAAATTGTTAATATTACCCAATCTCTTAACAGCTCAAAATCGATAAAATAAGTATGTCTCTTCTAAAAGAAATAATCCACCCACTTGCAAAGCCTTTAACTCACATTTTTAATCACTCGTTATCACAAGGTGTTTTCCCTGATCTATTCAATATAGCTAAAGTCAATCCAATTTTCAAAAAAAGACGATCCGCAAGAAATAAGTAATTATTGTCCCATTTCCTTACTTCCAAGTATATCCAAAGTCTTAGAAAAAAAAATTGTTTATAATAGGTTACATACATTATCCATAAAAACAATATACTCAGTTCAAATCAATATGGTTTCAGGAAAAATTACTCAACTGACCTAGCATTAATTCAAATTTATGACAAAATTACAAGTGCCATAGCTAACAAAGAACATGTTGGTATATTCTGTGACTTAAGTAAAGCATTCGATACGCTGAATCACGCTATCCTACTTTCCAAACTCAGTCATTATGGAATTCAAGGTCAACCACTCTTATGGTTTAAAGATTATTTAACAAACAGAAGACAATATGTTACATTCAATGGATATGATTCTGATCCCCTTTTAGTTCAGTGCGGTGTCCCTCAAGGCTCCATCTTAGGCCCACTACTATTTCTTCTTTATGTCAATGATATTATTAATACATCCTCCGTTCTTTCTTTTGTCTTATTTGCCGACGACACAAATTTCTTTTGTTCTCACAAAGACCTTAATTCCTTAACCAATACTTTGAATTATGAAATTACCCAAGTATCAAACTGGTTTAAGTGCAATAAACTTTCTCTTAATATAAAAAGACTCATTTCATGTATTTTAAACATCATTCTCATATTACAGACACACCAATATATATTAAAAGTAATGATATGCCAGTAGAAAGAAAACCTAAGTCCAAGTGTTTGGGAGTAATTATAGATGAAACTTTGACTTGGAATGACCATCTACACCACGTAATAATGTGCATTTCTAAAAGCATTGTTATAATTTCCAAGCTAGGTTTCTTCTACCCCATGCAACGTTATTCCTATTATATAATACGCTATTTCTCCCGTATATAACATATTGTAACATTGTATGGGCTAATTGTGGTTTGACAAAAATCAGTTCTATTTTTAAACTACAAAAGAGAGCTATATTTGTACCGGATCGCATTTCTTAACTAACACTGACCCATTATTCCATAAATTTAAACGCTGAAAATTTTCGACTTGAATACTAGCAGTCATAATGTTCAAGTACATTAATAGTCAACTTCCACCATCCTTTGATAACATGTTTAAGTTTAATAGTTCTGTTCATTCCTACCCTACTCGCATTTCTGGAAATTTCCATCTTACAAATCCCAATTATCAATAACACACAAATCGGTAAGACATGCTGGTCCGGACATTTGGAATAATTTTCCCGATAACATAAAATCTTGTTCAACCATCTACTCCTTAAAAGCTACACTTACGAAAGATAATACAATCATACGTGCCCACGCTTTAAATTAGTATCTACTATTTGCACCCGTACCTGCAATTGCACTGCACCCACTTGATCACTTAGTTTTACCAAGAGAGTTATGTTGCCTAATCTTTTTTACGAGGCTGCCATCCATCTCCAGCCTAACCGCTCATGATGGCGGTCTCCTGCGTTCTAAATTACCTCTTTAGTTTGTTGGAGAAAAAATATTATAGGTCTATTATATTCCTTATTCTTGTTTGTATGCTTTGTATTATGTTTATTGTATACTATTATTGTACATGATTTTCTACTTATGTAATACTTATTAAAAATTTGATTTATTGTATTTTCTTAGAACGCAGAAATAAAACCAAACAAACATTCGATAGTAAAGGTAAAGTGCAATGTTTAAATATTTACTGTGTTTCATTGTATGTCCATTAGGGATTGAAGTACAATATTTCTATCAGTCACTAACATATAAACTTAGCTAGCTTTTGAATTAGTCATTGTTTAATTGAGGTGAACCAGATTACCTTCCTGGAATTTTCAAATGCTTTTTTCCTCATGCCAGAGATGTAAATAAAGAGGATTCTAATATTCTGTGACATATAATGGTTAGCATTGTTTATTTCTTGCACAGGAATATGAAAAGGTCGTTTTGTACTGAATCGTGTTGCTTTCTACGTCTATTAGCTATTCAATGCAATTCTCCCAAACTCTGTTTTTATGATTGTGAAGACCTAATGGTATAGATGACAGGCTACATTTCCTCTCTCTATCTCTCTACCTCCCCTCTCCATTATGCTTAATTAGCAACTTGGCAACAGGCCTTTTCCTTTCAATATTTTACTACTTAACAATCTCAGGATTGTGGTATAGTTGTTAATAAGCTGGGTGGACTTCACTCCCGTACTCTCTCCATTAGTCCTATTCACACTATCCAAAAGTGACAGCGTATCATTGTGGCATTTTCAGCCAGACGAATTAAATGTCAATTTGGAGGTGTGATTTATGAAAGGAAATTAACAATAAAGTCATGCTTTTGTTTTTAACGCTGGATTTTTTTGGTCAGACAAATAAAAAATGTTACGTCATTTCATTGGCATTTAGCCAATCTTTTGCTGTTTAGTAATTCATTTTTTTCTTCATGAAATGTGCTTACAAAACTGATTTTAACGATGCCACAAATAACTTAGATAACTACGCACTTTCGTTTATCTAGTACAAGATGCATATCATAATTTTTGTAAAGTTGAAAATTTGATTCATATGTCCCCAGTTATTTCCACAAATACGTGTTGCCTTAGTCACCCCACATACATGTATGAAAGGAATATGCAATAAAGGATATCATCTGCAGATGACCAGGGTCCTGTTTCATGAAACTTGTTACCAATGACAACTGCCTCATTTCTATGACAAATTTGCTCTCAGCCAATCAGACTCAAGGATTTCAATAGCTGATAACAACGATCGTAACTTGTTATTGATAAAACGGGGGCCCTGAAGAGTGAACATTATATCATTTGAAACAGAGTTACTGTCCTTTTGGCTCTCATTAGAAAGGTACCTTTAAGAGCTGGTCACATTTGTCCGATAACGATAAATGAGATTATCAATTAAAGGTACCCCCTACTATATGGTGCATATGTATGAGTATGCTTGAGTCTGTCAATAGTAGGGCAGCTCTAGGGTGTACCTTTAATGAAAAATCTTGTTATCATTATCCTACAAATGTGACCTGCTGCTGCTGCTACTGCTACTGCTGCTACTGCTACAACAACTACTACTACTGCTGCTGCTGCTGCTACTACTACTGCTACTACTACTACTCCTACTACAGTCAAACCTGCTTTAGCGACCACCTGTCTATAAAGACCACCTGTCGATAAAGACCACAATTTTTGTTTCCCCTGAAAAGTGTTTCTCATTGAAATGTGCATTAAACGAAAGTGTACATAAAGACCACCTGCTCATAAAGACCCCTTTTTTTGTCTCCCTTGAGTGGTCCTTATAGACAGGTTTCACTGTACTACTACTACTACTACTACTACTACTACTACTACTACTTAAAGTGTCAGGCTATTGGAATCATTTTTCTGGCCGTAGTTTACTTCCATATGTATCAATCATCACATTTGCACTGAATCCATGACCTTGACTAACATTGTGGTTTTCATTTGTTACCATCCACTGTAAAACCAGAAATTTTTGCGTGCATGAAACTTTTGTGAATTTCACGAGTGGTCGATATTCGCGAAAGTTTCATGCCGCGCACAAATTTATGCACATATATTCTCTGAGCACCTAGTGACGAGCCATTCCATGCACCTGCTTTTTATAAATGAGCCTCAATGCTTGGATTCCAGTTTGCATACATTATTTGCAGCTATGTCCGGCAAGCTTCTGGCAAGCTTTCAGGTTGTCAAAAACAACCTTTGTTTAAAAGGTATGCATAAAATTTGCATACATTACCGAAGCGGTGTATTGAAAAAATTGGCTGCTATTAAACAATTCACGATAGTTTCTGGTTTTACAGTACATGTAGGTTTCCCTCATCTTTTCTAGGAGACTTTATCCCTTTAACTATCAATGAGCACTGTCCCAAGGTCCTTGTCTAATAATAGGAATGTTTTACTGGCATAAGTTATGTTTACACGGAGTACATAGCATGGATGCTCTGTAAGTCTCGAAACTATTTCCATTGCGTTCAGACAGGCCGTGATCGACTTGCTTCTATCACCCACTCGTGACTATTCACCGCTCACTCGCTGCCAAAACAATAATTACTCCGCCACACACGGTGACCCGAGTATAATTGGTATGGTCAAAACGCGCGGAAGTTTGTGCACAGGGGTCATTATCATGCAAAGTTGCGAGTGAAGATAGCAGCGAGTGAGGCAGCGATTGCGTTCACATTACAAATAGTCATAAGCTGGATCCTGAGATTTACTCCTGCCAAACTCGCTGCCAGAATAGTTTCGAAACCTAGCTCCAACTCGCTTCTATCTCGTGACTATCTGCGTTCAGACAGCGTTTGGTCTTAAAACTATCTGGTCATGACCAAAATAGTCTTGAAACCTAGATAGCATCGATGCTATCGCTCTACGTGTGAACCCGCCTATCGACACTCTTTTGTGTCAATTATTTTGTGTCAGTTACATGCCCCAGCATAGCACAAACTAAATGCAAATTCTGAGGAATGTATAAACAAAAAATTTCCCTGGTAGTTTCTGTCATTGTGAAGTGTCAGTAGATGGTTATACATTATTCAAATATTTAGGTGTTCTTTTCAGGGGCTGGTGAGCATCAAGGTATTTATGTTCACCTGTTTCAAGTAATTGGCCCGAATTCACAAAGGTGGTTTCAGTCAAATCCATGGTTTCAACAGTTGTTTGAAACCATGGATTAGACCACGGTTTCACTTTTGCGATTCACAAAGGTGGTTTCAAGTGAATCCATGGTTTCACCCACGGATTTTACGTCATCATTTTGAGTCAACTGTTTGGGGTGGTCTGAAACCGTGGATTCAGGTGAAACCACGGTTTTAACCAATCAGAATGCAGCATTTAGGCTGCAGACATCATCAACCGGCCGGTTGATCATGATCGATCGTGAACGCTGCGGAAAGAAATTTTCTCGCAACAAAAATTGAGGAGCTAGCATACTTTCCCGAGCCCAAGCTGGAATGAAATCGTAAGTAATTAACCGATTCCGAGTGATATCTAATTTAGAAATTTCTTTTCTTCTTATCTGTACGTATCGTGTTGCGCAGAAAAGTAAAAATTACTTCATAAAATCATGCTGTTTGGAGCCTAGCGCCAGTGTGCAGCTGGTGGAGAAAAAAAAAATCGCACTCTGGTTAATTCTTTAGTCCCGGGCGTGTATTTTGGTGTCCCTGATCACAACAAACAAAGAGGAGTCTGAGACTGAAGAAAGTCGAGGTCAGCCTCATCAGGTAACCTGGCATTCTTATAAATAGGCCTCGACTATTTAGTAGCATCCAGCATGTATTATTTTGTATGGATTTTCATCAAAATTTCACCATTATTGGGGAGTCGATGAACAAGACATTGCACATTTTACTTGGTTGCTAAAAATCAACGCCCACGCACGTAGGCCTAAAGTTAGGCTTAGTCTATTTAATCCAATTCCAGAGTCCGACTCAAGTCTCAAGGCCAGTTGAGTTAGGCTAATCTATGATTATGAATGAATGATTAAAAAATTAGGTGGTCAAGGTAAAAGCAAGATCTATTCAATCTTTCACCCAAATTGATTTTGAGTAAAATGAGACCAAGTCCACTCCAAGGCCAGGGAACAATAAATTAATCTTTGACCCCCCCCCATACCATTACAGGAAGGTTCACAAAAATTTAGATATTACCAGTGGCGGTACCGGGGGGGGGGGGGCATTTGCCCCCTCCAATAATTTTCGGTGTGAAAAAATTTGTTTGTCCGCCCTTGCCCCCCATAGGCGGATCCAGAGGTCCGGACCCCCCCCCCCCCCTTTTTGGCGCCGGTTTTTTTTTTTTTTACTTGGCGCCTTTTTTTTTTTTTTTTTTTCTTTGCTTGTCAGGGAATTATGGAGGGAAACTGGGCCCCATAACCCCTTTACGGAGCGTTTTTTTGAAGTTTGCCGAAAATTTTTTTTTGTACCTACCCCCACTGAGCGACTTTGAGAAGCTGGCGAGACCAAAAAAATATGGGTCTACGTTTTGACAAACTTTCATTTTTGTACCCCCTCTTTTACTCAATCCTGCATTCGCCCCTGCCCCCCCCCCAACATTTTCTTTTGCCCCCCATTTGCCCCCCCCCCCCCCCTCCACACTTTAAAAATCCTGGTGCCGCCACTGGATATTACAGCTTCAGGATGCATCAATGCACATATAAAGCAGAGCGAAGCACAAAGGCAGGTTAAGCAACACACAGATGGGAGGGACTGTAATGAGCGACAATATCGGAGATATTGATCCCACTCATAGGCCCAAACTATGCGGGACTAGCAAACATTCACTGTTTCAGCAGTCAAAAACAGACATCACATTTGCTCAGATTTTCTTATATTTTGATCTTCCCTCTAATTCTAAATTTTTAACACCATTTTCCATACAGACAGCTGCCAGACCACAACAAGGTCTTGTAGACCTGAGGTATCCATTTGAAATGTATGATGACTCTGCATTCTGCCTCATTAACATGCTAGAAGCTGGGGATGAGGAGGAAGGAAAAAGTCCACTACATGTGATCTTGCAGGTATTGGCCTCTCTATTTTGTACACAGCATTTCACATTTTCTTCATTTTGAAGAAAAATTGAAATTCTTTTGAATTGTTTGAGTATGACATGACTTCATCAATTTTGGAAAGAATTATGTTTATGATTCCTAATTTGAAATTTCATATTAATCATTTTTTTTTAAAATTTATACACAAAATGAATGGAGAGTTGTCCACGATGAAATCACAGATGCTGGCAAAGTTGCCAACTCAAGGATCCCCATGATAGGGATTTACTGTAACTTTAAAAAGTCATAACTATTGAATGGATTGTCCGATTTTGCTCCAACTTTCACTATTTACTCTTCTTGGTCATCCCCATTCACTTATAGCATACTGATGCCTGGGTTTCATTCCCTTTAATTTTGTTGTAGCTTATAATTATTAAATCACAAATTGATTACATTTTTCTACAAAAATTTGGTTCTTATTTTTCCTTACATTGTATATAATATATTTCTCTTTTTTTTTCATAAATTAAAATTCAATATTTCTGATAAAATATTTTTCAGCCCACTATCTCTTGATACGTTGTCATTTACAGGGTCATTCCATAGGATGCTTGGTCACTGTGATGGGGCATCAATATCACAATCATCTGTTTGCAGAGACCAAAACGAGGCTTCCAAAGCTAACGCAAGGAGGAGAAAATCATGGCGTTCCCAACTATGAGAGAAGAGGTTGAATCCACCAACCAACGGACTAGGGTTAAAGTACAGTAACATTGTTAGAAGAACGCAGTTACAAACTCGTTATAACAACGTTATCTCTCTGGTCCTACATCTTTGTAATATACTTTTTAAAACACTAATATAGGGGTGGGGGGAGGAGGAGGGGCAAAGGAGGCACATGCTCTCCATTGCCTTGAAAAAAAAATACACATACCCTCTCGTTTCCGCTTGTAGTCATCCCCCCCCCCCCCCTCCCTCAGAAAAAAAAAGTACAGAGGAGTTTGTTGTAACAATATTTGCCTGTAGTTACATACATAATTATGTTTCTTTGACATATGTGAATTGCAGTGTATCATAGTCAGATTCAAGGCCGTACGCAGCAGGGGGGGGGGGCAGGGGGGGCAGTTGCCCCCCAGAAATTTCAAAATCATACTTTTTTTAAATAGGGTTTTAGACTTTTAAATGATCCAATAATAAAAAGTGATCATCTTGCCCCCCCCCCCCCCCCCCAGGAAAAAATTTCTGCGTACGGCCTTGGTCAGATTTGTATTGAATATTTTGATTCATAATCATAATATCAAAATTTAAATAGTTTCAGAAATTTTGTTAAAAAATATATTGGAATAAGAGAAATTCCCATTGTTTACAATCCTATATAAGGTTCCCTGAATTCAGATATTTAGATGAAAACTGCACATTGTCTTGATCGTGCAAAAATTGAGAAGAAAATAAAAAGTACATGCAGAGAATGAATTTTTTGCAAGATTGAAAACTAAACTAAATTATTTTTGCAGAAGTTGATTTCCAGAACTAAATTATCTTTCAGTGTATTGTACATTCTTATTATAATTTCATATTAAGTGAAATCTGGGAAATAGACCTGTTTACTAAGTGAATCAAAGGTTTTTCTTGACAACCTGAAAGCTTGCCAGAGGCTTGCCAGACATGGCAACAAGTAATGTATGAAAACTGGATTCCAAGTATTGTAGTTCATTCATTAAAAACGGGTTAATGGAATACCTCGTTACTAGGTCCCCAGGAAAGAAACATTCATAAATTTGAATCACTTAGTAAACAGGTCTATTGTCTTTTAAAATACCTGTATTATGTTCACCTCAAAATGTGAGTCATAAATATTACATGAATTTCATAATCATAGTATCGTTTATAAATGAGATATATTTCTTAAAAACTCTGTAATACTCTTATAAAAAAAAGATTTACAATAGGTTTTTATGCAGGGGCGGATCCAGGATTGAGTATAAGAGGGGGCACACAAATGAAGGCTTGTCAACTTTTGGAAAAGGTAGACCCGTATTTTTGGGGCCTCACCAGCTTCTCGAAAAGTCACTCAATATAGGGGGGGGGGGGTGTGGGGTTGTTGGCGACAAAAAAAAATTCGCTCAGTGGGGGGGGGGGGGGTTATGGGGGTCCAGTTCCCCTCCATAATTCCTTGACAAGCAAAAAAAAAAAAGTCTTCATTCTAAAAGGTGGGAGAAAATGGTGGATCGTCTGTGGTCGAAATGCATAGTTTTCTTCCAAAAGGGGGGGGGGGGGGCATGGCCCGGAAGTGCCCCCTGGATCCGCCAATGTTTTATGTACATAGGTAGTCATATTATTTATTCCATGAATCAATGCATAACTTATTTAACCTTTAACTATTAATGGAAAATATATGTATATAAATGTTTTTAATCTATTTTATGTAACAGAAATATGACAAATATGTAATATTAAATTGCTGAAAATAAGTTACTCTATAACAACTTTACATTTTATACTATACTTTGTATCTTAAAGGCCTCACATTGGTAGTCATGTTACTTTCTGGCAAGATGTGAATGAAGTCATGGTATTTTGTGTTTGGTGTTGATGTTGAGGCAATGTAAATATGCTTGATAAAGAATCTAATGGGGGATATCGCACTAACTTGCTAAAGAAATTGTTAATTTATGTTGATAATGATCTTGGGAGGCTATGATTGAAGATGGCAGCATGTTGGATTTGTTGATATATGATGCTTTCCTCTTGTGAGATAATGGTGTAAGATGGGGAGGGGGCTTTGTGCAGATGTTTGTGGGTGTGCGCATGTAGTCATTACCAACCACTTTACTTTCCCATCCTATTGCATAAAAGATTCTCAATGAAAAAAGTCTTAAAATGTCACTGGCAAAATCAGGGGCTGATGCAGGGTTGACCAGTAGGGGTGGGGCCACGATTCTGACAAATCTCTCGTGACGAGGAAAAAAAAAGGGTCCCCGCTATTTATGGAGCAGTGTTTCTTCCAAAATTCTCTGACAAGCAAAAAAGGGGGTCCTCACTCCAATCACACCCCCTTGAAAATAAGAGGGTGCGTCGACTTTGTTTAAAACAGTTTTCTATTGTCTTTTTCCAAAATGTTCAAATGGGGGGGGGGGGCGCCCCCTCCCATAATTATATATATATATATGATAGGCCTACCGTACTGCTGAAAAAAAAATGAATTCCTGAATCTACAATTTACAATAATCCTCAGAACAATAAAGCCCCAATCCTTGCAAATACATGAATCGACTTTAATATTTGTCTCTGAATTAAATTCAGAAATTGAGAATAAAGTATGTCATATACGGTACATGTCAAGTACGATAAATTCAAAGAAAAATTTACATTTCACTTTTAGTTTTGTAGACATGTGTGATCTTTAATAAGACACCGTGTAGATGCCCAGAGTTTGCCATAAGCGTCTTATTCACACTATTACAAAATCCATGTCATTTTCGTCCTTAAATAGTTTTTGAAAAACAAATTTTCAAATAGAGCACACTTGAATATAAATGATTTGATTGCAGGCGAGTCGGACCCTCCAGATCCAGCTCGTACACTATCGCGGTCCGGTCTACGTCTCTGCAATAGACATGTTTACTACTAGTAAGTGATTCAAATTTATGGATGTTTCTTTTCTGGGAACCTAGTAATGAGGTATTCCATTAACCTGTTATTAAAGAATGAACTACAATATTTGAAATCCAGTTTGCATACATTACTTGTTGCTATGTGTGGCAAGCCTCTGGCAAGCTTTCAGGTTGTCAAGAACATTTGTTTCAAAAGTATGCATAAAATTTGAATCACTTTGTAAACAGGTCTATTAATACTCCAGGCTACTACATATTTGTTGAATGAAGTAACATGGGTATAGGCTGGGCTGTGCGCGCGGACAACGGCGCGTCGATCGATATGGCGCATGATCTACGCTTGTTATTATACTAGTATACTCGGTCGAGAGACAAGCACAGGAAGAACTAGAACTGCAATCGTATCAGAACGATGTGCATGCATTGACGTCTGTATTTTGTATTTCCTTGAACAGTAAAATAAAGAGCATCACTTAAACTACCTATAGCAATTTGTTTGAAGTCTGTAGCATCTAGAATAGTGGAGATAGACAAGTAGAACTGAGCTGGCATGAGTCATGGACTCATGGGTGGAAGGTCATTCTATATTTGGGTCTACGTGCTAGTCTGTATTTGCAGACTCTGTTAAGTACCTGTCACTATATAGCGTTTAAAACGAAGCGCTTGATAGATTTTGAAAATCCGGCTTCGAGAGTTTCTTCATTTTGCCATGAAGCATGTACCTGCCAAATTTCAAGAAAAATAAAGATCGTTCAGGGGGTCAGAGTTGGGAAACCGATTTGCCCCATAGACAATACATGTAATACATGTGCAGGATCCGTATAATGACCCGACTTCAATCGCGATTTACTCAAAATATTCTGTGAGACCATATATCTTTTTTTGCATCCCTGACAAGGGAATTTCATTGCGGTCATTGTGAGCCAACTGCAACTTGCGCGCCATTTACAATAAGCATATTATGCAATATTATGTAATGCATAGTAAATTAAGGTTATTACGTAATATCTTCGCGATGACGTCATCGATTTCAACCAAATTTGGTTAACAGTTGTCAAATACGAAAATACACATACCCACCAAATTTCAAGGACGTATGATGAATGTTCACAAAATTAGAGCAAGTTGTCTTTATTTCGGCATTTATGCAAATATTGTGATTTTCAAGTGCAATTTTCTCAAAGTCGGTCAGTGATGAGGTATATATTTTTTTATTTGGCTGAAAAGGGTATATCTTGAAGTATCTAAATCCAAAAAAGGGTACGGGTTTACCCAAGCATGACGGAGATACGGCCACACGAAGAGAGCCATTTTGAAAACTTTAGAGGGCGCTGTTTATATAATGCGTAATCGGAAATGCATGAAATCTGGCAAAAATGTGTGCAACGCCAAGCCCAAGACATGGTAAAAGTTTGAGACAAAAATCAATTGATATGACAAAGTTATAGGAATTTTTAATATTCGGGAGTGAAAATAACAAGAAATTTAGCGTTTTTCAATATGGCCGATTGCGGACTTAAATTTACAGTGTGAAGATGGCATTTTTCATATTAACTTTTTTATTAGAATGTACAGAGCAACTCTTGGACTATCTACAGGAATTTGTTAGAAGTCTGTAGGATGTAGGATAGCTGAGATAGGTAAGGAGAACAAAAGACATGAAAATGCCCCCAAAACGGACAAAATGGCGCCTGGACGGTCATGCATGAATGAATTCGGAAATCGAAGACCTCAGTAAGTTAGAAGGGATGCCAAGGAACATGCATACGAAATTTGAAATGAAATGGACAAGGGGAAAGGACCTAGACAGAGCTCACAAACACCCTGTGCAAAATGAATGGGGTCTGAGGTCTAAGAAGAAGAAGAAGAAGAAGAAGAAGAAGAAGAAGAAGAATAAGAATGCAGAACACGAACAATAACAGAGCATTGACGTCATGACGTCAATGCAATTATGCAAAATACGCCCTGCGCCCTGCAATACACTTCCTTGTTTATTAAAAAAACGACAATAAATTGTAAAGGAAAACTCGGTATGTACTGGCTGGATCAATCTTACTGAGCATGCTCAGTGCAGTGCAAAAAAGGGGAAATCCCTACCTCCGGTTGCAACCGGTGTTTCAAACCGTGGTTTCAACAGTGGGTCTGCTTGAAACCGTGGATTTTTGAGTCCACTGTTTGTGAATCACAGACTCGGGGAATCCGCGGTTTCGGGTGAAACCGTGGTTTCAAAAATCCATGGATTCTTGAAACCACGGTTTCAAATGAAACCACCTTTGTGAATTCGGGCCATTGTGTTTTGAAGGACAGGTTTTAGGTGGCATGAAAATAATCCAAACTTCATATACCTATATGTATGTTCAACCCTTTTTCGTACCCGAGTTATTCATATTTCAATATTTTGTGTACATCATGATTTAGGGTATTTCATGTAAACAGAACAGTGATTAACAGTACAGGATATTTCACATTATATTGCATGATCAGGAACAGAACTGTAAAACATCTCTGTAATCTAGGTTAAGAAATATTCGAGGAAAGCATGAAAATTTTGCTGGCATAAAAATGAAAGCCAGTACTGCGGAGCATGTATGAACATTTATTTAAACACCATTCAAATTTATGGATGTTTCTTTCCTGAAGACCTAGTAACGAGGTATTCTATGAACCTGTTATTAATGAATGAACTACAATACTTGGAATCCAGTTTGCATACATTATTTGTTGCTATGTCTGGCAAGCCTCCAGAAAGCTTTCAGGTTGTCAAGAACAACCTTTGTTTGGGAGGTATGTATAAAATTTGCATACACTACCGAAGCGGTCTATTTAGTTATTTCATTTGTATATTTGTTCTCCACTATTCAAATGTCCCAGAATGTCCCTCAATGCACCTGCCCTGATAATACAATAGACTTTACATCAAGGCTGTGTCATTAAAAGCATCTATACTCATTGCATCCCTGTTTGAGAAAATGAAGGGCAAAAAAAGAAAGAAGAAAGAGAGAGGAGAAAGAGAGAGGAGAAAGAGAGAGGAGAAAGAGAGAGGAGAAAGAGATAGGGTAGGGGGAAAGAAAAGAAAAGAGAGGGAGAGAGAGTGAGAATATGGATGAAGATGGGATGAAGGGAGAGAGAAAGCTTTTTATATTTTGCATCTGAAACTTTTGATGTAGACATAATTATAAGTCCTGTAATTTATGGGAAAAACAAAAGAATTATGTATTTTGTAAAAAAAAAAATTGTCAAAGTGTTCTAAAAGATTTTCAAAAAATTCCTTGAGTTATTATAAAAAATTTTTTTTGAGTGTAGATTGAGTGTTGGAGAAATAGAATAGGACTTTGAGCTAATCACCTAAATGACTTACTACACTGAATTTCTCATTGTGTGCTGAACATATTTAGGGGAAATAAAACTGAGTCATTAAGTCGATATTTCATGATTTATGATTGTGATTAGAGCACAAATGGCTATGAATCTATCATTTATTTCAACTTAATGCACAATAAACTGCAGGGGAACAAATATAACATCTAATGACCAAAAACGAATTATAAGATTCCCCCAAGAAATACCGCAATTTTAATTTGTACAGAGTCTGTAAATGATCACTTTGTCCATTCATTTATCAAGCTTAAATTGTTTCCATGTTAATAGCAGCTGTATGATTGTAAAATGTAAGTTAACTAATGATTGTGCTAACTCCCACAAACAGTCTTATAACCTGCTTCCATGTACCATGTCAATATAGATCCAAACATCTAATATCCATCTAGATTGTAGAAGGCCACAAAAAGATCCACACATTCGCATTCCGAGAAAGATTTCTGCACTTTTACTTTTCCTTGACTGCACCTTTAAAAAAAAAAAAATTACGGTACATTGTATGATTTGTTAACAGTTTGTAATAAAACTAAAAATAATGAAAATGAAAAATTTATGTTTGCAGCATGCAACAGATTGTAAAGCATGAGTGAAAAAGAATTGCAGTTTCACTTTCAGAATATTGCATAATGGAATATAAACGATGACCAGTGAAATAAAAAACAGTCTTTGACATTATAAAATATGAGAGATGATCTTACGAGAACATTAAAAAAAAAAGAAAAATAATAAAATGGGGGAAATGAGGGGTAAAGTACATAACTAGGGAGCCATGGGATGGGTTGCGTAGGTCGAGGGATATTTTAAGTTTGCATTTAAATGTACAGTGAGCCGGTATTTGTTAAGTCTGGGGGAAAGTCATTCCACAGTTTTGGTCCTGTAAAATATAATTGTATTGTGTGCAAAAGCTGTTTGAGTAAGTGGAAGGTGATAAGAATGGCTTTGTCTGGTTGGTTGGATAGGAGTGAAGTGAATAATTCATTACGAACATAGAAGAGTTAATTAGGACTGGCTCTACTTCAAAGAGCATTAATGACCTTTTCTTCATCCCATATACATTTGTTTGTGATCGTGTACCTAGAATTATCAGCTGTACCTGCATCTGCATGGATTGAGAATGACAAGTGCAGGAAAAAAGGTCTTGGTCATAAGGTCATGAGAATTTCCCCAGGATTTGAGCCTGTAACCTTGTAATTGATTGATTGATTGATTGATTGATTTATTTATTTACCAACAAGAAGAACATACATGTATTACAATATAACGGTATAACATTTTACACATGATAAACATGACAAATCAAAAGTACTTCAAAAGCAAAAATTACTGGTAAAATGGAACCAGAAAATAGCACATGTGCTAGTCGAGCCTGGCCCCAGGTCAAAGGTATAATGTACTGAATTAATATGTTAACTAAGTAAACTGTACAATGAGAATAACTATATAAACGTAAAAATCCTAAAGTCTAAGATTAACACTAGGTATAATGAGTTGTGTAATCAAATAATTTAACAAACATAAGGAATTAAAAAGACATATTAGTATAACTCAATACAAATATAAACAAAAACTAAAAAAACAAAAAAAAACAAAAAAACAAAAACAACTTATTTATCTTTTAATAAAAAAAGCTTTATAGAATGCCGAAATCTAGATCGTGTTCTTTCCAATCTGATATCACTAGGTAGTCTATTCCAACAATCACTACCCACAAAGGACAATGAAAATCTACCCTGAGTCGTTTTAAAAAGTGGGAGATGCAACTGGCCCCCTTCTCTTTGTCTCGTTGAATAACTATGCTGTATGATTGTACAATAATCTATAAGAGAGTGAGGTAGATTCTTATGTACTAAATCAAACATAAAAGTGGCTACAGATATATGATGTACCTCAAAAACATTCAAAATTTCCATAGATTGGAATATTGGCCGTGTGTGAGATCTAAAACCACTAAAGGTAATAGCTCGCATTGCCATTTTTTGTGTATAAAGTATACTATTGAGGTATGTTTTGTAAGTGCTCCCCCACACCTCAATACCATATGTGATATGCGGTTGTATAAGAGTTTTATATAACAATATCAGTGTATGTTTTGGTACAAAATGGCGCAGCCTAAACAAAACACCAACCTTTTTTCTTATGCCTTGATTTACCACTTCAATGTGGGGTCTCCAAGTCAAATGTTTATCAATATGTATACCAACAAAAGTAGCCACATCAACCTCTTTTATTTCTTTCCCAAATATTTCAAATTTTCCTCCTAAAACAGGCTTCATCCTCCGACTGCTTAAAAGTATGAAATTAGTTTTTGTTGAATTAATTGTTAGCCTGTTCGCAAAACACCATTCTTGCACCAGTTGCAAATGTGTATTAACCTCGTGTACATCAATAACACATTGGCGAGCTGGAAATGTGTGGAATAAGTTAGAATCGTCTGCAAATAGTCTAAAGTTAAAAAAGTCAGTGACTAGTGGCAAATCGTTAATGTACATTAAAAATAGAGTTGGGCCTAACACAGAACCCTGTGGGACACCGCATTTGATTTGCAGCATATCTGATGAAGTGTTCCCGTTATTTACAAACTGGAATCTATTCTGAAAATAATTTTGAAACCACTGTAAGGGCAATCCTCGTATACCATAATGGGATAGTTTTCGTAACAATATACTATGATCAATAGTATCAAATGCTTTTTGGAAATCAATAAAAATTCCAAGTGTGCATTTCCCTTCATCTATAGATTTCAATGTTGCATTAATCAAATTAATTATTGACAGCTTAGTACTATATTTTTTTCGAAAACCATACTGATGCTGATATAATATACTATTTGTTTCCAAAAAATTAAGCACTCTGACATTAATTGAAAGTATAGTGGCTCAATCCCTCCTATTCCGGGACCCATGATGTAAATAAACATTATTTTTTTCTCTTTGAAGTGTTTGAAGACCACTTAAACTGGTTTGAAACTGTCAGATTCATTCTTATGAATTTGGTCTGTTAATTGAATTCTAAATTCTGAAAAGCTTCAAACTAAATGTATACCGGTACACACTTATAGACCAACCCTATTCTAAGCTTTCATTAGATAACAATTGCCTTTTGTAATTTCTGAAGGTCTTTTGACTTAATAACCTTTGAACATGGTGTTTGAAATGTTCATTAAATTTCTATTTATCTGTGAGTGTCCTTGGGTAGATATTAGATGCGAATGTGGTTGGATCAAGGCCTGAGCATTAATCTGATCGCATGAGTAATTCTATTCCACTCCCACAAAATTAATGTGACATTCAGCCAGCTTATATGCATGTACTTGGTCCACAATAAAACCTGGAAAAAAAAGAACAGTTTGTTTGGAATACAGCTAATATAAACTGTACTTTATTTCGCTTGCCTGCCATTCATATTAACTTTCATTTTCCTTTTAATTTTTGTAAATACTGTTAAATTAGTCAAATGTGGTTGAAGTTTTCTATAACATGAACAGAATGACAATGCATTTTGTTATACTGTGACACTGTCACTACAGATCATGTAGGTTGTTAGAATTCTTTTCAGTAATGAATCATGAGACCATACTGTGCGCATGAATCTGAATGTTTAAGCAGTAGATAGACCTGTAGCTAGCTCTGAACCAAAACCGGTCTCATATTACACCAGACTAAGGGTTTTGAGCAGAGCCAGACATAAACCAAATTAAAGTGACAGTAAACTGGAGCTCCTCAATAGCGCCATCTTTCAACAGGATTTGATAAGTGTCTGTGCCTCTCATTTTCCCATCATGCCCCATTCTAGTTTGTAGAAGCTTAGAATGTACCTGCACACAATTTTCCACAATGCCAAGTCAAAAATAATAGTTTGAAATATAAAATTTGCCTATTATCCAAAAATCTGTTTGTGAAAATTCAAAATAAATGCAATTGATTTTCAAATTATAATCTTAATTTAGCAATCATTGTAAGATGGCGCTGTTCAAATTCTGCCAGTTTAATGCCACTTTAAAACACAAATCATGCCAATGCAGTAATAGAGGTCCAGTAACAAAGTTTGTTCTAGTATCATCCAAAGAAGACAGACATATAATAATATTGTAATATATCTGTTTAAAATCTAATGAAACAAAGGACAGACACTCACATTTACAGACAGTGGCGTAGACACGAACACGCTTTCTATTGTTAGTGGGGGGGATGATGAATAGATCATCCCCCCACTAACAATGGATAATTATGCGTGTCTACGCCCATGTTTACAGAGTTATGTATATTAAAACTTTAATCATGGATTTTAGCGTATTCTTTAATGAGCTCCAGTCTGGTACCTGGTGAGAATTTTTGAAAGTAAGCGAGCCAGACCACAACAGGAGTTTGGGTTGCATGCTTCAGTAATGGCAATAGATTGAACATTCAAAAATCCTTTTCCTCTCAATGTAAGAGGCCAATCTGTGAGGATCACATAATGTGCGAGGTAAAAATGTGGTTTGGTTCAGAGATGAACTTGAATTAGAAAGACGGTAAGAACACGATAAGATCAGCTTAGAGCTAGAAGGGTGTTATATTATATCCTTTAATTCTGAGTTAACGCCCCTCTGGCTCTCAACAAACAAAAAGGGTGCAGGTACAAGTATGAATCTTCTTTCTTTAAATCTAGTAGGTGAACTTCCTCTCTGGTGTTTTCATGGAGTTAAACCAGAGTACTTTTTGAATATTGAATAAACATTGAGATCCAGCATACATTGTACCTTTTGAAAATATTCATTCATCAATCGGACTCACATCAATTGTTCATTCTATCATTCATTCCCTCCCCCACAGTAAGGCTATTATTCTACCTGATCGTGTCTGTCATTTGTACCCGGGCCGATTCCCTCATGCTTTTTATGTCCCATGCCAATGCATCCGTACAAATGAATGTTATTGCGTTTGGTTAAAGGAGAACTCTCACCTATTTGGGTTGGGATTTACTGATGCGGATTCAAAGCGATATTGTCAACATGGGTGGGAATTAATTAGGCTGGAGCTTATAGTGAATAGTAAAAGAAAGTTTAAATCTTAAACGAGAGGAGACCCACAGGTAAGTCATGATGGATGGCTGTCATGATATCTATTAAGGTAGCATATCAATCAGGTTTTACACAGGTAGGTTAGATACATTGTGACAGGATAGTAAAGAGAGACAGAGAGAGAGAAAGAGAGAGTTAGAGGTCTGGGTAGAGAGAGATAGAAGAGAGAGAATGAATAGAGAGAAGAGAAAGAGAAGAGGGAAGAGAAAGAAAAGAGAGGAGAGAAGAGAGAGGAGAGAGAGAGAGGGAGGGGGGGGGGGGGGGGGGGGGAGAATACTCGAGAGGGAATAGTGCAAGGAGCTGTCAGACCAAGAGTTTAGAGACTCCACGGTAAAAGTTAAAGTGTTGAAATATTTGTTACAACTTTTTTAATGTCTCAATTTATTAATAGTCACAGATAAAGTGCAGTGAGTCACCTTATAATGTATTGGCTTTCCAAAATAAACTAGGCAGAAGAAGCCAAGTTCTTTTAGTAACGTGAATCTAATAGATTCGTGTTTTGTTTCAGAAAATTCTTGAGTTTATGTGTGGGAATTTTGATCTGCCTCTAGACTGTATTCTCATCATACTCTAACAATGTTTTGTGGCTCATGACATGTTCCTGATATTAGAATACCATTTTATATAATAATAATAATGTTATCAACTATTGCACCAACTGCAAAACTAATGTGCTCAAGGTGCAGTGGAGAAAAGAAATAAGAACATGACAAACTCACCACACACAGACAATATATGCAAAAGCATATGGTATGATGTTATTAAGATTACAGACTGTAGGTATCGTATTCCATTTAATGATAAGGGATATGAGATACAGAGAGCAGTGCTCAGATGCAATACAAAGGTAGTCACACAAGTTTTATATAAGAGAAATTTATAAACTAGAAATAAAGATGAGTTTTGAGGAAGTGAAGAGAATATAAAATGAGAAGTAAAGTAAGGCAAGATAGTAATGCTTTCAGTATCACATCATCCAAGAAATATCCTTTTTATACCACACAGTAAAAAATATTTTTTAAAAATGTTCAAAACTTTTAAACAACGCTGTTTAAGCTCGTCACTCTAACAACAGCTACATTCATAAGTTAAGTTACCAAAACTTTAAGTTAACGTAACCACAAGTCCCTAATCGCAGCGAGGGTTCACACGAGCCTGAAACAACGAGCTCAAACTACAAGCCGAGCAAGCTTTGTGGTTAACCCTGGAAGTAGATACAGCTCCTGTGTTAATAATTCGCGTGAAGGGTATGACCCGGAAATTTAACATTAACAGCGAGGTCATTCCCAACCACAAGCTTGCGAAACTTAAACTTTATTACCTTCACATGGGCCGAGACTTTGACGGAGGAACCACAAGCTCGCTTGTGGTTCTAGAACTACGAGTAAACTTAAAGTTTCGAAGCCACAAGTCCGTTCATATGGTCCTAAACTACAAGATAACTTCAAGTTAACTTAAAGTTTTGAAACTACAAGCGAAACTTAAAGTTTAGCTCCCATCGTGTGAACGAGACTAATTATTGTTTAAACTGTTAAACAACCAAGGTTGTTTAAACTTTAAACAGCCTCTTGTTTAAAATTTTAAACAACAGCTTTTAAACATTTAGGTTGTTTAAATTAAGTTGTTTAAACACACACAGTTGCTTAAAGATCACATTACAAGAAAATTCCATCAGAATAAATATTGGCTTAATACTTATTGTTGCATAGATGGCATAAATTAAACAAGGTTATCCAAATTCAACGCTTGGAAACATTTGAAGTAATGATTGTTATCAATTATAAAATGGTACAATACAGCCCCCGATATAGCAGCTGAAGAGCTCCTCGAACGCTGCTGAGATGTGTGACGACACACCAGGGACCAGTCCTGTCTAAGCAGACGATGTCCCATAACATCTTACACATTTTTCAGTGCCTGTTTTGTCATCTCCTCTTCACTTATTTCTCTTACTTGACTAGCGTCAGTCTTAATGTTAGTCTGTTGCCTCACTCTTAACTTCGTGTATGGTATTATTTTGATGAAAAATGCAGCGTTAAAAAAATAAAGGAATCAGTCACTTGTAAACAAAATAAGACGCCATTGTATTTTCAGCTGCTTGCACCGGGGCATGTTTGGCGTTTCAAGAGGGAACGAATACCATCCGTGCTATTATTCGGAGGGCTTTTCAATTTGAAAGTGGGGTTTATTTCATTGATCATTGACCCTTCTCCTGTGTATTTACAATCAAACGGTTTTAGTTATCAGAATCAGTTTCACTTTCCCTTTTAGAATGGTGTGAAATAAGGTCATGTTTAAATATACAAAACTGTTTATAATTTGATAAATAATTGCATTGCAATTACGTTCATTCATTATAGGACGTCGTCTGCTTAAGCAGGATTGGTCCCTAGTGTGACGACATCAAAACATCGCTATATTTCTGGCGAATCCTTGGATATTCCAGATGCTGAGAAGAGCTTTTATTTATGTTGTTTTTATAATCATCAGATACGCAGTTGACATAAAACTTATACGATTGCCATCTGTAAGCTTCCCAGTTTCTAGTGATACATTAATTTACAGCAATAAATCGATGTATCTACCTATTTGCTAGTTTCCCAAACTATGCCGTCATTCGAGAAAACCTAAGTCTAAAACGCGCAGCCCCTGCCTGCGCGCGCGCGTACTCCCCGTCCACCAATCCAAACGCGCCACCGCCATACTCTTCCTCTTCCGTTCTCGCCCGTCAGAGAAGTGACATCTATGAAGCTAAGTCTTAACCTAAATTGCGAGATTTTTACCTCCAAAAGTGTTTTTGGTTGCCTTTCGCAATAAAAATCCCGTTCACCATGTTTTCGCACTCATTTTGGTGTATCGGATTTTTCCTGAGTCAACCTCCTTCACGGTAAATTAATGAAATTACTTTGCCGTTTTTCCTCACTTTCGGGGCTTTATTCACAGACGGTGTACTAGTACACCGCGTCGGGCTAGCCCCCGTGTCTGTAGGTGGTTGATTCAACGCGCTTAGACAAGCGGTCTTATCATACATTGTGCTCCGTAATAGGAGTTTATTCCCACTCCGTCTTGTGAGTTGGTTGTTACCTTTATATAGATCTATACTGTTTTGTAATAATAATAAATTTATTACTATATATGGTTTTCTATATTGTTGCTTGTCTTTATTTTCAGCCATGTCGAGGTCTCCGTTCGGCTGGCGTTCCCCAGTATTTAATACTTATAAGGGGACTCGCCCAGCCTTGGAAGGGTTGGCTGCGAGAATTTAATCTCGCACCAACATTATAACTTCCACGGAGCTTCGACTAAGGTAAGTTAGGGCCTACTTCGTGTACGGCTCGCCCCGTTATGAGTTCGCCGTCTTTTTTGACGACCAACTCATGCGGGGAAAACCGAGAGAGTGAGTGCTGGGAACGGCCAATACCTCTCTCGAAGATAGAGACTTGTATAACGGTGGGAGTGAGTGCCTCCGGCCAATACCTCTCACCGATAAAACTGTGGGTGTTATCCCTGCCCACAGTTCGTCTCGCTCGAGCATCATTCCTCGCTCTTCAGCCATAGGTGTGATTGCTCAGGGATCGGCTCCTTTTGTCTCTCCGCACGCTTCTAACACAAGCAAGGCGGGTAAGGGAAAAAGAGAGTCGTGATCCTCCAAAAGTACTCCCTTCAGGGCCTACTACGGAGGCGGTGCCCGTTTCTAAGGGTAAAGGGGGCGATAAACATGCCCACCTGCCCAAGAAGCGTAAGCGCCAGAGTACTGCCCAGCCAACAGGCGAGGCGGACTCTCTCCCCCTGACACCGACTGTGTGTTCACCTCATGTGTCAGGGGGGGCCAAGAAGAAGAAGGTTAGCCCCCAAGGGGCGACCACTTCTTCTGAGTTAGGCGTCTCCCATGAACTTTTGAATTATCTCAAGATCATTGTGGAGCGGAGTGGTTGGTCAGACTCTGTGTCTGTACTCCCCACCACGCCTGACTCCAACCCCTCCCCCCAAGGGGGAAGGGGGGATACCTGTACCCGACCCAGGTCCGGTTCGGATACCGGGTCGGATACCGGATCCGGTTCGGATACCGGATATCCGGTTCGGATACCGGATATCCGGTTCGGATACCGGTTTTTCTCAGGTATCTGGCTCATTGTGTTTGTTTTCCAACACACTAGAGCCTTACCGCCCCACTTCGGGCGTCTCTCGACCACGTTCAGCTTTGATCGTCCGGTCGGGGCTACTCCCATTCCAGCGGCACTTGGTGCTCCGCCTGGGGAGGAATCCTGAGACTGCTTACACCGCCCTTCTTGGGATCAGGTTTCAGTCTGGATTTTCGGAGGATGATGCCTCTCCACAGGCTGAGATTACACCCCAGACCTTTGGGTCCTTGGCGGTAGAGACTCAAGCCCTGCTGGAGAAATTTCTTCCCGACACTTTTACAGAGTCGGGCTGATCCGGGACATCCGTCTCTCCTTTTTCAAGGTGAGCGTCCCTCCAAGGGCATCCCTCTTACGGAGGACTGTAAGCGAGTCTTCAATGACTTCGCCTCACAGCCTCTTGCATCCTTAGTAGGGTCCGTCCCTCGGCCGGGGATTTCACCTTCTTTAAACAGGACACTCTCGAATTATATTACGAGAAAGTCCCGTTCCAGTGACCTCCTACATGTAGGTGGTAGGCTTGGTGTCTACTTAAGAGTACACCTTGCGCCAAAATAGAGAGGTTCCCGTCCTTATTGGAAGTTCATTCCAGGACTGGCCTGAGGCTGACTGCCTACTTGGGTACGCTCCTTTCCCTTAGCGCTAGGAGCCAGCACCTCGAGATGTCCGACTCGGACATCCTGTGCTAGACGAAGCCCCTTGTCCAAGGACAGGCTCGTTGTAAAACCGTCCCTCGGCTGGGTTTTCACCTTCTCTCGACAGGACACTCGATTAAATTACGAGAAAGTCCTGTTCCAGTGACCTCCTACATGTAGGTGGTAGGCTTGGTGTCAACTTTAAGAGTACACCTTACGCCAAATAGAGAAGCTCCCGTCCTTAATGGAAGCTCATTCCAGGACTGGCCTGAGGCTGACTGCCCACTTGGGTAGGCTCCTTTCCTTTCGCGCTAGGAGTCAGCACCTCGAGATGTCCGACTCGGACATCCTGTTGCTAGACGGAGCCTTGTCCTGGACAGGCTCGTTGTGGTTGGAACTGTCTGTGTCGACAGCAATAGCCACCAATGCTAGGAGGAAGCTTACGCTTTCCTCTCTGGGCAGTGCGGATGCGGACATACCTGCCCTCCTGGCCAGGGTCCCGCACTCCGGCCTTCACCTCTTTGGAGGGGCCTGATGTGATTCAACTTGAGGTTGATTCACGCAAGCAGGCGACGGAACTTCTGAAACGCCTTAAGTCCTCGGCTCCTAAGCCGCAGGCCCAGGCTGTCTTTCCGCCTCCTAGACGCGGTGGCGCTTCCAGCTGCCCCGTGCACAGGTGCGCCCCGAGCGTTGGAGGAGAGGGTTGGCGGCCGTCTTCAGTACCTTCCCGCCTGGGAAGGAATTACCGACGACGTTTTCGTGCTCCCCTTCGTGCGAGGAGGCTTCTGCATACTTTTCGCAAAGCCCCTCCCACACGGAACCGTCCGCCACAACCCTCCTACACTATCGCCCCCTTTCTAGAGCACATCTCCACCGAGATTCAAGAGCTGCTGGAAAAGGGCGCGATCGAAAGGGTAAGAGACCACCCCAGTTGTGCCTCTCCCCTATCTTATTTTCCCAAATGCTCGGGGAAGCTCAGAATGATCTTGAATATGGAAGTCATCAATTCCTTCATACCAAGAGAGGTTTTTCCACAGGGAAACCTTGGCCTCGATTCTCCCGGCGATCAGACCGTCAGATGTGGCTATTTCGGTAGACTTGAAAGATACTTTCACATACCGATACACCCTTCTTCAAGGGACCTTCTAGGTTTCTCCTTCAAGGCGAAACTTTCCGGTTCGAGGCCTTAAATTTCGGCCTGAAACCGGCTCCTCGAGTGTTACTCGAGCAGTCTCTACCCTAGCCGCTTCCCTCAGGATCGCGGTCTGAGACTTTTCACTTACCTGGACCACTGGCTCCTGGTGGCGAGCTCTGTGTCCGTCCTTCAGTCGCACATGGCCCTACTTCTCCGTGCTACGCAAGAAGTACGATTCATAGCCAACTGGGACAAGTAGGAGTTGACTCCTACCCGCAGACCCATTTACCTAGAGTGCGGAAATTAGACATTGTGAACCAACTTACCCGCCCCAGTCGGGAGAGAATTCACGCAATTGTCTTTCTAGCTCGATCTCTTCGTCTCTTACGTCGAGTTCGGGCAGGCCGATGGCACCAGTTCTTGGACCACTTATCGAGCCATAGGGATGTCCTCAAAGACTGTCGGCTTCATATGAGGCCTTTTTCCAACTTCATCTTCTGAAGTTTTCAAGCCCAGTGTAGACTCGCTCAAGGTGTGGATTCCTCTCTCCGAGGAGATCAAACGCCTACTTATCGCCCTGTTCGGACCAGGTGGTCTCGGGGGACTGGTCACACCTGTGCACCTTGCCCCACTTATTGTGTTGGAATTGATGGCAGTCCTCATGTCTCTTCACCTTTTCGAGAACATGTTTGTAGGTCGCTCCGTCCTGATTTGACGGTCAGCACCTCTGTTGCTGCTTACATCAACAGACAGGGCGAGACTCTTCCCGCTACCCTGAACGATCTAACCGCCAAACTTAAGAGTGGTGTCGGCCTCACCGAGTGATTCCGATCGCCTCCTATGTTCCCGGGCGGGACAATCTGATTGCAGATTTGCTGTCCCGGGACATGTGTCCCCCCTCCGAGTGGTCACTGAATCAAGAGGTCTTCGACTACCTCAGTTCAGTCTGCGCCCATCTGGAGATAGACCTGTTTGCGACAGCTCTGAATCATCGCCTCCCGAGTTTGCTCTCGAGTGCGAGATCCGGAAGCTTGGGCCCTCGATGCGTTCTCCCTTCAGGGAAGAACTTCTGGGGTTACGCTTTTCCGCAGATCTCCTTAATTCCTCAGTTCCTGGGGAAGATTCAGGAGGATCAGGCGTGGGTTTCTGCTCATAGCACCTTGCTGGCCGAGGAGACCTTGGTTTCCTCTTCTTCTGTCTCTGCTGGACGGTCGGCCTCTCTCCCTTCTATGGAGAGCAGTCCTCAGATCAGCCCCTGTCGGGGATCCTCCACCATCGTCCGGCGGCTCTACATTGACCGCCTGGCCGCTATTGGGGAGGAAGCGAGGACTCTCAGAGAGAGCCTCCCAGTTCATAGTCCACTCGTTGTCCACTCGCTGTTGTCAACTCGAGTTTAGAAACCTTCCATGCTTGTTGGGGAGAAGGGGTTTGTTTTCCCGTTTCTGCCCCGGTGGGTGCTTTTACAACAATTTTCCTTATTACTCTTTTCGATAAGGGCAGGGCCCTCTCTAACTTTAGTGGTTACCGGTCCGCTATTACTGCGGTTCACCTTGGTTTTTTTTTTCTGATGGTTCGGGAGTTTCAATCTCTCCCTTCCTGACTCATTTGCTGAGGTCTTCCTTTGACACGCCCAGCAAATCGCCAGTTGACTCCTGCATGGAGCCTTCCTTGGTTTTGGACGCCTTGGCCAAACCGCCCTTTGGGCCGTCTTGCAAAGCGTCGTTACACCATCTCCCGATTAAGACCACCTTTCTCTCTCTACGGCCCCGGGCATATCAGATGGGAAAGGCAAGGTGTACGTCTTGTCCCTCGACCTTCGTTATTGCCAAGAATCAGACGGATTCTTCTGGCTTAATCGAAGTGTTCTTGAGTCCTCTGTCGGAATTCTCTTCCGTCATGGAGGATAAATCTTGGTGCCCTGTTAGGGCTCTCAAATGGTACTTGGATAGGACTACGGTTGTTTTCGTAAGGATGATCAGCTCTTCTCTTTTTCCATCACCTTTATTCCCCAGCATCACGGGAGACTATCTCCCGTTGGATTGTCGAGGCTATCCAAGCTGCGGGTTTGAAGCTCTCCTGTCTGGGAAGCCTCCCAGAGCGCATGACACTAGGAGTGTTCTACCTCCTGGGCGCTTTGTCAGGTTCATCCCTTTGGAAGACTTTTGAGGGCCGCCTTTTGGCGTTCCCCTACTTTCTTCACATCCTTCTATCTTAAGGATGCTCCTTCGGGTGAGGTTGGATTTGAAACCTCTGGGTTGAGAGCTGCTTCGTCGTCTCTGTCTGCCCCGCGTTAGTTACTCCCGTCCTGGGACATGCCACCCGGGTTTTTATCCGTGCTATTCTAGCAAATAGGTAGATACATCGATTTATTGCTGTAAATCAAGAAAATTATAACTAATTTTGTTATTTACTAGATAAATCTATGTATCTACCTATGTCCCTCCCTCCAGCCCCTCTCCTTGTCTGACATGTCCTAGATTCTGTCTCTGACTGCTCGGAAGAGGAAGAGTATGGCGGTGGCGCGTTTGGATTGGTGGACGGGGAGTACGCGCGCGCGCAGGCAGGGGCTGCGCGTTTTAGACTTAGGTTTTCTCGAATGACGGCATAGTTTGGGAAACTAGCAAATAGGTAGATACATAGATTTATCTAGTAAATAACAAAATTAGTTATAATTTTCTTGATTGCCATATTTGTGATTTTCTTTGGATAGCTACTTTAAAACATTTTTCACAATGATTGTTTAAAAAAATATGTTGTTCCAAACAAATTTTTAAGACATCTAGGTTGTTTAAATTAAGTTGCTTAAAACCTTTTTCACAACTATTGTTTAAAAAAAAATACATTCAAAGCTGTTCAAAACAATTATTGTTTAAAACACTCTACAGATGTGTTTAAACATATCATACATGGTTGTTTAGGCTGTTGTACACAAGTAAGTTCCAAATGCCAGAGCTGATTGATACGTTCAGAGGTAAGCATTTAGACTAAATATATTGTAATCTGATCGAGTTTATACTCAAGACATTTGTGCTGCTGTGACATCTATATGATGTCTAGATCTAGACCACATTCACAAAATAAATTATGATGTAAACCTGCCACTTTGCAGCGCAGCGCAGTTTAAGTGAGTTGCACATACAGTATAGGACCGGACCCACGTGCGTGTTCACTGTGTGCAACTTAAACTGCGCTGCGCTGGAAGGGCGACTTGCAAATTTGCAGGTCTAGATCATAATTTATTCTGTGACTGTGGCTTGGATCTAGACATCATATAGATGTCATGGCAGCACAAATATGTTTTGAGTATAAACTCGATCAGATTACAATATAAATATATTTTTTCTTTTCCTCCCCTTAGTGATATGCTTAAATTCAGCGGGTGGTCTAAATGCTTACCTCTGAATGGCATTTGGAACTTCTGCAACATGTCAACCACAAAGTCATCTCCCATGATGAAGCCGGCCATGTTTGGCAGAGAAGGAAACCATCTAGCGCAAATTTTCAATCTTTTTGAACAATGTTGTTTGAAAGATTATTATACAATTTCATTGATGTGTTAAACAGCATTTGCTTAAAATACAGGGTCTGTCTTTTAAACAATATTGCTTAAAATTTAAAGAATATAATTTTAAACAGCGAAAATCTAAACAAGGTTTTTTTCTGTGCAGGTACCCTTCACCTGGGTGTTATGACTGAGATATTGATAAAATACCTATTCTGAGGGTATAGACATGTAATGACAGGATTGTGATTGAAAGTCATGAGAATAAACTGCCTTTCCTCTCTACTTTAGTTGATATAATGGTAAATAATTCCACTCCTGAAAAAATGATTTCTTTTATTCAGTGTTTTCAATGGTGAATAGGTTTGCATACTCCCTCACAGACGTGAGCATATAAAGCGGTTGTAGGAGTCAGCCAGCCAGATCTAATCATATTGAGACACGCTTGGCTTCAGTATTGACCACAAAACTCGTCTGAAAATAGCACCGCCTACTCGGTTGTGTCTGGGATGGCAGGTATACCTGGCTCACTGGGTCTTCTTAACCCTCATGATACCAGTACACTATCTCTGTTTCTTGTCTTAACCCCTTCCCCCACAGGTACCACTCTCTTCCTATTCCCCTCCCTTACTCCTCCCCTCTCCTCCCCTCTCTCTTTCTTTCTCTTCCCTTCTTTCTTTCTCTTCCCTTCTTTCTTTGTCTCTTTCTATTTCTCTCCGTTTCACTTTTTAAAGAAATTTAGGTCATTACAAAGTTATTGTAAATTGGGGAAATTAATTTCTTAGAAAATGGTAATTTGAAGGTCACAGAATTTAATCCAGAATAAGAATACCTTATATTTTGGAAATAGAATATGACTGGTTTCAGTTTTGACATAACAATTAGATTAGAATATTTTGCCTAAAAGGATACTTTTTATGTGCACATTTTATTTAAAAAAAAGAAGGAAAATTGTATATTTAAGATTGTCATTGTCAAGAATGATGAAGTTAGGTGGTGAGAATGAGAGCATAAGAGTTAAGTGATGCTCGTCGGATGAAAAAGAAAGCTTGGAAGGGGGCATAGGAAGCCTGTTAATGATTCATGCGCTGGGTTGGTCGGGTAGAAATAATTCTTTCTGACCAGCCTGGGTCTGCGGACCAACCAAGCTGAAAATCAAAACCATGTTCTGGGGAAGTGAGGGGAAGATAGACCATGTGAAAGAGACGTGTATGAAAGATAGCTGGAGAGAGACGAATAGAGAACTCTTCCCAGGTATGCTAGAGATAAAGGAATTATCATTAAGAGAAAGGAAAGCTTGCTCAAAGAAATATAAAGTGGACAACCTTGAACAACTTCATTACTCTAATGAAATCAAGATAAGTGACCTTCATACTGCTGTTCAATAGTATTGGGGGGGGGGGGAGATGCAAGGAAGTAGTATGAAAGACAATTCCAAAGTTTACTTTTTTACTCTGTCTCGCTTTCTCTCGATTTCTTACCTCATTTTATCACCATCTCTGAGTCAGTCCCTCTTTAGATATCTGTTGTTTCATAGAGGTTTATTCTTTCTTTTTGCTCCCAATCAAGGTTTCTCTTCTGACTGTTGGATTTATTTGAAGGTTTGAAGGGGGTATGGTATGATCTGAACCAAATTGGATTGACAGTGAAAGTCACCGAGGGATTGAGATTGGTGTCTTGTTCAGAGATGAATGTAAAATGAAAGGGTAATAGTTATGAAGATTAGAATAAATGATATTGATGCTTCATTATTCTGCTTCAAGGAATAATCTTTTCCTCTGTGGGCCAAAATGGCGTTAAAGAAATTATAATTGCGTAAATGTCATTTCCCCCTACTTCTTTATGAGGCTTAAATAATGGGTAATTTGTATAAGCTGCCATTTATCTCTGCTGCTAACTTGACGTCATTCCCAAGTGCGTCACTAAAAGAAAGAGGACATAAAGTTAGCTCTGAATAAATCTACAAACATTATAGGGGTAAAAAAGAGGAGAGGTCAGTGCTGAAAAGTTTGCTGAGATTAAACGGTACCAATCACCAAAAAATATTATGCTTTGTATGTTAGGACCTCCATGTCACTATACTATACTCAAAGTATCAGCTTCAAGTGTTAATTCGATACAAGTTTAAATACACTCTAAATAAACATAACAGCAACTTGTGAGTTGTGACAACTAGTTGACGCATCCGTAAGCGCTCGCACAAATTAGGGCCCGCGCGAAACCGAAGGCAGAGTTGGGTTCCGCACTAGATGTTCATACTCCTTAACTGTTAACCCACGGAAGATCAGGTAAAGTGTTTTGAGTGTAAATTTATACACTCTAACTATGCACAAATAATTTTTTCAGGTGATTGGTACACTTTAAATGGATTTGAAGCAAAATGATGCCATAGATTTACCAGGAGGAACTTGAAAGTTTGAAATAAAGTAGTGGTCTTGATTATTTGAAGAAGTGCGGAAAAGGGATATCATTAGAGAAAGAATGAGGCATCGATGTAACCTTGAGATTTTCTGGGTTGTTAAGCTTGAATGCACATATACTCTCAGAGGAATGAGGAATAATTCAAGGTCTTTTCTTCTCCCTCTCTCTTCAGAGATGAAGAGCATCTCTTGCTGTCTTTAGTTTGTTTGTTCAGGTATGAGAATCATGGCTGATGAATAGCATTGATCAGTTAACCTTTCATGACTACGAAAGACATGCAGGGAGAGGGAGAGAAGGGAGAGGGATATGGAGGGGGGGGGTGCTGGAGAGGAAGACGTCTGAGGAATAGCACTGCTCAGGTAACCCTTTTTGTGAGAAGAGAGAGAGGGGGGAGGGAGGTGTATCCAGGGGAAGAGATGAAAAGAGAACGGATACAGGGGAGAGATAGAGGGAGAGGTAGGAGGAGGGGTATACAAGAATTATGTCTTATGAACAGCTTTGCTCAGTTCACCTTTTATGAGTAGGAAAGACGAAGGGAGAGACAGAGAATTGTGTCTTAAGTCTACTCATGTAGATTTGCTCAGTTAACCCTTGGGACAGATGGAGAGAATGAGAGAGAGACAGACAGACAGAGAGAGATAGTGGGAGGGGTTTGTTGGGATGAGAGCAAGAGGAAGACTTTAAGATCAGAGGAGGGGTTATTTAAATTATGCCCAAATGAATATCATTGAAGTTATTCTTTTACTAGTATGAGAATAGCGAAGAAACGGTCGGACAGTGATGTAGAGGGGGAGGATATAAAGAAGGTTGAGTAGAAGCATTGTTTAATGAATAGCACCTTTGCTCAGTTAACATTTCATGATGAGAGACAGGAAGAGAAGAGAGAGGGAGAGAGAAGGGGGGGGGGGGGGGGGGAGGGAGGGATAAAGGACAAGGGGACAAGTGGTTTTGTGAAATATTTCTGATGAATGAAACAAGTTGTCAAAAATTAATGGCTTTAACAGAACAATACTTCACAAATTCAAAATATTTAAGTGATAATAATAATAGCTACGTTTATATTGCACATGTATCCATCCCAGAGGATGCTCAAGCAAGGTGCCTACAAAGTAATATTATTACCCTGGCTTTAACCAAGCTGCCCTATGGTGCTGAAAGCACTTAAGGAACAAATTCACTACAAATTTACTACACCTGGGTGGAGAGTGGCAAATGTAGATTGATGTCTTGCCAAAGGACATTAGTGCCGCGGTGGGACTCGAACCGCGAACCATGAGATCCACAGTCCGATGACGTATCCACTAGACCACGACACCTCACTCAAGAAAGCTTGTTTTTTTCTTTGTTGTTCTTAAAGAAAACAAACTTACCATTAATGATCTTTATTCATAATAGGAGGTGAATTCTCTGGAAGAAAAATCTCCCAAATGTGAGAGGATTGAAGAAGTGTATCCCTACAGTCCATCAACTTGCTTACATTTCCAAAGGGTAAAGATGGCGTTAGGATCAAAGCAGATTAATGCGCCAGACTAATTTAGCTGGAAATGAAATGGGTCTCCCGAAGTCCTCTGTCCAGCATGAGTGTTAAGGTCTAGAATTTTTCATGTGATGACAGGATTTTTTTTCATATTTACAGATTGTGGCAATGTGATGTAGCATTACTGAGCTAGGGATGCATGTGGTTTGAATGTTTACTTATTTCGAGAATAGTTTGGATTTGGATTTGATATTCGTAGAAAAGATTGGTGAGATTAGTATCAGATGTCATAAATGGTCTTTGGCAATGATTGAAGTAGAGGTTGAACTTATGAACTACCAATTTAAAGGTTCTAGTTAGGTTTTGAAAATTTCTCTTTTTTTTTTGAAAAGTCATTCCAAAGGGTAACTGAAGCAAGGATATATTTATGGTGACAAAGAGATGAAAACAGTAGTGCAAACCTTTCTTTTGCTTTTGCTTTAATTTCTTTGGAAGCAAGTATAAGAATAACTGCATTTACCTCGAGCAATTACCCCGAGCAATTACCCCTTGGACAAGTACCCCCCCCCCCCCCAAAAAAAAGAGTGCCTTCTTCATTCAGTGATTAACCCTCAGACAAGTTCGATGTAGGGAATAATTGAATAAATTGAATAAGGGGGTAGTTATCTGAGGGGTAGATGTCTGAGGGGTAAATGTCCAAGGGGTCATCGTCTAGGTAGTAGTTGTCCCAAGGGGTAGCTGTCCTTGTGAACATTTCTCAAAATCTCAGAAATGATTTGATGAAAGTAGTAGAAAGGAAACCCTGATGCACATGTATGCTATATGTACATGTATGCTATATGCTCTTAATTTCTAAGACTTATTTTTAAGTCCAAAGGATTTATATTTAAGTCCAAGAGAGTTTTAAACCACTGACAAAGCAAGTCCTTATGACTTTGTTTTGTCACTGGTTTAAGTCTTAGAAATTAAGAGAGTGTACATGTATGCTATATATATGCACATGTATGCTATATGTTCATATCTTCAGCAGATTTCACATTTATCATCATTAAAAGCTCTGTTAAAGTAGAACACTAATGATTTTAAATATTGGCTTAATACTTATTATTGCATAGATGGCATAAATTAAACAAGGTTATCCAAATTTAAAGCTTGGAAACATTTGAATTAATGATTATTATCAATTATAAAACGGTAAAATACAGCCCACGATATAGCAGCTGAAAAGCTCCTTGAACGCTGCTGAGATGTGTGACGACACAAGAGGGGCGAGTCCTGTCTAAGCAGACGATGTCCCATAACATTATACACATTTTTCAGTGCCTGTTTTGTCATCTCCTCTTCACTTATTTCTCTTACTTGACTAGCGTCAGTCTTAATGTTAGTCTGTTGCCTCACTCTCAACTTCGTGTATGGTATTATTTTGATGAAAAATGCAGCGTTAAAAAAATAAAGGAATCAGTCACTTGTAAACAAAATAAGACGCCATTGTATTTTCAGCTGCTTGCACCGGGGCATGTTCGGCGTTTCAAGAGGGAACGAATACCATCCAGCTATTATTCGCAGGGCTTTTCAATTTGAAAATGGGGTTTATTTCATTGATCATTGACCCTTCTCCTGTGTATTTACAATCAAACGGTTTTAGTTATCAGAATCAGTTCACTTTCCCTTTTAGAATGGTGTGAAATAAGGTCATGTTTAAATGTACCAAACTCTTTATAATTTGATAAATAATTGCATTGCAATTACGTTCATTCATTATAGGACGTCGTCTGCTTAAGCAGGATCGATCCCTCGTATGACGACATCAAAACATCGCTATATTTCTGGCGAATCCTCGGATATTCCACATGCTGGGAAGAGCTTTTATTTATGTTGTTTTTATAATCATCATATACGCAGTTGACATAAAACTTATACGATTGCCATCTGTAAGCTTCCCAATTTCTAGTGATACATTAATTGCCATATTTGTGATTTTCTTGAGTGTTCTACTTTAAAACACTTTGTGGTTGACATAGACCTGTTCACAAAAGCATTCAAGTTATGTGCATAGTTTCTTGTGATGATAAGCATGCAAGAGACTTTCCAGACATAGCAACAATCAATGTAAGCTACATGCATTATGACTAATGAAATAAAATACCTACAGACTGTAGCAACAGGTGAATGCAATAGTGGAGTTTGTAGGTGTCTGTGCCTATAGTTAACTTTTAGTTTTAGTGAAAAGAATGTTTAGTGGAATAAATATGACATCTTTATAACCAGGTGCCTTTTGTAAATAAAGTTCATTGAGAAAGCTGTACAAAAGGAACAAAGATTTGCCCTTATGTAGAGCTTGCCTGTATGTTCTGCATTTTCCTTGTAAAGATTTCAATAAGATTCAATAAGAAACACCTATTTTTTGCAAGATCTTGGCTTCAGAGAAATAGATTCTTGAGATTCTTCACATGCTACAGGTTTAACTCCCTGGGTAATATCAGCTATGATGTGAGCACATCTCAAGTACAAGGCAGCGTTTCATCAAGCCATCATACAAAGTTAGCCGACATCCCATTTAAATGCTTGTATTAAAATTAACACACATTTCAATGGGATGTTGGCGAGCTTGTAGTTATGACAGTTTGATGAAATGATGCCCTGGTTCCAAATGCCAAAGTATGTAGAAGATAGAGTACCAAAGAAATGGCTATATTTCAAATATAAGGGCAATTGAAGAGCGATACTTTGCAGGCCACATTTCTCCTATGATGTTCTTCCAAACTGACATATTAAAAAGGAATGAGAAAGCTCAGAAATTATTTTCACCTTTCCCAGAACTCGGCCTTTTTCTTTTGCAACAAGAGACCACATTTTGTGATTTGGCTCAATAACTTTTGATTCAGAGCTCTGAAGAGTCTACCAGATGTATGGGTAGAAAGAGCAAAATTTTCAGTCAATTTTTGTTGCATGGCCATATTGCGTTTGATGCCAGAAATTGTAAAAAGGAGAATAAGCTTCAAAATCCTTAAATTAGCAACACATAGAGAGGTTCAAAATCTTGGGTTTTTATTTTTTTAAGTTGGTGATTTTTTCAACTTTGGACAAAGTTTCTAACTATGCATATTGTTTTCAAAGATATATCTTACATGTATAAGAACTATGTAGCACTAAAAGAATAGTATATTTGTTTGCCAATTTAAAGAACAAAACATGATCAATTTATATCCCTTAAATTGATTCTAGTCATGAAAGGGTTAAATACCCCATAGCATATACAGTTCTGAGATACAAAGCGCACTACGCTTACATGTATCATTATTATTATGCGGCAATTTTGATGAGACGGTTTACCCTGTCGAGTATGAACAAGGCTTTATGAACTCAATCGGGATAAAGAGTGTAGAGGTATGGACTAGAATAAGATCATGGACAAGACACCATTATGTAGAGAAGCCTGTATGCCTTAACATCAATCTTCACACCAGGTATACCCATGGGTAATGTTAGGCTGAAAAACAACACACTCCATGCATGTCTCTCTAGCACAAGAACTATTCCCCACCATTCAGCTTAGCTAGCTCCAATGGGTCATGCACCAATTCAACTTGAAGGAGATGAATTATCAAACTTGTAACGGTAGTCATGCGTGGCCTGCCTATCTACATTACATGGCAGGCAGGAGGGTTTCCTCTAGGGAACGGGCCAGGAACCTTCTGCAGCGAATCCTCAAGTACTGATCAAACTTGGTGAGAGGAATGTCTAGGAGCCTCTGAGGTCACAATACTTGACTTATTTAATGTCCCTTTATGGTCTTGACTTTATGTTTGCTGCATGAGAGAGAAAGACAAAGTTTCTACAGGAGGTGTTTTTGGCATTCTGCTGTTGGGTCTACGGGGAGACTTACCTGTATGCAAAGAGCATTCTCAATGGAATATATGCATCACCAGGTCACGAAGCGAACTTTCATATCCCTCAACACTGCATTTTTAATATATCAGGAATTTGTCTGACAAACAAATAAGTTAGGGAGAAGTCTAGAGTTATGCAGGTGTCAGGAAAACCTTGAACACACTCAGTTTCTTGAACTGGTACAATTTAAACATTTTGCAAACATGTTGACTAAAAGTTATCAAAATAAGATGGCTAAAAAAACAAAAATACAGTGGCATATAAAAACTTGCAAATTGACAAAAGAATGCATGTGGCCAATTCATTATCTGGGATCTTTCTGATTGGGGGATAGTGTCAAAACTAGAACTTTGCCTGCCCCACCAGCTACCTAGATCCAACAACGTCAAGGATGATTGCTACTTGACCACATGCAGTCCTTGGTAGAGTTTTTATTTTGAAACCCCCAAAATGGTTTTTCGTATCACATTTCACCAAGGTACCTAATCCTTCCCCTCAAAATTTTGTAATCTGTTTCCTTTTAATGATTCATAAATGCTTGGATACAAAATATATGAGAGATACAGACTAATTGTTATCAAAACAACTATCTGATAACTAGTTCATTGACCATTGGCCAGTTCCTTATATCAGACACATTTATGATGAGAAATAGCTGAAGTGTTCCAGCCGAACATTCATGCCAAATTGTGTGTGCAGTCCCATATACCCATTTCTGTGTGCAGTGCATGTGCTATTCAGCGAAATAGAGTCAATTTTCTATCACTTTGATGATTCCAAAACCTCATGGTATTCACCACTTCTTCTGTAGACATGATCAGCCTTTCCCAAATTGCTTTGAGACAGTTTCTTTCACAATGCAATCGCATGACCAGAACTCCACTTTATCGTTAATGCTTGCAGATATACTTCTTTTCACTCTACTTGCCATTTATTTAAATATAAAATGATTTTATTTTGCCAAATATTTATATAATATATATTTTTCATGGCAGTTTACCTTATGTTTGAATGAGGCTTAATGTGTAAATGAGTACCTTGAATGACTGGAGTGAATACATGTATGTCTACTTCCATCATGTTTTAAATCCCTTTTCCTATTGTAGCTTCATTATTTTCAAGTCAATTGTACCTTTTGATACTGCCTGTATGTTGGCAAAAATGAATAGCCTTCATGTATGTTTATTCTTTACTCCATTATCATTCCCTCTGAAATCTTTCACAGCATATTCTTTTTTCTTGTTCATGTTATGTCTAGACTGTTCTTCTCTCCAGTTATTACCCCTATCCAGTTATTTCTCTCTAACATTCTGGCTCTGTTAATGCAAGTTCTTCTTCTTCTGGCATATCTTTGAATATATTATGTATATCTCTTGATAGTGGTTTCTCTTCATTCATTTATTCTTCTCTAACCTACACATTCACCAATTCTTCATGCTCTTTCACTCCTACTTCTTTAAATCTCATCTTCCTTTCTTCCACTTTCTCCTATCCTCCTCTCTTTTTCTTTAATATCTCTTTATCATTTTTCTTCTTTTCTCTTATCCCTTTCTCCTACACTCTGTTCCCTTCTTTTTCCATTTCCTATTTTCCTTGTTCGTCTTCATCTCTTCCTTGCACTCCATGCATCTTTCCTTCCTTTCACTCTACCGAGCAATCCCACCCATCACTCTCGTTCTCGCCGGGCTGGGGTAAGAGAGAGAGATATATCAAACTATTCTTCATGCCTCATCACCCCAGAAGAAAGTGCACTTCACTGACGCGTGAGCCCAACAATTTGGGAAGCTGCTTCGCATTTTCCACTTGGGTACTCCTCCAAATAAGTTGCAGGTAGCTCCAAGTTCAGGCTGCTTATTCAATCATCTCGCATGCCTGGCCTTCTTTCTCATTAGCACCTCTTGCTGCATGCCATCACCTTTTCCTTATACATGGGACCAAAGGAAGTGATGAACACCCCGGATCGGGATTAAAGCCTTCTCATATTCGACCTTGGTTCAACACTTACAGAATAGCAGTGCTTTCTCAAGAGAGGAATTCAAACAAATTATTATGATCAGTAGGGTAGTTTTCATTTCTTGTTTGGGGTGCCAAAACATATATCTTTTTAGCTGGTTCTATGGAAGAGATCCCTTGTCATGACTACCCATCACTTGTAATATAAACCGTGAATTGTGCATTGAAGAATAAGTAGCATTATGTCTTGATGATGGAGCTAACATGTAGACAGTCTTGAGCCCTTATTATCATGTACATCATACTTATGCCTCGTCACATGAGAATTTGAACTGGGAATATAAATGATGGACAGAATACATATAATAATGTAAAAATAGATTTGCTAGGATGATATACCAAAGTGAAAGAAACAAGCTGACTCAAGTTTATATTATTCTTTTGATAGCTAGAGAGATTTATTGAGCTTGAAGCAGCAAGAAGAGTTTTGAGCATGTCCTTTTGATATACTTTTATGTGATGCTTCAGGTACATTAGTTCCCCCATATTTTCCTACATTTTTATACCTCCGCCCACCGAAGGTGGTGCCGGAGGCATTATTTCCATCTTGACATTTTTTTCAATACTTTGTTGACAGGTTCTTTTACTGGTTGCCAAGTAAACATGAATGAAAAGCTGGATACATTGGTTTTCTTTATAAAAATAGAGACTCAAAATGCTGATTGACTTGGTATTTGTCTAGACTGTGACATGCGTTTTATTTACTTCTCATTGCAATGTAGAGTGTTATGAAACTGGGCATCATTTCATGAAACCGTCATAAGTACAAGTTCGCCGACATCCCTTTGAAATGCCTGTTAATTTTAATACTCGCGTTTCAATGGGATGTCGGCAAACTTGTACTTATGACGGTTTGATGAAACGCTGCCCCGAATGATACATCTAAATGTATTGTGGAAAGAGGTGGTATGTATATATATCCAACTGACATGTACTTTAAAGTCAGAAATGTATTTAGCATGCAGTTTGAATGACAACAGCTTTTTAAACAGCATTGCCTTACCATTGTTGCAGTACTTTGAAGCTCTGCAATGCTTGATGAAAGTCTGTCCAACATAGTAAACAGTATTTACACCCAGGGGGGTGTTTCACAAAGCTGTTCGTAAACTTACGCAAGACTTTACGAAAGACTTAAATATGAAGTGCCAGATAGGATGCCCAAAGTTTTTTGTGATGTTTTAACAGTGTGACTGTATTTCCTATAACCTCAATTAAATTATGGCAAAAATATACTTTGCATTAAAAAGATTTGTTATAATAAGAATGTTAATCTACATCTGCACAGTTCAACTTTAGTTGATGCAGTTAAAAATGATGCAGTTAAAAATGATGGGATGAGCATCCCATTTGGCTTGTCATATTTAAGTCATTCGTAAAGTCATGTGTAACTTTACAAACAGCTTTATGAAACACTCCCAGGTGTAGTAAGTAGTTACCTGGTAGGACTTATTCATTTAATGCATTGAGCACTACAATTACCGGAGCTAAAACCCCGGGTAATATTGTCCACAGTCCTTTGGAAGCGCATAGAAACGTGATATGTGCCATATAAGAACGGAATATTATTATGAATATCTGGAAATGTTTCATATTAGTTTCTTGCTGTTAAGGTGTGAGTATTAAACTTGCTTAGGTATTGTCACATTATCTGAACATTAACATGTATTTATATTTACTATTTCTTTTCTACCTATTTGAACATATTTTCTATTCAATTATATGTCATATGCTGAGAGAGTAGGGTATTTACTCATAGAATGTATTGTTTTTCTTAAAATTATTCACCTTCTTACTCTCAGGAGATAAACCTGTTCTTTTCCTGCAGAGAACATGCATAGCCCTTTAACAAATACTTTGTGTCTTATTAGCTTTTTCATAAAATATGTATGTTTTACACGTATTCTTTTCTTCTTTCTTTTGTGATTTTGTAGAGAACCTTGACCCTGATGTGAAGCAAAGAGTTGTGTTCATCACAGCTAGAGTACATCCAGGAGAAACACCAGCATCATATGTCTGTCAAGGTATTCACCCAACTTATTCTATTGACAGTTATCATGATTGAAAATTATGTTTTAAAAGTTGTTTCCTGTGAATGAAGTACGCTTTCCACAAGTAGTAAAAAAACAAAAAACACTGGAAAGGTTCAAGATTATTACAGGAATACTGAAATTTGTCAAAAGGATATTTTTTGTTGAAAATGTGGCATAAAAATTATACTTGTATTTTCTATGAAAAGAAAATTATTTCATATTTAAGAAACCAAGCAGCGAGCTATAAATTATTAGAACATACCTGGAGCCTGTAACATAAATAGATACAATCAATCTTACGATCAATTGTAACTCTTCTGTAGATGGTTTGCCATAGACTTACGATTGATATCAATCGTAAGATTGATTGTATCTCTCTATGTTACAGGCCCCTGCTTTCATAAAGTACTTTATTTTCAATGACTTGTATAATTTTTAGGGAAAGTCTTTGTAATGGTTCTATTTGAGATATAATGCTCTCAGATTGCTTTAGAAAATCAAATATCAATGATACACATTGACATGGAAGAACAGTGATTGGCTCTGACACTATGTGAAGGTGACATTGGTTAGTTATTTGACTAGTGTTGGAGAGCACAAAGCCGTGCATGCAGTCAAACCATAGCAGCTTTCATGGAAATATTACAGTCACATCCTGTCAATTCTTCATCCAAATAAATGACCTTCATCCTCTATTCATCACTAACATAACTGATAGGAGGAGTAGAGTGTGATGGGATTAAGGGTGGTATTGTTTTTTAATCAATTATTCATTACTGTCTGTGATGAAGAGAATGCTCATAGGTGGGCGGGACACTTGTCACCTCTCCAGCTCATGCAACTAATTGGCAGGTGTCAATCAAATTGAGACAAAATAGTAAATAGTTTAAAAAAACAACAATAACATATTAATATAGAAGAGAGAGATGAAAACATATGAATATAGAGAGACATACAGAGAGTGAGTGAGGGTTGCATAAAGTAGAAAGAGAGGAAATAGAGTGACAGGAAATGGGAGGGAGATAGGGGGTGGAGAGAGAGAGAGAGAAAGAAAAGAAACTATTGACGTTGGTATTTATTGATTCACTATTCTATTTATGTTTTAATTTATCTTCATACGTCATTAGAGAGATAACTTCCCCTCCTCCTGCTAATTTGTTCATGAACGCAGTTTCTGAAATATGATGAATTTTTCATTAATTTCCGTCACTAGCAATGTATACTCATCTAATAGTTATGATATATAGTCTTTATTAGGCAGAGATGGATGCATGCCTGCTTGCATGTAACTGAGGTATATGAGGATAATGATTAGAATAGTTGATGTAAGAGGAAATGAAATAGATGGAGAGGGGTCATACTTTGATTAGCACGGGTTAGAAATCAATTACAAAGATAACATGAAACAATACAAATGCTGGGAATACATGCGTTTCATTCATACAATCTAATTGCCATTTGACCTTCTGCTTTTTATGAGTAACATTAGTATAACATTTCACCGATGATGGTCTATCCCAATTTATCAATTGTCTGACTCATATCATCCATTCTAATTAGTTAGTATCTATCTATAATGTGATGAGTCATCCCAAACGACCTTCAAGAGATATTCATTGTAAATAGTGACATGAGTTTCAGAACTTTTTTTTATGAAGTTATTATTAACATTGCATGATGTGTGAATGTTGCGCTGATCAAGTTTGAATGAATTCAGTTATTTTGAGCCCTTTCTCTGCTTTAGGTGGCAAATTTCATATGAAACACACATCACCCCTTTTTTCTTCTAAAATACCGCCCCCCTTCCCCCCAATTAAATATTCTTGGTTTTTGTTGTTGCAGTAATGTACTTTCCCTGCTTTGGCCTATTAAGAAAAAAGATTTTTGAAAAAGGTCTTCCTGCAGATCATGCAGTAAACCATAATTTTCGCTAAAATTTTTATATAATGATCAGTTGTCACATTAATGGGGTGTTGCAAGAAAGTTGCGATTGATTGCAAGTTGCAACTGATCGGTACTGACCAATCGAAATCATTGTTGCAAGCGCATCTTTTTGAATGGGCAGACCCTGAACCAATCAGAATGGTTGTTCTAATTTGCTGTACAATTTGCAATTGATTGCAACTTTCTTGCAACACCCCATAAGATACATGGAATACTTGCTATACAGTATCTATTATTTTATTCCCAAATTTACCAAGTACATTGTCAAAGTAAGTTAGTCTGAGCTGGTGTAAGATGGTAATTAAATATGAGCATACATTTATTATAGATGTATATAAATCATCTCAATTCATAATGATTATGCTCTTTTTCTTTCAGGTTTACTAGATTTCTTGTTAAGTCAGCATCCTATAGCCAAGGTGTTACGGGATCATATTGTATTCAAAGTAGTACCAATGCTAAACCCGGATGGAGTCTACCTCGGTAACTACAGGTTAGTATTGAACCCACAAGAGTTTAAACCCTGAAAAGTGTACATGTGTATGTGCATTGCCTCATGTTCAAAGAAAGTGCATTATGCATATTTTAGTCCACAGTGGACTAATGGTTTAGATGATAGTTTAACCTTCAACCTCCTTTGTGAATCCAGGGTGGTGTTTCATAAAGCTGTTCGTAAGTTACCCACGACTGGTGATCAGTTCTTCTGCTAAATGATTGAGAATCTGATTGGTATAGCACCCAAGAACATGTTCCAGTCGTTCGTAAAGTCATTCGTAACTTTACGAACAGCTTTATGAAACACCCCCCAGGCCAAGAGGTGGTGTGTAATGGCATGATTTTAGCTGCTTAATTCACCACTGTTTAGTGTTACTCTACTGTTTGTTGCTTCAGCTTTATCATTTTTAGCTTTGAATAGCGCACATTTTTAAAACCAAAGCAACAAAAAACAAGGTGGTGCACGGCACTGCAGAAATTGCGTTGTTTGAGATCCCATTAAGTATTTTATTTTCAGTCTTTGATAACAAAGCAAAATATGTCTATATTGCTCGACCAATGAGCCAATTTCTGCTCCTACTCAAGATCCTTTTCTCATATTATATCAATTTTCTGGAGCATTTCTTCCTGTGTATACATGTATGTAAAGTAAAGTATCTTGATTATTCTTGATTTGTTCATATACGTTTGTCATGAGAGCAGTTGTACTTTTGCACCATTTTGTAGACTATCTTCTTGAAATATTCATGAGATGCATCTGTTATATGTGTAAGTCTCACTGATGTGAATGTAATGCTGTCCACAGAGAATGATCTATGTTTAGATCCAAATGTGATCCGTGTTCCAAAACCCTGGTTGGATGCAAATATATGCCCGTCGATTAATGGAATAGTAGAGATACTGGGAAAAAGAAAGAAGATCTATGAAAAATACCGACAGATTCTAAACAGTCATTACTTTTAATGAATCACTTGGGATAAGTACATAATACCATCAACTTCTCAGAAGCAAAAAAGTGATCTTAAATATTAATTGCATTTTATGTTGCCTTTTCAATTTCTCCCTTCCCCCTGTGGACTTATCAAATTCCATTTAATCATTTATTCATTTTTCATTTTTCTTCCATACCTCTGCAGTCATGCTTTTTACGTTCTTTTTCTTGATGTTGCAGTATACATGAACACACTTAAGTTTCATTGCATTCATTTTGCTTTAGATTGGCCCGTTACGTTACTGTTATATTTGTTATCCTATGAAAACTTTTAATTGAGGAATTGATTGTATAATGCCATTATTTGTTTGATTTGTTTGTAGATGTTCATTGATGGGTTTTGATCTGAACAGACATTGGCATGAGCCTTCTCCCTGGGCACACCCTACCCTTCATGCAACCAAACAGCTCCTTGTGGACATGAATTCAAACCCGGTGAGTTCACTTTTAATACCTAGAATTTATATCTTAGCTCTGGACACCGTTTCATAAAACTGGTTGTCAATAACTACTGCCTCATTTCTATGACAAATTCGCTCTCAGCCAATCAGATTCAAGGATTTCAGTAGCTTATAACAATCATTGTAACTTGTTAGTGATAACAAGTTTTATGAAATGGGGCCGTGTATAGAAAGACTGCTCAAGGGAGAAAAGAAAGTAAGTCTTTATATAGAGGGTTCTCACGGCATCCATGCTGGAGACAAGAAAATCAGTCTTTATATAGAGGGTTCCCACGGCAGCCATGCTGGAGGACATAATAAAAACCAGTGCATCAGACTATTAAAAGCCATTGTTGTCATGGTCTAGTGCACAGGTTTTTATTGTTATGTCCTCCAGCATGGCTGCTTCTGGGCCCTCTATAGGCAAGAGGTCTTACAGGTAAGTGGTCTTTCTATACAGGTTCCTCTTTCTATACAGGTTCCTTGAATACATGTTTCAAGAAGGAAAACTATTAGAGAGAAAAAGAAATATACATGTGGCCTTTGTAGACAGGTAGTCTTTCTATACAGGTGGTTGCTAAAGCAGGTTTTACTGTATTGTAGCTTTTTACATGTATATGCAGTTTCCTTACGAACCATCAAATATTAAACTTTAAATAATTTGTGTATCACTGCTTTGCAGGTAAAGTGTTCATCAAACCTAAAATCTTATCATTTCTGGTTCATCAATATCGTCACTTCATAAAGAATGCTTTTATAATTTTGAAAAAAGAAAAAAGTGAACAAAAAATAATGAATAACTATGAACCTGTAATGGTGGCACTAGCAAATCTTAAAGGTTAAAAGTGAAAAATCAAGATTTTTTTTCCTAAAAATGTGAATTTATATTGCACCTGTATGGTCCAGGAACACAGAAATTAATACATGTATTTCATGTCTAAAATACCCTTATTTTGTAATATTTGAATTGCTATGGTACTTAAATTTCTAATTCATATTTCTCTTTACAGAACATTGAGGTTGATTTCTATGTAGATATTCATGCTCACTCTACTCTAATGAATGGATTCATGTATGGCAATGTATATGATGACCCTGTCAGATATGAGAAACAGGCCATCTTTCCTAAACTCATGTGCTCTATTGCTGATGATTTCTCAATGGTAAGCTTAATACAAATGCACTGGAATGCATTTTCATTCATTTGCAGTTTTATTTGTTGAAGATAGTAACATTTTCATTTAGTGCACATTTCCACAGGGTGTAATCAAGAGATCTCTCGGCTTGATATTTGTTATCAATTGTGAACAAGTTTTGATCTAATTTTTAATTTTCAGATCCTGCACTGAAAAACATCATTTTATTCTGAATAAGTCTATACTTTTATGCTCATAAACTAGATTTGTGTGAATACAAAAGTTATGAAAGATTTCTGGTGTCAGTAACATAATATAAACTTGGAAATAGTTTTGAGAGGAAAAAACAACTTTGTAAGAAGTTTCCATCAATGAAAAAAAATAATATGGAACTGATAGAATTTTTTTTTACTAAAGTTCGAACTTTTGCAAGAAGCTTCAAGGCATTTTTTCAAAACATTCTTTCCTAACCTTGCAAAACTGTAAGAAGCATACTTTCTGGAAACTCTTTTTGCGATTGTGACTATGCATTCAATTTCTTTTTAATATATTCTTTCCTTACAAAGTTATATGTGGTAAATTGTAATAGTACAATGTACTTTCCAGGCTTATATTTAAAGGAGTTAAAGATAGGATTTAGTGCTTAGTTCTGAGATGAGAATAAGAGATTTTAAAGTTGATCTTTTTATTCATGCAGTGAAGAAAGAATCACCTGTGGATTGTGAAAAAATGGCCTTGACATTATACACGCAGTGTGATGAAGGCAAGACTTGATTAAGAGAAACAAATCAGATTACAGGAATAGAACAGGAGCTAGTCAGGTGGCAAAAATTACCAGAGATTGGAAGGTTGAAGAAATAGCATCACATGATGGAATGGAAAGAAGAGAGAAGGGGAGAGAGAGAGAGAGAGAGAAATGCATGCTGACAGAGAGCAAATGGGAGCTGAGAAGGAGTGCGGTTACAGTACAGAAGTAAGAATGAGAGAGAGAGAGAGAGAGAGAATCTATGATGAATCATTGTAAATCAGAAACAGAAGAAATAGGAAAGCAAGCCCAACTCCCTGATGTAGAAAAGACAAGAGTATGATTAGGGAACACATTTTGACTTAGGTGTACTTTGACCTAGTATAAGGCAGGAGAAGGCATTGTAAATGAATAAACTGAATAAAGAAAAAGAAGATTTAAGAGAGATGAAGAGGAAAAGAAGTCTGAAGTTTACTATACTCTAAGAATGTAGTAAGGAAAACCTAGTGCCTAGGAAGGAGAGGAAAATGAAGTGATGAGACATAGACTTCAAACCCAAGGGGGGAAAAAAGGAAAGAAATAGGAAGAAGAAAAAGAGATCTTTTAGAAGATATAAAACTTTGATTTGAGTATGGACGAGGAGGCAGGTCCAAGGTTATGGAGGGGTCTTGCGTGGGCCGCATTTAGCAACGGCTAATTAGGATTCACTGCTTCCTTCAATACGTATCCTCGGGGCTATACTGCCAAACTCCAAGCCCTGCCTGGCACACACCGGCTGCCGCCGCCGCCGGTCGATGCTCATGAATATGCATGAGAGGCATGCTGATGTCACGGCTGACATCAGTTTGAGTCATTGGATGTGATTTGTACGTCTGGTTGCGTTAGCCCCCGTCCCTCTTACAGTCATAGCCAAAAGTTTAAGGTCACATCAATTCGAGCATAAACCCACACCTCCTGCGAGTCTACCAATCCTCGATGTAGTCTAAGGAATACATGGTATTGATGGAAGGTGAACATCTTACCTTAAAGTACCCCTCACAAAATGATGACAGATAGCTAGGTGCTCAGTCATTTCCAAGCTTTTCCATCTTATTGCATAATTCATGAAAAGTTTACCTTTCCTTCAGATGACTCACAAGCTTCAAGAAGAAGGTGGTTTGTTCGCTGAGGTGTAAATTTCCTAAAGTGAGTGCCGATGGTAGAATCTACCTCTCCATATCATCCCTCTTCTCAAATTTTTCCCCCCATCTCCCCTTTTTTGTCTTTTAAAAAGTTGATAGGAATGTTGTTGATTAAAACATAGTGGTGAGATGGTGAGATGGCAAGCGTGGATTAATCACAGGTTCCCTGTTGCATGAAAGTAAACTCATTAATGTCACATTACCTTTATGACTCATTCTTTCTCAACAAACTTTTCTCTTTTCTCTCTTCTCTTTTTCACCTTGAGCTAGTGATGACTTTCAGAAATCCTGTTGCTTTTTTTGTGTTTTATGTTGTGCAGTTGACTTCCAGCAAATTACAGTCATGGAAGTACAGAGTCCTTGAAATCTGTCAAGATGTGGGGGGGGGGGGGGGGTGCAATAAAAGAGAGAGAGAGAGAGAATGGATTGTCATTTATCTCATCAACCTTTATTCATTTTCAAAGAGCCGATTTCTTCTAACAACACATTGGTAGCATTCTACCTCATGGTATTAATGAAAGTTCTCAATAGCTATTTTAATATTTTTTTGCTTTTTATAAAAAAAATTTGCCTCATGAAGAACTATTACATTCACCTGTTATAATTCATTGTATTTTAGTAGTCAGAATGCAGATTGCTTAAATTAGGTGTTTACAGCATTCATGTATTTCTGGAATGTTAAAACGATTTGGAAACTTGTGGAATTGTTCCCATTATGTACAGGTAGATTCCATTTGTAATGCAAGTTAGATATCGAAATGTAACATATTTGAAGCAGTTTTTCGTGCATCAGTAGAAAGATAGTACTCTGAAATTTAGAGACTCTTTGGACCAAGGTTTAAAGGGAATGAAAACAAGGGTAGAATGAAGAAGAGAAAATGAGCAAGTGTGTTCAATCCCATCAAATATCTCCTAGAATTCAGTGTTGTAGTCTATGTAGAGGAGGAGAGTGCAATAGCGTTGAGTCTCAAATTGTCCAATATCAATCCTGCATAGGGTCTAGAGAAAAGGATTTTTTTGCCAAAGGCTGATATCATGCTATTATTCCTCACTCTCATTGAAACATGAATCTCAAACCAAATATGGTCGGTCATCGATTGAGCCCTAGTCAAAGTACTGTGGCACCCACTCTACTACCATCCAAGCCTTCTTCTTCATCACACCACGCACCCCTTCTACCAGCCCGGGGGTGTGAAACATACACCCTCACTCAACATATTTGTCTATGTGCACCCTCCTTGCCCACTCGTATCCCTGTGGGTTAACAGGGTTAACGGACACAAATGAGATCAAACGGAGGCATCATAGATACTGCAATGGATGGGATGATACCTATTTTGGTAGGGATACACTCCATCAATTCCCTTCCACCATAAACTCATGTCTAGTAACCCTGCCTGCCTGGGGTAGCGCATCACCCCTGGTCGTATTTTGGGAGGCGTAGCGGGCTAATTGCCGGTAAGGTGATGCCAATTTGGATTCACCTCCCGGCCTCACGCGCCCCAATTTTAGTGTCGGCTGCGCTATCAGGTTGCCGGCAAACATTGATTTTGCGTGTGTCGGAACTGTTGATGTTTTGTCTCACCTGCCCTAGGTTCTGCTTCTATGTCCATCTTGAGATTCTTTTCTCTTTCTTTTATAATGGTCAGAGTAACACTCCATTACTTTCTTTGTTCTTTCATTTATTCTCTGATCTCTACCCTCAATCTATCCGTATTCTCCTTGTCTCTGTTTTCCTTTCTACGTACACTCCTTTCTCTACTCTTTCCCTCATTTGTTACCCTCCCTGTCTCTCTCTTTCCCTTCTTCCACCTATCGATTTCTTTTTCCTTCTGTATCTCCTCTATCTCACTTATCTCTTTCTCTTTCCTTTCCATCTCTTTTCCCTCCTCTCTTTTCTTCCTTCTCTCCCCTCTCTTTATATCTCTCCCCATCTTACCCAACTTTGACATCTCTTCTCCTCCCCCACTATCTTTTTGTTTTTACCATCTTGGAATACTGTATCGATTTGATGAGTCTCCTTTATTTGTTACTTAGTTCCTTTCACATTAATGGAGTTTCTTCCTCAACCTTTTCTCAGATCAATACCTGAATCTACCTTTGTGTTTTCCATTCCTTCTATATATGTATAAATATCTCATACCTCTACTTACCCATTTCCACTCACACTGTACCCTCAACTAGATAGTACAGTTTGTATTACGATGGAACATTTTCTGTTTCTTGCACTAACTTACGCTGCAGTGTAGATATCTGCTAATTTTTTCACTTTCTTTTTATTCCAATTTTGTTCCTAATGTAATTTCCTCTTTTCTTATTCGTGTGTTTTGGGCACGTGGAGTGTCATGTCTGACAGACACATGCTCTATGCAAGAACCAACTATTGTTATCATTATTGTTAGGTATTTCATTCTCTAAATATTTGCTGAAAATGTACATTATTTACTACATTCAGGCTTGCTTTCTTATGATATATAAAATATCACTTAAATTACAATATTTATTTTTTCATGTAATTTAAAATGTCTAGTCGTGCATTCTTTTGATTAATTGAAAATGCGTTCTTTTTCAGATGAACACATCATTCAACCGAGACTCGGTGAAGGCAGGTACTGGTCGTCGTTTCCTAGGTGGTATTCTGGACGAGAATTCTCTCTGCTACACTCTAGAAGTCTCCTTCTTTTGCTACACACCTAGCTCCTCATCCACTGTAGTCCCATATGATGAAGATAGCTGTATCCTTTCCTACCAGCTTTATATATCAGTGTGGTTTATGATGTGGAACACATCTCATGAAGAGTTGCGATTGATTCAATTTGATCCCTACTTATCTTTACATTGATAACAATGGCAACTGTGTACATAGGAGATGATAGGACATTGTAATTTACAATAAATTTGGAGGACTTGTAACTAACTTTGATTGCTCCCAACACTTAATAAGACAAGTGCTCTTGAAACTTTTAAATCTTCTGTCAAGAAAGATTTGAGAGTTGAATACCATTTATCTTCAAAGAAGGCTTACACAGACAATATCAACAGTGATGTAGTTTCACTAATTTTTGGAATACAATGATTTAACAACATGTAGTATGTGGGGAATAAGCCCTAGTATATATTGCGTAGCTCACAAAAGAAAAACAATTCAATCTTATTTGAAACGTTGTTACAGACTCTTACCAAATTTCATAAAGAAAAAAATATATATGTAACTTTTGTGAATATCAAAGATGATTTGAATTAAAAATTGTCTTCTCTATCAGTGTTGCTTGCAAGTTCCATTTGAGAAGTATGAATTGTTTTTCTTTTGAGGTTTATCTCCAAGGGAAATTAACCCATTCAGTACCGATGAAAATGCTACTGTACATTATTATTATTATGTACTATCACCTATGCAAAGCAAAACAAACTGATATGTAACTGGTGTCAAAAGTGCATTTACCCAGACACGATGATGTAAACAAAGAGTTTTCCCTCATGACTTGTCTCGTCAGACTGCTGTCATACAGCTAGCCATAGATAGTAGTCCGACCTTGATGACAACGTACTGATAATGATGAGACATGCAACAATTACTCAGGAATCATTTACCCAATGAAATTACTCATAAAGTAGCTCTATACGAACTGGACATGCAATATTGAGCAAGCCCTATTGTTTTTTGCAAGTCCAATTAGGTAATTGATAGTTGTCAGTTATTCTTATGTTTCCTGTGCATGTATGCTTGGTGTGTGTCTCAGTGATAGGGAGGGAAAGAGAGAGAGAGGGAGAGAAATACATGTATTGAGTGAGAGAGAGAGGGAGAGAGAGAGAGGAGAGAGATATTAACAGAGAGAGAAAGAGAGAGGGAGAGATAGTAAGAAAGAGATTAGGATAGAGAGGTAATGAGAAAGAGATGGGCAAAGAATGAGAAAGAGAGAGACAGAGGGAGAGAGAGAAAGGGAGAGAGAGAGGGGAGAGAGATATTAACAGAGAGAGAAAGAGAGAGGGAGAGATAGTAAGAAAGAGATTAGGATAGAGAGGTAATGAGAAAGAGATGGGCAAAGAATGAGAGAGAGAGATTGGTGGTGAGAGAAAGAGGAGAGAGAGAGAAAGAGAGAGAGGGGGAATGTACAGTGTTTGTGTGTCTAGTCAACTTTAAATGGAAAAATTAATTATTTATCAGTAATTATTGTCATTCAGTCAAGAGAAGAAATACAATTTTAATCCTTTGTCAGTTGCACAAAGAATTATCACCAATAATTATGTGCTGTATAAATGTATACTACTACTATTATCAGCTTGCAGGGTTTCATAATAGGATTTTGATTGCATTCAAAAGTGTTTTTATTCTTTTTCATTTAATGGTAGGAGAAAAGAAAACTTGAGGAAGAAAGCAAGGTAGATTAGACATGTTGAAATAAGCATGCTTGTGTTGCCTGTTAATGGGATATGTAATCCAATTTAACACATATATTTGCATGGTATTAAATTATTTAAATGAGTTGCTAAATTACAAATTAATAAAGACAATATTAAAGTACCCTGTGCAATATTTCATCAAAAGGACTTCATTTGTAGATGCATGTGATGCTGCAAGCGTCAGTCTACATTTACTATGAGTGTATGTTAAACATTAAACACATTTTTAACAAACTTGACAATAATTGATAAGCTACTGAAATCATTTCATTTGATGGTCTATGAACTGAGTTGTGGTAGTTGTTATTCTCAACAGGTTTTATGAATGGGGCCCTGATTACAATCATTTTGCTTCCAAATTCCAACATGTTTTTCCCCATAATGTAAAGAGATTAATGCCCAATGTAAGAATGCAACCACACGAGAAGTTAAGTAGAACATTATTCCAGTGGATATTTTTTACATTTTTTACATTGTTTACATTATTTATATTGTTGATTTCAATAGACATGTTATAATAGGTACGTTCACACGTAGAGCGATAGCATCGATGCTATCGATGCTATCGAGGTGTCGATGCTATTTTGGTGAAGACCAGATAGTGTCGAGACCAAACGCTGTCTGAACGCAGATAGTCACGAGATAGAAGCGAGTTTCCAAACTATTCTTGCAGCGAGTTTAGCAGGAGTAAATCTCAGGATCCATACCAATTATACTCGGGTCACTCTGTGTGGCACAAGTAATTATTGTTTTGGCAGCGGGTGAGCGATGAATAGTCACGAGTGGGTGATAGAAGCAAGTCGATCACGGCCTGTCTGAACGTACTGGAAATATTTTTTAAACTTACATAGCATTGATGCTAACATAGCATCGATGCTATTTACTACGTGTGAACATAACTAAAGATCCTTTTTTAATAATTATGTTGATCTTGTATGTAATTCATGTACTTTGTTTTACTTGTATTGTGAAATAGAATGATAAAGCCCCTCTGATGAGATAAAGAGAGAAAAAATATTGTTGACATTATTGATATCAGCCAATCCGCAGGTCCCCTAAAAGCGCGCTATTTTATTTCCAGTTCTGCCTGACTATGAATACATAATGAGCAAGAACAGCCAGGAACATCTCATTTGCAAACTATTGAATAGACTACTTATCATTCACCAATTGTCATGAGTTATACATCAAATAAAAGAAGAGGGATCAGAGATTTGTGACATGCTTTTATTGTGTTCAAAATAAAAGACGAAATTGGTAAAAAATGGTGTTCCTTTTATGACAAAAAATGGAAATGAAATGAAATATAAATCTGGCCAAAACTACCATAGTTTTATTGTGAGCCAGGGCAAATTTGATATGAGCGTAAAGGGCATTTTCTGTACTTTCCAAAGATTGAAATAACATTAATGTGCACTTCATGACAGGGTCAGGATCCAGCAATATGTAACCAATGTACACACTTTGTCTTTAAAAAAGTCAATTCCAGCATTCCGATTGGTTACCACCACGCAGGATGTTTTCTCACAGCCAGGCAACAGCTATGCGCATGTTTGCGCAAGGATGAAGCAACAGGTTGCGCATTGTTTCATTCAACGCGCACTTGGTTACAGATGGCTCGCTTGCCAATCACAGGGCTAAGATTCTATGGTCTTGACCATGGTCTTGACAACGGATAATCTGTGGCTGAACATTGCTGGATCCTGACTCTGTCATAAATTTATGGATGTTTTGAATGTAACGATGAAAAAGATGAGATTCCAGCGCTTCCATACATATGTGTCTTGATGGCGGCTCATATACTTTTTATATGTCTTTTAACAACTTGAAATCTTGTGAAAAAAAGGCTTTTGTATGACTATTTCATCAGTTATTTTAAACTACTTATTTCTATAATTCTGACTGAAACAAAATACCCCTGTGTTGGTAAACTATTCATTTATTTATGCAGAAAGTCTAATGAGCACAGTATTAATATTTATTGAGAAACATAACTTTAAAGATGACCATGCGATACAGCCGACTGGGTGCAGGGAGAGAGTCCATTTCGGGCACTGGAAATAAAATGCACGATTTTTGCTCATTTGCATACGACCTGCGGTCTGACTGATATTGTTTACATGAATGACATAGTTTGCATTGTTGACATTATTGATATTGTTTACTTTGTTTAAATTCTTTACATTTACTACATTGTTTACATTGTTTCCTTGACAATATTATTCAGACATGAAGCTTGGAAGGAACCTAATGAAGACGTTTCTAGATTACTACAAGCTATCATCTCTGATCACACCTAAACCAGCAGCTAATATATCAACAGTCAACCAGTATAGGGTATGGACAGCTTCAGTTTAATGACTGCTATCTTAAACCTTTCAAGACAATTGACTACATAATTTTAAAGTGGTTTGGCTTAATCAATTTTTATGCAGAGCTCTAAAAATATACCAGATGCATGAGTAGAAAGAGCAAAAATTTCTGCACACACTGTGTCATTTTTGTTGCATGACCTTATTGCTTTTGATGACAGGAATATAAAAAAACAGAATAAGCTTAAATTGGCAACACATTGAGAGGTACAAAATAATTTATTTTCCTCAAAATTGGCAATTTTTAAAACTTTAAGACAAAATTCCTACCCATGTATATTGTTTTCAAAGACATTACACCTTACTAGAACTATGTAGCACTAAAAGAATTACAGCCATGGAAAAAAGTTATTAGACCAAGAATGGTTACTGAAAGTGTTATATTTGTGGTAAAAAGGAAATAAAATATCATAAAAGCAAGGTACAATTGCTGGAATTTGTTATTCATTCAATGAAATACAAAGACAAATCATTTTCATTAGTTTGAATGCATATTATAGTACCTTTGTTACAGAAGCATGGTCTAATACTTTTTTCCAGGGCTGTATGTTATTGTTGCCAGTTTGAAGAACGAATTGTGATCAATTTAGCCCTGAAATAATTCCTGTCCTGAAAGGGTTAGTAAAGGGGACCAATCACTTGAAATCATTTTACTCTGAGTGTTAAGGGTTCGATGCTGTTTTCCTATATTCGCATTTCAGCTTTTAATATTACTTCTGTAAAAATAAATTGCAAGATAAACTGTCTGAAACACTAAATGTGGAAATGCACAATAAACCAGTAATTTAATTTGAGTAATGTAATTTGAGTTATGGATATTTATCATCGAAACCACAAGTTACCAAGGATTTAATGGTAGCATCATCAGATGGAATCCACTTTGCACACATTATTTCTCGCTATGTCTCAAAAACCTCTGGCAAGCTTTTGGGCCGTTCTGAATGTCAAAGAACTGAGCTTTAAAAACCCCCAGGTTTTTTCATACATGTATACAAACAAGTTTTGTTCAACTGTGAAAGTTGTACAATAATGGATCGTCATTCTTTTATGATTTCAGAGAAGAGAGAAGTCAGCTAAGGGGAGCAAGGGAGAGATGAGCAGTAAGAGTGAGAGACGAGCTAGCTCAGAGATGAGCAAGTATGCACAAAGGAACAATGTAGACAGTCACAGCGCCCCTACTGTCAACGGAAACCCTGCTGTACAGCTAAGATTCCACCATAGAGAAACAAGGAGATGATGATAGAGAGGAGATATAGAGACTATTTCAACCTGTCAAACATTTATGGCTGACAATGATCAGAATGACTGGTTGTTACTACTAGAGAGCTGATCTATTGTATGGTTGTTGGCAGTGATTCATGGGCATGTACAAACCCAGCTCAAAGTGACATAAAAGGAATATATGGCACTGTCCCCAAATCATTGTCTTATATCATGGAGCACATGGAAGTATGTACTTTGAATAAGTTTTTAAATGAAAATAATTAACTTCCATTGAAGTGCTAAAACCTGGTTTATTATAGCCCATATTTGTAAGTAGATGAACCCAAAATTAATTTATCCCAATTCTTTTATTTTTCAACTTATGAAAAACAAATATTAAACAGCTTTCACCTGTTTTTCTTCAAGAGTAAAAAATGAAGATATGGAAATGATTGTCTATCATCCCAACCCCAAGCTTATTGTTCATGTAGTATTCATGCAGTTTTTATACAAGTTGTAATTTTATCAATTCACCTAATGCGGACAAACCATACATGTTTATCAATATGAAAGTGATTTGGTAATAAAAGTTGTACAGGGCACAGTTAGGGCACAGATTCTTTACATTTCCACACCTTTGCTGCTTATTTGTATGGTAATATGAAAAGTTGCTTGATTGCAAATATGATTGCCAATATTATTGCATTTGAAGGTCTTTTTCTTACCTTTTCATACAAATAATGCATCCAGTAAATGTAGATGGTTCATTATGTGTTTGGCCATGACTGTGGAGCTTTTTTTCTATAGGAAATGAAAGTAAGACAGTTTAAAATGTTCAGTGTAGTAGCAACGGTTTTTTTTCCTTTAATTTTTCACAAAGCATGTTGCATTGATGCTGTGTATATTTAATTTGTTTATATTTACCTGTATGTCAAAGATGAATATTTATCAGACATCTTGGCTCCTCTGTCTTTGAAGAAGCCAGTATATTAATAGAACTTTTGAAAATTCTTTAAGAGGTGAAATAAGTGTTATATGAAATTTGACTTCCCAATCGCGACACGAAAACGTTTTCTTTTTGTTGAACAATTACAATGTACATTGATCTGCGGGGGGGGATGTAGGGGGGGGGGGGGGGGGCACTTCCAGACCGTGCCTGTGCCACCTCTTTTTAAATTTGTGCCCCCACCCCGGAACTGATTTTTTTTTTTTTTTTTTTTTTTTTGCTTGTCAGAGATTTTTTTGATAAAGAGTGCCCCAAAACATGTGATAACCTTTTTTTTTTATTCATGTGCCCACCCCCCTCCCTTACTAAATCCTGGATCTGGCCCTGTTAATCTTTCTTCATTTTCATGTCAGATCGGATTTGTTTGCGATATTTAAACAAGGAATTTCTGATCTGTGTTTACTTGCATCCAAATCTTTAGCAAATTAATTACATGTAATCTGAAAATTTTTTAATTTTATTTTCAGGGAGTGAATTAAAAAAGATCTATTTTATGATGGTTTATTGATTAATCACTACGTGGAGGTAATTGGGCAAACACAAACTATAAAGAGCAACAGAAATTTGTTACAGTTAGCATTCCTTCACTGCAGAGAAGTATAACATTTTTCATGAAGTACTACCATCCATGGTGTAAAAAGTGCCATTACCATCTCCAAATATTTCGTTAAATACTTTACTCAGCATTTTGTTTTATTTATCATCCTGAATGTATCATCCTGTGAATGCTGAAAAGTGACTTTAGGTTTATTTCTTTGGTCAAAATTTCACCCCAAATTTGACCAATTTTGAAATTGAAATGTGCTATTATACATGTATATTGTGTGATATTATATATTATTGTGGACTAAGGCCCAAATTCAAAAAGGGTGGATAAAACAAACCATGGTCTAAACAAGCCATGGTCTAAACAAGCCATTTACTAGGGGCAACTATAAGGGTAACAAACAACAAAAGACCGTTGAAACAACCACCAGTAAATCACTTGTTTGTCTTTGTATTATTTTATGACTGCCCTTTGTAAATAGTTTAAACTATCTTTACTCCATTGTAAATTCATGCCTAAACTTTTATTATACTTATTGTATGAACTATATGAAATAGGTCAAAGGTTGATATATTCTGTATTTCTCTAAATTTACACTCTATTCTTGAAATGGAAGTTATTTCAATTGCTACCTAGTATATGTATGATAAATCACAATATAGACTTCTTTGTATTGTACAGAAATATTTATTTTCTCTCTTTGAACATAATTCTGTCAATAAAATTGAATAAATCACATTCATCGGTCATCTTTTCTTATGTTTCCATGTAATTGATATTAAAACAAAAACAATACAAATTAATACTATAGGCCCTTAAGGCTTTTTAAATTTCAACTCATAATTCTTTGCAAGTTTAAACAGACTGATTTCCAATCCCTTTTTCTTGGAAGACATCCAATTGAATTCCTACATTTGAGGATGCTATGTGTAAGCATTAACACACATTGGTACAGTAGAAACTTGTTATAAAGACCTCTGAAATAACAATTCCTAATATAAAAAGGTAATTTTGCTGGTCCCGGTCTTTATGTTCTTTCGGTTTTTTCTTACTCTGATATAAGGAGATTCCTGATATAACAAGGAAATTTTTATTGTCCTAAGGATCCTTGTTATAGTGAGTTTGCACTGTACTCTGATCCTGTATGAGTAATTAGTTGACATGGGGAAGGCATACATCATACTTAATTGTTCATTTCAAAGAAATCGAAAAAGGGATTACAGTAATGCTTTTGTAATCTTGTTATTATTCTTAGCAATATAACTGTGATTGATGGAGTACTTGTAGGTATCTACATGTACACTAAAGGAAAAAAGAAACTTATAAAAGTTCAAGAGATCACCAAATTAAATTCTCTGCATGGAAATGTACCAAATTTGGATATAATGTTGATTCAATGCATGGCTTTAAATGACAGTCAATAACAAAAAGTTTTCTTCAATGCCACAAAAGAAATGTGCACTGAAGCAAAGGACTCTCTAATCCCCAAGTCACAAAGACAAACTGCAGCCTTGTACACCATATGCATGTCAATGAATGAAAAAGTAAAAGAAAAGCAAAACTTACAGAAAAATCTATAACTATACTATATTATTTAGATGATTTCATCAAATTTTGACGACATGACATACAGTTTAGTTCCAATTTAAAGGACCATAAAACAAAAAGACCACAAATGTAGAACCACGTTATAAAGAATATCATTCCAACAAATGCTTATCAAACCTTGAATGTGATTTTTCCTGTCCAAGTTCTTTGTATTCTATCGTCATACCTTCACGAGACATAAAAAGGACAAAGGGAAAACCCCTTAGTCTGGAAGCCAGACAATGATAGAAAAAGCAAAACACTTTCATGGCTTAAAAGACAACAATGACAACAATACTACTACAAATAATATAATAAAGTTCAATGTTATAGTGCATAATAATAGCTAATTCTCTTTGCGCTATACAATTAACACAATCACTGGACATACAGATTTTAAAGACAAATCCTTTAGTGTGGAAGCCAGACAATGAAAGACAAACAAAGCAAAATACCTTCAATAAAGCAGATTTAAAGCAATATTTTTTACAGGAAATAACATCTGCATTGACCTACCCTATTTGTCAACAAGACTGGTATTTATTAGGAATCGATGATTAGTGTCCTTCACCTGATAACAACCTCTAAAAGTGATTGGTTTTAATGAGATGAAATAGATAGAATACATAGAGCGCATCTACAGAGTGGACAGGACAGAAGTTCATTGAAGCGTCATAGACGGTCATTAAAAACAAATGGGAGTTCATGCCTGGATCACTGATAAATTATGAATAATAAAAGGTTGAAGAAGGGGCCATTAAAGAGAAAGTCCACCCTGAACACAAGTTGATTATAAAAGAAGCAGAAAAAATACAGAAACAGATCAGAGAAGGTTTGAGCAAAATCTGATAAGAAATAATACAAGATGAATGCAACTGCATCTCCCATATGCCCCCACATACAGTATATTCAGTTGATGGCTCAAACTGTTCTTGAAATACTGCGATAGCCAGAATAAAAAGCCTACAATTACATGTTAATTGACCTCAATGACATTTGACCTTCCACCTTATCTCCTCCTAGTCAGGAATACAAAATAGTTGAGATATGGTAATAACAAAGCTAAAAAACATTAATTTCAAATACGACGTCTATGACAAGTCATCTTTGATGTAGACATGAAATAAAATCTTATCAATTCAGCTCATTTTGGTGATGCATACTATATGTACATGTAGTTCCAAGTTTGAAGTTAATGGCTGAAAATCTAATGAGATTGTCTTCCTATGGTGATACATACTAGCACCAAGATTGAAGTTCATACCTCAAATGGTTCTTGAGTTATCGCGAGAACAAGAAAGCGGGACAGACAGACAACCGGAAAACTTAATGCCTCCGGCACCACCTTATGAATATTTGAAGTAGTAATCAATCAAACACAAATTGGCAACTCTGACGTATCTTGCGAGCTCCTCACCCATTTACCCTGTACACAAAAATCATTAATTTCCATTTTCTTAAAAGAAAATATTCAATCATACATGCACCTTAGATATAATCATTGCTCATACATTTTTACACAAAACCTGTATGAAACAAATTAATTTCTTCATCAAAAACTAGGAAAATGAAAAGTACTGAGCAAATGGGGGCGGAGCTCGCAAATTCTTCACAGAGTTGCCAATTTGTGTTTGACAGATTACAACTTTAAAAAATTCATAACTTTCTTATTTCTTGTCGGATTTTGCTCAAACATTCTCTAATCTGTTTCCCTAATTTTTCTTCTTTTATTCAAATCAGCTTAATACCAGGGTGGACTTTCCCTTTAACATCTTGCATATTAAATAAGATTTCCCATCTTACATCACATACTCTCTGCATTACTTGATATATAAGATTTTCCATCTTACATCACATACTCCCTGCATTACTTGATATTAAATAAGGACCATAAAAGTCATTAAATATTGGCCAATTTCCTGTATGTTATGATCTCTAATCACTTCATGAGAGCTTAAGGTGATATAATGACCCATTTACTGGTCTAATGATTAAAAGATTCTCACATATCAAAGCTCTTATCAAATAGCTGGTACAGTCAATGATACATGTAATAATAATATGAATTTATGTAACAAGGGCTGATATCAAACTCAACCAAACTTTTTTCTTTTTGGAGGGGGGTGGGGTGGGGGGAGGGGTTCTTTTTTCTCCCAACCCCCTGAATTATAAAAAAGGTTAGTGAGGGAGCCTTCTGTTCCGTACAATCTTTTCAGTGATTGCAATTTTACACAGAAGTACACACTTTTATACCTCTGAGGCAACATGTGTACAGTTTCGCATTCAAGTACTGTGATAACAGGCAAAATGACATTGTAGGAAAACCTGTAAAGTATTTGAGCTCAGACGTATTAAAAAATAATTTCATTAAATGCAGAAAGGGGAAGGGAAATATATGAAATGCTAGTCATAAATAATATCACTTTTCAAAATACACAAAGGAAATTGGAAAACGGGGTATTGATGTTAAGAAAAAAATAATAAAATTCCTGTACAAATTTCATGCTCAAGATACTCATTTTCAATAATGTTGGACAAAATTGGAAACATGATTAAAGGGAAGATACATATGTACATGTACCAAAGATAGTTTTAAGTTGTGTAAATTTCTACTTAACATATTCTTCCTTTCCTAATAAAATAAAAAGACTAATCTGACCATTGAGTAGTTGTACATTATCTAACTTGTTTGAACCAAAAGACATACTGTAATATGGCTCATACCATATAGTTATTTTCATATTGCTAATCATTTTACTCATGTGAAAGTAGAAATTCACAAGGCAACTGATCAATGAAAAAGAAACAAAAACTTATCTTTTCCCTGTAAAATTCTTCATACTATATGTTGATACAGATCAAAGCACACTTCCATGCCATGGGCAGCAAATCTCACCTAAGAAACCCTGCCAAAGAATGCAAGTGTTCAACAATATCTTTGGACTATGAAAGGTCTACTTCTTTCTTCCTCAAACAGACACATGTACATGTACCTTTCATTTTCTAATTTAAATCAATAGAGGAAATTTCATGCCCAATTTATTGTTGAAACTAAATACAAGTAAACTTTTACTCATTAAAGATTATTTATGACCATTGTCCAAAAACGTCAGGCAAAAACGAGCAGATAAATACTGCAGAGAAAAGATGCCACAGATTGAACTGAAGAACACACACAGTAGAAGAAGCTCAATGATAGAAATTCTCCAGGGGGTGTTTCACAAAGAGTCAAGTTGGATTTAGAGTCAAGCGTAAGCGCCAATGCGCATCCGGTATTTAACGCGTAATCTCATTGATAGACTTCCCAACAGCATGAGTCCCCCGAGCATGATCTGACCAATGCGGTGATGTGTAATATACAGCATGCAACTAGGAATTTAAGTGCGAATTTAAGTCCAACTTAACTCTTTAGTTAGGTTTAGTGTTGGCTCATTTTTGTTGATGTCTTGTCAAAAAAAACGTGAGGCAAAGACGAGCACACAAATACTGTAGAGAAAGTATGCCACAGATTGAACTGAAGAACGCATACAGTAGAAGAAGCTCAGTGATAGGAAATCTCCAGGTTTAGTGTTGGTTTCATTGTCGTTGATGTCTTGGTAAGAGAGTATTAGATGAGAGGTTGTATGAGATCAAAGCATCCTGTCCCACCATTCACCACTCTACCTACAACAAGCCGAGCTGACGGAGACTGAAGATTGTCTTTAGCACCTGAAATAAAACAAACACACAGAATATCTTAAAACAATGGTCTAAAATAACTGAAACAGAGTGTTATGTGCTAACACATCTAGCAAAAAAAAAAGAAGATATGTCTGGATATGTTCTTCTTAGTGGAAGTAATGGCAATCAGGAGGGAGTTACTTAAATTGTACAGGGGCACAGGAATTCACACCCCTTTTCCCCAGCCTAAACAAGGTCTTCTGTTAGTTTTCTATATAAAAAAAAAAGAAGAAACAATATTTTCTCAACTATTTCATATTTTGCTTTTGGTTTCCAAAGGTTTCATTTTCATTTATTTTTCATAAGTTCTTTGTTATGCCTGTCAGAGCTTACAGGGGACAAATAACCAATTCTCAAATGTCATGTTCAGTAATGCAGAGGCATTTCCATTTTGATTTTGTTTTTAACAGGTTTAGTTCCTAAAACTTTTTGATCTTTAGAGGTGCTCAGCAGCACTGTAATCTTTCATATTTGCTACCCAGCTGCACCCACCTTGTATAGTAGCTTCTCTGAGAAACCTCATACAACTCTCAAACGTCATTTTCTGAAGCGGAGAGGCGTTGGACTCTAGACCGATCCGATTGAAAGGTCGATAGACACCCTCAAAGGTCATGTAGTCTGCAACCAGCGAGAGATGGCGAGGGTCTACAGTGATACCATAAACTGAGAATACATCACGTACCTCCTATAGCAATACCAAGAATACAAGGGTTTAAAATAATAACAGTATATAAAAAACAATATGTACCTCCTACATGTATAAAGATATTACATACATAGGGAAATTTTATGATTGTATATAGTCAGGGGTCCTAAAGCTACACAGGTCCTAAAGCTACACACCCCGCAAATACGCGCAATTCACGCGCAACACGTTCAATGCGCTAAGCTTTTGGTGTGACTAAGCAACAAGATATTATTTACGTTTTCCAAAAAGAATGACTAATTTTCCTTTATTTTTTGTGATATCACTGTTTGAAAATCGGGGTGAAATTCACATCAGTCAGCTTCAAAATCAATATTTACTTTCATTTATTACGTGTGCGTAGCTTTAGGACCCTTTTATTTCGTCAAACAAACTTCGACATAGGCATCGACATTGACTTGAAAATGGATGTTATTGACATTTGTCCGTCATAATTTTCTTGGGTATTTAATGTCAGAGTGTGTAGCAACAGGATACATAAAAGAAATTAGCATAAATCAGTGAAAAAATGATTTCTTCTTTTTAGCCGCATGAAACAAAGTACGTATCTTTAGGTCCCCATCATACAAGAGATATGATTATTGTTAACAGAAAACATATATGCCCACAGAAAATATAAAGAAAACATCACAGGATGTTTAAACAAATTGTCTTAGGCTGTAAGTAAAAGATATCCCTAAAAGAAAAATGATCAACACTTTAGAAGGCAAAAACCAACGTTCATTTTGAATAAGAAAATATATAAATTTTTTAGCACCATGGGACAATAACTCTAAAATTGTATCTTCATATTTAGAGGAGTTACAAAGGAATCCATTGTCACAAGCCATGAATAAAATCCTACTTTCATAACCTTTTGGACACATTTTCAACATGAATTTTAAAATTTAAAAAGTACTTTTGAAGTAAAACATATTTCTAGAAAAAAAGATTTTACCTTGATGATAGCTTTGCATGCTGCCTCTATACCATACGCATTGGCCATAGAATGAATGTCATTGGTGTATGCCTTGTTGAGATCAAGCAGCTTGTCATACTTGTACAGTTCCTGTAGAAATAACATTCATACAAAAGTTCATACATCATTCACTATGCAGATAAGCTGAATATCAATGCATAAATGAAGGTCAGTGCAATATAGTGCTAACCTTACATAATCCTTATCCACTTCCCGAAAATCTTTCAAATTTTCATCTTCATTTGGTAACCACAATAGGAGCAACTCAGGATTGATTATCTTGAGTCTTTCAAGTGGGCTTATGAAAGAATAACAAACTTAAGGGTTACCACAATGCTGCAACAACAGCTTTATACTCTATTTTCCTTCATGAATACTCTATGTAAACTCCATGCTATGTTGTTGTTGTTGGTTGTATTTTTGGTGTTTCAGTCAAAATTAACTATCTAAGCCTAGTCTCATTACTGAAGTAAAACAGTATAGTTGGTTGTTTATTAATATTCCTAGCTTGGAACAATGTGCCAGGGTTTCCCCTGGTTCACTGCTGGGGAGGTTTTGTGCTATTTCTTATCTTATTTCTTGTAAAGACATGTTATATTGATTAAATACAATACAATATCTTTTTTTTTCCTCAATATTTTCTCATTTCTACCACAGTATACGTACTATGTAGTTTAGTCGTACTCACTTTTAGATTGACTCCTTCGGTTAGTAGTTTAGTCTCGCTACTCCCCTGACCAGACACAAGACATCGATATATTCCAGGTACATGATGGACTGTGGCTTGTTTAGACACTAGTTCTACCAGTGAGGCCATGTCTAGCTTATTGTCTGTCAAATCAACCTATGTATAATACAAGGTATAACATATCATAATAATAATAATAATAATAATAATAATACAAGGTATAACATATCATAATAATAATAATGGTGGCTTCTTATATAAAGTTCATGTCCGTCACGTTTTGACGCTCCTGGCGCTCCAACATTATTACCTCGGTCATAGCCGAGCGGCCAAATATGATATCAGGTACCCATTTAGTGGCAAATGTGGATTAATGTCTTTCCACAAGACGTTAGTGCAGGGCTGGGATTCGAACCCTCAATCTCTGGATTGAGAGTCACGTGAGAGAACCTCTATATCACGACATTTCCACTGAGATATAAGATCAACCTAGATATGATATTAGCTATGAGATAAATGATAAACAGTGTCTTGTACAAGTGTCTTGACTAGCTCTACCAGTGAAGCTATGTCTAACTTATTATCAGTTAAATCAAGCTAGGTATCAAATAAATATATCAGATATTACAAAGAGATGATTGACAAAAAAGTGCAACTATGGTGAGGATAAAAAAAACTGTATGTTGCAGAGTCCCCGGTGACAAAGGGTGAAGGGGTCAATACTTCATGAAAATACTAATTAGTACATGGTGTACAAATGACCTTAATTTGTACGTGCACGCGCATTTGTTTTGGTGGACGTGCTACTTGTTAAATCATACTGGTGCGTACACTATGAAAGCGCATAAAGGTCAATTGTACTCGGTACAATTGACCTTTATTGGCACATGCGCAAATTGTAATTACAAACTGGCTTATTTGATAGCAAAGAATCTTTCTGTACAATGCCCTGCAATGGACAGGTTACGCTACTTTCTTTGAAGAGTATGATCATCCTAAGAACATACCTTGAATTTGAATTCACACCAGAGCTGATCTTCAGCATCTAAGTCATACATCACCATCATAGGACTCATGTTTACTGCAGCCTGGATAAAAGATTACACAAGATGAAATCAAATTAAATTTGACAGGTTTATATCTGATTGTGCACTGCACTATGCGGAGATTGTGAACCCTGAACATCTCATACTGGGAGGATGTAACTTACATTTAACTGAGTTTAATGTGGTCTTCCTCCCTACAACCTACAGTCTTTCAATTAGCCCACTCTTCCCGAACAAGTTACCATAATCTATCATACATGTATTTCCATATTCACAGCTGACAGTCAGTCCAATGCCTAAAGTAAATTGAATTGTTCCTGATTAATAAGTCTGAATTATTTACTGTGGCAACATAGCAAATGATACTTTTAGAGGAGAGGTCTTATGCAGTGAGCATTTCTTATCTTTAATGATGTTGCTTGGTACATGTATATGACGCATTACCCATTGGTGATGATTTGATTTTTGTTTCATCCTGAGTTTATGTAGCTTAGTATTCAACTAGTTAACCCATTGCTCACAGAAACTGGCTGGTTCCTGTATTAAGCCTATGAAAATAAGATAATTTAGTAGTCAACAGGTTAACGCGATTTGACTCACCAGAATCCTCTGTTCTTTCTCCTTATCACTGATGGCCAGTTGTCTCTTCTTCTTCTTCTTCTTCTTCGATGGCTGACTTTCCTCCATCTTAGATGAGAGTAAGTCTTCTTCCATTGCTTCATCATCTGCTTCACCACCAACATCATTATCTCTATTACCAACATCATTATTATCTGGAGTGCCTGGGCTGCTTGCTTTACCACTTCCTTCATCATCTTTTTGTCAGGGAATATATAAGAGAGAAATTTAGTTACCTATATCACCAAATATAATCATAAAGAGGTGATATAGTCAAGTGGTTTAATCACATGAATGGGATGCAGAGGTGTAGGGGGCACGAGCGCCGGCACAGGACATAACATCCTTAAGTAGAGGCGGTGGGACGTCAGGCTTGGACAATGGAAGTGGGGGGGAGCACCTTTTGTCCTCCAAACATTGTCCAAGCCTGACGTTCCGCCGCGCCTGTCCTTAAGGCAGGGCATAACATCCTATAAGCAAGGCATTTCATCTATCTCACATGTCATCAAATTTTGTTGGTATCATTATGGGCAAGGACCAAATATATCTTCTTCTGATTGTCTAATGCTGAATATTTCACAAGTTCAAGAGATCATATTTAAAATAGTTTATGATTCCTGACATAATGAAATAATAATATTCTAGTCCTATATTTTCTTTTATTTTGTGAAAGCATCAACAGCAACTTGCTTTTCAACTTAAATGATGTTCAGTATAATATATTCAAATGCTACTTTGCATGTATTCTGCCAACCTGAATCAATGATTTCTTCCCACTCTCCTTCCATCTCTTCCTCTGCTTCCTCTCCCCCATCATCCTCATACTCTTTCTCTTCCTCATGTCTCTTCTTGTATTTAGATGCTGTACCATCACCCTCTTCATCTCCACTTCCCTCTGATGAAATGGAATCTCTCTTCCTAGACACAGATGCTGGTTCATCATCTTGCATGGCTGAGTCTGTTCCATTCTTCTCAAGGGTAGGGGCAGCATTACCACCATCACCACCAACATCCAATTTGGATTTCTTGGATGATGCAAAGCTGGAATGGATAACATTTTAAAAATAAAACAGAGTTTAGTCAAAGCATATTTTACTAATAATACAAAAATAGAATAGTCTCTGGCACATGTTTCTTTAAGATTAAGTTTGAATGAATTTGAAGATTGCAAAACCATTCCATACATGATGCAGCCATTCACACTCTGAATTTAACCATTAAGCACAGAGTACTACACAAATGAGTAAAATTAAAGCATAACTGATGTGACACCTATTTAACAATCAAGCTGATCCGAATTCACATCATATAAAGATGTCATCCCGTAAATTTTAAACATTGTTTCACATTGCTGAATGTTCAGAACTTCATATCAGACCTTCCTCCCAAGACACATACAAAGTTCTGCAATGGAACAATCGTGAAACTTGTTCCTTTTGTCAAAGTACAATTTTTTTTTTCTTTCATGCATGTATACATGTATGCTGTTTTGTCTAATACTCACTTTGCTTTCTTCAGATCTTTCATTTTCCTCTTGACAATCTCTAGGAACTGCTTGAGGAAGGTCACTTCAATGTATGACAGGATGCTTGCAGGAGTGGCATTGAGCTCATCCTAAAAAAAAAAGGGTTTTAAAGGTGTGATTGGAAACAGGAACCTATCTAATCTCTTGCAAACAGGAAAGGTGTAACACTAAGAATTAGACCACATCGAATCACAGGATTACTCTAAATAAAAGGAAAGATATGAAATTAGCAACCTTCTCAAAAATGTGCGGTGTCTATTTCAATCCAATATATAGTCATGGAAAAAATTATTAGACCAAGAATGGTTACTGAGACCAAGAATGGTTACTGAGAGTGTTGTATTTGTGGTAAGAAGGAAATAAAATATCATAAAAGCAAGGTACAATTGCTGGAATTTGTTATTCATGCAATTCAGACAAATCATTTTCATTAGTTTGAATGCATATTATAGTGCCTTTATTACAGAAGCTTGGTCTAATAATTTTTTCCAGGGCTGTATTTCCATTTTCTAAACACAAGAGCTATTGCTGCTAGCCGAGGTACTGTATGCTCAGAACTGAAACAGAATTGGATAAATGTGTCAGCTCCAACTGAATACAATTACTATTATTGTTATCAAGAGCTTAAACTTTTCAATCTACCTTGTATTCCTCATAGGGCAAAAAGTTGAGTCTGATCTTGTATACCCGGTAGTGATCACTGTGTAATAAACAGAATAATAAAGTTATCTCACACCATACAAGATACATATTTATGTCAAATACTACATAATTAATATCACACAAACAAAGGGCAAGTCAAAGGTATTTTATCCCATACAGTAATGACTACTTTAAAGATTTTAGTATTTTCGAAGGCTGTATAAACTTGATAGCCCATTATGACTTGAATCAAACTAAATATCACGTAAAATTAAACTTTCGATTTAAAGACCAAACCCAAATATATGAAAAACTGACATTTTTATTTATGTTCAAAACTTTCTACTGGAACAGGGTGTTCCAGTATTAGGGCAAGCCCAAGGAAATTACAGAATTCACTAGTAACAGATTAAATGACAGAAAACTCTGCTTGAGATTGTAATTCTTTACTGTTCAGAGATGTGCACAAAGGCAGATCCATGTATTGCCTTCCATGTTTGTAAATATTTTTTCATGTTCAGAATTTCTAAAAAGTATATCCCCTCTAAAGTTCTACCTTACAATGAGAGTATATGCCTAGTCTATCAAAGTAAAACAGGCAATGATATTACTCACTGTGTTGTAGGGAAGTCGTATGATTCCCAGATATCGATATCTTCAATCACCTACAAGTATGAATGAGAGAAAGTAGAGAACACAAAGGTAGATGATAAAACAAATTAATGTCACATAGACCTCTCCATCTCCAAAAGACTATTGAAAAAAACAGAAAAATGCTCAAATTCCAAAAATGTAGTGTTGTGATTCGATTCACTGTAAGGACATGAAACTTCAAAAATCTGAACATCTCGTGAAAGTTTTGTGCATGCACCAGTTTCTAGGTTTTCAGTACCCACTTCAACAATCTGCCCTTGACAACTACCCATTGAGATAACTACACCAATTATCCTCAAGGGTAGTTGTCTAAGGGAGTAAATGTCCACTGGGGGGGGGGGGGGGGTAGTAAAAATCCAGGGGGTTAATGTTCATGAGGGAGCTGTGTTAGAATCATTAACTGACTGAAATATGTCATTTCTACTTGATGAAGTTTTGATGAATACATTTTTTGATAAATATAGTATGCACACATGGATAATTAAAGACTACTGTATCATATCCAAACATTACATGATGAAGATATCACATGACTGGGCTTTATATCTTTGTATCCGTATAGCCCTTACACTCTAACCCAATACATCACTACATAATCATATTAGAGATTGTAGCTGGAAGAAGATAGAAACATTATAAAACGGGTTATTTGATTGGTCAAATAACACCACGTGACCGTGCAAAAAAAAAAGTGATAACATATGGCAAAAAGGCTCTAAAGCACGGATGAGCTCAGGTGTGTGCAAACTTTGTCATTTTAGTGCAGGGATTACAAGCGCGCACTGAAACGCGCATGACTTTTGTTGGCTGCGCTTCTGTGATGTCATCCACGAAAGCAAATGGCAGCCTCCATTGACTGTGCGACTCTTGGCGTTTCTATGGGGTTGTAACCATTTTTATAGACTTCATATTCATATTATTGCCGACCCGATTTATAAAACTATTAATACACGGTTGTGAGTTTGTGCGTTAGTGCGATCTGGCAACACAGGTTTTTATCGTGGTGTCAAACACACTCAGATTGCGCCTCGTGCGTATAATACACAACGATAAAAACCTTTGTGTTGCCAGATCGCACCAACGCACTCCCAACCATGTATTAATAGTATAATAGCCCTTACATTCTACCCAATACATCACTACATAATCATATCTGAGATTGTAGTTGGAAGAAGATAGAAACACATTATACCATGTAGTTAACCCGTTGACTACTGAATTCTTTAATTCTCATAGGCTTAATACAGGAGCCACCCGGTTCCCGTAGTCTATGGGTTAACATATCCTACCTGTGATAGATGGACTCTACTCAGCTGTCTGCGTATCTTGCCAATCTTCTTAGTTGAGACATCTGGATTGCTGAATGGTATTACCATACTAGGTGTCTTTATGTTAGCACTGGCTACCATAAGAATCTCCCTGTAAACAAAGAGATGGGATAACAATCCTTATATTAATCAGCAGTGGCTTCCATTAGAATGTCTCTGTTCAAAATAAACAATCAATAAGAAGGATATCAGTGTTTAAAGAATGGTAAACACAAATGTTTAGAAAAAATATCAATGCATTTAAGTTTACAAAACCTGCAAGCATAATATAATCCTATGGGTTTTGATGCCCCTACTTATTTCTTCATTCTCGTTGCTTACCTAAGTCTTGGGATACCTAGCGTTACATTCATATCACCACGTCCAGCAAAATGAAAGGTATTCAGTGTCATCTGGGTAGAAGGCTCTCCAATCGACTGCAAGAAGAAAAAAAAAATTGAGTTAGATCATATATTTTGGAAAAGCTGATGGTACTATTGAACAATCAAAAAAGAATTTTCTCCCCCATAGTTCAATTCTTCATGAATCCATTAACGATATACTGGAAAAGTTTTGCAAATGATTGTCAAAACCTTCCCTGACATTACTACACTGTATCAAAAATAAGATGACAAGAGAAATTTTCCATTAGGGTTACCCTGATACAAACAGCATTCATGAACCCCTTACGAGTCTTAAAAAGAAAAACAAGCTCTTCTCAGCAAACACATGCTGCAGAATAGAGTATGTCCATGCCTTTACATATTACATATGTATGTTTTAAACTTGAGACTCTTCAGTTCAGCCTCCCTTACTGAAGACTCTCTATCCTTGATAATACTAACCTGAGCAGCAAGGAGACCTACAGCCTCTCCTGGTTCACATAGAGCTCTCTGGTACTTGCTATACATTAGACTCTTCAGTTTAGCCTCCTCATCTCCTCTCTTAGTCCCATCCTCATTATCTGATGTTGGTATCCTTGAGTCAAGGTAGTCCTCTATGAGAGACTCTAGCTTTTCTGAGATAGCACCAAGATGTCTGTCTGGTCTCATCTGACAGCTGACGGGATCAGGGCATGGAGCAGTCTTCTTCTCATATCTGTGACACAATACAGGGGAAAAATCATGAGGGATTCAATTTTCCCTACAATCTCTGCGTCTGAAGATATACATTTGCATTATCTGATGAATTTCCTCCAGATTTATTTCAACCAATAGTGAGTGCATTCAACAAAAGTCTATATCTGAAATGAATTAAACCCTAGAAGAAAAACAAATCAAAACAGAACATAAGACAAAGACATAGACTGTTTCCTACAGCACTTTCATTAGACCAGCTTTAATGTATTTATTTTCATGCATACTTGCTTGACATACATGTATTGATTTGCTCTTAATAACCCCAAAGCACCTACATGTAATGTAAGCAATGTGGATATCATCCTTAGATAAAATATCATATACAGCAGGTGAATTGTTAACTTGGTTACTTGAGGTTCTGGGAAGAAAAATCCACAAATTTGGATGTGTCAGTACACGGGTCTATTACTATTAGATTCTTTTCTAATAGTATTTAAACATTCCTAACTTAGGACATAAGGGCTAACCTGTGTCTATCTGTGACTTCTCTCCATCTTCTAATGATCTCCTTCTTAGCCTTGTTATAAGCCTTCCACACATTGGTTTGATCAGTCTGTGCTTCCACAAGGATGGAAGCATACTCCTTGTGACAGAACTCTAGGAATGGAGACCTTCTATCTGACCTGGAGCGATGAGAGTGCTTCTCTTTCCATCTCTTGATCTGATCAAAGAACACATGAATCATAAAACATCTAGGAAAACCTGGTTGTGAGTGGGGATAACATATAATGCATATATGTGACCAAACGCGACGGTTTCAGGCGGAAGTCGCAAAATTGCAAATGTCAGTTTTCATGTGTTCTAGAATCTCTGGTTAATAACCTTTAAAATGATGTATAACATGGATATATTACTAAAACAGAAGTCATTGTAAAAAGTGATTTAAAACATGAAAACGCTCCGCCAAGGAATTTAAAAAACGGAGAAAACGGTGCTCAAAGTTTCGGTGCGAAACGAAAACAAGCTGCCCGTAGCTCGTTATGGTCCGTTGAGCACTTCCCTAGCAACGTCTCCCTTGAACTCGACCACGTGCCAAGGTCGCGTGCGGCGTGCAAAAACCCGTCATTATGCAAATTGTATGTAAATTACGTTAGGTAACAATGAGCGTACACCAGCCAGCGTGGGCGTGAATTGTCACCCGCATGACGCGAATTTCGCTTAGAATTCGGTCCCCGTTTGTGAAGGCATGCTTATCAGAATACTGAAAGTTATGCTTTTGTTCTATAGGCGGATCACGGGGAGGTAAGGGGTATTGAACGGCGGCAGTGATGGCCCTTTCTCCGCCGTTTTAGCTTTTACAAAGATCTGACGCATTTTATTATTGAAATTCTTTTCACGTGGCCCAGCCCCGCTCCATTGAGACCTCTACAAACACAATCGCCCAATCCCGGATTTTAGATCACCTTTTTTTCTCCTTGCCTCATATTTTCAAAAAGCAAAATATATGGAATCTCTTACCAGATATAAATTATGCTAACAAGGACAAGACCCCATGCAATGATTCATTCATATCATTAATCAATTTATCAATTCATTCATTTATTTATTAATTTCTTGGGGCAATTTTATTTGGAATCTTTGACAATTTAAATAGATTATGAAAAAGGAGAAAAAAGAGAGCACTGAATACCAAGACAGTCTCGAAATTCTAAGTTATTTTTTTTATCACAATAACTTTTCTTCCATCAAACCATTAGCAAGATTAAATAATTTTACTGCCATGTTTCTTTCATCACATGCTAGGTATTACCAATTGCATCGTCACTTTGTAAGGTTATTTTTAATTAATACTTGAGGTTAAGTTAGAACGATTAGCAGGTTTTTTTTATTTTGGTAGCCAGTCATAATTTCTACCCAGAAAACAGTGCGCTTGGAAATGCCCGTTTAAATTAGGGCCTAATTTTTTTTTATTATTATCATTACTATATTTTGGTTGTTGTCATTATCATCATTTTGAATTACTTGGGGTTAAGTTAGAACGATTTTTATATTAGCAGGACTTTTTGATTTTGGTAGCCAGTCTTAATTTCTACACAGAAAAAAGTGCACTTGGAAATGCCCGTTTAAATTTGGACCTAAAAAGATTTTTTAATTATCATTAATATTATTATCCTCATCATTATTGTTATTATTAGTAGTAGCATTATAAAGACAACATCCCTTTCGCTCTCACTCTCTCTCTCTCTCTCTTAGTCCGACCTTTCTGTCGTTATCTTTATCGTTCCTTCAAGAAACCTTAGACAACGACCATCTAGGTTCGGATTATAAATTGTTTAAAAATAATGAAGATTGCAGTCCCTCAATTCCCCAAAAGATACAGAATAGCAAACAGCTTTGTTCTCTGAAAAATTCAGCGTCCCTGATTTCCGATTTTTAATAATCAAATTCTCCCTTGCCCGCGTTTCAGATAATCATCAGTTTTCATGGGGAATTTTACACCATAGGCCGATTTACCCAGAAACAAGCGTTTATGAGTTTTATGACCCATTGACCTTTTGTAATGCTCTGTATACTGGCATGGTACAGTCACTACCTCACTTTGTTGTAACCAACATTGCCTCATGCATAAGTCTTTCGATTGTACACCAGACTGGCTGAGCCCTAAAAATATCAGCTACAATAAGTTTCCCCATGGCTTTTCAAAAGTTTTGGTATCAACCAAGATTATCTAGCTCCCCAAGAATTCCGACGACCCCCCCCCCCCCCCGACCTAAGTTAATTTTATTTTCAACCCATAAACGCCGTTCTTGTTTGTGAGATCATGCAAGCTTTGATGTTTATTTATTTCGTATTTCCTGCTTATCCTTGATGATCCAGGCTTATTCATCGGCTTGATCCTCACCAGCCCAATATTTGTAAAGTGATATCCAGAAACATAGGCATGACAAACTTCACTAGTACATCTCCGCAGAGACATCATAAGCTTGAAATCACAAGATTAAGACTATATCATTCAATTTTTAACAATATGGAGCGAGCAATCAGTGACAATGACAACTAACCCCAAATTAATCTTAATAATTGTTAACATATTGGAATGCTTTTTTTTCTGGCTATGCCCTGAAATGATTACAGATTTACAAATGTTTACCTTTATCAATCAAAACCGAAACGCAACCTCATGACCTTGAAGTTATAATGTACACCAGGGCCGGCGGAACCAGTGGGGCCAGGGCCCCCCCCAAATATTTTTGGATCGGACATAGGAAACTGCGTAAAAAAAAATTGTCCGCCCCAATATTTGCAGGGGGCGTAAGTTTTGCTAACTGAATGTATTATAAATGGTTGCTATGGTGGTTGCCATGGTTACTTTTTTTAGGCTTGTTAAAAAAAATCTAAGCCTGAAATATCGACAATGCCGATGAAAAAGGTATTTTTTTCTAAACTTTTTAACCAATATTGTCGCCAAATTTTCCCCCTCATTTGCCCCCCCCCCCCAATCTGAAAAACGTTCCGCCGGCCCTGTACACTTGCTGAAAGTCTAGTTAACAAAAAATTAAAGGGAATGTGAATTATGTGCAGCATAATCCGTTAAAACAACAGATTTCAAATTATTTTTCTACATAAAAAGGTAAAAACTAATTCTCGTCCGAGTATTTTCAGATTGAATAAAAGGTGTTCGTCATGTAAAATATAATGAAATTATTTTATCTATTTTTTAGAGTTCTATTTATTTTTTTATTTATTTTATTATTGTGTGTACTTGTGTATGTTCGGTCGTTTCAACATTAAAATGCTCAGACGGGATAAAAATGTTAATGTTGAATATTCATGCCATAACGTTATTTCCCTAGCCCTGCAATTGTTCATGCACTTTTCACACATAAGAAATGATTAAAAAAATAAATAATTGTGGCTATGTGTTGCATGTGGACGTAAAATTCTAGTTTTATGTTATTGAGGATTTAACCATTCAGTGGTGCAAATAGGTGTTGATGCCAGCATACAGTCACCCACGGATCAATACATAGAACAATGGGCGCCTTTGTATGGGGATCTGTTAAAAAGCCAACGCCTTCCTCTTCAATACCGTTCACGGTCGCACTGGGTCAATTAAGGGCGGAGGTTCAAACAGTGCGCCGGTGGCCTAGTAACAAAAAACTTACACGTTGAACGACCGTCTCGGACAGTGTATTGTTCTGCATTGTCAAAAAAAATCCCAGCTTATTCATACATAAACAAAGAAACGTGGTTACAATGTATTTAGATGGCATGCTTGCGAATGTCAAGTCTCTTTGATCGAGGGTTTACCCAGTGCGACGGAGCTGGTTACTATGCCAACATACAGTCTCTATCAGGCCCGTAACTATAAGATTTTTTTGAGGGGGGCAGGGGTCAGAATTCGAAAAAGTAGACCTTTGCACTATTTTCCATGTGAGAAGTGTGATTTTGTGAACAAATAACAGAAGCCTACAAGATTTGCTCAAAATGCCATCTGATTTCAGTGCGATAGTATGAAGTTGCAGGAACAAACTCAATGGAGCGAAAATTCTATTACTTTCTCATTTCCTTACTTTCTCCCCTACATATGTGACCTTGTTCCTTTAAAAGTCAGTTGGTATGATTATTCCAAACTAAACAATCACTATTTATTCTGTGCATGGTATTTGGTGTACCTTTAGAATTTTTCTTCTAATTTTCCTACAGTGTTCAAGTTGATATCTGCTGATGGGAGAAAGAAAGGAAAGAGAGAAAAAACAGCTTATTAATAGGTCACATGACCAAAGGCCGGCCTATGTTTGGACAAAAACTTTAGGCTCCAAACCATGTGTATTGATTTAATGATCTCGAAGCGGCTTTTATTGCAGGCGTGAAGCCGGCTTTGCAAGCCGTCACATGTGTACGAGGGTCAAAGCTTTGCTGTTTTCGCGGAATGAAAAACAAAGAATGAAATAACGAACTGCGTAATGATGCATAAGTTACGCTCGTTTCACGTATCCATTGATGCTTAGTTCAAGTACCATTGAATTATTCAATGCAAAAAAAAGCCACGATAATAGAATTAATAGTTAAACATCCCATGTTCTTTTTCACTAGCGTAACTGGGGGGGGGGGGGGCAGGCAGAGTGTCCGAGTGTCCCCATGACAGGGTCTTTTTTTGTTTGCTCGTCAGAAAAATTGTCATGGGAAAGGGATTCTGCAAACGGTAATCTGACTAACTTTCTTCCAATGTTTTTTTTCTTTCTTGCTGGTCAGGAAGTTTTGTCCCTCATCACCAAGTTTGCCAATGCTCTTCTTCCTTTTTCTTTTCTTCACTTTCTTTTTTCACTATTTGGAAAATCGGGTGGGGGGGGGGGGGGGTCGTCGTCGCCCCCTCTCCCCCCCACCCCCGCTCCGTATCCACGCCCCAGACTACGGATAGTGACGTTAATTAAAATAAATTTTACAGCAGTTTTGTTATCAACCACCTCTTACTCGTCTTCTTTTCATTCTTAGCTTCTCTCTCACCGAGTATCTTTTTCATTCTTTCATACTTGTTTCTTATGTTACTTCTTTCCTTTTCTCTTCATTCTCTCATAACATTTCATACTTTGTTATTCCATCTTTCCATCTTTCCATCTTTTCATAAAACGAGTTTTTGATAAAACGAGTTGTTGATAAAACGATTGTTCGAAAGTGAATTGACGTCATCACACATTCTCTGTGCGCTTTTTATGCGTGTGCCAGCACTCGCCCCCGAAGCCATGGCCGCCCCGCAGGTATATGCATATGCATAACAATAATTATGAGTAACCAATCACGGCGCTCAAAGACGGCGAGCTGAGATAACGTTTGGCAACAACACGAGCTTTTAAGAAAAATAAATATGCATTAGGCAATTAGAGCGCCGACCAATCACAGGGTGCGAAGTCGGCGAACTGCCATTATGTCGCGTCACTCAGGGCCCTAGTAACAAAAGAGACGTGCGCAAAGCTTGCTGTTGAGGATCTGTCGTTTTTGCGAAGATGAAACTCCCGTCGATTTGGAAGAGGTGATTTAAAACATTATTTTGAGGTACTTAGACATGGTATTTTGGCTTTAAATTTCGGGACATGGTAGAGGAATAATCAAAGCTACGGAATATGTAAAAAAAGAAAAATTGGTACAAAATGACATTTTCATTAAAACCCTTGTTTCTAGACAAGGACCGATTGCGACTTCCGCCTGATTCCGACCCGTTGGGACACATATTCAGTTGATTCCGTTACTATCATTTTAATATTCCATGCACACATATGCCCACTTATTGTGATCTAAACATTTAATTCCCCTTGTAGACTGCCTGTTTTACCCCTTTTAGGGGTGTTGGGCAGTATCACCATCAAAGTCAAAGACTGAGAAAGTGCTTGATCTAAGTTTTCTCACCAATATATGTTGTACAATTTGTGTAAATATTCATATTCTAACTGAACAGATACAAAGAAGGTCTACAAAATTACAATAAGATATCTGTGAGGTATCAACATGTTGCACTTTAAATACAATTCATTAAAACTCATCAGGGAGGTCAAGGGAAGAGAAACAATAAAAATGGTCAAGGTACATCTTGTAAATCATACATAAACTTGATATGAAGTGGATATGAAGGCACACACAAACCTTCCTGAATAGTTTTTCTGCCTGGCTTGGGTCATTGGCCAGCCCACATTTCTTAGACCGTGATGGAAGGTGAGCCTTGGCATTCTCTATCAGGAATGGGAACTGTTCTTTGTGAAGGAATGGAGTCCTGGGTATATCTAGTCCATCCTCACCGTACTGGAACTGGACTATACTACCATCGCTATCCCTAACCTGAATGAAGAAATTGAGAAATACACAAATGAACAGGCAATAGAAATGCTTACCTATTCAGTATTAAAGAGTGGGGGTTTTTTTCCACAAGATTAAAATATATTTCTAAATTACAGGGGAAAAACACACAACATCTAAATAATACCATTGAAAGGTAGTGTCCAACTATTTGTCATTTTCAAACCATTAATTGGGGTAATTAACTAAAATTGTATGGGAATCTAGATACAATTGGAAGCACACTGGTGGGGGGGAATTTCAGACAAAAGTAAAATTTGGGGAGAATTAAATCATATTTTTTGGATTGAAAGCTAATATAGATCTCACTTTTCCTTTGAAATTATAGGATGTAACGTACTGTTTGATCATAGTTGACTACCAGTCCCTCTAGATGTTTGATGATACATCTTTGTAGATATCCACTGCGACTAGTTTTCACTGCTGTGTCCACCAGACCCTACAAATCAAAATGACACAGCAAACATTACATGATATATATAATAAATAAATACAATACTGACGATTGATAATGAGATTAATATAGATGATTCTTTCTGTCCTACTTTATAACACTGTTTCATTCCTGTATTTTAAAAAGACTTTGCTTTTTCTGATAGTCCCCCAAATGACTAAATTAACCCACTTCTCTACTGACCATACTATGAATGAAGAACACTTGTAGCCTCAGTTACTTATGACACCCCAACAGTGCAAGCATTACACCTTACAAACTATCTTCTAAAACAATACTGGTAACTACATAATGCAAAGAAACTCACCTCTCTAATGGCCATACTATGAATTAAAAACTCTTGTAGCCTCTGATACTTATGACTAAGGCATACCTCAACAATGCAAGCATTACACCTTACAAACTATCTTCTAAAACAATACTGGTAACTACATAATGCAAAGAAACTCGCCTCTCTACCAGCCATACAATGGAAGAAGTATTCCTGTGGTTTGATTCCTGTCAGGAACCTACCAGCCACGTATCCCCCAGACCGTGGACTGGTCTCGTAGGGTAAGAAGGACGGTAGAGAACGTCCACTGACCATCAGAGGTGGACGACGTCCTTCTAATTCTATCTGACCAAGCAGACACGAGATCTGAAGACAGTTCACCTGCATAAGATATAACAGATCTATGATTAATCCACAATGGCATATAGTCTTGTAAGGTATGCTGTCAAATGCAGCACATGCATATAACATGATAATGAAATAATATCAAAATATTTTGATTGCTGAATTCTCATCTCTTCTTTTGCAGTGTTTTAAGAGGAATGTCCATTAAATTGCGTGCTATTAATATTATGGATGAGTTTTCATAGGCAATGCATAACTATTACCAAGGTGGAAGTAAGGTGTATTAGGGTGATTTTGTTTGTCATACAGTTCTACCCTAACTGTACAAATAATGGTGAGTGGTGAAAATTCTTTTGTAGTCATTATATAGTGATGCTACACAAGACCCTAGACATATAGAGCTGACCTGGTCATTATAACAGTCTGTCTTGGTCTTCTACCAACCATAGATCCCTTGGCTCCAGGATAGGACCAACAGCTGTAGGTTGTTATCAGGGTACTGTTTGAGAAGTCCAGATCACAGACAGGTTGAGTCTTAGTCTTCTACCAACCAACAGATCCCCTACCCAGCTACTTACCATAGATCCCTTAGCTCCAGATAGGACCACAAGCTGTAGGTTGTTATCTGGGAACTGTTTGAGTAGTCCAGACCCTAGACATGTAGAGCTGACCTGGTTACTGTAATGGTCGGTCTTGGTCTTCATCTGGAGATCTATCTCCTTCATGTCACTCCCATCAGGCTTCCTGTAATACAACAGAACAATCTCTAGGTTTTAATTTTCAACCTAGGAATTTCCCATTCATAATGTGAAGAAAAAAAATAGACCACCACCCCCTCCCCCTCAAAAAAAAAAAAATTATTTCACCTGCTATGTGTAAATTACTGATGCTTCTGCAAACACATTACCACAAATGAATCAATGCAAAAGGCATAAGAATAATTGTATTATATGACAATACAAGCATGAGAATTTGAAGGCAACAAAGGGGATATTACATAGAATATCAAGTATTAAAAGCACAATATTATGGACCAATTTACCATTTTTTTTGTCCATTGTCAATTTACAATTCTAAAGGATATTCAGCAATATGTCATTCAAATTAATCAACTTTGCCTCAATTATTACTAGGTGAGGTCAGCTCATAAATATGGGTCATACCTGTGAGCATCTTCATATCTCTTAGTGAGTGTGTTGGCATGGAAACCTGTGAATTCCTCCACACCCAGTGCCTTAGCAACAGCCCCTGAGCCACAATCCTTGGATTCCTCTAAGATATCTTGACGCTTCTCATCGGCCTGGAAAGATATAAGAGTCTCATTTCTTAAAGATCAGTAGAAACACAGTATGAATGTAACCTATACTTTGGGTGCATATTCACAAATATCTTTTTAATGACTAAAAAAAATATAATGACTTGTGAGTATACTATTAATACATGGTTGGGAGTGCGTTGGTGCGATCTGGCAACACAAATGTTTTTATTGTGGTGTACTATACGCACGAGGCGCAAGCCGAGTGTGTTGGACACCACAATAAAAACCTGCGTGTTGCCGGATCGCACTAACACACAAACTCACAAGCATGTATTAATACTTTTATAAAACGGGTTGGCAATATGATTATGAAGTCTATAAAAATGGTTATGAACCGCATAGGAATGCTAAGAGTTGCACAGTCATGGAGGCTGCCATTAGCTTTCCTGGATGACATCACATAAGTACAGCCAACAAAACATGTAATCCTTGCGCTAAAATTACAATTAAACTACGAGATTTCATTGCGTTTTAAGCTTGCATGCACCAGAGGTACGCATATGCGCAGCGCAGCCGTGCGTTAGTACCTTTTTGTCGTGCGTTAGTACTTATTTCTTTGCAAGGTCACGTGGTGTTATTTGACCAATCAGGATGGCTACATTCCTGAACCCATTTTATAATGAACAATGATCTTTCTGTAGTACCCTGTCATATAAATCAGAAATTCAATAACATTCAAAAAAAAATATATAAAAAATGAGGTCAATTTTCTGTGTACAAGACACCTTCAGAAGTCATCCTATAACATCACTAAACACATCAGAACAAAATAATTATTTCTCTTATAGTACACAATTAGAAGATGAAATCAATATTTTGGATGTCTATGTCTACATCAATGTAGTGAGATGGGAATGACCTTATTGGTGACTATGATATCCTCTGGTCCTAGCGTGAATCCAGTATGTTGCTGTAGGAATGTGGTGAAGAGACGTCCAAAATGGCTCAACAGCTTACCAGCTATCTGACCTCCATACAGCTATAAAGGAAACACAGGAACAACATTAAGGCTTTAATATCTCAAGCTTATTTATTACTTTTGAACTGTACTATCAATAAACACATATCGATGGTGGGGCAACAAAACCTTGTATCTCAAAAAAGTTAAATGTTCAGGAGAGTGAAAAAAAACATGGCTGCCATAACACTAAGAAATGGGATTGCCTTCCTTTTGACATGCCAAAGTGGTTTTATTTTTGGAGTAAGATCTGGGATTTGGACAGGACATCACTTGACTGATTATCTGAAGATTAACACAAAAAAGTAATTTTCACCAAAATTTGAGATACAAGTTTTTATCACCCCACTGACGATATAGCACTGTATTGATTCCATATATGGATTTATGGTCATTTACAGAAGAAGGTATATTGAAAATGAATTCACAGCTTCAAGCATCATCTTTCCAATCTAAAGGTTAACTATTTAAAGATTTTAATCTAAAGGTTAACTATTTAAAGATTTTAATCTAAAGGTTAACTATTTAAAGATTTTAATCTAAAGGTTAACTATTCAAAATTTTTAATCTAAAGGTTAACTTTTCAAAGATTTTAATCTAAAGGTTAACTATTTAAAGATTTTAATCTAAAGGTTAACTATTCAAAGATTTTAATTTAAACCTGAACTATTCTGTGAATGACTTTTGGTATGACTGTGCATGTGGTAAGCATTTCCATGATCAAACTTACATATAGTGCCAGTAGAAAAACTAAGACAAGAGTTATTTCAAATTTGTTTTTAAATCATCATCAAGAAGTAAATCTTGTATGTACATGCAATGGGTATATATGTCACAAGCTTGACATCAAAAGAACTTAAATCAATTTAGAACAGAATGAGGATAGGAATGAAGAACAAGACACTATCCAATTTGTATACAGAGGAGTAATAGTTCTGTTTATGGCGTGATTTGTGACATACCTCATAGATGCAATGCACCAATCCATAGGGTGTAGGTCCATAGTTGCCTTTGTCTAATACACCATTTAACAGCTCCCCTTCTCTTACTATCACCTCAGACTCACACATGTCAGAACCAATGAGGGCGCGACCACCTGCCTTAGGTCTCCTAGGCTTGTGTTTGCTCCAAGACTGTAATGGACAGATCAAAGTTGATTAGAAATGATAGCCTTGTGTCGCTCATGTCACTTATTCATGGTAGTTTTTGCTTAAAGTTGAGTGCAGGTTGTGAAAACTGGATTAAAAGAAAATTGCCTCAAAGCTGTTCCGTTTAGTTGATCAATTCAAGCCCAGAAGAATCCTAATAAAATAGTACTAGCGCTACGCTTAATTTCTTTTCAGAAGAGTGTGAACAAGGAAAGGAGTATTGTAGTCTGAGTGACCTAATTCTGTATCTTTCTGTGCATATTTAGCGATATATTTAAATAAAATATTATTAGCATCTATTGCTGGCTTCAAGTTTTAACATTCAGTGTACACTAATGTGAGATTTTTGTTTTTGGTTAAACCTCGAGCTCCTGATTACCTTTGACACATTGCATTCAGTTTGACTCTTGCAAAACATGCATTTTCTAGATACGCTAGCCTGAGATAGATCAGGACTTGTTTTCAGTAGGTTAAATCATTATCTACATCAAATTATCTTTAAATATGTCATCAAAATACTTGTGTTCTTTCTCATACTCTACTCCGAAATGGACGATAAATATCTCCTTTTTAAGTGATCATTATCATTCTTCAAATACATCATTGCAATTCATTTTCACCTTATTGTTGATCTTCGACTTCCCAACAAAGTCAAGCGGTTTACATCCCTCCGGTATGGTATTGATGATGATAGTTGAGATGAGCTGCTTGCCGGACCACAAGAGGGCAGGCTTTCTGATACACGGAGGCAGACATTTAACAGGACCCTCTTTGTCAGTCAGCGAACAGTATATCAGCTGCTGGTATTCATGCCTACATGTATGTGGAAAACAATCAAGACAGTGTGAAAACATAGTGCTGACACTAACACCATCATACCAATGACAATAAAAGCTAAATGTTATAAATCAAAACTTCAACCAAGCATATTGGCCAATTTTGGCCTTTGAACAGACTGTACATTAATGCTTAATTGATGACAAAGTATGCGAATCACAGAGTTTCATCCTCCAAAACGTTTGACATAACAAGACAAAAAAAAGTAAGGTAATAGTTGGGAGGCACACATAGATTAAACATACATGTAGGTGGGGTCAAATTGAAGCCCCCCCCCCCCCATCCAATATATGAATGGTGTCACATATTTCAACAAAATGAACTTGGGTGAATTGAATTGAAAGTATGATGATGTAATTACCTTGTAAAGAATCTTCCTCTGACTGTCATCCTTACACCTGCTACAATATGATCCTGGATAAGACCACCTAGAGGAGTACCATCCTTAGGAACTAGGTACTGCTGATTGGTGCTTGCTATAATAAACAGGGTACAAACGAACCAATGGTAACCATTTATTCACGGTACTGATGATTGGTGCTTGCTATAATAAACAAACAAACCAATGGTAACCATTTATTCACAGTACTGATGATCGGTGCTTGCTACAATAAACAGGGTACAAACAAACCCATGGTAACCATTTATTCACGGTTAGAAATATGGTATTGTCCACTAGTATTGACTGCTGTGATTCAAAACAAAGTTAAACTGACATGTAAGTTGTAGTACTAATAATATTAGTATCGAATATACATTGTAACAGGTGCGATGATCATGATGAAAATAATGGTGATAGTGTTCGCAGTGGTAATACTGATGCTGATGCTGATAATAATGATGATGAGAATGATGACTATGAAGATGATACTGAAGCTGATGATGATAATGGTAGTCATAATGAAGACACAATAGTGATGACGATGATGATGATAAATTTGTCAAACTCGTATTCTAACAAGATTATAACATATATTAGAGATAATCAGGATGGTTACAAGGAAGATCATGATAATGATAACAATAGTATACCACAGCTGCCAACCTCTGGCCAAGCTTTCCGTACACAACAAGCTGAAAAAATTGTATTTTGCCGATGTAATCCGTAATTTTTGCAAGTCACCAAATACCACATTTTTAAACTGCAATTGCCAGCAAAATTGTTAAAGTTAGATCAAAAAATGTCCTAGAATAACTCTTCTAGACACCCCAATAATTTTTTATTGAACATGATCTTGATCTAGAAACATTAAAAAACAGCTAAAAACTCACATTCCCTATTCATCCTTTTGATTCCACTACGGCGCGGCTCCACATACTGCCGCCTTGCACCAAGTGGCAGCTGGCTAGGCTGGCCGGCTTCGCCTAGTGCCTCGGTGTGTACATGTAAGAGCAGCCGCATCGCTTGAGCTACATGTGGAAGTTTGCGTGTGCGGTGAAAGTAAAACTGTGTGTACGTTCGCAGTCTCTTTTCTGTACAGACTTTAATTACATACACACTGCGGAGTTCCAGGAACAAACACATGTGTGCAACGTATAGGACGAATAGTGCATAATCAGATCTCTTCAAATCCTTAATTTTAGAGGGGAAATCCGTACTGGTTGGCAGCTGTGGTATACCATCTTATCATAACAGAAATTATCTCCCTAAAATGGTTCTAAAAACATAGAAGCCATACCTATAGTGAGTGCTTCTGCTCGACCAAGCTCATTCTGAGGAAAATGAACATTCATCTCATCTCCATCAAAGTCAGCATTGTATGTCTTACATGATGAGTAGTGTAAGCGTAATGTCTTCTCTCCTGGTAGAACTCTTACCTATTTACATTAAATGATAAGACACATTGGGTATAATATCATACAATTATTATTCTCTTTTGATAGAACTGTGTTCTGTTAACAATTTGATCATAATACATGACTGGTACACTGTACATCATACAGCAAGATGCAATATATCACCCGTCACGACAAAATGAGACAGAAGTCGCTGGGCTAGAACTCGAGAAAATTGGGCAAATTTAAAAAAACTTCAAATTTCGTCATTTTTTTTTTCTTAGCTGATTTGAATCTTCAATGTTTCATGAATGCTCTGTAAAAAAATTGAGTCCTAAATATAACGAGAAAGGGTAGAAAAAGCAGTTTTTCTACGAGTGTTTTTTTCGGTCAACTCTTCTAATTTTTCGGACAGCGGGCTCGTCCCAGAGCGAAAAGAAAGCCATCTGCTAGGCCCCGCCCCTAGCGACGCGTGGCTTTGTTCATTGGACGTTCGCAGTCACGTGATCTCTGTAAAAGAATTTGCAACAAGTACATCGCGCTGGCTTGCTCGTGCCGTCTCGAATTGTTCTGAAGATTAAGATCAGATATTGCTTCTGTTATCATCGCATTCGTACTACTTTGGTCCCGTTATAATAAAGTACAATAATATTATCAATATTTCATTAATCTTCATTTTTGGGAGTCTTTCTTGTTTCGTTTCTCTGTCTCCTTTTCTTTACAAGTTGATTATTTTGTTACTTTGCTCAGCCTAGTATCACTTTAAAGAGAGTCTGAAAGTGAAATAAGTCCCAAGATCCCTTTGAATGGGGGGGGGGGTGAACCAAATGAAATTGTGACTGCGAATGAAAATGTGTTAGAATGTGATACATGTTCAGAATGAGAGAGAGAGAAGAATTCACTAATCATCTGGTGAGGGTGCGTGTGAAAATAATAGACAAATTATTTAGCTCTATTAAAAGCAAAAAGAAAAAGTTGAAATTGAGAAGGTGGTAGATTTCGTAAAGCAAGACTCGACTAGCGCAGAGAATTGTTAATCGTCAATGAAAGATCTCTTCATTACGAAGCTGGTTTAAGCCATCGCTGTTTAATCTATTGAAAGTAGAGAGGGAATAGAAAAGAGTTGGCTTTCAAAACAGAAGTAAGAAGAACTGGAAAGATGACTAACGAACAACGAAACTATTGATACACGATAATAATAAGGGGTAAATTCTGTAACCCTTTGAAAAGCCGAAAAGAAAATAAGCCTTTTAACCAGAAAGAACAGTACGTGTACCTGTGTAGAGATTATGAAACAAGCGCGCGATTTAGGACAAAGAGAGAAAGAGAGATAAAATCAATAATCGTCTCTTGCTGGAGGTGACTTAATCCTTGTTCTTTGAAAGGGGCGAATTCTCTACCTCTTTATATCATTGCGAAGAAGAAAAGAAATTAGCTATTAGACACCAGTAGATTGTATACATTTTTTTTGGAGTAAACTATAGAGCGGAGAGAATCAAGCTATTAAGACGCACGTTATCTTCATCATGTTCATACTGCCAGTTAGCCAGGGGCGGATACAGGATTTTCAGAAAGGGGGGGCACACACTGAGGAACCCTCCGTTTGACGAAGCCAAACAGCCATCTGGGGTATACTTTGTCACACAAAACAGGGGGCGCAAGGGGCGTGCGCCCCCCCCCCCCCCTCTGCTTATTCTCTTATTCGTTAAAGCCGAACAGACAAAGAGTTAGCTTTCAAAATAGAATTAAGAAGAACAGTCGAAATTATGATACAAGTGAAAGATTTAGAAGGAGAGAGAGAATTGTCTGGGTGTCAATTTTTACAAAAAGCAGTTGTCATTATTATTTATTTTTTTAAGCTCTAGTTAACTAGAGCGGCGCTAAGAAGCAGTTTATCTCTATCCCGCTTTTGAACATGACGATAAAAGCGGCCAATTCTATAACTCTTTTTAACAGCCGAAAATAAAAGAAAATTATTTTGTAAAACTAGAATGAAAAGGCCCTCGGTTGCGATAATGAAACAAGTATATGATTTGTTTTAAACTTGAGTTAACTATTGGGCGGGGAGAAACGATGACTTTCAAGCTAAGATGCAGTTTGTCTTCGTCATGTTCATACCGCCAGTCAACATGATGATAATTAGCGGCCAAATCTCTTATTCGTTTAAAAAGCCGAACAGACAAGAAAGAGTTAGCTTTCAAAATAGAATTAAGAAGAACAGTCGAAATTATGATACAGGTGAAAGATTTAGAAGGGGAGAGAAAGAATTGTCTGGGTGTCAATTTTTACAAAAAGCAGTTGTCATTATTATTTATTTTTTTAAGCTCTAGTTAACTAGAGCGGCGCTAAGAAGCAGTTTATCTCTATCCCGCTTTTGAACATGACGATAAAAAGCGGCCAATTCTATAACTCTTTTTAACAGACGAAAATAAAAGAAAATTATTTTGTAAAACTAGAATGAAAAGGCCCTCGGTTGCGATAGTGAAACAAGTATCTGATTTGTTTTAAGCTTGAGTTAACTATAGAGCGGGGAGAAACGAACTTTCAAGCTAAGATGCAGTTTGTCTTCGTCATGTTCATACCGCCAGTCAACATGATGATAATTAGCGGCCAAATAGAAGGAAAGAGAGATTGTTCGGGAGTTTAAAAAAAAATTAAAGCTCTATTAACTATAGAGCGGCGCTAAGAAGCAGTTTATCTTTATCCTGCTGTTGAACATGGGGAATTGATGATAAAAGAAATGAAGCTTTTTAACCATACAGAAAAGGACCTGTGTGGAGATTATGACACAAGCTCGTGATTGAGAAGCAGGGACCGCGGAACCGGGGGCTGGGGGCTGCAGCCCCCCCCACCACCTTTTTCAGTAAACATGTGCAAACGTATGGCAGTGCAAAAATGTGGTTATACACACAGCCCCCCCCCACTTAGCCTCTCCACTTTCCAAGACGTTCCGCGGCCCCTGAGAAGGACAATGAGAGAGAAGAAAAATCAATCGTCTCGCGAAGGCAGGATGTGACTTAATCCTTGTTCTTTGAAAGGGGCGAATTCTATACCTCTTTGACATGGCGAAAAGAAAAGAAAGACGCTTTTATAAACATTTTTTAAAGGTAGAACTAACTAGAGCAGGATACAATTTCTTTATTATGATTCTGTTTCATTCCATCGTTGTTTAATCTGGTAATAAGTAAAGAGCGAACCGAAAAGAGAGTTAGCTTTCAAAAGAAAGAAATAAAACTGTGGAGATTATGAAACAGGTGCGTGATGTAGAAGGAGAGAGAGAAAATCAATAATCGTGTGTTAATTCTTCAGCTTAAGAAAGCGGCGATTTCTATTGCTCTTTCACAAGACGAAAAGTAAAAAAAGTAAGCTTCATATGCAGACATCAACGATCTCTGTCAATATTATTCTGGGTAAAGACTAGTCTAATCAGTAAATTCGCCAAAATTGAATGACTTTGCGACAATCGAATACAAGCTATAAAAAGAAAGCAAATAACATTGAAAGAATTCAAGTTTACATGATTAATTTAGAAAAAGATATAATGACATAAAAACCTCTGAAAGTTTGAACCATAATCTAATACATTTCCCCGCACAAAATGACAGACTTATAAACCTTTTGACTATAGCTAGGTTAATCAACCCTTTAAGAAAATCATACTGGCATAGGAAAGGCTCAACGAAAAGAGCATGAAGTTGATGCGGAAAGTTTTTTCAGTGCCGTGAAACTACTTGATTTGTTACCCTTTAAAGCGTTAGAATTCATGGCTTAAATGAATTAAAATTCATGTTTTCATGAGAAGAGATCCTAAAGAAACATAAGGACTAGTTTTTATTAGAATTAATAAATGGTTGCTAAGGGGCTTTATAAACATCTAGTTGACATTACAAACGGAAAATGCTGCATGACTGCAAAACGGAAGTCAAACTTTGGAAGCGTTTTTCTCGAAGAAATACTTTGCCACAGCCCTACTTTACTCAAGATTTAAAAGCTATTATCTCCACTAATACTCACTCTCTAGAGTTGAACTATATACCAAATTAAAGCTTATGAAACGGAGAATAATAATCAATAATAAAATGCAATTTCAAAAAATGCGACTTCTGTCTCATTTTGATGTGACGGGTCACTTATAACAATATACTTACGGCGCAATAAATATTTGCAATAAATAATAGGAACGGATGGGGTTCTTACAACAAGTGAGTTCTGTCACATTTTTCTATAAATCATCAAATTCTGAAATTCAGCAATGTATATATCAATTCAGGCTTGACTGCTCACTGAATATTTAAGAATGCTAAAATAAAATTATATGAATGTCATATCTTTCAAGCTTTAACCCTAACTAGGCCAGGGGGGGGCCTGGGAGGCCCCCCCCTCCCGAATTTTGTACGTGGCCTCGCGACGGCTGAATCTCTCGCGCTCGAATTTCATGACTTTTTTCCCTGATGTTTCACGCACATTTTGATACCTCATTTATGTGGATCGGTCATACGGTTCTGGTGTCAGATTACAATTATTGATCACATGTCAAGCAAAATGATCAAATTCTCCATTCATGTGTGTATTAGCCTATGGCAAAAAGTAACCATTCCTTGTAATCATTACAATTTCTTGTTTATTATCACAATATTCATTTAACAAATATGCTTTATGGTTGGCAAACAATAGAATACATTAAAATTAATTCAAAAACAAAAAAATACATAAGATTAAAAACAAAGAAATAGAAATAGAATTACACACTAATTTGCATATTAATGAATATTAATGAATAAAACACCAATATGGCACGAAAAAGAGACATGATAACGAAGCTTTTCGACCTGCACTCATCAGGTTATCACGCAGGTATATAACAAATTACTTGAAATCAACTATATTATACTCGGTGAACCCGGACGCAACCTAGACGCCGTAATTTCAGAACAATCGCAAAGCTTGGACGAACTCCTTTTGTCTGCACAGAAGAGGTTCTTGCGATTGAATGTAAGCAGCTTCCAGAAAGTGTAAATGCGCTGAGCTTCTGGCCCGGGACATAGTTGAGAATTGATCGTCGGCATAGCTTTGTGCGCAAGCTGGATTGTTCAGCAAGTAGAGACCAATCGCTGAATCGCATTTGGCTATCCTTGGTCTGTTAGCGTGCATTTCAGATTTGCAGGCGCGGACGGGCTGCGTTGCATCGTTGAAACGCTATCGGTTCGGCAGTACAATCCAGGATAAGAGAGTACATATCACCAACCTCTCTGATCACGTGCTTTCCGACACAGAGGCATTTGTGTTAGCACATGGCTTTAATTTCGGCGTGCCCAAGTCGAAAATCAATCGAGAAGAGGTATTCGCAGAATTTGAGTTGTTGTACTCTCAGCTGTTTAGATACATTCCTACTTCCAAGGAAGACGGAGAGTCACTCAAAGCGCGCTTATCAGATCTTGCGCATGCGTATTGTGGCATTCCCAATGATATGTCAGATTTTCACATGACTCGCGAATGCTTGGTGGCACTGCGCGGACTTAAAGCCAATCCTGATATTCATATATGCAAACCCGGCACCGGTGTCGTCACTCTGAATAAAAGTGACTATGTTAACAAAATGTCTGACATTCTTCATAATGAATCAAAGTTTTGTCGCATTGGTGCAGTCCCAGAACATGATCGCACAGCCACTTTGGAAACCAAGCTCCAACGACATTTATTAGATTTATGTAAACGCAGCGATTTGTCTAAGCCAGTTTATGATAGAATTCGACCACATGGCCTCCCCAAAACCCACAAAACAAACGTTCCACTTCGTCCTATTCAGGCATGATAGTGGCCTACCAAAAAAAAATCTACATTTCCGGGGTCCATTTCCCTGGAGCCCCTGCACTTTTGCTCTTTCATGAGCACATTTAAAGGTGTCTAGAAGGCCTTTTTTTTTGGAAATTTTTATATAACTGTAAAGGCAAATCACTGGGTAGTTTCCAACTTACATTAGCTTTAGATGCCATCTTAGTGTCAAAAATACATTATTCCAATTCCAGGGCCAACATACACGAACTAACAGTTCGGAAAAGACCGATGTCGAGATCGATATCGCCGAGGTACACGTGCACGTACGTACATGTACGATGTAAATCCACATGATGATAGAGCAAGTACAAAACAGCTGAGCCGCGTGCCTGGGCAGGCGGCAGCCGCTGACCTGGGCTGAATATATAGCGTCGCGAGTAAACAAACGCATGCTGTTCCGTTTACGTTTATGTTACGTTGCTATCGATAAAATTCGGCCAAAATAAAATCTACCCCAGTCACCACCTTGCTTCACGTACACGTGCACACCACACCATGCAATGCTACACAAAACGAATCACTTGCAGGCGAGCCAGCACAAAAAAACAACGCTTACAGGTACAACCGACATACGAATCGCCCCAAATCTCATATCAACCACAAATTATTCGACCACAACAAAATCGTTTTTTTAAAACAGGATCGTTTATTACAATCGGGGAAAAATGCCCCAAAATCGAGATCATTGTCAGGAAAAGAAAAAAATCGGAATTCCGATTTAAATCGGAAGAATATCATGCCTGCCTATTCTATCGATGGTTGGGTCAGCGCAGCATGAACTGGCAAAATGGCTAAGCGAGCAACTTCAGCCAGTCTTAGATTGTTTGTCTGTTCATACTGTTAGAGATTCGTTTACGTTTGCTAAACTCGTCCGCGATCTGCCCCTTGATAATAGTAATTGTGTTATGTGTTCATTCGATATCTCTAGCCTATTTACCAACGTGCCACTGAAAGAAGCTATTGACATCTGTGCTTCTTATCTCTATCATGGCGACTTAGACTCACCACCTGTTCCTGAGCCCGTATTTATTGATCTCATGAACTTTGCCACTCGCGCGGTTGAGTTTAGTTTCAATGATACGATGTATTCACAGATAGATGGTGTGGCTATGGGATCCCCATTAGGCCCCGCGCTTGTTAACATTTTTGTTGGCTTTCATGAAATGCGCCTGCTACAAAACGCCACCGATCTTAATATAGTCCCACATGTGTATTGTCGGTATGTTGATGATACGTTTGCAATTTTTGATAACCGCGCAGCGTGTGAGGTTTTCCTTACACAACTGAACCGGCTCCATGCTAAAATTCACATGTGAAATTGAACTGTCCAATGCGCTCCCATTTCTCGACGTTGTCGTTGAGAGAAGTGATGGGAAATTCATCACTTCCGTCTACCGCAAGCCCACATTCACCGGGCAATACATGAGATGGGACTCGTGCAGTGCAACTTCATACAAGATTGGGCTCATTAGAAACTTAGTGTGCCGCGCCCTTAGGATTTGCTCTGCGTGCAAATTAGCTCCCGAAATCGCGAAAATCAAAACTATTCTCCTTGACAATGGTTACCCTGAGCATGTTATATCTTGCACCATAACACGGACGCTGGAGGCACAATCCAAATCTGACACCAGATTTGGACCTGCCATTTGGTATCTGACAAATACGCCAGTCAGATCAAACACGCAGTGTCACGTTGCTATTACGTGGTTTCGACACGCATTGTGTGTGCCTGCAAATCTGAAATGCACGCTAACAGACCAAAGATAGCCAAATGCGATTCAGCGATTGGTCTCCACTTGCTGAACAATCCAGCTTGCGCACAAAGCTATGCCGACGATCAATTCTCAATTATGTCCCGGGCCAGAAGCTCAGCGCATTTACGCTTTCTGGAAGCTGCTTACATTCAATCGCAAGAACCTCTTCTGTGCAGACAAAAGGAGTTCGTCCAAGCTTTGTGATTGTTCTGAAATTACGGCGTCTAGGTTGCGTCCGGGTTCACCGAGTATAATATAGTTGATTTCAAGTAATTTGTTATATACCTGCGTGATAACCTGATGAGTGCAGGTCGAAAAGCTTCGTTATCATGTCTCTTTTTCGTGCCATATTGAAATTTTGCAGTACCAAGAAATTATTTGTGAATAAAACACTGTTTTACCCAATTTTCTTTCTTTTTATGCATTTGTGAGTCTTAGAGGTCCAGTTACAGCCAATATTCAATCCATTTTCATCTTCATATGGCAAAATTTACCATTTTGAGAAAAAAAAAAAAAATCAAAAAAATTTGCATATTATGTAATAAAATAATTAATTAAAAAAAACGAACAAGAATATTGAAAAAATTACACCGGGATTGTGTTCTACACAAGTTAATCTACATCTGTGCCAAATTTCATGCGTGCAGAGTCAACCGTTGCCGAGATCTTAGGGGGGGACCTGGGAGGCCCCCCCTCCGGCCATAAGAACTCCCAAAATACCCCGGCCTAGTTTGGGTTAAAGAGCCTCTAAAACCAGAATATATATCATGAAATGATTTACTACTCTCAGCTCTAGGGCAGCAGGAAATCAAAGTACCGCAGTAGCACACACAGTTACATGGACATGTAGCTAACCAATATCTGTGCATTTCAATAGAAAGAATATTACGAGACTCGGAATCTTGGTTTGTAAGAATATGATTGATGTCTTTCTTGGATAATCCGACAAAAGCTCTAGCAACAATTGCCCCAGGCTTCATTGGGTAAAAGATATTGGGTTACAGCTTGGATGGCAAGTGGGTTTTCAATAATGTCTAGGGTTAGGGTTAGGAGATAAGGGTAAGATCTGATGTTGGGTCCAGGGTAGAAATCACGAATTTGCCTATGTTAGATATTAACCACAGAGAAATTGTTGTCAATTGTTGTGTCGTCCAATTGTTTCTTGAGTAAACTGTATATTACCTTGTGAGCCATGATGCCTGGTTTATGGAGAGTTGGTTGACGATTCAATAAGACAATATCACCAGTCTGTAGATGTCTATGAACCTTGAAGGAGAAATATGAAAGTATTGTATGAAAAGATATGACCAGCATGGTATAGACAAAAAATAGGGTGGTTCTCAGCTAGAGTCATAGAGAAAACCACACTAAATGTAATGTTAGAGAGGGAGAAAGTAAAGATGACCAAATTAAAAAAACTATGCAGTTATGAATAATCTCTCAAAAATCCTCTTTTCATTTCTTGTGAATTCACTACAAGAATATAAAATATGTTATATTAACATCTTGAGATAGTTTCATATACTTTAACATGGAATGCAATAAATTTAATACAAGTCTACAACAGGTTAAGACATCTACTACATATCAACTGTATTTTAACTAATCCATCCTAAATATCACCACACATCTTAATACAGTCTACCGACAAACAGATTTGGGAAGACATTACATACATGTGTGTGATATGATATAATTGTGATACAAAAATGTTCAAAATGAAGTTCACAGTAGTGATATGTTTACAGAACTGGGATTGTGAAGTACTGTAAGACTCCCCTTCAGATAAAAGGCTCAAGCACCTCAGTGACAAGATTGTGACTGGTCATGATCATATCACCGTGATTTGTGCACAATTGTTGGTGGAATAACTACCTTCTTTGATCCAATGTTCTGCTTGTTTATGTTGCTAGGTGTGAGCAATCTCTTAGCAACAGACTCTCTCTGTGATTGGTTGTCAGCTCGGAGTCTGACTTGGGAACCATCCTCGTTCTCTATCAGCAAGGCACTTCAGCGAGAAGGAAAGAATATTGTACGAATCAGTTACTACTGGGTTATCAAAATATTACTCTTTCATAACGGCTTTTCATGAATCTTTATCACAAGAAATTGCGGGCTAATCTGACAATAAAAAAATGAATTGAAACTAAAAATCTTGACTTCTAAAACGTAATTATGGCAAATTGCTTTAAAGATGATGGCACAACACAGGATAAAATAAAACTACATATATGTACATGAGACGAATTATAATATGACTTCTCTTTTTGTCAAGGAACTCAGGGAAACCCAATATTTGATCAAGTTTGATTACCCAGGATGTACATCAGGTCCATTCATGACCATTTGTCTCAGCTCCTGTGCGTTCCAATCAGTGACAGGCTGGGGGTACGTCAGACGCTTAGCAATGACTTCTGGGATACCAATCTCATCGGTGTTGATGTAAGGATCAGGAGAGATGACCGAACGGGCCGCGTAGTTGACACGTTTACCCATCATGTGCTTACGGAAGAGACCCTCTTTTCTCTCAAGAAGCTAAACATATCAAGAGGTCGAATATGAAAACACAAAGAAAGCTTGATTTCTCATCTTTTTTCACTTATTAATCAAGCATTTTATATTTCTGATCTAAATCGTTAGGCCCACCTCACATGAGACATCATGTCATTACCTGTGTTAATTGAGCCTGCTAAGGCAATTAACTCTTTGTACGCCACATAAATAGTCTTCGATGGGATTTGTGTGTAAAGTCTGTGCCAAATGGCATAATGGCACAGTAAGAGTTAAGCCATATGCCAGTTATTAAAACTACTGATTGCACTGTTCATTATGTAATGTGGATCAGTGGATAAGTCGCCGGACTGTGAACCACGAGGTCCGGGGTTCGAATCCCACCGCAGCACTAGCGTCCTTTGGCAAGACGTTAATCTACATTTGCCACTCTCCACCCAGGTGTTGAATGGGTACCCGGTAGGATGCGAAAGTTAATGTCGTTTGCTTAGCAATGAGAGCGTCACTATAATGCCCTTGCTGGAATACTCCCCAGGGAGCGGAGAATGTGCATACATTGTGTGCGGGCATGCCAGAATCCGATGACCGGGGTAATAATATATCTGTAAAGCGCTTAGAGACATCATGGATGTATTAGGCGCTATATAAAAAAAAAAACGAAAACGGAATCAGTTTTCAAACCATATCGCTATTTCCTGACGCTCAAAAGACCATACCAGTCACTGTTACAGTCCTAATGTCAGCAATTGATGCCTTGTGTGAGCAAAGCTTTTGGCAGATAACATTCATGTGTAGTTGTCAGTTCTGGGCCCCATTTCATAAAACTTGTTATCAAGTTAGTTGTTACAAAGCTACTGAAATCCTTGAATCGGACTGGCTGAGAGCGAATTTGTCACAGAAATGTGGCAATTGTTTAATACTGATAACAAGTTTTATGAAACGGTGCCCTGTTCTGTTACACTCTGCGATCATTCATCATCTGTTTCATTTCATTATTCATTTCCAGAACTCAGGATTACTTTAAAGGCATAAATGCAAATGGTTCAGTTGTGTAATGTGCAATCTACATGCTGCAGATATGAATCCAGCAATCATTCACTTTTCATTATTTTGAATATTAATTTTACTTCTTGATAGTACAAAAAAACTGGGTGTCTATGGAAGTGGTTGATATTAATTTTACATTCTGTATATGACAATTCATTGACATATTGCCAAAAAGTCCATATAACCTGTTTGATGCCTGGTGCTTTGTCGGTAGAAATCTTGTCAAGGTCGCTGTCAATGACACAGTTGACATGGGTTTGTAGCTGGGTAAGAGCATTCTGAAGCTTCTCTGGGATAGTCTTTCCAGGTACAGTGCTTAATATACTCTGAAAAACAACACATATTTGGTTATTGATGCAAGGTCACTATCAATGACATTATATATCTTCTGATACACAACACAATATCAGGTTACTATAACATTGCTAACAATGACGAAGCCACATGGGGTTTGAACTGGGTAAGAGTATTCTGCATATTCTCAGGTACTAGAACGTCACCAATACATACTCTGATATATTACAAAGAACTTCTCAATTACAGAACATTAAAAAAAAAACCCAGCACATTTGCAACAATAACAATACAAAAATAATTATAACAACAAATTCTGTGTAAATAATCAGTAGAAGACACACTGTACAACTTCTTACCTCATTAAACCTCAGTGCAATATGCTTATTTACCATTACAATAAAATATTGTTTAAAAGTCAAGGTTTCCCTTAGCATAGCATATCTATATCATAACAACAAAAAAATATGCCCATATAATTGGGCTTCATATTCTAAACTAAGAGAATGTTACAGAAAATACCTGATCAACATTCTCTTTATCTTCAGCTGGTGGCTTAACATCTGCTTCCATGGCAACAAATTCTGTTTTGATAACATCATCCCCTGCATGCTGGGATCCTTGTTGACTGGTAGATTGCCTCATAACACGTAGTAGGTGATGTAATATGTGGCAATCTTTTAATACCTTAGATAGGTTACCAGTCTGTGGATTTTCAAATGTCTTCTCACCCGCTGTAGATACCTACAAACAAAAGAATTTTAATAAATGCTTTAAGTCATATACATACTGTGCAACCAGCATCCTATTAAATACCCACTGAAAGCATAACCAATGTGACCCTCTATTTAACAGCAAAACCAAATCCCTCCCATTCTTCTTCTACTTGACAAGCATTGGAACTCATTAATTTCAGTAAACAACTGGATAATGGAGTCATGATCTCACACTTGTTTGAATTAGTAATTTGTAGTTTGTAATTCGTTTATTTGTAAATATCCTATCCTGTTGCAGTACATTTCAGTAAATAATACACATTTAAAGGCATAGTCCACCCTGATTACAAGTTTGCTTTAAAAGAAAGAGAAAAAATTTATGAAACAGATCAGTGAAGGTTTGAGCAAAATCCGATAAAAAATAGGAAAGTTATGAATTTTTGAATTTGTAATCAATCAGACAAAACTTGGCAACTTGGAAAATTTCATAAATTTTTATTTTCTTGGTTTTTGAATAAATTTGTTTTATACAGGTTTTTTGTAAAAGCATATGAGCAATGATTATATCTAAGGTGCATATACGATTGAATATTTCCTTTAGAGAAAATGTAAATTAATGATTTTGGGGGTAAAGGACAAATGGGAGAGGAGCTCGCAAGATACGTCACAGAGTTGCCAATTTGTGTCTGCTTGATTACCACTTCAAAAATTCATAACTATCTTATTTCTTATCGGATTTTGCTCAAACCTGCACTTATAATCAGGGTGGACTATTCCTTTAACCTTAATTTCATTTCTGATGATAATTTAGAAGACATGAATTTATACATGAAACTTGTACAACTGTAAAGATGGACACTGATCTTCAAAACCGTTGTCACAGCTAAAAATGGCCCGTTTCAATAGAAAATGAGTATCTCACTGGTCTAAATTTGGAAGGGATGACTGGCAGTGCTTCCAAGAAGAATTGGTCTATGGTCGAGTCTTCACCATGCTTGCTGGGTAGATCAAGAACTCCAAAAATATGACGTAGAACTTCACCTGAATGGACAAAACAAGGGAAATTTTGTTTCATTTGTAACTACATGTATTAGTACAGTTTGTATATGCATGAAGTAGAAGTATATGGCATAAAGCAAATTATCTTTCAACCAGCACACAAAGTTTCACTCTCTCCACATGATCATGTCATTGTCCAAGGCATTCTATCTACAACTGTATTTATATATTCTATTTACAATATATTTATACAGACAGATAATAAAGTGCAGTCAATTCCTTGTAGAGTCAAAAGTAAATTTCTGAAAAGCAGAGTTATTGTGATAATGCACTCCACAAAATACAAAAGTCAATTATTACTCATGCAATACTGTGGAAATATTTCAAAAGTGACTTCAACTTCCAATTTCAATTCATGTAATATATTCACAAAGCATAGAGTCAGCTAAGCTGTTTAACAGAAAGGTCATGCAGGCTGTGTGCATAAAAATCATATATATTTCCTTATTGCTAGCTAGAACACAGAAAAAACCCATCAAATGTACAATAAGACTAACTTCAAATGAGAGTAAAAAGAAACTACAAGAATAAAAGTGAAATACAAATCATAATATAATTTAAAATGTTTTTTTTTGTACCTGTATTGAAGAAAAATCACTTCATTAACCCATTGACTACTGAATTCCCTCATTCCCATAGGGTTAATACATGGACCACCTGCTTCCCGTCGGCAATGGGTTAATACCAGTCACATCATTGACACCAGACAGACAAGAGACTGAACAAAACATTACATTACCACGAATAAGCAATAATGGGTCAGTTTAGAGTCGGTATGGAGTCAGTTTGGCAGTGTGACAGAGGGACAATATGGAGAAGATATTGGTGTGCACTTACCATCATTAGCCATCAAATTCCTGAGATGTTTCCTTGCCTCATGAGGAGACAGATAGACCATCTGAAGGCCCTGACCAGATTGACTGGTTACCTTGGTTAGAATGACACTGTTGTGATGAGGACGAATCTCACGTACAGGCTTCTTACATAGAGGGCACTTCCTACCCCTAGATGCTACATGCTGACGTATGAAGGTCTGGATCACATGACGCCGACACTCCTCAATGTGCCGCGCCTCACATGGCTGATCAGTCTTTTGCTCTGATAGGTTAGAATTAATAGGATATTTGAGAATTGGATCAATTAAGAATATTGTCCAAAAAGAAGGGCCTTGTAGCGGATAAATTGTTTGAATACGGGGGTCATTTTCAATTTGTGAGGGGTATTTGCTCTCGGACCTACATGTATGACCTGCTAGTTCATAGCCCAGTCTATCCAAAGGATTGGAAATACCGACTCTCTGAAAAATCTAGGGAGACTATAATGAATGTAATTACTCAAAAGTGTGTTTCCAAACAACCCCCTAAACCAATGTAAGGCCATATTTCACTCAGTTTGGACCAAGAGTAAATAGATTTCTACCAAGAAGCCTGTTTACCAGATAGGGTATTATCCACATATTCCTTGAGCGTTTCCTCCATCTCCTCTGCCAGTCCTTCCCCATCATCTGATTCAGATAAGACCTGACTGGCTAGCTCAGATAGGTCTCCTACGCTACCCAGAAGACCATGATCCAAGCAACGCAGCTGTTGTACTACCAGACGGAGGGTCCATCTAGGAGCTAGGAGATGGTTACACTCTAAACAGCTACCATGAAGGAGCTACAGAGAGACAGAGAAAGTGAAAGCTTTATCAAAAGAATCAATTTCAGTTATCTTGATGATAAAACTTTTCTTCCTGTTATTGACATTTGAACTCTTCAAACACACAATGTCTTCCACTGATGGTTTAATAATATTGGAACTCTTCCAAACAACTGTTTAACTTTCCCATTTCAATGTGTATCACAATTTACAGGCAGCTTCTATGAAGGAAGTAGAAAGAGAACAGGTCGTGCAGAACTAACCCATGGTTCAGCGTTATCAATAAAACTATGACTTAAGGAATATGGGCCCATATTAAAAACATTAATAAGTATTATAATTATACAAGCTTGTATATAATGGTTGACATTCATTGGTAGTCTTAAACATTCAGAGCAACATTTGTTTGATTTAGTGGGAATATACTTCCAATAGTTATTAAAAGTCAAGATTACTTTGTTGTTTAAAACATTAGGCGATGATATGAATAAACATTTAAGGGGACAATTTTTTTTTTTAAATTGAAAGAAAAAGTTAGCCTACCTGGCGGACCAGCGGGAAGAAAAGTGGACTGAAGACAGGAAGTGGTAAGGTCACATGACCCATATGACCTGGGCAGTGAAATTGACTCAAGCTGCATGTTCCACAAAGCTCATCTCTGTCACTTGGACCTGGAAGAAAAAGAAGAATCATGAAACTCATACTGGCAGAAACTTGTATATGATATCAAGTAAAAGAAATACATGGATTAGATTAAACCATTCAAGTAACATGCAACCCCACTAATGACAAAAGTAATAACTTATATATCAGGGCCCTGCTTCATATTATAACTTTGTTACAAATCTAAAACAATATTGCTCCAAGATAATGAAATGCAATGACTTCAGCAGCTATATTAATTATTGTCACTTGTAATTGTTAACAAGTTCTATGAAACAGGGCCAAGAAGAAATTTTCATTTAGGATGCACAGATGATCTTATGAATGACAACGAGCAGAAAGTCTGAGAAAAAGATCATCTTTAGCCTTCCTTGACATTACGTTGATCAGTTATAACAAATAAATATACTAGTATTCTCAAATATAGACTAAATCAAACCCCTCCTTAACTTACCCAACTGTCTACTTCTCTTTTTCATGTAAATTGATACAATTCTGTAATGAATTCTAAAAATCATATAGATGTTCCAGCGATGAAAGCAGACATGTGTAACATGACAATGTTTTGTTACTGCAATATCTATTTCTTTGCAGAATTGAAGTAAGTTGAACAGAATAGAGAGTTAATACTTGGCCCTCCCAATATAATACCACACAACCTGTCCTAAAGTTAATCTGCTTTTGAGAATACAATCCTAGCCCCAGACTGCTAAGACTAACCTAAAGCAGGATCATAGAGCCCTCCTAAGGTAGGGTGTCCTAGGTCATCAAATGATCTTGGGTTAGTCAACTCCTTCACACTAAGCTGCTTCAGATCCTCACTGCTGTATGTGCTGAACCTCACAGAATCAACACGTTTACTTGGAATCTCTCTTACAGACATCTTCAAAGGATACTTCTCCTGTTATACCATTTGAGGTCAGGTGCTTGTAGATATCTGTTAGCTGACATCAATTTTCAGAAAATGTGGATGACCTCTACAGAGAAACACATCAAAGTTTAAAAAATACATTTTTAAATTCATAAAATATTGCACTAAACACAAGGCCAAGTTTAATATTGCACATATCTAGCGTGATATTTGTTGTTGTTAATTTTCAAACATATTGAGAAGCAAACTCTGCTTCTTACATTTGGGTCAGAGTTGGTAGTGGACTGTGATGTACACTTCAAGTTATGACCCACTGATATATTCACTTTTTCTTCAATGGCACAAGCTGTTTTTCAGTGCTTTGACTGCCAACATCCTGTGTGATGTCACAGAATCTGAAATATCAGCAATCAACACAGCTTATTACTGACCCAAATTTGTGTTTAAAATGTGAATTATGTTTGTATTTCCCAATCAAGAAGGGTTCAAGCATGTGATTTAGTATGTTGCTTATGACATAACTCATATGAATGCTGGCAGTCATACATACATGCAGCGTAAGCAGACGCCATCACTTGTCCGCCAGCCGCGAAAAAAAAAAAAAAAAAAAAAAAATCGGCCTGAAATATGCCTTTCCTGATAACTCCCGCGACCGACAGGTTCTTCACCACAGCATCTCCTCCTAGGGAAACTTTTGGAATGTTTTTTTTACAATTACTTTCACTAGTTTAAAAAAAAAAAAAACAGAAAAATACAGTATAAGAAATTTGCGAGATTTAAAATGGCGGCTGCGTGCGATGGCGCGCGCTGTCGGCGACGTATAGTTTCAGTTATGGTTGTATCACGCAGCCGTCATTTTAAATCTGCATGACAAGAGGAGGCATGGATACACAAACAGTGGTGAGTTCTCACAGATTTCTTATACTGTATTTTTCCGGGGTTTTTTTAAACTAGTGAAAGTAATTGTAAAAAAAACATTCCAAAAGTTTCCCTAGGAGGAGATGCTGTGGAGGAGATGCTGTGGAGGAGATGCTGTGGTGGAGATGCTGTGGTGAAGAACCTGTCGGTCGCGGGAGTTATCAGGAAAGGCAATTCAGGCCATTTTCCATGTCCTGCTCACTTATACATGTACAAGCTTATCTGAAGATAACCTTGTACTCCAGACTAGCTTTTACAAGTAAATAGGCTTCAATAGCTTTTGTGTGTATCAGCAGGCCCTTTTCCAGGCTAGATCATTCATACAGGAGAGGAAAATAATTATTTAAAATTTCACTTTCAAGTCTGAATCCCTACATTTGTGGCAAAGTAAGAGTTGAAGAGTCCCTGAATCAGGTAATCTAGCAAATTTAAGAAAATTTAATCTTGTTTAGAGCAATTTTGTTGTCTGCTTTTGACTGCTGCAACAGTGAATGTTGGAGACAGTCCCACATAGGCAAGGGCCTATGAGTGCCTCTACTATAGTCTCTAGACCTCTGGGGGTCGTTTCATCAAATCAACTCCATGACAGTCATAACTGTTGTCGGCGATCTACGGCAATGTCATGGACCTGAAAAACTGTTTCACGAAGACATGATAAACGACAACTCAATGATATCGATACTCATCGGCAAAAAAACATAGTCTACATCACAGTCCATTGGAATTATCGTCAATTACCCAAACAAATTTTGAGGCTCAGTTTTCCCCAAACTATTCCAAAATGTAAAAAATGGCAGCGAAGATGAATGTTTGTGATACAAACATCCCGTTTACATGAAAAGATGTGTTTCTTATGGCATCTTAGAATTTATAAAATTGAGAAAACTCGAGGAGGCTTTTGCGATGTACGAATCTAGATTTGTAGGTAAGAGGATACCGTAATCGACTAATTACGGAAAGAAGACCCAAATCGTGTTCATTCTAGAGAAAATGATTAAATCAATTTTAAATATTTATTCATTAAAAGATACATATATCATTAATATCAAAGCATTGCGTGAAAACGAAAAAAAAAAGCGAAAATACATACATGATAAATTGTCGTCGTTCACATGGGTCTGTAATATGTATATATAGACTGTTGCGTTTTCGATGCTAATTCTATGGTAGACGGATTTACTGGTTGGGGGGTCAAGAAGCCATAAGAACATATTGTTCGTCTTTACAATATTATAATACGGACATTAGTAATACTATCTGGTAAAGGAATGATAAAGGATAGTGCTTGGAGATCAGGAAATAAATGTTCTCTTAATTTAAATTAGTTATTTTTTCGCAGCCCATAGACTAACTAAAAGCTGGCTTGTGATGGCGTTCTAAAAAGATATGACAGGTCTGGAGTACCGACAAGTCACTTGTCAGCGAAGTTGTCGCTGGTCTTGGCAAAGACGGCTTTGTGAAACACTTAGCGGACAAGTTGAGCGACAGTGTCGAGATGTCGCTGATCTTGTCGTTATGACGGTTTGATGAGAACAACCCCCTGTCTGAGTAGACCTCTAGTCTCTACTGGTCAAAGAAGAGCGGCGTCTATAATATATCTCGCTTTTTTGCTTACGCAGGCAAGACAGAAAAATTGTGTCATAAAGTTGTAGTGGGTATAATCTACTTGTATTACACATCAGCAGAAAACTCAATTTTACTCCCCTCCCCCCCCCCCCCCACCACGGCTAGCCAGGATTGGCTTCGTGAGGGTAAAAAAAAAATTAAAATTGGCTATACGCCTTTTACATCATGAAGCCAGGCGTTCCTCCCCAGCAATCTAATTGCGCACGGGTTAGCAGGACTGGAAAATGCCCTGAAATAACACTTTCCTGATAACTCCCGCGACCGACAGGTCCTTCACCACAGCGTTTCCTCCTAGGGAAACTTTTGGAATTGGTATGTCTTTTTGATCGTACGCATTTTTAGAAAAAAATCCAAAAAAAGATCATAAGATATTTCGGCATTTCCGAGAACTCACCAGTGTTTGTGTATCCATGCCACTCATAGCTACATTCCTATACTTCGTGTGTATAATGTAGGCAGTCATACACCTCAACTTTTTAAAACACCACTGCACAAAAGTCACAAACATTCACTCAAAATCGGCATTTAATTTACAATAATCGACCACTAAATATCCAAGAAATACAATAAATTCAACTCACCGATGTTGGAAAAGATATTTCCAAAAATCAAATCCGTAATTTATTGTTGATTCTCGCGAAATGAGCTATCGGAGTCATTGTGTACATTTCCTGGTCGCCGCGGGCGCTGACATCTCCCCAAAAGAGTTTTGTCCTTAAAAATTCGGTCCCTATGTGGCATACACGGAAAGTCCCGATTTTCTGTGTGCGCGATCGTAAAGATCGCTGTGCGCTTGCGATCCCGAGTTTCTTCATGGACAAAAATTTTATTGGCCGATTTTAGTTTAAGACATCGGCAGTATGTAAACAACACGCGATCGCGAAACAAATCGGCGGGGATTTCTCCAGTTTTGGACAAGATTTTGACTTTGGATTTTGCTGAAAATATTAAAAGTTCTTTCTAACGGCCATTTGAGGTAGGAGTGAGATTTTTAAGGGCTGAATTTGAAAGCAAGTATTTAAAATATTTATATAATTTTCCCCCCATACCACATCAGCAAGCAATGGTCATATTGACCATTAGAATCATATACATGTGTGTATACTGGGTATTGGGGATACAGATGTAATTTTGTTTGAAATTGATGTTTTTGTGGGCAAACTGATACTTAAGTATCATTCTTTAGATTTTAAGTTATCAGTTCGTTAAGATACAAAATGTAGAAAGTTATAAAAACTTACATTTACAGCCCTCTTTTTGGTACTTGTTACCCACATCTCCATACGGATCACGACTGCTCTCAATAATGTTGCGCACTAGTGAGGCCGCTCTACATGGTTACGCACCGTAGATACGTACGCAGAATGTTACGCACACAAGCTATTCTACGAAGACCTGGAAGGGCCAAACTGACGACGTAAAAAATAAAAAATATTACGTACGTACGTAGTAATTATTACGTACGTACGTAATATTTTTTATTTTTTTACGTCGTCAGTTTGGCCCTTCAGGTCTTCGTAGGAGATCGACGAACCCATCGCGCCGGTACTACTACGAGCGCTGAGGGCTCCCTTCATCATAATCGTGAAAAATACAAACTGGATGCTGACGGGACAGTCTCGATAGCAGTTATCGACAAAAAGGACCCAAAATTTCAGGAAACCCTCTTCAAAGGTCACAAAACAACCTGGTAAGTTTTAATCATCTATTATTCAATATAATTCTTTGGATGTAAGTAAACTGCAATATATGATATTCAATTAAATATAGCCAAAAATGCACAGTGATGCAGTTTAGGTATGGGATGTGTGTTGGCTGCGTTACTACACAGTCGGCAATGGCGTGTACCTATGAGTGCCCCATACCTTTACTACACGCGACAGAAAATACAAACTATTTTTGCATTTTGTATTCGTAGTGGTCAATATGACCACTATTCGTGGTGTGATCCATGCCTCCTCTTGTCATGCAGATATAAAATGGCGGCTGCGTGCGACGGCGCGCTGTGCATGGATACACAAACACTGGTGAGTTCTCGGAAATGGTTATGATCTTTTTTTGGATTTTTTTGTAAAAATATGTACGATCAAAAAGACATACCAATTCCAAAAGTTTCCCTAGGACTAGGACTCAGGAGGAGGAAACGCTGTGGTGAAGGACCTGTCGGTCGCAGGAGTTATCAGGAAAGTGTTATTTCAGGGCATTTTCCAGTCCTGCTAACCCGTGCGCAATTAGATTGCTGCGGAAGAACGCCTGGCTTCGTGATGTAGGCGGCGTATAGCCATTTTTTTTTTTTTTTTTTTTACACTCACGAAGCCAATGCTGGCTACACACACCACTCATAGCTACATTCCTATACTTCATGTGTATAATTTAGGCAGTCATACACCTCAACTTTTTAAAACACCACTGCACAAAAGTCACAAACATTCACTCAAAATCGGCATTTAATTTACAAAAACCGACCACTAAATATCCAAGAAATACAATAAATTCAACTCACCGATGTTGGAAAAGATATTTCCAAAAATCAAATCCGTAATTTACTGTTGATTCTCGCGAAACGAGCTATCGGAGTCATTGTGTACATTTCCTGGTCGCTGCGGGCGCTGACATCTCCCCAAAAGAGTTTTGTCCTTAAAAATTTGGTCCCTATGTGGCATACACGGAAAGTCCCGATTTTCTGTGTGCGCGATCGTAAAGATCGATGTGCGCTTGCGATCCCGAGTTTCTTCGTGGACAAAAATTTTATTGGCCGATTTTAGTCTAAGACATCGGCAGTATGTAAACAACACGCGATCGCGAAACAAATCGGCGGGGATTTCTCCGGTTTTGGACAAGATTTTGACTTTGGATTTTGCTGTAAATATCAAAAGTTCTTCCTAACGGCCATTTGAGGTAGGAGTGAGATTTTTAAGGGCTGAATTTGAAAGCAAGTATTTAAAATATTTATCTTATTTCCCCCCCCATACCTTTAGTACATGCGACAGAAAATACCAACTATCTTACAGTAATGTAGCCGTGAGCACTCATAGGTACACGCCATTGCCGACTGTGTAGTAACGCAGGCAATAGTGAGTACGGTACTAATATGTATCACTGTGCATTTTTGGCTATATTTAAGTGAAACCCATATCTTGGTGTTTACTTAAATATAACTAATTATGTTGAATAATAGATGATTAAAACTTACCAGTTTGTTTTGTGACCTTTGAAGAGGGTTTCCTGAAATTTTGGGTCCTTTTTGTTAAGCCTGAGTCGAATCGATTGGTTAGCCGGTGTTCGATCGAAGACATCGAATCCCGAATACGTTTTGGCAAATTCGGTGCATCGATTTGTAGTCCGCCAGATTTTTGACTACCGTAGCCACCATGAAAAAAATCAAATAAAAAAAGAAACTCTGTAACGTACAGCATATATACTAGCAGAGAACGTGAAGGCGACTTCAAAGTTCAAACTGTTGGCTAACTTTCGCTAATTCGCTCGCGGAGGCCGTCGCGCTTTACCTGTGCTTTCTCTATGGAAAAATCGTTTTGTCGTTACGAACTGAAGTTTACGATAATTTTCTTGCACTCTCTCTGCATTGTCAATTTGACAATTGTATAATTGAACATGATAAATACGGGCATGAGTACGAGTGTTCCTACTTAATTCGCAATAACTAATATCACACTATCATCAAATTGGCAATTACTTCTGAATGATCTCTGAAGCTGAATGAAGTCGAGTCTATATTGAGCGACGAAAAGTTTATTTTGTATTGTTTTTTTTTTTGGCATCGAACAAACGTGTTCCATTCAGCTCTCCAAAGACAAAGTAAGATTATTAATTCTTTGAATTTGAATCATTGTCGGGTGTGTCGACAATGAGCATCGCTTCGTGCGACACTAGTGATATTTTGGCTAGCCACACGGACTAGAAACTTAAGATTTTGGCTCGTCCGCTGTGATTTTTACTAGCCATTGGCTAGCGGGCTATCGTTAATTTCGAGCAGCGAGAGCCCATACATATGCCCGCGATGCCAGCGGACCGGTCACCGGTGCATGGTGCATGCACTGCGTGCAACTGTGTGCAACTCTGTTTTCACCGCACATCATTTATCGATTAACCGGTATTCGATCGAATCAAAGCCGTCGAATCCCGGTTTATGAAATATTCGATATGACTCAGGCTTACTTTTTGTCGATAACTGCTATCGAGACTGTCCCATCAGCATCTAGTTTGTATTTTTCACGATTATGATGAAGGGAGCCCTCAGCGCTCGTTGTAGTACCGGCGCGGTCGGTTCGTCGATCTCCTACGAAGACCTGGAAGGGCCAAACTGACGACGTAAAAAAATAAAAAATATTACGTACGTACGTAATAATTACTACGTACGTACGTAATATTTTTAATTTTTTTACGTCGTCAGTTTGGCCCTTCCAGGTATTCGTAGAATAGCTTGTGTTCGTAACATTCTGCGTACGTATCTACGGTGCGTAACCATGTAGAGCGGCCTCACTGGTGCGCAACATATTGAGAGCAGTCGTCATCCGTATGGAGGTTTGGGTAACAAGTACCAAAAAGAGGGCTGTAAATGTAAGTTTTTATAACTTTCTACATTTTGTATCTTAACGAACTGATAACTTAAAATCTAAAGAATGATACTTAAGTATCAGTTTGCCCACAAAAACCTCCATTTCAAACAAAATTACATCTGTATCCCCAATACCCAGTATACACACATGTATATGATCCTAATGGTCAATATGACCATTGCTTGCTGATGTGCCCGTGAGTGACACACACAGCCATCACACACACCACGAATAGTGGTCATATTGACCACTACGAATACAAAATGCAAAAATAGTTTGTATTTTCTGTCGCGTGTAGCAAAGGTATGGGGGGAAAATAAGATAAATATTTTAAATACCTTGCTTTCAAATTCCGCCCTTAAAAATCTCACTCCTACCTCAAATGGCCGTTAGTAGGTATGTGAAATGCCTGTGCGCTTGCATCGCGAAAGTGGTTCCAAAACTGTGTTTCCGTTTTCTACCAGCTTTCGTGTTATGCTGTGAGGGGTACCCTGACAAAAGCTTTCGCTGTGCCCGTATTTGCGTGTCAATGTGCACAAAAAGGGTATCAGCGAAGAGCTGAGACCACGAACTAGTGTGTGAAAAAAAAATTTTGTCAAAAGGATTTCCAGACGTTGTTTCACATGGGCCTGAACTACCGCGATAATTTTGAGTCATCATAATCATCATTATTTTTCATGAAGGTAAGAAATTTAATTGATTTCAATTATTTACAAATTCATTTTCATTCATATTTAACACATTAAAGAAGTTTAATGAAAATTTATCGTTGCGAAATAATTTTTTTACTTTGCGAAATTTTCCATGTCAGAACTATGTATACACGTTAGCTCACTCCACCGCGAAGCAGCGTCGGCTTCCGCCGGCAGCGGCGGCGGAGATCCGTGGGTTATCCCGTTGGCGTTAGCATGTGAATTTTGACGATGGATATACAAAAGTAATGAGATTTCGATGCTAAATTTCATTAATATACAATTGTTTTTCTTCATCAAAATATTATGGCAATATCCCATATTAAGGTAATTATCAGAAATATGAAGTGTGTTAGTGAAATGCTGTTCTGTTTTTGTTGACAAATTCATGTTCTAATAAGCTGACCAGGGGTACCAAACTTTTCAGGATCGGATGAAGTTAGGTAATTTTTAAGGTCGTTTGGGATGTATATTGGTCACAACATTTTTTTTTGCCGTATTGAATTACTGTACAATTCGCGGGACCAAAAAAAACAGTGTTTTGCGATATGTAAAGTGCCCTAATTTCTTAAATATCCATCCAATTTGAATAATTCAAAAACTACTGCATTTCTCTTTTGTAGACCTTTCTGTTGATACCAAATTTGTCAAGAATTAATCAATTTGAAATTTTCATTTCACATACCTACCGTTAGGAAGAACTTTTGATATTTTCAGCAAAATCCAAAGTCAAAATCTTGTCCAAAACCGGAGAAATCCTCGCCGATTTGTTTCGCGATCGCGTGTTGTTTACATACTGCCGATGTCTTAGACTAAAATCGGCCAATAACATTTTTGTCCACGAAGAAACTCGGGATCGCAAGCGCACACCGATCTTTACGATCGCGCACACAGAAAATCGGGACTTTCCGTGTATGCCACATAGGGACCAAATTTTTAAGGACAAAACTCTTTTGGGGAGATGTCAGCGCCCGCGGCGACCAGGAAATGTACACAATGACTCCGATAGCTCGTTTCGCGAGAATCAACAGTAAATTACGGATTTGATATTTGGAAATATCTTTTCCAACATCGGTGAGTTGAATTTATTGTATTTCTTGGATATTTAGTGGTCGGTTTTTGTAAATTAAATGCCGATTTTGAGTGAATGTTTGTGACTTTTGTGCAGTGGTGTTTTAAAAAGTTGAGGTGTATGACTGCCTACATTCACTCCCGGGTACATTTCTGTAAAATAGTTGGTATTTTCTGTCGCATGTACTAAAGGTATGGGGGGAAAAATAAGATAAATATTTTAAATACTTGCTTTCAAATTCAGCCCTTAAAAATCTCACTCCTACCTCAAATGGCCGTTAGGAAGAACTTTTTATATTTTCAGCAAAATCCAAAGTCAAAATCTTGTCCAAAACCGGAGAAATCCCCGCCGATTTGTTTCGCGATCGCGTGTTGTTTACAAACTGCCGATGTCTTAGACTAAAATCGGCCAATACAATTTTTGTCCACGAAGAAACTCGGGATCGCAAGCGCACATCGATCTTTACGATCGCGCACACAGAAAATCGGAACTTTTCCGTGTACGCCATAGGGACCGAATTTTTGAGGACAAAACTCTTTTGGGGAGATGTCGGCGCCCGCGGCGACCAGGAAATGTACACAATGACTCCGATAGCTCGTTTCGCGAGAATCAACAGTAAATTACGGATTTGATTTTTGAAAATATCTTTTCCAACATTGGTGAGTTGAATTTATTGTATTTCTTGGATATTTTGGGGTCGGTTTTTGAAAATTAAATGCCGATTTTGAGTGAATATTGGTGACTTTTGTGCAGTGGTGTTTTAAAAAGATGAGGTGTATGACTGCCTACATTATACACACGAAGTATAGGAATGTAGCTATGAGTGCCTACATTATACACACGAAGTATAGGAATGTACCTATGACTTGAGTGCCATCACACAATACATGTATGTCACATAGGGCTACTAGGCTACTAGTTTACTACACTACGTCAAGATGAATTGACGGGACCAAGCAAAGCAACATGCCCAGAAATTCGGCCGACGTACGTTTAAGATCAAGAAAGTCATAACACTAAAAAGACAAATGCTCGAGCTCTAAGGAACTCTTGCCTTAAAATGTGGTTAATTAATAAATTACCAGATATCTACAAATGAACAGGCGAATAGACTCCACTTCTTAAATTTGTTCACGTTTTTGTTTCTTCGCGTCCTCTCGATCTTTTCGGCAACTAGAGGTATGTTCGAAGAGAAAATAAAAAATGAAAAAAAAATGATGGGGGCCGGGGGGGGGGGGGGGGGGGGGGGGGAGTAAAAAATCTGCTGCCGAGCTACTAAAAGTAACAAATAGATGTCGTTTGTGCAAAGAATAGATAGCAGAGAAAAGGAGAGGGGATGTTTTGAAATAGAAAGATAGCCATAATAAGTAAGGATGTCTTGAAATTGAAATTGAATTGAATTGATTAAAACGATGGGGGGGGGGGGGAAGAATTTGTTAAACTCCAAAATGGAAAATTATCAGTCCATTATGATTATCATAACCATGATATCAGAAGGGAAATGCGTCTATCCTGTTCACGGACATTGAAAACACATATGTTCTAATACTCGATTTACTACGCTGTTATTCGAATCGAATTTGAAAGGGAAATTTTATTTTAAAGGCGGTCAGTCGCCGGTTTCAATGGGGAAAAATCTGTGTTTGCTGATGCTGCAAAATAGTTCTTGCGCATACGAAACTAGGTCTAGTCGAAAGTCTATTGAGGATCAGCGAAATTTCCTTCTCCTCGGCAAAAATCCGCATAGATCGCTGTGATATGTGTAAGTTTTACTGAATAGTGAACGGATACATGTTTTGCGCTATGTGTATCCTGCCTGTAATCTGCTGTCTGACGCCGTACCATTATATTTATACTATAGAACAAAGCAATTTCATCTTTATTATGGATGACACTTTCAGTATTTCGGAGTTAGCGACAGATATCTCAATTCTAAACATGGAGGGAGATTTGGAGCCGACTGCCTGTAAATGTTCAGGAAGCTAGCTGCTGCAGTGCTGATACAAAACGGGCAGACGGATGTGCCCTTGCTAACGTTAGAGTGACGGTGATCCCTGCACACTGCAGTGTTCCTGCGGGGAAATGTCGCCCGTGCACCAACCGGGAACCCGATGGCGATGACGATGAATCAACTTCAAATGTGAGTAGATCATTATCGCAGCCTATTTATCCGAACCAAGGTCTATGCAACAAATTCGATAATTTTTCTTGCGATTTGTCATTGTGTAATAACTAAATTAAGACTCAAGAGAAATAGAATTAAATTACAGTGTGAATGTGAGATGTGCACAGCCAGGGCCCAGGTCTGAGATAGTGTATTTGTAAGAATCTTCATTCAAATTGAAACTGAAAGAAGAAGGAAGAATGAGGAGGAGGAGAAGAAGAAGAAGGAATCTATTTATAAATGAAGGTATGCCAAGATGTAATTAGAATCAACACCAGACATGTCAATTGGTGATTGGCAAACTGGCTTAACCTGTGTGAGCTGTGACGAAGTACCTCCCCCCCCCCCCCCCCCTGTAAAAAAACCAACATAAATTGATTTGAAGGGGGGGGGGGGGGAGTCTAGTACAGGCTTTTGCAAGTCAGAGTCACAGTATGTTTGAATGTATACACTGTACATGTATGTATATCTAATTGTGACTCCAAAGATTCAAATACACCTAGTGGTACCAGTTCACAAACAATATATATATATCAATACAATGGAACCTATTAATTAATCCCTACAAATTTAATAATTTTATGATTTTTTCACCAAAACAGTATTTCCATACTTGAATTTTGAACAGGGTGGAATGTGCACTTTACATTATTTGCATTATTTTTTCCCTACTTTATTCACTGTTGTTTTTCTTTTTTCTTACTCAATGTAGAAATTTGCGATGGATCGAGAGAGAGCTGATCTAGAACGCGTCACCATCCAGTTCCTCTGCAGATTCACGGATGTTTACTTGGATGCCGTAGCAGCTGTAGAGCCTACCCAACCTGCTGAAGAAAGGCCTGGACCAAGCAGCCGGCCTGCATCATGGTGGAAGATGTGTGCCCATGCCAAAGGAGGTAGAGAATGTGTGTGTGTTGCCATGTCCGCACCTGCGTCATGACTGCTCAATACTCCACTGATGCATTTCTAAATGGCAATGTCTTGGCTGCATGCATGGCAGCAAGCAACAATGTATTTCCAAGGGACATTCCGAGGTTGAATGAATCGTACCGGCATTATACCTACAAACAATTCACGTATATACACTAAAGGAAAAAAGAAACTTATAAAAGTTCAAGAGATCACCAAATTAAATTCTCTGCATGGAAATGTACCAAATTTGGATATAATGTTGATTCAATGCATGGCTTTAAATGACAGTCAATAACAAAAAGTTTTCTTCAATGCCACAAAAGAAATGTGCACTGAAACAAAGGACTCTCTAATCCCAAAGTCACAAAGACAAACTGCAGCCTTGTACACCATATGCATGTCAATGAATGAAACAAAAGAATTTCAAAAGGGATTTGCAAGTTCATATCCAAACAGATTAATAGCCAGTATGTCCACCTCTAGCTTGCTGGCAAGCTGTACACCGTCTTCGCATGCTTCCGATCAGATTCGCGATGGTAGCCTGGGGAACATTGTTCCATTCCTCTTGCAGTGCTGCAATGAGCGTCTCCCTATTGATGGGTTGATTGTCACGCCTTGACACACGTCGACCAAGCTCTTCCCAGAGATGTTCAATTGGGGAAAGGTCTGGTGAACGGGCGAACCATGGCAGAACATCAATATCCTCTTGCTCGAGGGGTGCAAATCCCTTTTGAAATTCTTTTGTTTCATTCATTGACATGCATATGGTGTACAAGGCTGCAGTTTGTCTTTGTGACTTTGGGATTAGAGAGTCCTTTGTTTCAGTGCACATTTCTTTTGTGGCATTGAAGAAAACTTTTTGTTATTGACTGTCATTTAAAGCCATGCATTGAATCAACATTATATCCAAATTTGGTACATTTCCATGCAGAGAATTTAATTTGGTGATCTCTTGAACTTTTATAAGTTTCTTTTTTCCTTTAGTGTATATTCACTAGGCCTAATATTCACCATGGGTACTTGGAGCAGGAAACAGGAGAGTTGTTCCATCATGTGCTACACTGCGGATAAGGTATGCCTATCTATCCCCAACGAAGGCTTACAAGGGCTTTGTCAATGGAGTACAAGATTGAAATCCATCTAACATCAACACTGGTCTTGATCTTTTTTATGTCTGCTTTTATTGTTGAAATTTAGATCTGCTGGACATAGAACTGTTATCCTTCTTTAAAAAATTGTTTATTATAGTTCCTGTTTATATTCACCTTTTTCTTGGTGATTGTAGTATGTATGTACCAAAGAAAGCATTTTCTGTGTGTAATCATTTAACATAATGTTTACGTTAACATTTATCAGAGAGGAAATATATTCATGTCATTTGAAACAAACAAAAAATGTTATCTGATAAAGGGTTTCCATTATGACATTGTATAAACTTCATTTTAATCTATTTCCCCCTGTGTATTTCAACACATTCCATGACCATGAATATGCATGTCTTCTGTGATGTTTTTCTATTTATGATGAATATTTAGTCTGACTTGTCATGCTGTTTTAGCTGAACTAGCAGTCCATTGGGTTTGCTACATGTTGTACATTGTGTGAAGTGAGATGCACATGAATTACATAAACTTCAATAAGAATTTGGTGATCATAAAAAGTGGTTGATCAAACTGATTGTAATATATTGTATCAATGCATGTAGTTACAACCAAACAATATCACTTGCCAGCGTATAAGTGAATGTGTGTGATGTACATTTATTAACATATCTTTTGTACCTGTGTTCCTGACTGTAATCATTGTATTTAGGTATTTATGGTATTATAAACTGCAATATGTCAATGTTGCAATATTCAGTGAAAATACCCTTGCCATCATATTCCTGTGTGAATGTCCATAATATAATTCAATATGAAAACTATACATATGTTCAAAAAAAATCTGCCAGTGAACGTTGCCATTTTCAGTTGAATGTTTGGTAGCCTTTGACAATGTGATCACACCACATAGTGAAGTTGTTTTCCTTCCAAGATTTACTTTTATTGTGATCTGTTTACACTGTTTGTTTTAGAATTTGCTTATGCATAGATCCACAAATCTACATGTATACTGTTGAATGTATAGTTTTACACTTCTGAGCTGATTTTTGTATTATATTTATTACAGTTTGATAAACATGTATTCTAGATCCACAAACTTGCCTTGAAACATGCACATTTAGTGTTGAAATAATAGTTTTGCAATATGAAGTTGATTTCTTCTCATACTAGTTGTATAGATTTATCAGAAGTTATATAATTTTTAAGAAATGTATGTATTATGCATACAGGGACATTTCGTTTTTTTATATGCCATTTGCTATTCCATATGGTATGCCTATATACTGTTGAAAGTATAGTTTTATACTACTGAGCTGACTTTTGTATATATTTTAGTGTTGACAATATAGTTTCAATGTTCAGTTGATTTTTACTCTCACTTGGGTAGTTTTATTCCAAGTTATACATTATTTAAAAGAAACTTAAAAAGTATTACATACAGGAACACCTTTTCTACTTTTCTTTTTCCTTGTGATTTGCCATTTGCAATGGCACTGCATGTAACATGTAAGGAAGTACTAGTAAATGAAGACAGCATGAAAAAGTACCCTTCATTATGTGTACGTGTCAGAAGTTTTGAAGTATTGTAATCTACATTCCTTTTATTTCATTTTATTTTTGTACAGTGGAGCATCATTAATGAACTTCTTGGGACCAAGGAAATAACCTCTTTATATCGAAACCTTGTTATACCAGGGCTAAAAACAATAGAATACAAAAAAGTGGGACTTGCAAAAATACTGTCTTGTAATGAGTATGTTATACCATTGTTCTTTATAAGGAGGTTCCACTGTACAAGGTATATATGTGGAGGAAGGCATATGGAGTGAGATAGGAGAGAAGAGAAACAGGGGAGAGAACAAGGGAGAAAAATTATCAAGGTCATGAGAGAAAGAGAGAGTGAAAGATAAGATAGAGAAACGGAACGAGCTAGAATCAGGGCTGTCAAGTAAAGTTTTCCTCCTCAACAGCTCAAGTTTATCAATACAAAATTAAGATTAATCAGGCCCCCTTTTTATTTCTTATTTTAAAAATTTCTGTCAACTCTTTGCACGATGGCCATTCACGAAGTTAGTGTCCAGTTTTTAAAGATCGATTCCCCTCTTTCGAAATCAGCCAGAGAAGAGAAAGAGGAGGGAGAGAGGAAGACAGAGAGAGAGAGAGAGAACAAGGGAGATAGGTCATGAGAAAAAGAGAGAGTGAAAGATAAGATAGAGAAACGGAACGTAAGTGAGAACAAACGAGAAAGTGGAAGGGAATAATAGTGGGTGTAAGGCCATCGCCAGGGTTCACCTCCGGGGCGCACCCGGCGCTGGCGACCGTAGCCCGTTGAGGTACACTGTACGATTTGCAAATGGTGTGCAGCTCAAGCTGATACAACACTTACTGCGGCAGCCCGAACACGTAGTGTTCGGGCTGCGATGAGCAGTCCTTCGATTGCTTGGAGTTCTCTTAATTACAAGGTCGTTTGTCAAAATGATAGCCATTAAACATGACATTAATTGATTTTAGGCTACTTTAGGTACTTACAATACTTTGCGTTTGACTGTCGTCTTTCTTTTCAATGAGGATGATACAAAAAAGGCCTATTTATTTCCAAAAGCCTGTACTAAAAACTTCCGTAGGTCGGTGTTTTGCTTGCAATGCGCATGCGTCAGCAGCTCCAATAATTATTTAGACAAGAGTGGCAGGCAGGAGCTCGAGCGAGTAGAGATCGCCGGATCACAGTGGATATATGAATATTCATTATTCCTGTGACGAAACCTATGCCGTCGTTGTAATAAATGTTTATAGGCGCATGCGCAAGTGCCTATTTTCGCTTCTGCTTCAACAACATGGCGAATGGGACTGGTTTCGAAAATTGAGAGTAAAAGGCGACATTCATCGATTCTACACATTTTTTTAGGAAAAGCTGATTCGCGCAAAGTCTGTTTAGGTAAGTGGCATCGTATATATGATACTTTAATTAAAAAAAAAATATTAGATCGCCATTTTTTCAATGGTTATTTGAACATTGGTAAATTGTGAGACCCACCGAATCGTACTGGTTTCACTCAGGACGCTGCCACTTCGTGGCAGCGTCCCGGGGCTAATACAACACGAACTTTTTATTCAAACTTTCCCTGGAGGAAACAAGCAGCCCACGTCCAAATTTATTTCTTTGTGTTCAATCCACAAATTGTACGCGCTGTGGATACGTAATCTCGTCTGACTGTCTCTCCTCTCGACCTCCATTTCGTTCGAAAACCGCTATTATTTTCGTGCCTCTAGTCTAGGCATAGGCCATAGCATGGAGTATCCCGAATCTGAAACATAGCGTATTGCTGGCAAGCTCAGCTCTCGCCCCTGCGCTGGCAGGTTATTTACAAATTGTCCGAGCGATTCCGGAAATCTCCGAACTTGCCTTAGGTGGGACAGCATAGAAACACACGGGCACCGACGACTGACCGCCTTTAATATCAGTATTTATTGAAGCTTATTGGCAATAGGGTAATGTTGTTTTTAAAGTAAAATTTTGTTAGTTTGCTTTGTGGAATATTCAAGTTCTATACGGCTCAAGCTTATGTTTACTTTACTTTCATACGTCCCCTTTCCCATCTATTCCCCCCCCCCCTCCCTCTCCCCTACTCTGTCACTTTCATAGTACGCTCTCGCCCCGTTAATATTGACTAATATATGTCTAGTTTCTATTTCTCTTCTGCCATTATGTCTTCTTCTTCTCTCCCCCTTTTTTCTCCTCGTCCTTATTTTTTTGAAACTTCTCTCTTCCCTCTTTCCTCCTCCTTCCCTATCTTCCTACTTCCCCCTTCTTCTCCCCGGTCTCCCTCAACACTAACCCCTCTCTTTCATTTCCTTCTCCCTCGACCTCTTTCTCTCTTCTTCCACTCACTCTCTCTATCCATCTCTTCCTGTGTCGATCACCTTTTCCTCCTCCTCATCATTCTCCTGAAGTCAATTTGAATTCATTATTTATCAGGAGTTCCTATATAATTTTTCACCGTCCCTCATTTTAGGGATCATTACTCGCCTAGAAAGTTCATAATTCATAACTCAGTGTGTTTTGATGACCTAAGTTTTATGGAAATATAGAAATGGTCACTAATGCGAATACAAACAAAACAAATTTTTCCGAATTTTTTTGACAACTTTTTTCATTCGATAATTCACTGACACGCCAAAAAAAAGAAGAAGAAATATAAAGACTGCACATTATTTTGAGCGTGAGCATGTATGTTTATTTTTTTCATTTGGTGCGTTTTGTTTTGTTTTGTTTGTTTGTTTGTTGCTGTTGTAGTCGTTTTGTTTGTTTGTTGTTTTTTGTGTTGTTTTGTTTGTTTGTTTGTTTGTTGTTGTTGTTGTTGTTGTTGTTTTTGTGTTTTTTTTTTTTTTTTGGGGGGGGGCACATTTTCCTTGTCATGGTCAGTGTGTACTTACTGATTCCAGATGGGGTTTGGCGGTCGTGGATCCGCCACAGCCGTTATCTTCTGAATTTTCATGTATAAAAGGGTTAATACACTGAACACTTGGTTCCCAACTGCAATGGGGATCAATAACATCTCATGATTTTCGATACCTGCGAATTTTAGATATAAATTCATAATTTACTGAACTAAATTCCATTTAGACTCATCAGTGGATTGATTATGTGCTTGGAGGGATATCATTAAAAAAAAAAGAACTTTTCACAGGTGTTGACTTTGAAATGACCATGTGATACTCGCAATTGAATTTCCCAATTTCATCAAATCTGTCGGGATAAAAGGTCTTCAAGTGCTCTTTGTCTCTGATGGGACAATTATGGCTCTCTCTCACGGTGCAATTCAAAACTACTATTTAATTCCAGATCCCAGACACATCAAACCAACCCAAGAGAGGGACAGCATGCAACAACACCACCAACATGCATATAGTGATGACGTACACGACCACCACAATCAGAATGCACAAACAGAACATACACAAATCAAACCAACACACCACTCAATCACCACGAACCATACATCACCAAATCCGGTCGTACTGTTAAGAAACCAGAGAGATGGAATATGTAAATCATTGATATGATTAGAGTTTATTCACTGTGTTAATGTTTCTGATTATCAGATTGTATATATACAGACAGGAAATAAAAATTATGTTATGCATCTTTTTCAGTCTATTCACTGTGTTAACAACATTTCTGATTATTAGACTCTTTAGAGACAGACAGGAAATATGGTATGTATCTTTTTTTCAGCGATTATATTACAAACCAATATAAGAACTAAAGTTGACAGGGATACAAAAATTTGATGGGTAGATAATGATACATGTATTAAAAAAAAGAAAAGCAAAGGACAATATCGCATGTGAAAGGAAATCGAAGTGGGATAAAATTCTTTGAATTATATAATTATTTATTCATATAATAATAATAATTATATTATTATTATTATTCATATAATAATAATAATAATAATAATAATAATAATGCCTGGCATTTTATAACGCGCTTTTCCCATAGTGGCCCAAAGCGCTCACAATTCATTTATATATACACATAGCATTACATGACGATAAAACACACACCAACAAAAAAAGTAAGACGGTTTTCTAAAACAAGTGGGCTTTAAGGGACTTCTTAAAAGAATCAATGGAAAGGGGTTGTCTTAAAGTGAGAGGGAGTTTGTTCCATTCCATGGAGGATGCAACAGTGAAAGTTCTATCACCAGTCAGTTTCCGTTTAGTTAAATATGTTAATTTTAGTGGGTCTTCAGATGATTTAGTTCGTTTGCCAGGGACATAAATTTTCAACAATCAGACAAATACGTGGGGGCATGATTGTTGAGTGATGTATATACTAATAACAGCAGTTTAAAGATAATACGTTGTTTAACAGGGAGCCAGTGAAGATTACATAAAAGAGGGTCAGCTGGTGTGTCACGGCGGACTTGAAAAACAAGACGAGCAGCCCAGTTCTGTAGACGCTGGAAACGAACTAATTGGGTATTAAAGAAAGAAGTCCATTACAGTAATCAAGACGTGAAAGATTAAAGAGCGAACAGCATGGTTTGAAGTACTAGTAGATTGATCAAGGAAAAAACGAATTCTAGTTTCTTAAATGATAGGTTACGGTCCAACAAACAGAAGATATATGATCATACATAGTCATGTGCCTATCGAACAATACACCCAGATTCTTAATTTTTTCTGACGGATTTATTCTTAGCTCTCCAATTTTCAATTGAAGATCAGGTAGTTTCTTATAGTTATGTGGGGATGTAGCTATAAAAAAACTCTGTCTTTAAATCATTCAACTTTAACTTATTTACAGTCTTCCACTGCCTACTGTCAAAAATACATCTCTGGAGTTTATCAAGGGCAATTTCAAGGTCTCCTGTGGTTTTAGGGTCGAAAGATACATATAATTGCGTATCATCTGCATACAGATGATAACTAATAAAGTGATGTTTAGCAATATACCGGAAGTGTATATATTGAATAACCTGTGGGGCCAACAACTGACCCTTGAGGTAACCCAAAATCAGAAATTTTAGGACTGGATAGTTCACCTGAAATGTCAACTTGGGAGGACCAACCACTAAGATATGACTTGAACCATGATAAAGCAACTGATCTAACTCCTATTCTACTAGACAGGCGTGACACAAAAACAAATATATCCAAATTTAAATACATGTACATGTATATGAAAGTTTAAGTCTGCATGTCTTTAAGTACAAATGTTGAAAAGATTAAACTGTGGTATATATCCAAATTTAAAAGAAAAAAATGAAAGCTTTTATTGAGAAGAGGGGTTGAAATGATGCCATTTGTATCTATGTTAATTCATGATCTACATCATATGCCCATGAGCATTGATATCAAAGTTTATAATGCGGCTTCACATATACCTAATAAATGGAACAAATTGTTCTTAGTTTGAGTTCCTAAATCCAGCCTTGTAAAGACTCTGAATGATGATGTTACTTCGTGTCCATCATATTACACTTCTAATATCAGAAACGAATCGTTTGTCCGATAAGCTGTCAATCCGCAAACAATATAGTTTATAGATCAATAGTGTGATGTTTATTCTGTTGTATGTACAAAAATTACCAAGAACAATATTACAGAAATAATGTATATGTAATAGAAAAGAAATTGACCATTATCATGATTATAAGTGCATTTAAAATGGTGAACAAGACAAGTTTTTGCAACTGATGTACGCATTCGAAAGTACGTTAGCATTAACTGTGCGGATTGCATCAAGCGCGTTTCAAGTAATGCTACAACCAAGAAGTATATCTAGCTACCAGATATACCAGACGAGATAACAGACCATCTACTAACAATCAAGAAGTAGAGGTGAGGTAGCTTAGATTCTCTGTTATTGATGACTTAAAATGATATAGACATGTAATAATAAATAATTCGCCTTTGATTAGGCAACTAAATACTGGCGCTATATAAATACCTGATTGGATTCTGCCCACGAACGGCAAACCTGATGAAATACAACAATATACAACAACATTTATAAAGCGCCTAATTCCATGTTTCTAAGCGCATGGAACGGTACAAGAATGGAATGGAGAGACAAAAGAGGAAAGAACATAAATGAACAAGTACATACAAAAATGTTTTACAACTACTGCAACTACTACTACCAGGGGCGGATCCAGGATTTTGTATAAGGGGGGGGGGGGGGGGTGGGCACACATGTAGGTTTGTCAACTTTTGGAAAAGGTAGACCCGTATTCTACATGTAGGTTTGTCAACTTTTGGAAAAGGTAGACCCGTATTCTTTGGTCTTGCCAGCTCTCGATGGGGTCCAGTTTCCCTCCATATTTTCTAACAAGCAAGGGGAAAAAGTTTTTCGTACTAAAGGGGGGGGGGGGGCACAATGCATATTTTCGTCCGAAGGGGAGGGGGGAGCACGGGCCGAAAATGCCCCCCCCCCCGATCCGCCACTGACTACTACTGCTACTACGACACACTGCTGATACGAGAAGAAAAAGCACGATCGCCATAACGAGTAGGGGGATCCCGGTGAGTTGAGCCACAAGGAGAGTTGATCCACCCCCTAGAACTCACACCTGCATTCAAGAAGGAAAGTTCAAAATGCCCTCTGTTGGTAGTGTGTCACATATCTTTCTTTTCAGTTAAGGCAAAAAGTTGCATAACTGCTCTACCAACATGATGTGAAGGAAGAACTCTACATTGCTCCAAAAAGTGGATTTTAGAGTTAGAGGTTCGACCCTTTCTATCATTTGTACAATTCATTTTAATTTTTGGCGACCACTATGAATGTATGGATGTTGCCATTATATCGGTTGAACTTTATTGACCTTAACCCAAGGTCAAACGTCAAAGGTCATTAACATGACCTATACGTCATTCAAATTATGTTGAATTTGGTATCAAATTGTAGAAAACTTTATAAGGAATATGTTCATGATGACACATGACATAGGTTTCTTCTTTAAACCTCTCAGATTTTCGTTATATGTAAATCCATATAAATTACAACACACTCAAAATATGCATGTTTAGTTAATTTCCTTTTTAATTAACTTGCATCATGCCAAATATGGTTATGTCATGACTTTCCATAGTCATAATTGTACAAAATGGCGCCTAGATGACGTCACGATGTATTGACTATGTTGAAAAAATTGTGTGCTGAGACAATTACCATAATATTATCTACCACTGTACCAAATTTGAGTACATTTGAATAGGTAGTTTTGGAGATATTGTGCGTACAAAACAGTGGGTAGAAATAGAAATAATAATAATAACAATAAACAAAAAAGAAAGAAAGAAAAATTCGTACAAAAATATAAGGTGGTCTGTACTTGAAGTACAGCCCACCTAATAATGTGTTGTTTTAATCAGTGTTTTAGTGACTATTGATTGCTTAATGTTTATAAAGTAGAATCATATAGATGTTGAGTCATAATGAAGTGACACGCGGTTCTAAGTTAGACCTCTATACGAAAATGGTTTTATTTCTTCAATGTTTAAATTTAAGGGTTCCATCGTATGTGTGCATTGTGGTGAAAGTTTTGATTTTGGCTATCGCTGATAAAACGAATTACATGAGTAATTATAACTCATGCCATGGGATTGATTGCGCAGATGAATATGTTCCATAATTATTCATCTGTTACAAATGCCCCAGCCCCACCTATCCATCTGTAAATCAGCATAGATCAATGTATCAAAGATGTGTCTACAATTTGGAAAACAGATCCATTTGCTGCATGAAATAATTCATAGTTTACCATTAGTAAATGTCATTGTATTTCCATTTACGAAATCATGCATAATTATGGCGATTATACCAGCACTTTATACTAAGCAATGCATGCCAATCCACAAGCGAAACATGTCTTTCCCTACTCCCATTTACAAGGTGGCACAACTCTCCTCCCATGGGTAACTCAACTCTCATTATGAGTATGCTCAACACTCCTCACCCAGCGGTCGGGGAGACTTGTGCCATTCGACAATTTTTTTTTAAACGGACTACTACTTTAAAATGCAATTACATTGAATATCATAACCCATATTGTATTATAACATGGGAGCTAAATTTCAAATGAGAAGAAGTTCTCCAACCCACAATGCAGGTTCGGGGAAACATGGCCCATTTATGAAAAAAGTGGCTCAACTCTCCTGGATCTCCCCTACTGGTACGGGGTGCGTCTGGACATTTTTTTTCTGTCAGGACCTGCGCCACGGACAAGAGGGGGTGGGGGGGGGGGGTGGGTATCAAAAAAGAAAAAAAAAAGAAAAAAAGGTCTTCATTCTAAAGAGGGGGGGGGGGCACAATTGAAAAAATCGTCTATGGTCAAAATGAATACTTTTCTTCCAAAGGGGGGGGGGGGGGGGGTGCACGGGCCGGAAGTACCCCCCTGGATCCGCCAATGATTTGCACACAGAGAAAACGCTGTTTAAAAATTCAAACAGTTGTTTACAATATGAACTGAACAGTACACTTGTTAAAAATTTGTTTGAACATTAAACACGTTGTATACGTTTTAAACAACCTTTTAAACAACGTTTATTCAAACTACATGTACGATTCAATAGATTGTATGATTTAATATGAAACGATACTCATCATCATATCCATGCAATCCATGTGATTCAAATCTTAATAAATTATGTGACCAGGCACCATAAAACCACCAAAAAGTCGCACTGTGTGACTTTCAGTTAGAGCTCAATCAATGTGTTTTTGGTTGCATGGTCAAATTTTAGTTTTGGGTATTTCCTGAAAGAGTATACTTTTTTCTAAGTACCTGTAATCTAAAAATTTGGAGGCACCAAACAATCTGAAAGTTTTATTTTTTGACAGTTTTTTTATTAGACTTATGTGTGTTTTCTCTGGATTTTGTTGTATTACTTTTCTTTTTTACGACCCTGAATACTTGTCTCATTTTCTTCTCCCATAAATTTTAAACGGAGTACGTTCTTGTGTTGATACTTATGCACTATGATGAACAGCATATGACTAATTAATATGCCACGTTTTAGGACAATCTGATAATCCCTTCATAGAAATTTTCATTGATTTCTAATCCTCCTTTTGTCACCTTAGCACAACTCCTTACAAGTCAGAGTGCTTCAATAGTCTGCAAACTTTAAACCCTTATTTCTCAGAAGTAACATTATGAGGGACTCTGCATTCTTCTCTTTGTACAGTGAGTTTTAGGAACATCCAATGCTAATGAGTTATATATCATTTTTAAAGCTGAGAATCTGCTCTTTCAGAATCAGAACTTAACTAAAAATTCATATCTGGCGACTTTTGGGTGGTTTTGTAGTGCCCGGTCACATATGATAACAAAGTACAATAACTGCCAAACAATAGTGAGATAAAAAGCAAAATATTGGGTAAACATTATGTACAAGTACGTCTTTACGATTGAATGAATAAATTGACGAATGAATCGACCGTCGGGGCGTTACCGACATGCCGTCACTTTCCTCAAGCTTCCAATCTATCATGGAAGGATTCGGGGGCGGGGGAGGACGGGGGGGGGGGGGGGGCGGTCGAAACAGAATAACTTCTACCCCACTGATGATCAATTTCTGGATATGCCGCTGTGTGAAAGTTCCATCTTATTAAGATTTAGACATCACGCTGGTGTAGGCGTGGTCTTCATTGTTTAGTTGTCCTCCAGACGTTTCATACTCTCATAGGCGTTTACAGGTTGCGACTCAAAGGTTGGATTCTCATATGTTGGCTGTTCATCAATAGTCTTTGGATCGGTTCTTGACGTGGGAGGTTGTGCTTCCGCTCTTCGCCTTTTGCTGAAAAAAGGAGATGTATACGATGACGCCCTAACATTACGTTGACAATAGTTACGTTCATACGGGACTTGTTGTTTCGAAACTTTAAGTTAGCGAAACTTAAAGTTAACGAAGCCACGGCTCCCTAACCGCAACGAGGGTTAACATGAGCCCTAAACAACGAGCTTAACTACAAGCGGAGCGATCGTCGTGGTTAACCCAGGAAGCAGATAATACCGATTTGTAATTAAATATCATAATTGATAGGATTGAAGTAATTTGAATATATCATAAAGAAATGTGAGAAAATTACAATGCCCCGACCGGGATTCGAACCCGGGACCCTGCATTACATGGCCAGTGCTCTACCAACTGAGCTATCCGGGCTCCCGTCGAAGTAAAGTAACAATCTCACATATAGCCCCTCTCTTTCCATCGAGCGTAGGGGGTACATCCAGACTTTAGAGGGAAGACCTGTCTCATTGGTAGGCCATTATAGCTTACGATGGAATTGGTATGGATGTACCCCCTACGTTCGATGGAAAGAGAGGGGCTATATGTGAGATTGTTACTTTGCTTCGACGGGAGCCCGGATAGCTCAGTTGGTAGAGCACTGGTCATGTAATCCAGGGTCCCGGGTTCGAATCCCGGTCGGGGCATTGTTATTTTCTCACATTTCTTTATGATAATACCGATTGTGTGTACAGTACACACAGATCCTGTGTTCATAATTCGCACGAAGCGTATGACCCGGAAGTTTATCATGAACAGAGAGGCAAAAAGCTAACTACAAGCTTGCGAAACTTAAAGTTGATTACGTTCGAATGGAACGAGACTTCGACGGAGGACCCCCCGCTGTGTGGTTCTACGAGCAATTTTAAAGTTTCGAAACCACGAGTCCGTTCATACTGGCTGAAACTACAAGATAGCTACAAGCTAACTTAAAGTTTAGAAACTACAAGCGAAACTTAAAGTTTAACTAACTAATATCTACAGGGTTTAGATTAGGACTACTCCGATTCCACTAAGTTCTATACTTTGACATGCCCATTGGTCCATAATGGATAGAATTAGTCAGAAAGGCTATCACTTCATTATTCATTTTACAGCTCTTTACAGCGTTAACCTATACAAAGTTGACAAAAAGATCACGGAATAATTTGTAAAGATCCCATTCAATTAAGAAATTGTTAGTGTATTTAAGCATATTGCTGGGGAGTGAGGAAAAACAAAGAGAGAGAGAGAAAGAGAGACAGAGAGAGAGGTAGAGAGAGAGAAAGGGGGAGTGCGAGGGTGAGTGTGCGCGCGGACGCGCGTGTGGAGCGGGTGTTTGGTAGAGAGAGAGAGAGAGAGAGAGAGGGGGGGGGGGGGGGATGGGGAGAGAGTTTGTGTCTGGGCGAGAGAGAGAGAGAGAGCCAGAAAGGCTGGAGAGGTGTAGCAGAGGAGTGGCGAGAGGCAATTGATTTGAAAGTAATAATACAATGCTAAATCTACTGGAGTTTACTTCGACCAATTACATGTGTTAAATACCTTGACAAAAATCAAATCGATTACTGTGTATGTGACTTACCATATGAAAATCCGAATGATGATGATTACAGCACAAATAATCAGAGTAATGCCAAACAAAGCCCAAGGCACAATAGAAGACGTGACTCCTAGGAAAGAGAACAAACATCATTAATTGCTTACAGAAAGAGCATACGTCAGCTTCATGCCCAGAATGTTCTGTTTGTGGACCTTTATCTCGCCTTAGTAAAAAGGAAAAAAGGGAAACAGAAAAGAAAAGGATTTCAAATATAGAAAGACAATTCAAATAAAGAAATCCATTAATTACAATCATCCTTCTGTGAAACCACCTCTCCATTTTCCCGGTGATCAAACAATCTTATAAATCTTAGTTTGACCAATATGAACAATAAACTTAACCTACTTGTTTGTGTTTGATAAGTCATCCCCATTGATGATTCGCTTCTGGGACCCTCTGCATCTTTGTTCCACAGCGTCATATAAACGGTGTACTGAGAGCCAGGTATCAGCGAGTCAAGATAGTAACTTCCACTAGAACTAACAGGAAGCTGAACCGAACCACGAGATGAAACATCGGACGTTGATGAGAAGTAGATTGAAATGTTGGTGAAACCACTGCGACAGTTTGCATTAGCACTGTCAAACGTTGGAGACTGTGAAAAGTGGAAAAATGTTATCATAATAGGAGTGTTTCATGACAAAACATACGCATACTAGATAAAAATCCCCCCAAACCATCACCGGACAGTTATCCTTTTGAAAAGTTTACCCCTAGATAGAAATCCCCAAACAACCATCACCGGACAGTTATCCTTTTGAGAAGTTGTCCGAGGTTTATTGTCCTGTAGGTATTTGTTCTAGGGGGTAGTTGTGTAGGAGTAGGTGTTGCGAGGTAGCTGTCCTACGGGTAGTGGTCCTGGGAGCAGTTGTCCGAGGTGATATTCAAGAGGTAGCTGTTCTATAACAGAAAACAATTATAAATGATTTTACACTGTGAGAAAAGATCTGATCCTACAAAAAGTTGGAGATGACAAGTCATTGTTGAAAGACTTGTTAAAAATGACATCCATTTATGCATTCTCATAACAATGAAGGAAAAAGGGCTCTTCTAAAACCAACCCAATGGAACTTTTGTCTCGCTTCCTATTTTAGTCTGTGTGCGCGCGCTCGAGCGCGTGTGTGTCGTAAGGGTGTTTCTGTGTGTTTGTTGGGGGGGGGGGGGGGGGGGGGGGGGAGCAACGATCCCGAGCTTGGATCGATCTCCTGATCTTACCTGCCATGTAATAAGAAGCTGTTCAGAAGATGGCACTTGATGGACAGTCACATATGAAAGAACACCACTAGGGGCTAATGATGCATTGAAAAAAGAAAGCATGTAAATGGAATTTACTTTACTTATCGAAATGATTAATGGTGGAAATATGCTTCAAGGTCCCCAGAAATCCAAATGCAAGTTGATTTCTGTTGGTGTGCGGGGGATGCATACAACTCATATTTTGTTATTAAAACATCTAAATATGTTTCATAGATTTTTAAATATTTTTTGAAATATTTTTTTCCAACCTCTTAAGCTCCACCCCCCAAAATAGCTCCAGATCTTATTCCCGAGATGACATCATCTGTCAATCATTAGTGAGCTAAGGAGAGAAAGTGGTATGTAGCTTTGCCAGAGATAACCATCTGTTCTAATAGACCATACAATGCCTACATAGCAGTTGCTATGCCAGACATGCTGTAGCATCACCAGGAAAAGAAGGGTAATGAGGAGGTATTGTTTGAAAGCATGCAATTCTATTGTGAGCATGTGCTGAGCTGGGGGAAGTTACATTCCACTCTGTATTGTATAATGTTAGTATGGCTGACTAATGATTGACAGATGATGTCATCTCGGGAATAAGATCTGGAGCTTTTTTGGGGGGTGGAGCTTAAGAGGTTGGGAAAAAATATTTCAAAAAATATTTAAAAATCTATGAAACATCTTTAGATGTTTTAATAACAAAATATGAGTTGTATGCATGCCCGCACATCAACAGAAATTAACTTGCAGTTGGATTTCTGGGGACCTTTAATGGAAATAGTTCTTCCTGCTGAGTTGAGAATATCATAAGTAACACGGGCCTATTATTTCCAAAACATTTATATCACCATTCACACAATACATGAAATTACTTAGTGGGGGGGGGGGGTATATCTTTATGGAGGTATTTGCCCCCTTCCCCTTTCCGAGGATTAATCCACGCTCTTAAACCAACATTCTTATTATCTTGAGGGTTTCTGTTACCGAAAACATCATTGTTGATTACTTGCTTTCGACATTATTGCGGAGGTTCCCGATTAAATGCGATCATAATGAAATGAAATGAAAACTAGCACTCGGAGTACTATCATGTAAAACTAACCCTCGGGCACCAGGGTAGTTGTCCAGAGGTTGGGTGGTTGCGGATCAGAATGTTTTAAGAGGGGCGTCGAAATGTGAAAGGGTATTCTGATATAGTGACTAAGATCAATTAGACACACTTATTTCAGGGGCCGGCCGATGTTTTTTCCCCTCTGTTGATCCACCCATGGGTAGTTATCCAGGGTATGTAGTGGAGGAGACATTGCCCAATACCTGAAGCTATTTACAAGTGCGTACTTACACAAGCACGCCGTACTAGCATTGATATTCTTCAGAGGACCTTCTCCTCCATCGCCTTCTCTGACTGCAGAAACACCTAACAGGTAGTCACTATCGGGAGACAAACCTCCAATCATTTCAGTAATATCCAAATAGTTCTGTCTATCAAGACGGATCCATGCCGAGAAATCTTGGACTGCTTCCTTGTAGTATACATTGTATCTAATGATTGGAGGATCACCAATATCTACCCCAGCCATCCATCGGTCCCAGGACAGTGTTATAGAAGTTTCAGTAGTCTCTTGGATGAAGGGCGGCTTCGTCAGTCGTGGTAAAACTTGGTAGAGGAGTAACAGGAGAAGATGTAGACAAGTCTGTGTAGTTATTCATCATTCGTGTTGATAATGAATAGCATCAACCAATAAACATCGATACTGCCACATACGATTCAAAGCAAATGATTATTATGGGGTACGCTCGCTATTCATAAGGACCGCTTTTCATAGAAAACCGCTTTTCATTTAACCCGCGTTATGAATAACGGTCCTTATGAATAGTTATGAATAGTGGTCCTTATGAACGGAGGACCTTATGAACGGAGGTCCTTATGAATAGCGAGATAATTTGACTATGGTTTGCTCGCTATTTAGAAGGACCGCTATTCATACAAAACCGCTATTTAGTCACGCGTTATGGATTAGCGGTCCTTATGAATAAGTGGTCCTTATGAATAGCGGTCCTTATGACTAGCGATGTTACCCCGATTATTATCATGCTGGACACATTATATTTCATTTTATTTCTGGTCATACATTACAATTGAGAAAAAGAATGCAAACAAGATTCTTTCTGTGGGCCATACATTCATAAAATATACTTTAAAAAAATGAGCATTTCCAATACGTTATAGAACTCTGGAAAGATTTGCCATTAGATTAACGAAATGAAGGAATGAAAGTAAAACAAAGTGACCCTAAAACTGTACTCACTGTCCAGGTCAGCACGAACCTCTGCACTTCTGTAACTATTGACGTCATAGATGATGCAGACAAACAAATCGTCCGGTGTTACGTAATCAACTTGAAAGAAATCAGTATTAGAAGATCCATGCTGAATGTTCCCGATATTAGTGATGCCCGTATCAGATAACTTTTCGGAGCTTTCAGTTACCCGGTAAAGGACCACAACCGATGGTGCTAAAGATGAAACCTCTCCACCATCTCTTCGGCAGGAGAACTGGAAATTCGGTTGGCCTTCATTCTTCGGTGTATTTTCGACTACAACGTTACCTTTTCAAAAACATGCAGTAAAATACGTAATATGGACATCTAGAGAACAAATGAACAATCATAGCACCATATACACAATCAAGGATCGCTCTTTTTTATAAATTGGTTAATAATGTTACGAACACACATTATTGGTTCATGATGAAAGTAAAAGTAAAGTTATTATCTTTATACAGTTATAGATTCAACCTAGTGATATAATTTATTTCAAATTTGTAGTACAATGCACCTATAACGAAAATTCATCGCAGATGACATACCTGAACAATTTTGACCAAACCTTCCAACTACGCATTCTGTTAAAGAAAATTGAAAAATAACGATTACGAGAACATATTTCCCTATCCACATCGCTGTTCTTACCATGACCATTACCACAAGCTTACATCATGTTTTCTTCATTAAAAATTGAGACAAATCATTTAAAATTAAGTTTTTTGGGTTTATCTTATTGAGAAATATCTGTTTTGTTGCTGGTTAAAAAGCATATAGAGTTGATAGTGGCTTGGGAGCCTATTTCTCTAGAAGAAATAATGAGAAATATGAACATATGATTTATCCATATCAACCCTAATTACATATCAGTTGTGATAATATGAAATGTGTTAAAATCGAGGTACTCATTAATAACTATTGAGACCCATCGTAACTCTCCATTACTGGTCTGCCTTTGTTTTCTTCTTACGAATCTACACTGCATTGTTAACGTGGAACAATGCTTGGAAAACACGATTGCCTGTACCCATATCGTGTATATGGATACCTACTAACTTAAATGTTCATTCAAAATGTCTAGGACTAAACTTTAAGATATCAAATAAAAGAAAACACTATGTGGATTATTTTTTTCAGAAAATGCATTTTTTACAAGTTTTTACAAAAAGCATAAAAAGAGAAAAGTGCGTGTATAAAAATAAGGCCAATGTTTCTTTTGAAAAACTTGAAATATAATCTGCATGTTAAAAGTGTACGTAGTGGTTCTGAAAGTGGTCGTTATAAGTGGTTCTAAAAGGTTTATAGACGTTTAAATCACATTGTTTACTTGACTAAAAGAGTGAAATAATTATTTTACTCGGGTTAAATTAAATTTACATTCGATTCAATCTTACCCTGACAGCTACTCCCAGTCCATCCTGGTTGGCATTCCATGGAGCTCCCTGTACAGACTCCAGTAAATCGATCACACTCTCCTGAAACACACTGACATGTCTCGGTACAGCTTGCTCCAAATTCACCATTATCACATTCTATTAGAGAATGACAGAGAGAGAGAGAGAGAGATGGAAACGTTTTTAATTTCATGTTATGAATTCAAAAGAGAATGTGTCATAAAATTATTCGTAAACTATACTGCATTTCTATATTTTTTTCAACCCTCTGTTCTGGTACGGTTTAATATCATACCTCTATTAAACAATCATGGTGATTATTTCATTAACATGTTAATGTTCTAACCAAGAAAAATATGAAATCAAATCAAAGAATTGAAGACGAAAACCTGTAGCATTTACACCTTGAAAGTTTTTCTATAATATGTAGTCGTTTTCATGTATGAAGAGTAATTTATTTCCCCTCACATTTGTCATATCGCATGCATTATTATTATACTAAGATCAAAACGCCGATTATCGTAAGGTTTTGGTTTAGGAATATAAAGATTGAATATAAAGATTGAACTTAGAATTAAAGACTCGAAAGTGTATTAGTTAATACAACATTTGAATAAAGCTTTTCTACAACAGCTATAACACTGGGAGTAAAATGCCTAAAAATTTGTTTACAAACAGCTATACCTGTTGTGCAATTTATTCCTTTATATCCTGGTGCACAAGAACATCCATATGGATCTGGAAGGCACATCTGAACTCCTCTACAAGCTGTATCGTCATCAACTGATGTATTACATCTGTATTCACATGATCTTCCGAATCGGTTACCACCGCAACCTATATGATAAATAAAAACCATAAAAAATGTTTGAATAGATTATGTTTCCAAGAAAAAAATGTTAAACGATATCACTTGCATTGCTGGATTTTCATCTCAATACTTGATTCCCATCATTTATGTACTTGCTTTTATGTGTATCCCTCATCTTTTTTTTTTTTGGTCCTTCACTTTCCTTGAACGATCTTTTGAAAAACAAAATATTGACATTATGTCAAAGAGGTTTAATGTTAAATATTGATATAGTACAGACCGATATGTGTTCTTTTTTTTGCCTTCATTTAAAAATTATTCGGGTATGAATTATAGCTAGAATGACTAACCGGAAACTTACCATGCCCTCGTAAAGCAGATTGGCCAAATGATATATCAATCTCAGACTTAATTGAAAATGAGAGAAACAAAATTTCCTCCCTGAAGCTAGAAATTAATCGCATGAAAATATTTGATTTTGACTATTTTCTCGTATGCTTACATCACAAACATGACTACCTTGTTCGCATGTTTCTCCCTTGAATCCTGGAGCACAGATACATAGTCCCGTTTCATGATCACATATCCCTCCATTGTAACAAGAAAAACAGGTCAGAATACAGCCTGAAGATGAATTATATCGACCCATCGGACATTCTAGAGAGGGAAATATATACTTGCTTAATATTTATCATGTATTCATATCTTTTCTGTGAGAATCCAGTAAGTTCATCTACATGTACATATCTAAAAGTGCAAGTTGATTAATATATTAAGCAGAATAATAGAAAAACATGTTAGTGAACGTAAGAAATTTATAACATTAATAATAAGACATTGATAAAACTATGTGATTTTTTTTTCTCTTTCCTTTTCTTTTTGTTACATGTAACGGGGAGGTTTGAATTCATTTCCATTCCAAAAGTGAACATAGTTTAAACACCTCTGTTTTAGGGCACAGACTGCAAACCTACCTCTGACGATGAGTCTCATTAGTCCACCTCTGGCCTTGCGTCTCAAGGCATTTACATGGATCTCATATATGCCCTCCTGTGATGTTTGGATGGGAGTAGTGATCGTATACGCAATGTCTGGAGCCAATAAGAAATAATCCAGAGAGTCCAGTGTGCCATTAAAACGCCACAAGTTGTTTATTTGGTCAGATTGATAGATCCGGTCGAACTGAATGGAGACATTGACTTCTCCTGCAGTCACAGTTTGTGTGAATCTCCCTCCCGACGGTATGAAATACGCTGCAAAGAAATGATGTAGATGATGGATTCCTTAAAGAGACTGAGTATTGAGAGAAGAGAGGGCTGGATCGACATCAGTCTTGTTGTCATTAATTTTGAATATTGCCAATTATGAATAAATGATTTAGAAGTTTTATCAATCATACATATACTTGAATTCGCGTAATTTGATGGAGATTTATGACAAGCTCTCGGGACCAATCGATGTCCGTTTTTCCTTTGTTTTCTGACAAGCCTGATTGGGTACGTTGAACAGACTTCTCAGCTGGCCCAACATTGCGCAGCTTAGGCGTCACCGATCCCAACCAAGTTGGTGACACCGTCACTGGGTCAGTAGGGTTCTCCCCTTCCTGAATATAATAATAGTATAAGGAAAAACCAAATAAAATGCATATAGCACGGAGCAGTGCTTCCCCGCCACCATCGAATGACGATAAAAGGGGAAAAGGAGACAAAGAGTGGAATAGGATTTCTTTCCCTTTTCTTATAAGGGTATTATTTTGACAGCACTTCGTATTACAGTTATGTAAAATTTAACATCGATCCATTGATTTTTGCATCACAAGAGCTTGTCAGCTTGAACATGACCATAGACCATCCCCAAGCAAATTAGACCAGAGATCCTCTTGACGCCACCCCTTCTAGCTAATCTCGACGGATGGCAGGGTTAGGTGCAGCAGGTGGGTGTGTTGCCGTCGACTAGCTACAAGGGGTGGCGGCAAGAGGATATCTGGTATAATTTATTGTATATGGACAATAAATAATATTAGTACTTACCGTCAGATCTCAGAAATATGGTTGGCACTACAATTCTCATTCCATCTACTGAAGACTCACAATAGAAAACACCATATGATCCTTCTGGTTGAATCGTGTTCAATTCTGTTCTATAGATTGTTGATGGTGGGTCTTCGCTCATGATTATCTGTGGATTTGGTGGAGGTTGTTCTTGATAATTCATGGTGTGAATATATCTTCCTGTGGTGACGACTGTATTTGGATTGTTTGTTTCTGTGTAGCACTCAAAGAAGGGATTACCACTCTCTGTGCTCGTGAACCCTCGACTGATCGAGGTTAGGTAGATTGAATCAGCTGCAATATTTGAGGAAGAAGTGTCAAAGAAAGTGAAAAGGGAATATACCGGAACCCCACCTCATTTTGCCACTATTTGGCATTTTGGAAGAGTCGATTGTGTACAGAGTCATTCGTTCATTTCTCAAAATGAATATCTGGAGGGTTCATTCAAGAACGGTCATTTATAGGGTGTAGCCGAGCTCGTCCGAAGTATTGCTCCTGTCTTTATTTCTCCAAAGATTGTTAGGGTTGGGTTGCGATTGGGTTTTACGTGAGTTTTAGGGTTAAGCTTAGGCCTACATAGCCGGGGGAGGGGGGGGGGGGGGGGGTGCAGCCTCTAGAAATTTTGAAAATACCCATATTCTGTAGCCTCCGTCATCTCAGATTCAGACGACCGTCGAGCAGAGGGATGGTCTACTTGTAATTTCTGTATCTTTTACAGTAAATTTTCATGATAAAATTACATCTTCACCATAAGATTTCTAAAAATATAAATTTGAATACTGCTAATGTTAATTATTGCTTGATTCATTCTGGCGTTGTTGAGACAGATGTTTCAGATCATTTTGCAATATTTGTAATTTTCTACTGTCCAAAAGATTCAAACAAAACTTTTGAGAAGAAATATATTCGATCGTACAGAACTTATGATATTCGTTCATTCCATGGAGATTTAATGAAACTTGATTGGTCTCGAATGTGTAGCTATGGAAACACTAATGTAGCATATAAGTTTTTTTATGATATGTTTATGCAAGTGTGTGATAAACATGCACCTAATGTACAAAGCAAGGTTTCAAGGAAAAATCATGCTCCTAAAAAACCTTGGATTTCAGCAGCCATTGCTAAATCTATTAGGAAGAAGCATGCCCTGTATAAAAAACTATAAGAGATCAAATTTTAATGAAGAGCATGGTGCTGTATATAAACGATAAATTATAGACACATGTTAGTAACAATAATAAAAAATGCAAAGGGAATATACTATTCAAACAGACGATTGGTACTACAAAACTTAAAGATAACATTTAACAAATTCATAGTGACGAAGCTTTTCGACCTGCACTCATCGGGTCACAACGCAGGAATGAGAGAATACAAGAAAATACAAAAGTCAAGGAAGGGTGTGTATAGCGACCCGGGTATGATCCGGGCACGCTAGAATAATCGAAACGCTTGTACAAACTCCTTTTGTCGGCACAATAGCGGATCTCTCGACTGAATGAACAACGCTTCTAAGAAGCGAAGATGTTGAAAGCTGCGTGCTCGGGCAACAATAGTGAACTGAGCCGGGTTATACGCCTTGGAACAAGCCGGACTATTTAGCAAGTGCTGACCAATAGCAGAGTCGCTGTGACTGCGGCATTGAACATTAGCGACGCTAGCAACGGTTTTGCAGTTACGCTTCGGCTGTGCTCGGCTGTGCTCGGCTGTGCTCGGCTACCAGCTGATGTCTGTCGTACCACGGAGGGTACGCGCTGTTTAATGCGGTCCGCTAGACGCTGAGATGTACGGCCAACGTAGACGGCTTCACACCGACAATGATACTGATAAACGACATTGCTCATTTGGGGGGAAGGCAGTACATCCTTGCGAACTGCGGGTGTTCTCTATTAGTAGAGAACACGACACGCGTAGCCACGGCAAAGTAACAGCGCGACACTGTATGCTTAATATCGCGCGCATACTTATCAGACACTTTACCTCGCCAAGGTAATTTGAGGTAGACCGGGTATTTATTGGGCCCATACACAGGGCGAGTCCGCGAATCAATGGTACGCTGCACAACGCGATCAATGACAAGCTCCGGATAGCCATTGTCTCGTAGGAGTTGCTTGATACGAAGAAGCTCAGGGTTGAGCTTACACGGAGAACAAATTTGCAAGGCGCGATACACTAAAGCTATTAATCAAACCAGTTTTATACGATGTAGCACTGTACGAATCCCATCGCGTGTACTGGCCCGTAAACGTAGGTTTACGATATACGGACGTGAGAAGTTTGCCGTCACTCTTCTCAACCAGTACACCCCAAAATGGAAGCGCGTTAGACTGCTCCATCTCACATGTAAACCGAAGCGCCGGATGAAGCGAGTTGAGTTGTGTAAGAAAGTCCTTGCACGCAGCGCTTGAATCAAACATAGCAAAGGTATCATCAACGTAACGAAAGTAGGTGAGTGGGGTAAGGCTAGGATCAGTGATGTTTTCATGAAGGCGGGCTTCATGAAAGCCAACAAAGATATTAGCAAGCACGGGGCCCAACGGGGAACCCATAGCAACACCATCGATCTGCGAATACATGATATCATTAAAGCTAAACTCGACAGCACTTGTAGCATGTTTCATTAGTTCAACAAACACGGATTCAGAGATAGGAGGTTCATCCAAATCACCATGGTAGAGGGCGGAGACACAGATATCAATGGTCTCCTTTAGTGGCACGTTGGTGAACAAACTACAGACATCAAATGAACATAAAGAGACAGATTCACTAATTACCATCTGACGAACCGACCGAGCAAATAAAAAGAGTCCTTAATTGCATAGGTTGAGTATCGCTCAAGCACAGGTTGCAGGAGCTCACTCAACCACCTAGCCAGTTCATGCTGTGCTGAACCAGTCATGGAGAGAATAGGGCGGAGCGGGGTATTGGCTTTATGTGTCTTCGGTAAGCCATACATACGGGGGCGCTGAGAGCCATGCGGGCGGATCCTGTCATAAATATTATGTGCTAGCTTTCTTACGCAAATCTAGCAGATAGCGCTGCAACCTACCCTCGAGGCAACTGGTCCGATCGTGACTACATGCAGGACCAATGCACCGAAATTTGGAATCATCATCAAGAACATCCATCATCTTACCAACATAATCACGCTTATTCAAATAAGGGTTTACAAATGTGAATGTCTTTGTTAGATCTAAGACCACGCATTTGTATTTTCTTGTATTCTCTTATTCCTGCGTTGTGACCCGATGAGTGCAGGTCGAAAAGCTTCGTCACTATGAATTAGTTAAATGTTATCTTTGAATATACTATTGTAACTCATTTAATGATAATAGTAAAAACATGAAAAAAACATGGGGTATTATTAAAGAGTTAATTAGTGGTAAAGAGCAGGGCAAAAATACAGACATTAAACAGTTAGTAATTCCTCTAGAGGCGGCAGATAAAGTTGTGTCTTCGGAAAAAACATAGCTGAGGAACTTAATAATTACTTTGTTACAATTGGGTCAAGATTAGTAGAGCAGATGCCAAAAATCGAAAACTGTTTCAAAAAGTATTGAGGAAAAAGACAAGACAAGTCTTTATTTTGGAAGCCCATTACACAAAAAGAAATCTTTGATAATTTAGGGGCTTTGGATATTAATAAATCCCATGGGATTACCAGCAAGACTAATTAAGGATGCAGCACCTCTAATTGTTGCACCATTGACCTATATATTTAATTCATCGTTGGAAACAGGGGAATTCCCAGACTCGTTGAAAATAGCAAGAGTTACCCCAATTTATAAAAAAAGGATCCAAGAGTGACCCTGGAAATTTTAGGCCTATTTCAGTTCTCCCGATTATTGCAAAGGTCCTATAGAAAAGTTAGAATATTATGGTATACGAGGTATAGTATTACAATGGTTTCAAAGCTACCTATCAAATCGGTCACAAGTGTTACGTTACAAGGAAGAATTATCTAGTAATAGTGTAATATCGTGTGATGTTCCCCAAGGATCTATCCTCGGGGCCACCTTATTTCTTTTATATATTAATGATTTGCCATGTTCTACTAATTATTTTCAATTTCGAATGTTTGCAGATGATACATATGTTTCATACATTTGATAGAGGACAACGAGAAATAGACATGACTGAGATAAATGATAAATTGATGGAAGTACAGGAATGATGTATAGTTAATAAATTAACAATAAACTTGAATAAAACAAATTATATGTTCCTTAAAGGGCAAAGGCAAACTATTACCATAAGGGGTACCTTAAAACTTTCTGAAATAGAAATAGAAAGAGTTGCTATAACATCCTTTATTGGAATTCTTATTGATGAAAGTTTGATGTGGAAAACCCAAATTCAAAGTATTAATAAATGTATTCGGAGGAAAATTGGTCTTCTCTTTACTTTAAGACATTATGTACCAAGGTACATTCTTATGCTCTTATATAAATCATTTATCCAGCCTCACATGTTTTATGGAATTGAAGTTTGGTGAAGTTGCTATAAAAGCCATTTAAATTGTATTTTTCTGGCACAGAAAATGGCTATGCGTGCTATTACTTTCTCCCCACTCAGTACAAGTTCAAAGGAATTATTTGTAGACCTGGAAGTATTAAATATACATAAGTTATTTCAGCTCTCAGTCTCAACATTTGTATATGATCTACAGAGAGGACATTTACCACATTCATTAGAAGAATATTTTGATGTAATGAACCATGCATATAGAACTAGAGGAAAAGACAATTCATTGTTAAGACTAACAAAGTGCAATACAACTCAAGGCACACTTGCTATTTCTTTTGTTGGGGCAAAACTGTGGAATGATCTACCCTTAAATATAAGAAAGGAAATGACAAGATTTTCCTTTCGCAAGAACCTAAAAATTATTTTGTTGAACAAGGATTAATGTTCAGAGTTAAGGTAGATGTAATAATTTCCTGACTTTGTATAATTTCACATTATTAAAGTATGAATAATCCGGTGAACCAAACTCGACTAGCACTTGTGCTAACTTTTGGATCTCCCGTTAGCAACATTTTCAACTTCAAAGTTTCTGTATAATATAATAGTAAAACTTTTGTGGATATTTTTGACAATTCTATGAAGTATTTTCGATCCTGAAAAAATAACTTGTTAATGTTGTCAGGTAATTCAAACTTTCCTTAATTCCTGAAAAACTTTTTTTTTTCTTCATATCTATATGTCATCTCTATCCATGTTTATATTAAGTATTCTATACGTATAATGACAATCTTTATGTTATGTATACATGTATTGTAAATATTTGTAAACATCAATTCATTCATGTAAATATGTTGTTAATAAAATAAAATTAAATTAAAAAAAGTAAGCCCCCATCCCTTGGCGAAATTGGGCATATATGTCAATGGGGTTACATTGAGGGTTAGAAGTTAAAAATCAGGTTTGTGTTAGACAAGCTGTGACAGATATAAGACAGCGGATCCATTGTTGCCGAAGTTTGTGTCTACAATTGTCAACCTTAGTCTTTCTGTATGATGACTCTTACTGAGCTACAGAACTGCGAAACCACTGCAACACTTAACGAACAGAAACAACACATGTATGACTGATTTTTATAATATTTTTTTATATGTATATTTTTTACGAACGCAATGACCGAGTAAGGCATAGATTTCTACCCTCTCCGCATTTTGTCGAATTTTCCTCGCTGTAAACACATTTTAATGAACTATATCTCTCGCAATCAACCGACGATGACTTCTCAGAGGACAAGACTCGCAAGGGAGGCAAAAGGAGATTCGGAAATGCAGGAAGAAGATGCAAGTTTGGGCAATTTCTGCTCCTCTTCTACCACGCCGAGCGTATGCAATGAGCTTGACACGAGTCACGTGACATCATAACCGCGAAGCTTGCCCGTCGCAGCCGCTGGTCTGCAGCCCACCCGGTGTATAAGCTTTGCACTATATAGATCAAAACTTTATTATTATGACTGAAAAATTTGAAGCAATTATCACAAAAGCTGTTGACTCTCTTGTCGAAAACGTAAAGAGCGTCGAATGAGACCTCGGAGCGGCAATCGAATTCGAGTCCCAATGAGTCAACGAGCTCCAATAAAGGAACGCAACGCTTGAGGAAAGGATGCCCACACTTGAGTCGCAGATCACTTTGTTCCTTCGTGACTCGGCTGAGCAAAAGCGGGGACTAATAAGGCTTCTCCCGCCGAAACAACGTGTGTCTTGTCGAAAAACCAGAAAACACATGTAAAGATTATATTGAGGACATCCAGGATACCTTGAAGGATAAGTTTGCAATAGCCCCCCCCCCCCCCGGATCGAAAGGGCACATCGAGACGGAAAACCTGACGCTAATTGTCCTCGACACATCGTGATGAAGTCGGCGCGAGCAACTCTGGGCAACGAAAATTATTTCATGGTCGATAACCTCACCAAGGATGATCTAGTAGAAAAGATATTCTAAGGAGGAAGGTGTCTATATCAACAGGAAAAGAAGCTGAAGTTCACGGCCGGAAAGTGGCGCAACATGCATTCATTCATTCATTCATTTCGGTTTATTGATAACAACAATACCTTGTAAAAACAGTCCGGAGACTGATACATACAGTGCTTACAAATTTACATAATAATGTTTACAAATTTACATCCGATATTGAAAAGATTACATAAAAAGTACAGTGCAGGTCAATAAAATATCAAGAAACAAAAACTTAAAGAAAAATGAACATGAATCGTTTTAAATAATGCACTTCAAATTGAATATAAATACAATAGAATCAATAAAAATGTTATTTCATTACTTCAATTTACATTCAAACAGTTCCTGATATTAATAACAATAATAATAATTATTATTATTATTCCTGCAATTGAATGAATGAATGAATGAATGACTTTATTACCAACAACAAAGAAGGTTACAAAAGAGTAACAAGTTACAACATACAATAATATGACCTAACCAGGTTGGTAAAAGGACCCTACAGAAATAGCAAGAAAGCTAGTAGGGCGTAGGACCCTTTATACAAAAGAAGTACTATAGATTGTTTGCGTATACATCAACCTAAATATGATATATATAGTATGTCAAGACTTAATTGTAATCAAACAAAAAATCTTATAATTACATGTCAAGACTCAAGTGCAATCAAACACAAAAAAGTTCTAATCGAAACTATTACCTACTGTACGCGTACTGTACTTCACACCTATACTAAATAATTGACGAAAAAGGATATTTATAGCAGACTGAGAACTTAAAACGGCATAAAAGAAACAAAAGTAAAGAAACAAGTGGCAAATCAACATAAAAATAAAACCTACACATAATTACATAACAAGTATTTGTTATGCATGGAGACCTACTTAAAATGCTTTACAGTATTATAGAAGGCAAGAAAGCATTGGGCTACTAATAATTGTGTGTGTATAAGAAACCATAAATGAAACCATAAATTGATATAAACTGAGAACATATAAAGTGAAACTTATAGCTTAAACCTTGATAAGGAACCCTCCCCCCCCCCCCAAAAAAAAAAAAAAAAAAAAAACCCAAAAACCAACAAACAGTAGAGGTGAATTCAAGACCTAGGTCTTAGAATTCGAAACAACGTGAGAATAGTAAAACTAATTTTATATAGATCCAGTAGAAGTTGAGTGATGAGCCGGAATTGTTAAATACGAAGATAAATAATAAAAAGAAAAATATAAGGTTTCACAAAAATACGTCTTTAAGTAAAAGTAAGGTTCAAAACTTCAAAAAACATAAATAGTAACATGCTGTATGAAATCAACTTGAGACAACTCACAAGGCAGAATTAAGAATTGCAGTTAGGAAGCAGTAAGGAACTGTGGAGTTTTTATACCTCTGAGTTTTAAAACGCGGTAAGTCCAGAAGATGGGCATTTCTCAGAGTGGAATTGTGTCTTGAGGCAGATCGACGGATGGGGGGGGGGGGGGGGGGGGGGGGTAGAATGTCTCGATGGCGTTGAGACTTAAGGAGACCAAGTCCAAAACTGAGGATGAGATCTTTCCTACGTTCATACAACGAGGGTAAGTCAAAGCGAATAAGCTGTTGTGTGTATGAGAAGGTAGATGGATACACAATCAATCGAAGAGCCCGTTTTTGGATTCTTTCAAGTTCATCACTCTGCGATTTGGTAATTCCAGATCCCCAAACCGGAACACCAAACTCCAAAAGGGGACGGATGTACACTTTATATGTATTTACAAGATCATGCGCTTCAACACCAGATTTCTTTAGAATGCAGAGAATGTAGAGTCTCCTTGCAGAGCGTGAAATCATCTGTTTGACTTGATCGCCCCACTTAAGATCTGAACGAATTATTACACCAAGGAGGGTCAGCGAGTCGACCCGTTGCAGACGAACATCCTCGATGGTGATGTCTAGCTGGGGTGGAGGATTCTTGAGGAAGGAAATTTGCATAACCTTGCACTTCTCAGGCGTTTGAGATGCACCATCCACCAAGCACATTAACATGGTCCTGCATGGAACTTGGCTGGGTTCTTGGCAACACTTCCAAAAGGCTTAAGTCATCTGCATATTTCCAACGGTACCTTGTAGTTAGAGCAGCATCGTTAACGAGAACAAGAAAAAGGATCGGCCCCAACTTGGTACCCTGCGGTACTCCGCATGAGAGACGCAAGGGACTCGATGACTGCCATTGATGCCGAACCACTTGGTAACGGTCGGAGAGGAAACTACAGACAGTAGGTAACACAGAAGCATCTACTCCAAGTTGGATCAGCTTTTCAATATCCTTGGAGTGGTTGACGAGGTCGAAGGCTTTAGTAAAATCAATAGTGCACATTTTAGCATACCATCCACGTTGCTCAAGATTCATGTAGATGACATCCAACATATCTACAAGATAGTGGCTAGTAGAACTCCCTTTCATATTGCCATATTGCGACGTATCTATATGAGGTTTGAGGTCGGCCATCAACCAGTCCGCCAAAAAATTCTAGACAGCACAGAGGTTATTGAGATTGCATTGGGCGAAGCTGGTCAAACCCCGTAACACGAGTGGTCTTAGGAATCGCACAAACTGATGCACACTTCCATTTCGCTGGGAAATAACCATCATTCAGGCACCCGTTGAATATCTTGGTTAATGGGCCTGAGATTTCCAAAGCGAATTCCTTGAAAAGGCGAGTAGGAACGTCATTGGATGAGGTGCCTTCGATGCGTTGAGGCGTTTGAGATGTCTATAGACTTCCTGCTGCTGGATTAGCGGCGGAGGTGTAGGAGCCGGAAGAAATGCCGAGAGGGTTGACAAGTCCAATGGAGGCAACATATTGCAGATGTGAGAGAAATGCAGATTAAGATCATCTGCAAGCTGACGAGGAGATGCATCAACAGGGCCAAAGGCAAAAGATGGCTTCTTCATTCCTACAAGCGACCTTATTTGTCTGTGCCATTTTCCTGGTTCTGAAGATTTCAGGTGATCAAATTTATTACGGACGCAGATTGATTTAGCTCTGTCAATGTCACGTTGGACTTTATTCCGTAGTTGATGGTAGCGATCAACTGCATGGAACTCTGTTTGATTTACTCAGACGTCTCCAGTAGAAGCCAGAGAGTATAAAATATGTAAATTCCTTATACAAATTTCGCATTAAATGAAATATGACTAAATAGTTTCTATATACAATATGATACCTCTCAAGTTCATGAGACAATTATTTTCATGAACCGTTCTGTTCATTTTTGCATTTTTTGCATAATTACTGACAATGAATGTATGAACCATTTTGTATATCGTTCATAATATTTTGCCTAACGAATGACTGTGAATCAGTGTACTCATTAAGTACAGTTAACGAGTTACCGAGACAGTGATATTCGTGTCTTTTGTATATTTTTCATAAACTCTCATAAACACTGATTTTAATGAACTATTTTGTATAATATTCATAATATTTTGCATTATAAATGATTGTGAATGTACTCTTTAAGTCCAGTTCCCTAGACAAACTCTTATGTAACTGCTGATAACGAATGTACTCTTCGTAATTGCCTTTTCAGTCTTAAAAACGAAACAACTTTTGTGAAACATTCTGTACATTTCATAATATGTTGCACAATGACTGAATATTTTCATAATGCCATCGCAAAAGAAAATTACAATGCTTAAAAGCCCCAAATGTAGGGTTAAGTTCCTTTACTTTTCCTTTTAATGTATATACTGCGAGGCTGTCTGCTCAGATATTTGTATCAATAAGGAGAGGTACCTACACCTTCTCTTGGTTGTATTTTCATTCTTGTACATACGCAATGCATTCTGAATCAATACATTATCCTACTCTTCTTCCCTTTCCTTCTCCTTCCCCTCTGTCTTTACCATTTTTCCTGGCATGACTAAAAATCTTGTGAATCACGAGATCTCGAGGTATTTTTTTTACATCAATTTGATATGATTTGATTGATTTATTTTTTTATGATCTTTTCTTTCCATATATTTTACAAACTGACTACAACACAATAAAAAATATTAATAATTTATCAAGTAAAGTAATTACATTGTATAGTTAACGTAAATAAATCATGAAGAACCATTGTAGTTCTCCCTCAGGCTGGCCCTGCGGGAGTCCTCAAAGGAAGACACTGCATGGTGAACGGTGCGGCGCCAGGCCTGCCGGTCATTTGCAAGTGTTGACCACTGGCGGTGGTCAATGTGGCAGGTGTCAAGTGACTTTTTGAGGGAATCTTTGTAACGTTTCTTCGGTGCCCCTCTGTCATGGTGGCCCGTACAGGGCTATCTTGGTCCTCCATTCTGGAGATGTGCCCCGCCCATCTTAGCTGTGACTTCAGCAACATGGCCTCAATGCTGGTGATCTCCGCCTGGCCGAGGACCTCAACGTTTGTGACATAGTCGCTCCAATGTATGTTGAGGATGGTGCGGAGACAGTGCTGGTGGAAACGCTCAAGGAGTCGTTGGTGGTGACGGTATGTTACCCATGACTGAGAGCCGTACATCAGGGTGGGGAGTACAACGGCTCTATAGACGCTGATCTTGGTGCCCTTCTTCAGGTGCTTGTTGTTCCAGACTCTGTCGTAGAGTCTGTCAAAAGCGCTGTTTGCCTTGGCCAGTCTGTTATCTACTTCCCTGTCAATCTTGGCATCTGATGTGATGGTGCACCCCAGGTAGGTAAACTGGTGAACTGCTTTCAGGGGGGGGGGGGGGGGGGGGGCGGTACTCCTCCCGGGGTGCAGGCTGAGGGAGGACTTCTGTCTTCTTCAAACTGACCTCGAGTCCAAAGAGCTGCGCAGCCGCTGCAAAGCAGGATGTTAAGCACTGCATGGTTCTTTCAGTGCTGGCGTCCACTTCACATTATTATGAAGTCCTAGACTTTTTAAATAAATTTGCAAGTATAAATGATACTGAAACCTTTTCTAATATCCATTTTAATACGAGGAGTATTCTTAAAAATTTCGATTCCCTTAAATATTTCTTGAATCTGTTAAATTCCCAGTTCGATGTAATTGGCGTTTCGGAGACTTGGTTAACAGATGCTAGTTCTTTAATGAGTATTGCTGAATATACTTTTATTTACAAGATTAGAAAGAATGGGCGTAGCGGGGGTGTTGGAAAATACATTTCAAACTCACTTAATTATTTTCAAAGAGATGACCTGATGCTTGATGCTGATATATGTAATTTAATTTTGATAGAATAATTAAAGAAAAGAGAAAGAATATATTGTTGGTGTCGTATATGAACCCCCAAATACTCAGACTGATATTTTCTCCGATGCAATGGATATTGTGTTTAACAAACTAACAAACGATAAAAATATATCATATAATGGGTGATTTCAATATTGATTTATCACAGCATGGTGAAAACAACTCCGTAAAACATTTTATCCATTTACTATTTTGTAACTCATGCTACCCCTTAATCAACAAATCTTCACGAATCGATAACACATGCACTCACAAACTTTATTTCGTCTCATGATACTGGTTTATTGTATTGTGATGTATCCGATCATTTGCCGGTATTTAATATCTCATTTATATCTGTAAATGTCAAGAAATGTAACTACATGATTTTTCAAAATCGAAAGAATATAGATTTAAAGGCTTGCTACGAACCATCGTGTGATCACGTTCACGTTACGTCGTCACGTTACACGACATATCGTGAATACTATAAATCTACGAATACTCACGTCTCGAACCCGACACTTCGTCAACAAGAAAGACTTATTTAACAAACGTTACACCCTACCCTTCGTGAATTTAGGACTTAGTATTCACAAAAGGTTGTGTAACGAGCGACGTGACGCGAACGTGAGCACACGATGGTTCGTAGCAAGCCGATTTAAATGGTTTATCTATTGTACTAGACAATGTCGTATTATCAGTGGCATACAAAGCCAATTTCTTGGCGTTTATTTAGATAGTTGTCTGTCATGGAAATACCATATGCATGAAGTTGAAAGTAAAGTGTCCAAAAACATCGATGTTAAATCCAGAATCAAATATCTTTTGGCCAATCACATTCTACGTTATATTGTGCTTTCATACTCCCATATTTTTCATATTGTAGTTTTGTTTGTGGCTAATTCCTCTTAATAAAATACTCAAAAGCTTACATTACTGCTGAAGAAGATCATTAGTACAATATCGGGAATACACCATGGGTCACACACTGTTCCTGTTTTTAAAGAAATTATGAAGTGATATAAATCTTCATCATCAAGGTATTTTTATGTACAAAATGATGAACGACATGTTTCCGGCACAATTTAATGGTCTCAGCCACTTGGACTGCAACTCTGAAACTCATTCGTATAATAGGCGAGAAGCGCCAAATTCATTTACCTAAACATAGAACCCGAAGATTTCAATACGACATTCGATACTCTGGGCCAAAATTTTGGAACAATTTAGCATCCAGCCTGCAGAAGTCGCCTTCCTCGCAAACTATTTCCCGTAAGGCAAAATGTATTCAATCGCTTGCTATAAAGTCCCCTACTTTGTATTTGTGTTTGACGTCGTTATCTTCTTGTAAAAGAAACAACCCCCCCCCCCCCCAATTTGATGCTGTTACCATCTTGTAGAAGAAACCTTTATTGAATCAAGTCAGCTATGTTGTCTCCTGACTGAACCACACTACTCGAGCTTTATTTAACAATGCCAAACCATTTATTTATATTGATCATTTACGTAAATGCCTCAGCTGTTGCTAGGCCTGGCGATTAAAAAATCATGTATTATGTAATATTCTATACTCCTCGAGACAGTTTGTCAGCCGGTTTTAAAATGATATGTATGCTGCCTATTTTAGTACTCTAGTGCACAAGTACACTGTAATCCTTGATGATGTCATTGTATACACCTTGTACAGAAGGCTTGAAATGATATGTAATGTAATTAACTTTAATTCAAATGAACTTATCCTCCAATGCCTAACTTTCTTCTTCATTTTTCTCCATCTAGTGTATTCTCTTCCCTATAATCTTCTTCTGTATATGCAAAACTCGTACTTATATAATGATGTTCTTTCAGTAACTTGTGTTTAATTGCTAAGGGCGTTCGCAACACAAGCTTTGCTTTGCGGCTTCACATGTATCCTTTGTATATAACATTGTACCGATGAGAAGGAAATTAATGTTAATTTCACTAAATCAATCAATCTTCTAAAATAATTCGTAATCGTGATACCCCGAGTAGGGCACGGTATTGATACGTCTTATCATAATCCTCAAAATTCAATTGACAATACGTATTAATGAGTTAGATTAATGCTTAGTAAAAAAATGGGTAAAGAAGTTGCGAAGGAATAAATACAAGGACTCACCATTCTTATAATGTTGACAGACTACAGCTATGATGAACAGAACGTTTGCCTTATGAGCTGATAACAATAACCTTAAAAGGAACATGGCGACTCTACGTCAATATGTTCCCTCCGGATATTAATCACTGAAATAATAAATGTCGAAACGTTCATTTCATTTCAAAGTTGGAGTTATGCTTCCTCATTCTGGTGGTTACCTTTTAGTAAATATTGCACGTTTCATATCTGGCAGAAACAAATATCTATGAACAATGGAGGTAAAATGTACAGTTATTCATGTTCAAGCAATATCAAATGACGTTTGCTTTTTATGCTAAGAAAGTAATCAACGAACCATGAAGACAATGGCTATGGTAGTTTTGTGTCAGTATACTGATGTAAACCCCCATTTCAAGTATTTCTCTCACAACTTTCCTTTTCCCATTGGTATCAACCAGTGATAGATGATCAAATTAATTCACTGCTCTAACAAAACTGCAAATCACTGCAGAGGAAACACATCTAAAAAGGATACGCATTACCAAACTGATTCAAAATAAGCAATTAAGTATTTGATATATAAATCTAAGTTTAAAACAAATACATTGTATCAGTAATATTATTTCAAAAGGAATTTTCAAGGTACAAGCAGACTTTATTTTTGCAATATTTTTGCAGTCATTATGATCTTTATAGGTCTATTCAATACTTCAGTGTAAACACAATATACACTTATTCCTATTCTAACTGGGCTTTGAGTATGTTACGCATACTAGAAAATAAAGTAATGTTAAATGATAGTAAAACAGAAATTTTGCTTTTAATAATACCGGCACATCTAATCAGGTATCCAATCTTAATTTCTGTTTGGTATCTGACTGATGTTCCGCCATAAAACCAGTGCTAGAAATCTCGGAGTGCATTTTTACGAACATCTGAATATGAAGACACAAATAAACCCATGACTCCATGATTATATAACCTTCGATGTATTGGACAATATTTTGATATAAACAACCTTTCATGCTTGCATCAATATAATTATATTACTATATTGGACTCTGTGACCCTAAAATATGACGGCTTGTACCGAAAGGGTGGGTAGCGTCGCGTTGACTGGAACGCCACCCCCCGGGTATTGCCGAAAGGGTGCGTTTTCTTCTTCTTAATATTGTTTGTTGTTATTATTATTATTATTATTATTTATCATTATTATGAGAAGGCATATGATTATTATTATGATCATTAATAGTCTATTAGAAAAATGCAGCCACAATAAACATGACAAATATGCGCTCTCCGAAAACATTCTTCCAGACGAGGAAACAAATCAAATTCCGTTTTATTGCATAACCCGGAATAAGTACAACAGAGGATATTCTCTTATAATGATAATTAGTTTTCTCAGATCCAAATGTAACTTCGAAAAAGTGCACATGAACGATATAACAAGGTTTAAGCAAACATAGCAAACACATTTTATAGTGCCGAAACTATTTCTTGACTGGCCTCGTGTGCCCACTACTTTGGTTGGGTATATTTCCTAGAGCCATCTTTCACGATAGTAATATGAAATTTGATAATCGGAATTAAGCGGAAAGGTGTTAAAATTGCCCTTAAAGAGGCATACATTTATGACACTTTTAATGCTATATCTCAAAAAATTGTTCATCCTGAGGCACGGGAATTTCAGAATGAAATGCAAATTATTTGCATTAAAACTGCACATTCATTTTTTGTGTTTGTCGATTTATGAATTTAACTGGACATCGCCAACATTAAACTGTCAAAACATCTCTTCCCGTTTACTTTGACGGCATCAGACATCGCTTGAAAGACTCAAGGTATTTTATTAATTCAGTTGTACATCCTTTATAATCTGCCAGGGTAGCGTTTCATCAAACGGTCATAAGTACAAGTTCGCCGACATCCCATTGAATCCCATGTCGGTATATGGGCCTTAAGGGGAAAAAATTTCCACAATTATTAGGGGCGGTCTTCCTCCTGACAAAGTCTGACGCATATGTTAGATGGGTTGAAATCGACCCGACTTTTGGGGCATTTTTTTCGGGGGGGGGGGGGGCCTCTGGGGAGCCAAACCCGGCGGTTTTGTTTGAGCTGACAAGTTTTTTGTGAATGCCATGAATGATCTAAGTAACTTTAAGGGGTTAAATATCATAATTATGTAAAAGGGGGTGACTATTTCGGGACAGGAACTTGGCCTAATATCGATTGCAAATAATAGATAGGGTTGACGCCTGCAAATGAGCTCTTGATAACACGCGAATCGACTCTCCCACCCTTTCCCGTGGAAAGTGAATAGGTGCTTTCTCCGCGCGACTTTCGAAAATTTCTCAAGATACTCTGCTGGACGCCATGTCTAAGCAGGCTGGAGCTTCGCGCAGAGCGAAGAGGAGGAGACAACCATCTGCAGCAGGGCCACCAATTAGTCCAGATGTTTCGTTACTTGATCACACAACACTGTTAGCTGCAATAGAAAAAATGTTGGCCGTCAAATTGGACAGAATGGAGGAAAGAATTGGACGGCATGTAAAAGCCTTTGAGACGAAGTTAAAGGAATTGGCTGAAGCACTGAACTTTCACTGTAAGTTAACAGATGAACGTAATAAAGCTATGGAAGATAAGATAAGCAAAGAAAAGCAAGAAAGGGAATTAGAAATAGACAGGTTACATGCATATGTTATGAGAGAAAATAGTGTGTTAATGGGTCTTCCTGAGACAGAAGAGAATGAAGACACTGAAAAACTTGTCTGCGACTTCTATAAAAACAATTTGAAGTTAGAGGAAGATGTTATCTACAAAATTGAACATCAAAGAATACATCGTGTTAACTCGGTGATCAAACCAAGACCGATCAAAATAAGATTTTTGAGGTATCAAGACAAGGTTCAGGTGCACGGAGCAGTCAAAAACCTGAAGGGAACATCATTTTTCCTAAGTGATGATCTCCCCAAGAGGATCAGAGACGAAAGGAAATGGCAAATGCAGTGGCGGATCTAGGGGGGGGGGGGGTTAGGGGGTTTAACCCCCCCCCCCTTGGGCTGCCAAGTAAAAATTTAATGTGCATAGAAAAACGCCATCATAATATGTCCAGACCCACACAGTACGCTCCTATAGTACAGGACTGCTTTTTATGGTCTCCATTGCGTTAGTAGAATCCAGGAAAACATCACTTACGGGAGTTCAAAATAGCGAAAAAAAAATCGGCTCGCCGCTACGCGGCTTGTGGACGATGCATCGTGGTTGGGTCCATTGGCGGATCCAGGGGGGCACCCCCGGCCCGTGCCTCCCTTTTGGAAGAAAAGCATGCATTTTGACCATAGACGACCCGCCATTTTCTCGACCCTTTCTATCATTTACATAGAAACAGTTACTTTTGTCGCAAGGTGGGCAACATGTAGCCTAAGCATTGTAGGTTTATTGAAGAGGTTTTGATGGAATTTGATACAAATTTTTGAAGGGGGTCAATTCACATGTCAAAAAGGCCATCCCTGGGAGAGATGAGCCACTAATCATTAGAAGACTTGATCCATAGTTCAACTTTCCTCTGGTACACATTTAATGCCAATGTGTGAGATTACTACTTGAAAAAAAAATGCTGTATTCAAGCGCCTACAGAAACTGCACATCCCTTTTGTCCTAGGCTCTCAAATGGAAAATCTCAAAGAATGGGAGTTAACAGATAATGACTACATTTGAATGACCTCATCTTAGGCCTATATAGGCTACACGAAACGCAATGTCATATCAACCCATGCACATGCGCGAGATGTGCAATCAAGCACATCAATTTAAATACGTATTTGTTTATTAAGCGAGCTCGAAAAATCATGCATGAAAACATTCTTATATTGTACATTTCATAGGATCATAACATCAACAGTAGCCAACTATCTACCAACTTGTATTTCAATCATTTTCGTTTTGGATTCCATGTGTTGCAAATACCTAGCATCAGAGAAACATTATTAGTTAATACGTTCAATCTGGACCTTCCATTTGAAATATCCAGTCCGATTAAGTGAGCTATTACAACATCAAAACATTTTGACAGGACTTTGACAGCCTCACATTTCAAGGAGTAACATGTAGCTCCAGATCGCTAACAGTATAGCAGATAAAAAAGAAAAAATATACTTTCGGACTACATTCAATTTCCTACGTGTTTGAATGGTACCTAACATCATATAACATGTTAGTATAACTATAGTTGAACAAGTACAACTATACAGGTGGGCTGTGGAACAATAATCAAATAAGAAGTATTTTGTTCAGAATTTGTACTCAAAATATTCAATCCATGGAACAGCCAGAGACTTTATAGTCACACTCATATTGTGTATATTTATGATTATAATAGTGCTTGGTGGATTTTGAAGTTGAAGGTGAGTAGTTTGGTATTGTGTAGTATAGTTTGATTTAAATACACAATCTGATTATACGTGGATGGAATATTGTGGAAAAGAAAGAGAGAGAGAGAGAGAGAGAGAGAATGCAACCCCTAGAACACCAATATTAGGAAACGAGAAGTTGTCTTTAAAAAAAAAAATCTTTGATATCTAATACCTTTGTGATTATAATAATAATACAGATGATATGATGATGATGATGATGATGGTAATCATCATGATAATGGTAATGATGATACTACTTACTACGGCTACCTTACTACTACTACTGCTAGAAATCACCACCACCATCATCATCATAATTATACAGGTCATTAAGGATTTCTGCTATTTGCAACAGTATGATTGATGACAGAGATAACATTTTTTTTCTGGTGATAATCTACCACAGACTATGATTATATACATATTTATATAAAGAAATACATAGCCTATTTCATATGGCTACAAGTTGTAAACATATTGTTTAATGTGTCCGGTTTAGGCTAATTAACTTGATGTAGAATATGAGCCTCGAAAGGAGGAAATGACATGCAGAACAGCACATTTTCGCAAAAAACCCATGGGAAGTACTCTATCTGCAGTGGTTTGCGGTGTAATATAAATATTTATGTCAAGAAATACATATTTAGTATGGCTACAAACATATTGTAAATATGTGTCTGCTTGTTTAGACTAATTAATTTGATGTAGAATATAACCACGACAGTTCAATAGTAGCCTCGAAAGGAGGAAATGACATGCAAAACAGCACATTTTTCGCAAAAACCTTACATTTGCACATTCATCCGAATTGTAAATATTGAATCTTCATGGATGGAATAATTTGTCATTTGTCACGCGAAGTACTCTATTTGCAGTCGTTTGTTGTGTATACTGTTGGTTAGATACGAACAATCAAAATTACAATTATGTCTGTAATGATGACGTATACAAAGTCCTATATATATTTTCAACACCTTTCTTTTTCCCGAAGTATTTTAGGTTATCCTTTTAATTGAATCTGTATTGGCGTTTGGTAAAACTGTGACAATATGGCTGATGTTTTTAACTCTAATTTCAACAGTTAGAAATTTGGGCGAACAAGCAAAAAACTGATACTTTACTAAAGTGTAGTTAGAATGATTGTTATACATGTAATAGATGATCTAAATAAGATATACCAAATCTTAAATGAACCCTCTCACTGCCTGAATATGGGGTGAAGGTTGACCGAAAAATTGTCAATTCAAAATCCCACGGATATAACCGCAAAGGAAACCAAAAAAATATCATCCTCTATTTTTTGGTGGACTAACTTTATGTGCAGTAACCGTATCTGTATTTCCGCATATAGGTTGTGTATACAATGAAATTAAAAGAAAAACTTTTAGCTCAATGCATTCCTGTAAATGGCCATTAAATAAATCATATTCAGTCCATCTGTTTTCTTCGTTAAATATTATAGCTTATAATTGAATTCTGCTCTCATCTTATATACAGTGTGAGTCAATAAAAAGGATACCCATATTCAAGCCCCAATATTTGAAAAACCAAGTGAAATCGCTAAAATGTATTATAATGGTATGATAGTAGATGATGTCTTCTTTAATTTGATAGGTTGCTCACCAAAATGCGATCATGGATGACTGAGCACTGGTTATTTTCAGAAAGTATGTCAGAATCGTCTTTGCCTAAGTTTGGGCTGAATGGTGTTTGGAGTTGCTTTCATTATTTGTGAGTGCGTTCTATTTCAGCCAACCTTGGGTTGACCGTTCATTTCATTCAAATTTTGGGCAGAGGCTGACATGAATCAGGAAAATGTTACTGCTCAGCTGTCCATAGTCGAATTTTATTCATCAAGGTGTCAACTTTAAGGACACATTATAGGCTACAATATGAGTATCTTTGATTAAATCTATATGTACTGATTGCGACTATATTTATCGTTGAATCTGTGTTTCATTTTTATTGACTCACACTGTATGTGGAGGGGGCATGTGTACTCGATGTGGAGTTCGTGTACAATTCATATTAATTTTTGCGACCACTATGAATGTATGGATGTTGCCATTTAATTTGTTGAACTTTAGTGACCTTAACCCAAGGTCAAAAGTCAAAGGTCATTAACATTACCTATACGTCATTCAAAGTATGTTGAATTTGGTATCAAATTGTAGCAAACTCTATAAGGAATTATATTAATATGTCCATGATGACACATGACATAGGTTTCCTCTTTAGACCTCTCAAATTTTGTAAATCCATATAAATTACAATACTCAAAATATGCATGTTTAGTTAATTTCCTTTTTAATTAAACTTGCATCATGCCAAATGTGGTTATGTCATAACTTTCCATTGCAGAGATATAGTAATTAATAGTCAGAATTGTACATAATGGCGCCTAGATGACGTCACGATGTATTGACTATGTTGAAAAAATTTCTGTGCTAAGACAATTACCATAATATTATCTACCATTGTACCAAATTTGAGTACATTTAAATAGGTAGTTTTGGAGATATTGTGCATACAAAAAAGTGGGGAGAATAGAAATAATAAACAAAAAGAAAGAAAGAAAAATTCGTACAAAAATATAAGGTGGTCTGTACTTGTAGTACAGCCCACCTAATAATGTGTTGTTTTAATCAGTTTTTTAGTGACTATTGATGTATTGCTTAACAGTAGAATCATATAGATTAAGTCATAATGAAGTGACACGCGGTTCTGTCAAGAAATGAACCTCTTGAACTTTTTTTTTTTTACTGCTACAAAACTCGATAAATGAGATAGAGACAAATGTAAAATTATGTTTTAACTTTATTATTCAAGGTTTACTCTTCTTTGATTTTCTGTCTTTAGTGGCACGTTTGGAAATATAAATCATACACTATGGTGAATTGATCAGATAATCATACATAAATAAACTCATCTTAAAAAAAATAATGACGATCCATCTTTGATGTATAAGCCTATATCGTCTGCCCTCTGCTGGACGTCACGCCGACTCGGCCCAAATAGCCTCCGCCAATAGCGCCGTCCCCAGTCAGAGTCTCGGAGCCTCCCTTTGGTTGATATCATCGAAGAGTCTCGGATCGAGATAGAGTTCCTCTCATGCGAGAACGGTGTAACGGGCAGTTGGAACTCTCATCTCGTGAAGAAAAATTACCCCCAGAAAAACGTACTTCTGCCCTAACTGATGTGTGACATATTGACTAGCTTAAAAGTGTTCTCCCCGAGTATCTAATTTGATCCTCTATTTATAACCTTTCCTAACTAAGGAAAATCTGTATGAGCGGAAAAGCATTACAATACTAAATATTTCTTTCTAAAAAGAACTTCCTAAAATGTGTCCTAACGGAAGCCATTACAATACCAGGTATTTCTATTCATACCTATAAAACACAATACCGTCCAGACAGAAATACTTCTGGTCATTCAACTAAATGGCTTGCACAAGCTTCAACCGACATACAACCTTAATGCTATGCATAAATGAATTTAATTTGCAATAAATTAACCTACATGTCACAATCTATTCTATACCTTGTCTGGCAGATTAATACAAAGAATAAAAATAAATTTCCTTCCTGACAATATCCCCCACCTTAAGATATAACTAGGGGAACTTGTTTATCACAAATCAAGAAATTTAAGATATTCTTTTGTTTGTTACTATTTTTCTGTAAATCTTTACATGAAATACACACATTACTCTGTCTATTACACATTCAGAGTATATATCGTATGTATACGTTTCATTATGTAATACTACAAGTCTTATCGTCTCTATATAATTTCTCTCAATGATCGTTGTAAATACATATCATTTAAGTTTTGACCTTCAAAATTCTCCAAAGCTTAAGATAGCACGGAAATAGAGCAGTGTGAGTGCCACAATGTAAACATTAAACTTATTTCAATACGTCTTGTATTTTTGTATTTCTTCCAATAAATCTTTTTAGTTTTAAATATTTAAAAGATTCAACTGACGTACCATGCTACTACGGAATACAATTGTCTCGTAATTTGAAAGACAATACACATAGAAAATGTCTATAAATGCACTTTGTCATAAACAAATCCTCACTAGATTACAATACATATGATTTAGTTCTGTCAATCCAAATGGTTATCTTTTCTGATTTTTTTTTTTTAAATAAAAAGTATTTGCATGCTCATATTCTTTAAGCATTGGTGAGAAGTGTTTCCACCTTTTCATTTAAGAATTTAGATGGACATAAATATACATCACATAATATAATTCTCTTGCAAGTCCCTTTCAAATCACAATGTGTATATGACTTGCAATACAATTAATCGAAAATCAAGCTTTGTTCTTTTTTTAATACAATTACAATCTTAAAAACAAACAGACCTATCTGCCCTAAGCTATTCTAAGCTAGTTTACAATTAAGCCCTACTTAATCTACTTCCCTAATCTATTAATTTCAGCGAACTAAACCTAACATGACCGCAATCCGCCGTGTCCAGTCGGTTCCTGAAAGAAAAGAAAATTACTTGAGTAGTATTTTCTGCGACAAAATCACAATACATGTAATGATTAACTTTCTGTAATATTCTGTTTTTTTGTAAATAATGACTTATGAACAATTAAATTGTTTCTTTCATGAAATGTATCTTTGAAAAATATAGCTGTGCAATTTTAATGAGGCAGATAACGATGAAAACTCGATTTAAACGAGTCTGCTCATCAGGTCAGCAGCTCTATTGTCTGATCCTTTGACAGACACAAGACGAAATCTATGTTCTTGGAGACTTAGGCTCCACCTCATTATACGTTTGTTCGTCATCTTGTTATTCTGTATGTACAACAAAGGCTTATGATCTGTATGGATTTCAAATTCTCTGCCATACAAAAAGTACTCAAATTTGCGGACAGCCCACACAATCGCCAAACACTCTTTTTCGATTGTGGAGTACCTTGTTTCCCTTGGCAACATTTTCTTGCTTGCATAGGCTATGGGAAACTCTTCACCGTCGCTCTCTTGCATGAGCACCGCGCCTAATCCGGTATCGGATGCATCTACCTTCAACATGAATAGTTTATCAAAATCGGGTAACCGTAAGACAGGAGGTTTCGCAAGACATTCCTTTAACTTCACAAAAGCCTCTTGCTCTTTCGGACCCCACTTGACCTTTCCTGGACTACCCTTACGAGTAAGGTTAGTAAGTGGTAATGCTATGTCGGCATACTCGGGAATGTAATCTTTGTAATACCCTGTCAAACCTAGAAACGATCGAACTTGTTTCTTGGTTTTTGGTCTAGGTGCATCTACAGCCTTCTGTGTTAGTCTACTACTGGTGTGAATCTTACCATTTCCTAACTCGTGTCCTAGGAAATCTATCGAATTAAACCCTATGAAACACTTAGAAGGACGTGCAGCCAAATTGACTTCGCGCAATCTGTTCAAGACTAATTCTACTGTTTTGACATGATCTTCCCACGACTCTGTATGAATCAGAATGTCATCTATATAATTCACTACGTGGGGAATTCCGTGCAAAACTCTTCTCATCATTCTAGTAAACTGTGCTCCCGCAGTTACTAATCCAAATGGCATATATCTGAACTGATATTGACCCATGTGGGTAATAAATGCCGTTTTGGCTTTATCTGACTCTCTCATAGGAATTTGCCAGTAACCTTTCGTTAGATCAATTTTACTGAAATAGTTACTCTTCGCTAGAGAAGCAAAAAGATCTTGCTGGTTAGGCATAGGTTCGGGATCAAACACGGTTATCTTATTAAGACGACGGAAATCGATACAAAACCGATTCGAACCATCCGGCTTTCTTACCATCACGATCGGATGCGCATAAGGCGATTCCGAAGGCTCAATCACCCCTAACTTCAACATGGATTCAACCTCTTTAGAAATTTCTTTCTCCGCTGCTTGAGGTACTCTATACGGAGGAGAACGTATAGGATCGTCATTCGTCAAGTGAATTTTGCATTCTGCCACTGACGTTTTCTTAGGAACATCTGTGAACACATCCTGATATTCGCATAATAATGTCCTAATTTCATCTTTAGACTCCTCGCTCAGTTTTTCATCCACCTGAACATGACTTATAAACTCCTTCTGTACGGAACATGGCATGTCAGGAGGATTTTCCTCACATTTATCGACTCTTTCCATTTCTCCTTCTCCGACTTCCAACTCGCAAGTACTATCAAAACAACTAGAGACTATCTCCTCATCCCGTCGTACATATCGTCTAAGCAGATTGATATGAAAGGTCTTCTCGACACCACTGACATCGACAACATAGTCGTAATCGAATTTAGTACCAACGACCTTGAATGGTCCCTGCCATTCAACAAGAAGTTTGTTCTTAACTGTAGGCAACAGTATCAGAACCTCATCACCGACTTTCAGCTCACGCTTCTTAGCCCTCCGGTCATAATAACCCTTGTATTTCTTTGCCGAAGATTTCAACGTGCTTTGAGCCAACTGCCATGAATCTACCAGTCTCTTTCGTAAGTCGATCACATATTCGTACTCGCTTTCCAGTTCTTTCTCAATGTGCTCATTCGTCCACAACTCTCTCAAAATGCCCATAGGACCTCCCACATGCCGGCCATAAAGTAACTCAAATGGGGAAAACCCCAGACTGGAACTTGGCGTTTCGCGGAAAGCGAACAACAAAGCAGGTAAATACCTGTCCCACTGACGTGGCTCCTCGGAACAAAGTCTCTTCAAGGCAGTCTTCACTACCGCATTATATCTTTCTACAAGACCATTGCACATAGGATGGTATCTAGAGCTTGTTATTTGCCTTACTGACAACAATTGTGACACCTTCCTCATCAAGTCAGACACAAATTGTGTACCCAAATCCGACATCACTTCGCATGGAACACCTACCCTACTGTATACGGTAAATAGCGCCTCGGCAACATCTATCGTCGTTATAGATTTAAGTGGTATCGCCTCTACGTACCTAGTTGCGTAATCAACTATCGTTAGAATATGTGTATGTCCACGCTCAGATGGGAGTAACGGACCCATCAAGTCTATGGCTATCCGCTGGAAGGGAATACCGATTAACGGTAACCTACCCAAAGTAGTCTTGGGAACTCTCCCCTTGCTAATAGTCTTTTGACAAACGTCACACGATCGACAAAAATTGGCAACATCCTCGTTCATACCTGGCCAAAAGAATTGGGCTTTGATCTTTGACATCGTATTGTTAATGCCAAGATGTCCACCAAACAAGGAATCATGGGCAATGCGCATGACCTCTAACCTGTGCGACTTTGGAACAACCACCAACTTCGGACCAACTCCTTTCCCGGAATCTTTCCTATCTCTCTCCTGGCGATACAGACAATTCTTTTCTGAAATGAACAAGAATCTCGACTTAGATTCAACATCATTCACTCTTTCCCGTAAATGTTTAAGGGAAGGATCACTCTTTTGCTCTTGCAAAAATTCTTCCGATTGCTTAACATGCACTGCAGAGTCTCTCACTTTCAACTCTTTTTTAGGTTTCTCTTTCGCTTTCTTTTGTGCCCTAGTCTCAACAGCCATCACCTTCTCCAAACCAGAAGAATCAACCTCCGAACCCGGAACCTCTGAACTCGGAACCTTGACTTCCGAAACCGAAACATCAACATCGATAACCGGAACATCACCCTCCGAAACCGGAACATCAACCTCGGAATTTCTTGCTGTAGTCTCGACACAAGACGGCACCCATTGCAAATCGGGATCCTTTGGCTCACGAGCCCCCTTCACGTCATTACCAATGATGACATCACACAAACAGTTTGGCATACACAAAGCATTTACCTCTCCAGAAAAATAAGGACTATCAACCCTCACATTCGCCCTGGGAAAACGCCTAAGTGTGCCATCGATCAGCCTAACTAACTGGACAACTCCCGTGAACTGATCGTCCAACACCAAACTTGTTCTCACTACACTCGAAGTACTACCTGAGTCTTTAAGTACAGATACAGGCCTATTCATGGGCAACAGTCTACCTGAAACAACTGGCATATCACTCGACATCGCTCCAACCTCATCATACGCCATACTAAGAGTCTGGACATCCGACTCACTCACTGACTGTGCATCCACTACTGGTTTACCAACCAGGGCACAACTTGCAGACTTTTCTACCTGCCTACCAGCCTTAAGTTGGTCATCAACATCTGACCGTAACGTTCCTATCGACCCAGAATAATCTAATTCATTCGACATCGAATTTGACACATCACGCTTAAAATTCTCAGATGGGATAACATCCTCCACACTCATAGCTTGAGCTGAATGAGCTATGGGCATCAATGGACAATTTCTCTTCAAATGATTGGGACTACCACACTTATAACAGCCTTGCTTCATTCCAGTACCACCACTACCACTCCTTATAGAATAATTATTCGGTTTGGCTTTCTTTTCCGTTTGTATAACAGAAGCCGCGTTAGGATCTTGTTTTTGGTTTGGTTTTTGACTTTTGTTTGAATGAAACTTATGTTTTGGATTACTAGAGAAAGTGTGTAATCCATGTGCACGAACATACACTTCGGCACTATCAATCATCTCATCCAACTTCAAACAACTTCTCTCTTTCAAGAATCCAACTACTTCCCTGGGACAACAATTAACAAATTGCTCCCTCATTATCAGATCAACTAAAGACCTATAATCCTCTTGGATATCAGCCATTTCCATCCACTTGTCAAAATACCCCTGTATTCTTACAGCGAACTGCTTGGGGCGCTCATCCCTATTGGGCCTAGCGGACCTAAACTTCCTTTTGTAACCATCCTCAGTTAAATGGAAATATTCCATAATCTCTCGCTTCACCTTCACATAACTCGTGCGATCAACACTACTCATTCTATTAACAACATCAAGTGACTTTCCGGTTAAATTGGCAATCAAATGCAAGCACTTCATGTGTTCTGAAACACCCTGGCTTTCCATCATCAATTCGAATTTCGTGATATACGAATCAAAATTGTCTACTTTTTCATCAAACTTGCCAACCTTTAACCTAAGACCTAACTCAAGAGGGTGTTCTTCATGTTTCGCTGCCTCAATCTTAGTTTGAGCTAAACGCAATTCATGCGCTTCTTTCTCACGTTCTCGGTACTCTTCGCAACGAGCCGACACGAAGCTATTCAACTCACTTCCAGTGAGACCCATCTCCATACCGAGAGATGAAAATTCTCTCATTTGCTCAATACTAGCCATCGTGCTAATTAGTTAAACTACAAGGCAGGAATTAACCAAGGACGTTTGTCCTTCCCGACAAAATTTCGTTATCCTATCGACCAACAGCCCCTTTAAGTTACTAGGCCTACAGCCCTACTCAATTTAACCGCCGTCTTCCCGGGCGATAAACGAATGTCAAATTTCTAAAGCCGTTTTGCTTTGCAAATACAAACTGCCTAACCTAACCTGCCAATGCACATAAAGCATTGCCTAATACAGCGCCGATGCTATGCATATGAATAGAGAGCAGGGTTACCAAGGTCTCATTACATGAACACCTTGGGGAGAAACACTAGCATTTGTCAATTAAATGCACAAAATTGCAAGAATCAAATGCATGGGGGAGTTATTCGTTCGTAACATGATTAAGTATTAAATACGAACAATATCAATCAGCTGATCAGTATAGAATTTGATTCTTAAATTATCACCATATTGTATATTCTTTTCCTAAAATGTCTAACAAGTAGCAGGATCTCGGTGGAACCTCCAAATTGTCAAGAAATGAACCTCTTGAACTTTTTTTTTTTTTTACTGCTACAAAACTCGATAAATGAGATAGAGACAAATGTAAAATTATGTTTTAACTTTATTATTCAAGGTTTACTCTTCTTTGATTTTCTGTCTTTAGTGGCACGTTTGGAAATATAAATCATACACTATGGTGAATTGATCAGATAATCATACATAAATAAACTCATCTTAAAAAAAATAATGACGATCCATCTTTGATGTATAAGCCTATATCGTCTGCCCTCTGCTGGACGTCACGCCGACTCGGCCCAAATAGCCTCCGCCAATAGCGCCGTCCCCAGTCAGAGTCTCGGAGCCTCCCTTTGGTTGATATCATCGAAGAGTCTCGGATCGAGATAGAGTTCCTCTCATGCGAGAACGGTGTAACGGGCAGTTGGAACTCTCATCTCGTGAAGAAAAATTACCCCCAGAAAAACGTACTTCTGCCCTAACTGATGTGTGACATATTGACTAGCTTAAAAGTGTTCTCCCCGAGTATGAACTTTGAACTTTTATTTGATTAATGGTGCCTCAGCTGCTAGGGCTATTTGCACCAAACCTTACATTATAAAAGAAAATTAAATCACACTGATCATTTATAAACTCTGCGCAAAGTTTCATCAAATTCTTAGAAGTTATCAAAAAAAAAAAAAAAAAATAACTTTAAAAATTAAAAATACCTTACAACTAAAACATTTTCTTCTCATACAATACAAATTTATACCACACATGCGACTCACAATTTCATCACCCATCTCCCCGAGTATCTAATTTGATCCTCTATTTATAACCTTTCCTAACTAAGGAAAATCTGTATGAGCGGAAAAGCATTACAATACTAAATATTTCTTTCTAAAAAGAACTTCCTAAAATGTGTCCTAACGGAAGCCATTACAATACCAGGTATTTCTATTCATACCTATAAAACACAATACCGTCCAGACAGAAATACTTCTGGTCATTCAACTAAATGGCTTGCACAAGCTTCAACCGACATACAACCTTAATGCTATGCATAAATGAATTTAATTTGCAATAAATTAACCTACATGTCACAATCTATTCTATACCTTGTCTGGCAGATTAATACAAAGAATAAAAATAAATTTCCTTCCTGACAGGTTCTAAGTTAGACCTCTATAAGAAAATGGTTTTATTTCTTCAATGTTTAAATCTAAGGGTTCCATCTTATGTGTGCATTGTGGTGAAAGTTTTGATTTTTTTCATGTTGAGTAATTAAAAAATGACACTGGCTATCGCTCATAAAAAGAATTACATGAGTAATTATAGCTCATGCCATGGGATTGATTGTGTGGATGAATATGTTCCGTAATTATTCATTTGTTACAAATGCCCCAGCCCCAGCTATCCATCTATAAGTCAGCATAGATCAATGTATCAAAGATGCGTCTACAATTTGGAAAGCAGATCCACTTGCTGCCTGAAATAATTCATAGTTCACCATTAGTAAATGTCATTGTATTTCCATTTACGAAATCATGCATAATTATGGCGATTATACCAGCACTTTATACGAGGCAATGCATGCCAATCCACAAGCGAAACATGTCTTTCCCTACTATCATTTACAAGGTGGCACAACTCTCCTCCCATGGGTAGCTCAACTCTCATTATGAGTATGCTCAACGCTCCTCACCCAGCGGCCGGGGAGACTTGTGCCATTCGACAATTTTTTTTTAAAATGGACTACTACTTTAAAATGCAATTACCTTGAATATCATAACCCATATTGTATTATAACATGGGAGCTAAATTTCAAATGAGAAGAAGTTCTCCAACCCACAATGCAGGTTCGGGGAAACATGGCCCATTTATGAAAAAAGTGGCTCAACTCTCCTGGATCTCCCCTACTGGTACGGGGTCGTCCGGACATTTTTTTTTCTGTCAGGACCTGCGCCACGGACAAGAGGGGGGGGGGGGGGGGGGGAGGTGGGTAGCAAAAAAAAAAAGTCTTCATTCTAAAGGGGGGGGGGGGCGCAATCGAGAAAATCGTCTATGGCCAAAATAAATACTTTTCTTCAAAGGGGGGGGGGGGGGAGGGGGCACGGGCCGGAAGTGCCCCCCCCCCCCTGGATCCGCCAATGATTTGCACACAGAGAAAACGCTGTTTAAAAATTCACAGTTGTTTACAATATGAACTGAACAGTACACTTGTTTAAAATTTGTTTGAACATTAAACAGGTTGTATACGTTTTAAACAACCTTTTAAACAACGTTTATTCGAACTACATGTACGATTCAATAGATTTTGACAGTTTTACTTATGTGTGTTTTCTCTGGATTTTGTTGTATTACTTTTCTTTTTAACTTTTTTTACGACCCTGAATACTTGTCTCATTTTCATTTCCCATAAATTTTAAACGGAGTACGTTCTTGTGTTGATACTTGTGCACTATGATGAACAGCATATGACTAATTAATATAGGACAATCTGATAATCCCTTTATAGAAATTTTCTTTGAGTTCTAATCCTCCTTTTGTCACCTTAGCACAACTCCTTACAAGTCAGAGTGCTTCAATAGTCTGCAAACTTTAAACCCTTATTTCTCAGAAGTAACATTATGAGGGACTCTGCATTCTTCTCTTTGTACATTGGGTTTTAGGAACATCCAATGCTAATGAGTTATATATCATTTTTAAAGCTGAGAATCTGCTCTTTCAGAATCAGAACTTAACTAAAAATTCATATCTGGCGACTTTTGGGTGGTTTTGTAGTGCCCGGTCACATATGATAACAAAGTACAATAACTGCCAAACAATAGTGAGATAAAATGCAAAATATTGGGTAAACATATGTACAAGTACGTCTTTACGATTGAATGAATAAATTGACGAATGAATCGACCGTCGGGGCGTTACCCACATGCCGTCACTTTCCTCAAGCTTCCAATTTATCATGGAAGGATTCGGGGGCGGGGGAGGGGAGGGGGGGGGGGCGGTCGAAGCAGAATAACTTCTACCCCACTGATGATCAATTTCTGGATATGCCGCTGTGTGAAAGTTCCATCTTATTAAGATTTTGACATCACGCTGGTGTATGCGTGGTCTTCATTGTTTAGTTGTCCTCCAGACGTTTCAAACTCTCATAGGCGTTTACAGGTTGCGACTCAAAGGTTGGATTCTCATATGTTGGCTGTTCATCAATAGTCTTTGGATCGGTTCTTGACGTGGGAGGCTGTGCTCCTGCCCTTCGCCTTTTGCTGAAAAAAGGAGATGTATACGATGACGCCCAAACATTACGTTAACAACAGTTACGTTCATACGGGACTTGTGGTTTCGAAACTTTAAGTTAGCGAAACTTAAAGATAACGAAACCACGACTCCCTAACCGCAACGAGGGTTAACATGAGCCCTAAACAACGAGCTCAACTACAAGCGGAGCGATCGTCGTGGTTAACCCAGGAAGCAGATAATACCGATTTGTAATTAAATATCATAATTGATAGGATTGAAGTAAATTGAATATATCATAAAGAAATGTGAGAAAATTACAGACTTTAGAGGGAAGACCTGTCTCATTGGTAGGCCATTATAGCGTACGATGGAATTGGTATGGATGTACCCCCTACGCTCGATGGAAAGAGAGGGGCTATATGTGAGATTGTTACTTTGCTTCGACAGGAGCCCGGATAGCTCAGTTGTGTACAGTACACACAGATCCTGCGTTCATAATTCGCACGAAGCGTATATGACCCGGAAGTTTATCATGAACAGTGAGGCAAAAGCTAACTACAAGCTTGCGAAACTAAAAGTTTATTACGTTCATATGGAACGAGACTTCGACGGAGGACCCCCCACTGCTCGTGGTTAAAGGGGTACTCCGGCCTGAAATTAATATGAATTGAATAAATAGAGTAAAATTAAACAAACAAATCACTGAAAATTTCATCGAAATCGGATGGAAAATAATGAAGTTATGGAAATTTTAAGTTTTGCATTATTTTGGTAAAACAGTGATATGCACGTCATCATGAATATGCAGTGAGTGAGCTGATGATGTCATATCCCCACTTTTTCTTTTGTATTTTATTATATGAAATTGCAATTATTCAAATTTTCTGCTCCAAGCCTATAACTAAAAGGACTGACTCCTTATTTAATGTGTAAGTTCATCATTGCTGTAACTTATTTTGTTACAAGGGAGATATTTTATACAGACATGTATGAAAAAATGAAATAATGAAGATTTCATATAATATAGTTAAAAAAGGAAAGTGGGGACATGACATCATCAGCTCACTCATTACATATTCATGATGACATGCATAGAACTGTTTCCCAAAATAATGCAAAACTTAAAAATTCAATAACTTCGTTATTTTTTATCGGATTTCGATGAAATTTTCAGTGTTTTGCTTGTTTAATTTTACTCTATTCATTCAATTAATATTATTTTCAGGCCGGAGTACTCCTTTAAGGCCTTAACCTCGAGCTCGCTTGTGGCTCTACGAGCAATTTTAAAGTTTCGAAACCACGAGTCCGTTCATACTGGCTGAAACTACAAGATAACTACAAGCTAACTTAAAGTTTTGAAACTACAAGCGAAACTTAAAGTTTAACTCCCACCGTGTGAACGTAACTAATATCTACAGGGTTTAGATTAGGACTGCTACGATTCCTCTAAGTTCTATACTTTGACATGCCCATTGGTCCATAATGGATAGAATTAGTCAGAAAGGTTATCCCTTCATTATTCATTTTACAGCTCTTTACAGCGTTAACCTATATATACAAAGTTGACAAAAAGATCACGGAATAATTTGTAAAGATCCCATTCAATTAAGAAATTGTTAGTATGTTTAAGCATATTGCTGGGGAGTGAGGAAAAACAAAGAGAGTGAGAGAGAGAGAAAGAGAGAGAGAGAGAGAGAGAAAGGTGGAGTGCGAGGGTGAGTGTGCGCGCGGACGCGCGTGTGGAGCGGGTGTGTGGTAGAGAGAGAGAGAGAGAGGGGGGGGGGGGAGAGTTTGTGTCTGGGCGAGAGAGAGAGAGAGCGAGAAAGGCTGGAGAGGTGTAGCAGAGGAGTGGCGAGAGGCAATTGATTTGAAAGTAATAATACAATGCTAAATCTACTGGAGTTTACTTCGACCAATTACATGTGTTAAATACCTTCACAAAAATCAAATCGATTTACTGTGTATGTGACTTACCGTATGAAAATCCGAATGATGATGATTACAGCACAAATAAGCAGAGTAATGCCAAACAAAGCCCAAGGCACAATAGAAGACGTGACTCCTAGGAAAGAGAACAAACATCATTAATTGCTTACAGAAAGAGCATACGTCAGCTTCATGCCCAGAATGTTCTGTTTGTGAACCTTTATCTCGCTTTAGTAAAAAGGAAATAAAGGAAATAAAGGGGAAAAAAAAGAAAAGAAAAGGATTTCCAATATAGAAAGACAATTCAAATAAAGAAATCCATTAATTACAATCATCCTTCTGTGAAACCACCTCTCCATTTTCCCGGCGATCAAACAATCTTATAAATCTTAGTTTGACCAATATGAACAATAAACTTAACATACTTGTTTGTGTTTGATAAGACATCCCCATTGATGATTCGCTTCTGGGACCCTCTGCATCTTTGTTCCACAGCGTCGTAAAAACAATGTACTGAGAGCCAGGTATCAGCGAGTCAAGATAGTAACTTCCAGTAGAATTAAAGGGAAGTTGTACCGAACCTCGCGATGAAACATCGGACGTTGATGAGAAGTAGATTGAAATGTTGGTGAAACCACTGCGACAGTTTGCATTAGCACTGTCAGACGTTGGAGGCTGTGAAAAGTGGAAAAAGGTTATCATAATAGGAGTGTTTCATGACAAAACATACGCATACTATTCAGGTTACCCCTAGATAGAAATCCCCAAACAAACATCACCGGACAAATGCCCTTGGAAAACTTTCCCTCGAAAATTACCCACTAGGACAATTACCCTTGAAAACTTCCTCCAGATAACTATTCCATTAGAATTACCCAAAGTAGTTTCAGACATAGCGGATAATTCCCGGGGATAGTTGTCCTCGGGCAGTTATCCTTTTGAGTTGTCCGAGGTTTATGGAGGTATTTGTTCTAGGGGGTAGTTGTGTAGGTCTGAGTAGGTGTTGCGAGGTACCTGTCCTACGGGTAGTGGTCCTGGGAGTTGTTCAAGAGGTAGTCGTTCTATAACAGAAAACAATTATAAATGATTTTCCACTGTGAGAAAAGATCTGATCCTACAAAAAGTTGGAGATGACAAGTCGTTGTTGAAAGACTTGTTAAAATGACATCCATTTATGCATTCTCATAAATTAAGGAAAAGGGGCTCTTCTAAAACCAAGCCAATGGATCTTTTGTCTCGCTTCCTATGTTAGTCTCTGTCCGCTAGCGCGCGCGTGTGTGTCGCACATGTGTTTGTGTGTATGTGTGTGGGGGGGGGGGGGGGGGGAGGGGAGCAACCGTCCCGAGGTACCCTAAGATCGATCTCCTGATCTTACCTGCCATGTAATAAGAAGCTGTTCAGAAGATGGCACTTGATGTACAGTCACATATGAAAGAACACCACTAGGGGCTAATGATGCATTGAAAGGAGAAAACATGTAAATGGAATATACTTTACTTATCAGAATGTCATAAGTAACCCGGGGCTATTATTTCTAAAACATTTACATCAACATTCACACAACACATGAAATAACTTAGTGGGGGGGGGGGGGGGGGGGGTCATTCTCGGGGTATAAATAGGATCCGATAATCAAAGTATGTCTTTCCGATCGGGGTATTTGCCCCCTTCCCCTTTCCGAGGATTAATCCACGCTCTTATACCGACATTCTTATTATCTTGAGGGTTTGTCAAGAAAACTAGCACTCGGACACGGAGTACCATCATGTAAGACTAACCCTTGGGTACCAGGGTAGTTGTCCAGAGGTTGGGTGGTTGTGGATCAGAATGTTTCAAGAGGGGCGTCGAAATGTGAAAGGGTATTCTGATATAGTGACTGAGATCAAGTAGGCACACTTATATCAGGGGGCGGCCGATTTTTCCCCTCTGTTGATCCACCTATGGGTAGTTATCCAGGGTTTGTAGTGGAGGAGACATTGCCCAATAGCTGAAGCTATTTACAAGTACGTACTTACACAAGCACGCCGTACTAGCATTGATGTTCTTCAGAGGACCTTCTCCTCCATCGCCTTCCCTGACTGCAGAAACACCTAGCAGGTAGTCACTATCGGGAGACAAACCTCCAATCATTTCAGTGATATCCAAATAGTTCTGTCTGTCAAGACGGATCCATGCCGAGAAATCTTGGACTGCTTCCTTGTAGTATACATTGTATCTAATGAGTGGAGGATCACCAATATCTACCCCAGCCATCCATCGGTCCCAGGACAGTGTTATAGAAGTTTCAGTAGTCTCTTGGATGAAGGGCGGCTTCGTCAGTCGTGGTAAAACTTGGTTGAGGAGTAACCGGAGAAGATGTAGACAAGTCTGGTTAGTTATTCATCATTCATGTTGATATTGAATAGCATCAACCAATAAACATCGATACTGCCACATACGATTTTAAGCAAATGTTTATTGTTGGGTCCGCTCGCTATTCATAGAAAACACGCGTTATGAATAGCGGTCCTTATGAATAGTTATGAATAGTTATGAATAGTGGTCCTTATGAATGGAGGTTCTTAAGAATATCGAGGTAATTTGACTATGGTTTGCTCGCTATTCATACAAAACCGCTATTCATTTTGTCACGCATTATGGATTAGCAGTCCTTATGAATAAGTGGTCCTTACGAATAGCGGTCCTTATGACTAGCGAGATTACCCCGATTATTATCATGCTGGGCATATTATTTCATTTTATTTCTGGTCAACCATTACAATTGAGAAAAAAATGCAAACAAGATTCTTTCTGTGGGCCATACATTCACAAAATATAGGCCTACTTTAAAAACGAAGATGATAAGTGAACGAATGAAACATTGTAGTCCATGTACACCACAAAATTAACCTAAAACTGTACTCACTGTCCAGGTCAGCATGAATCTCTGCACTTCTGTAACTATTGACGTCATAGATGATGCAGACAAACAGATCTGCCGGTGTTACGTAATCAACTTGAAAGAAATCAGTATTAAAAGATCCATGCTGGATGTTTCCGATATTAGTGATGCCCGTATCAAAGAACTTTTCGGAGCTTTCAGTTACCCGGTAAAGGACCACAACCGATGGTGCTAAAGATGAAACCTCTCCACCATCTCTTCGGCAGGAGAACTGGAAATTCGGTTGGCCTTCATTCTTCGGTGTATTTTCGACTACAACGTTACCTTTTCAAAAACATGCAGTACAATACGTAATATGGACATCTAGAGAACAAATGAACAATTATAGCACTATATACACAATCAAGGATCGCTCTTTTTATAAATTGGTTAATAATGCTAAGAACACACATTATTGGTTCGTGATGAACGTAAAAGTAAAAATTATTATCTTTATACAGTGATAGATTCAACCTAGTGATATAATTTATTTCAAATTTGTAGAGTACAATGAGCCTATAACGAAAATTCATCGCAGATCACATACCTGAACAATTCTGACCAAACCTTCCAACTACGCATTCTGTTAAAGAAAATTGACAAGTAAAATAACGATTACGAAAAGAACATATTTTCCTATCTACATCGCTGTTCTTACCATGACCATTACTACAGGCTTACATCATGTTTTCTTCATTGAAAATTTAAAATTAAGTTATGGGATTCATCTTATTAAGAAATATATGTTATGTGGCTTTTTAAACAGCAATGGAACCAAGATTGGCTTGTGATCCTATTTCTCTATCAGAAGATTATGATTTATTCCATATCAAACCTAATTTCATATCAGTTGTGATAATATGAATTGTGTGAAAATCGAGGTACTCATTAATAACTATTGAGACCAATCGTAATTCTCCATCACTGGTCTGCCTTTGTTTACTTGTTACGAATCTACACTGCATTGTTAACGTGGAATAATGCTTGGAAAATGCGATTGCCGGTACCCATATCGTGTCCCTACTAAGGTTCAATCAAAATATCAAGGATTAAACTTTAAGATATCAAATAAAATAAAACACTATCTGGATTATTTTTTTAAGAGAATGAATTTTTCGACAGTTTTCACGAAAAGCATAAAAAGAGTAAAGTGCGTGTATAAAAATTAGGCCAATGTTTCTTTTAAAAAACTTGAAATATAATCTGTATGTTAAAATTGTCCGTAGTGGTTCTGAAAGTGGTCCTTATAAGTGGTTCTAAAAGGTTTATAGACGTTTAAATCACATTGTTTTACTTGATTAAAAGAGTGAAATAATTATTTTATTTGGGTTAAATTAAATTTAGATTCTATTCAATCTTACCCTGACAGCTACTCCAGTCCATCCTGGTTGGCATTCCATGGAGCTCCCTGTACATACTCCAGTAAATCGATCACACTCTCCTGAAACACACCGACATGTCTCTGTACAGCTTGCTCCAAATTCACCATTATCACATTCTATTAGAAAATGATAGAGAGAGAGAGAGAGAGATAGATGGAAACGTTTTTAATTTCATGTTATGAATTCAAAAGAGAATGTGTCATAAAATTATTAACTGCACTGCATTTTTATATTTTTTCAACCCTCTGTTCTGGTACGGTTTAATATCATACCTCTATTAAACAATCATGGTGATTATTTCATTAACATGTTAACGTTCTAACCAAAAAAAAACATGAAATCAAATCAAAGAATTGAAGACGAAAACCTGTAGCATTTACACCTTGAAAGTTTTTCTATAATATGTAGTCCTTTTCATGTATGAAGAGTAATTTATTTCCCCTCACATTTGTCATATCGCATGCATTATTATTATACTAAAATCAAAGCGCCGATTATCGTTAGGTTTTGGTATTGGAATATAAAGATTGAACTTAGAATTAAAGACTCGAAAGTGTATTAGTTAATACAACATTTGAATAAAGCTTTTCTACAACAGCTATAACTCTGGGAGTAAAATGCCTAAAAATTTGTTTACAAACAGCTATACCTGTTGTGCAATTTATTCCTTTATATCCTGGTGCACAAGAACATCCATATGGATCTGGAAGGCACATCTGAACTCCTCTACAAGCTGCATCGTCATCAACTGATGTATTACATCTGTATTCACATGATTTTCCGAATCGGTTTCCACCGCAACCTATATGATAAAAGAAAACCAGAAAAAAATGTTTGAACAGATTATGTTTCCGAGAACCAATGTTAAACGATATCACGTGCATTGCTTGTTTTTCATCTCAATACTTGATCCCCATCATTTTTAGAGTCGCATATTCTTGTACTTGCCTTTATGTGTATCTCTCATCTTTTTTTTCCCGCCCTTCACTTTCCTTGGACGTTCTTTTGAAAAAAAAAAATATTGACATTTTGTCAAAGAAATTTAATGATAAATACGGATAGAGTACGGACCGATATGGTATGTTTTGCCCATTTTCAAAAACAATTCTTCGGGTATTGATTACATTATAGCTAGAATGACTAACCGGAAGGTTACCATGCCCTCGTAAAGCAGATTGGCCAAATGATACCTCAATCTCAGACTTAATTGAAAATGAGATCAACAAAAATTTCCTCCCTGAAGCTAGAAATTAATCCCATGAAAATATTTGATTTTGACTATTTTCTCGCATGCTCACATCACAAACATGACTACCTTTTTCGCATGTTTCTCCCTTGAATCCTGGAGCACAGATACATAGTCCTGTTTCATCATCACAGATTCCTCCATTGTAACAAGAAGAACAGGTCAGAATACAGCCTGAAGATGAATTATATCGACCCATCGGACATTCTAGAGAGAGAAATATATACTTGCTTAATATTTATCACCTATTCACTTGTTTTCTGTGAGAATCTGGTGTGTTCGTCTACATATCTAAACATGCATGTAGCAAGTTGATTATATAAGCAGAGTAAAAAAAATGCCCTTTTTAAAGTGCCCCTTTTACTCCTGATCAGTGCCCCATTTCTCTTTCTAATAGTATTATTTTCCTTTTTGATAAGTGCCCCTTTTGTCTTCTGATAAGTGCCCTACTACCTTTCTCATTACGGTATGAGAGCGAGGGCCTTAGAGTGGTTCAAGAGCTACCTTACCGGAAGAAAGCAATTCACATGTATTAACAATACCAAATCTTCAATTAAAACCTTTAAATGCGATGTTCCGCAGGGTTCTCTTTTAGGTTCGCTCCTTTTTATTTTATACATTAATGATTATAAAAGATCTTCCAATAGCTTATCATTTATACTATTTGCCGACGACTCGAATATTTTCCTATCGGAACGTAATCCTCAAACTCTCCTCAATAGAATAAATTCTGAATTAGTTTATGTACAAGTTTGGATAAGAGCAAACAAATTATCCTTAAATATCAATAAAACACATTATATGATATTTAGTAATTCTATTGATTCTCATCCAGGCTCCATATGTATTAATGGAAAGGATCTTTACAGGGTTCAACATACTAAGTTTCTTAATTGATGATAGACTATCATGGAAATTTCGTATTGACTATTTGTGCAGACTGGTATCAAGAAGTTTTGGCGTGATTAACAAATTAAAAAATATCTTTCCATCTCAAATATTATCATCCCTTTACACGACACTTATTTATCCCTACCTAACATACGGAATCTTAGCGTGGGGTAACTCCTCTAAGATTATCAATAATAGAATATAAATTTTGCAAAAAACGAACCCTAAGAATAATACATAATGTTCACCTTCGTTCTCACACTGATATTTTATTCTTCAATAACAAAATTCTAAAAATAGATCTCTATAATTGACATTTAGGAATTTTCATGTTTCAGTTATCACAGAATACCTTGCCCTCCCCTCTCATTTCCATTTTTACAAGAAATTATTATTACTCGTATCCCACCAGACATTCAAACCATTATCATTCCCTGCTTTTACCGACATCTCTTCCTCAGAAAACTAGTCTTTACTGGACCCAAGTACTGGAACGAAATTTACCCATCTCTTAAATTGATTCCTAGGCTTCCTCCTTAAAAAAGCAACAAACAAATGATTCTAATATCGTACACTTGATTCTTTTTCCTACGATCTCAACCAAATTTCCGTCTTCTTCCTATCAATCAAGTACACGTTCTAATAATCCACTATCCAACTTAAATAGTGTGACACGTGGAACCCTCTGTCTTTATCAATGCATTTTGTATTATCCTTTCTTCCTTCTTTCTTCTCTTATGCTCTCTCCTCTCTCTCCGATTTTCGCATTTTCTTCATTCCCCCCTTTAGTAGCCTTGTTGTCTTTTCCCCTCTATTTGATATTTCTATTTCTATATATTTTTTTCAAGGCAATGTGCAATACTCCATACTTTGGATATACTAATTCATTCTGATTTTATAACTTTCAAAATGTACTTAATCATCGAGGGACTATGTTTGACATGCACTGCTTCTTTTAGTTCCCCATTCCTCATGTTTTCTTCCTATCTCTTGTATAAACATGTCAGGTTTCGTACATGTACTTTATATTTATTGCCAACTTATTTCAGTTGTATATTGCTTTTATGTTATTATTGTAATGTTCTGTTTTTTCGGAGACATGAGAAATTTAAAAAAACATTAAAAAAAAACACGCTTGAACTACCTATATATATTTTGATATTTTGTACCTATATACTCCGATGTCGCTCACAAACTGTGCCCTAAAGTCCACAAAGGAGCCATATAGGCCTACCTAGCTCCAAATAATCAGAGAGGCTTCATGATAATAGATTCCCGTACTGATATCAGTTGAGCAAGGGGCAGGAGGGGCACAATTCCCTAAGTTATACAAGAATGAGCAGTGCCCCTAAATCATAACAGGAATGAGGGCAATTCTTTTTATTTTTTTTTCAAAGCTCGCTGACTGCGCTCGCTCGCATTTACCCTTGTCTTCTTATCGTATTAGGAAAATCGCTGCTATTCAAAATATCTTCAAAGTAATTCGCTCGCTCGCAAATGAATAATCAGACCATTGTACTCAACTGCAAAGTATTTTTTTAAAATCTAGAACTATGTGAAGACATGAACAATAATGTGTCGAAAATGATCATCGGCAGTCTATTAATCAGAATGTAGCGGTATACTAATGTCTCAAAGTGGCATTTTCCGCCTTGCTTTCACCCTTTGTAGGTGCCCTATTCTTTCCCCAAAGTGCCCCATTTTTTTGGTGCCCCCCACTTTGAAAGACGTTCCGCCCCCCCCCCCCCCCCCTGAGAATATTAGAGAAACAAGTGAGTCAACGTTAAGAAAGAAAATGTGTCTATTATCCAAACAAGCTGTTTGTCAAAATTCAAAATAAAACGCAATTAATTTTCAAATTATAATCTAAATTTAATTTACTCACTGTAAGATGGCGCTGTTCAAGTCCTACCAGGTTAATGTCACTTTAAAATTCACATACAGTTTTATAAATGTCTTATTATTAATGTTGAATTGCCATATTTTTCCTTGGAAACATTTCCCTCGGCAATAAGGTATTACATATAGTTTTTTCCTTTCATATTCTTTTTGTCAGATGTAACGTGTAGGTTTGAATTCATCTCTATTCCAAACGTGAACACAGTTTGAACACCTCGTTTTTTTCAGGGCACATACTGCAAACCTACCTCTGATAATGAGTCTCATAAGTCCACCTCTGGCCTGGCCTCTAGTGGCACTTACATGGATTTCATATATGCCCTCTTGTGATGCTTGGATGGGAGTAGTGATTGTATACGCAATGTCTGGAGTACTTAAGAAATAATCTTCACGGACCATTGTGCCATTAAAGCGCCACAGGTTGTCTATTTGACCAGATTGATAGATCCGGTCGAATTGAACGGAGACTATGGCCCGAATTCACAAAGGTGGTTTCATTTGAAACCGTGGTTTCAAGAATCCATGGATTTTTGAAACCACGGTTTCACCCGAAACCACGGATTCACCGAGTCTGTGATTCACAAACAGTGGACTCAAAAATCCACGGTTTCAAGCAGACCCACTGTTGAAACCACGGTTTGAAACACCGGTTGCAACCGGAGGTAGGGATTTCCCTTTTTTGCACTGCACTGAGCATGCTCAGTAAGATTGATCCAACCAGTACATACCGAGTTTTCCTTTACAATTTATTGTCGTTTTTTTTAATAAACAAGGAAGTGTATTGCAGGGCGCAGGGCGTATTTTGCATAATCCTTCCTGTGCTTGTCTCTCGACGCGACCGAGTATACTAGTATAATAACAAGCGTAGATCATGCGCCATATCGATCGACGCGCCGTTGTCCGCGCGCACAGCCCAGCCTATAACCATGTTACTTCATTCAACAAGTAGCCTGGAGTATTAATAGACCCGTTTACAAAGTGATTCAAATTTTATGCATACTTTTGAAACAAATGTTGTTCTTGACAACCTGAAAGCTTGCCAGAGGCTTGCCACACATAGCAACAAGTAATGTATGCAAACTGGATTTCAAATATTGTAGTTCATCCTTTAATAACAGGTTAATGGAATACCTCATTACTAGGTTCCCAGAAAAGAAACATCCATAAATTTGAATCACTTACTAGTAGTAAACATGTCTATTGCAAAGACGTAGACCGGACCGCGATAGTGTACCAGCTGGATCTGGAGGGTCCGACTCGCCTGCAATCAAATCATTTATATTCAAGTGTGCTCTATTTGAAAATTTGTTTTTCAAAAACTATTTAAGGACGAAAATGACATGGATTTTGTAATAGTGTGAATAAGACGCTTATGGCCAACTCTGGGCATCTACACGGTGTCTTATTAAAGATCACACATGTCTACAAAACTAAAAGTGAAATGTAAAATTTTCTTTGAATTTATCGTACTTGACATGTACCGTATATGACATACTTTATTCTCAATTTTTGAATTTAATTCAGAGACAAATATTAAAGTCGATTCATGTATTTGCAAGGATTGGGGCTTTATTGTTCTGAGGATTATTGTAAATTGTAGATTCAGGAATTCATTTTTTTTCAACAGTACGGTAGGCCTATCATATATATATATATAATTATGGGAGGGGGCACCCCCCCCCCCCCCCCATTTGAACATTTTGGAAAAAGACAATAGAAAACTGTTTTAAACAAAGTCGACGCACCCTCTTATTTTCAAGGGGGTGTGATTGGAGTGAGGAGCCCCTTTTTTGCTTGTCAGAGAATTTTGGAAGAAACACTGCTCCATAAATAGCGGGGACCCTTTTTTTTTCCTCGTCACGAGAGATTTTTGTCAGAATCGTGGCCCCACCCCTACTGGTCAACCTGCATCAGCCCCTGATTTTGCCAGTGACATTTTAAGACTTTTTTCATTGAGAATCTTTTATGCAATAGGATGGGAAAGTAAAGTGGTTGGTAATGACTACATGCGCACACCCACAAACATCTGCACAAAGCCCCCTCCCCATCTTACACCATGATCTCACAAGAGGAAAGCATCATATATCAACAAATCCAACATGCTGCCATCTTCAATCATAGCCTCCCAAGATCATTATCAACATAAATTAACAATTTCTTTAGCAAGTTAGTGCGATATCCCCCATTAGATTCTTTATCAAGCATATTTACATTGCCTCAACATCAACACCAAACACAAAATACCATGACTTCATTCACATCTTGCCAGAAAGTAACATGACTACCAATCTGAGGCCTTTACGATACAAAGTATAGTATAAAATGTAAAGTTGTTATAGAGTAACTTATTTTCAGCAATTTAATATTACATATTTGTCATATTTCTGTTACATAAAATAGATTAAAAACATTTATATACATATATTTTCCATTAATAGTTAAAGGTTAAATAAGTTATGCATTGATTCATGGAATAAATAATATGACTACCTATGTACATAAAACATTGGCGGATCCAGGGGGGAACTTCGGGGCCATGCCCCCCCCCCCTTTTTGGAAGAAAACTATGCATTTCGACCAGACGATCCACCATTTTCTCCACCTTTTAGAATGAAGACTTTTTTTTTTTTGCTTGTCAAGGAATTATGGAGGGGAACTGGACCCCCATAACCCCCCCCCCCCCCCACTGAGCGAATTTTTTTTTGTCGCCAACAACCCCACACGCCCCCCCCCCCCCTATATTGAGTGACTTTTCGAGAAGCTGGTGAGGCCCAAAAAATACGGGTCTACCTTTTCCAAAAGTTGACAAACCTTCATTTGTGTGCCCCCTCTTATACTCAATCCTGGATCCGCCCCTGCATAAAAACCTATTGTAAATCTTTTTTTTATAAGAGTATTACAGTTCTTAGAGTTTTTAAGAAATATATCTCATTTATAAACGATACTATGATTATGAAATTCATGTAATATTTATGACTCACAGTTTGAGGTTAACATAATACAGGTATTTTAAAAGACAATAGACCTGTTTACTAAGTGATTCAAATTTATGAATGTTTCTTTCCTGGGGACCTAGTAACGAGGTATTCCATTAACCCGTTTTTAATGAATGAACTACAATACTTGGAATCCAGTTTTCATACATTACTTGTTGCCATGTCTGGCAAGCCTCTGGCAAGCTTTCAGGTTGTCAAGAACAACCTTTGTTTCAAAAGTATGCATAAAATTTGAATCACTTAGTAAACAGGTCTATTTCCCAGATTTCACTTAATATGAAATTATAATAAGAATGTACAATACACTGAAAGATAATTTAGTTCTGGAAATCAACTTCTTCAAAAATAATTTAGTTTAGTTTTCAATCTTGCAAAAAATTCATTATCTGCATGTACTTTTTATTTTCTTCTCAATTTTTGCACGATCAAGACAATGTGCAGTTTTCATCTAAATATCTGAATTCAGGGAACCCTATATAGGATTGTACACAATGGGAATTTCTCTTCTTATTCCAATATATTTTTTAACAAAATTTCTGAAACTATTTAAATTTTGATATTATGATTATGAATCAAAATATTCAATACAAATCTGACTATGATACACTGCAATACTACAGGCAAATCTTGTTACAACAAACTCCTCTGTACTTTTTTTTTGTGGGAGGGGGGGGGGGGGGGGGGGGATGACTACAAGCGGAAACGAGAGGGTTTTGTATGTAATAGTGGCCACTTATATAGCGCTCATATCCGTCACGCAGTGACGCTCATGGCGCTTAGACATTATTATTACCCTGGTTATAGCCGAGCTGCCAAAGTAACTAGCGCTCAAGCATATCAGGTACCCATTTACACCTGGGTGGAGAGTGGCAATGTAGATTATTGTCTTGCCAAAGGACGTTAGTGCTGTGGTGGGATTCGAACCCCGTACCTTGTGATCTGCAGTCCGGTGACTTATCCACTACACCACAACACCTCTACCAACGTGTATATTTTTTTCAAGGCAATGGAGAGCATGTGCCTCCTTTGCCCCTCCTCCTCCCCCCCCCCCCCCCCCCACCCTATATTAGTGTTTTAAAAAGCATATTACAAAGATGTAGGACCAGAGAGATAACGTTGTTATAACGAGTTTGTAACTGCGTTCTTCTAACAATGTTACTGTACTTTAACCCTAGTCCGTTGGTTGGTGGATTCAACCTCTTCTCTCATAGTTGGGAACGCCATGATTTTCTCCTCCTTGCGTTAGCTTTGGAAGCCTTGTTTTGGTCTCTGCAAACAGATGATTGTGATATTGATGCCCCATCACAGTGACCAAGCATCCTATGGAATGACCCTGTAAATGACAACGTATCAAGAGATAGTGGGCTGAAAAATATTTTATCAGAAATATTGAATTTTAATTTATGAAAAAAAAGAGAAATATATTATATACAATGTAAGGAAAAATAAGAACAAAATTTTGTAGAAAAATGTAATCAATTTGTGATTTAATAATTATAAGCTACAACAAAATTAAAGGGGAATGAAACCCAGGCATCAGTATGCTATAAGTGAATGGGGATGACCAAGAAGAGTAAATAGTGAAAGTTGGAGCAAAATCGGACAATCCATTCAATAGTTATGAATTTTTAAAGTTACAGTAAATCCCTCTCATGGGGATCCTTGAGTTGGCAACTTTGCCAGCATCTGTGATTTCATCGTGGACAACTCTCCATTCATTTTGTGTATAAATTTAAAAAAAAATGATTAATATGAAATTTCAAATTAGGAATCAACATAATTCTTTCCAAAATTGATGAAGTCATGTCATACTCAAACAATTCAAAAGAATTTCAATGTTTCTTCAAAATGAAGAAAATGTGAAATGCTGTGTACAAAATAGAGAGGCCAATACCTGCAAGATCACATGTAGTGGACTTTTTCCTTCCTCCTCATCCCCATCTTCTAGCATGTTAATGAGGCAGAATGCAGAGTCATCATACATTTCAAATTGATTCCTCAGGTCTACAAGACCTTGTTGTGGTCTGGCAGCTGTCTGTATGGAAAATGGTGTTAAAAATTTAGAATTAGAGAGAAGATCAAAATATAAGAAAATCTGAGCAAAAGTGATGTCTGTTTTTGACTGCTGAAACAGTGAATGTTTGCTAGTCCCACATAGTTTGGGCCTATGAGTGGGATCAATATCTCCGATATTGTCGCTCATTACAGTCCCTCCCATCTGTGTGCTGCTTAACCTGCCTTGGGGGGGGGGGGGGGGGGGGGGGGGTCAAAGATTAATTTATTGTTCCCTGGCCTTGGAGTGGACTTGGTCTCATTTTACTCAAAATCAATTTGGGTGAAAGACTGAATAGATCTTGCTTTTACCTTGACCACCTAATTTTTTAATCATTCATTTATAATCATAGATTAGCCTAACTCAACTGGCCTTGAGTCGGACTCTGGAATTGGATTAGCCTAAATAGACTAAGGCAAGCCTAAGTTAGGCCTACGTGCATGGGCGTTGATTTTTAGCAACCAAGTAAAATGTGCAATGTCTTGTTCATCGACTCCCCAATAATGGTGAAATTTTGATGAAAATCCATACAAAATAATACATGCTGGATGCTACTAAATAGTCGAGGCCTATTTATAAGAATGCCAGGTTACCTGATGAGGCTGACCTCGACTTTCTTCAGTCTCAGACTCGTCTTTGTTTGTTGTGATCAGGGACACCAAAATACACGCCCGGGACTAAAGAATTAACCAGAGTGCGATTTTTTTCTCTCCACCAGCTGCACACTGGCGCTAGGCTCCAAACAGCATGATTTTATGAAGTAATTTTTACTTTTCTGCGCAACACGATACGTACAGATAAGAAGAAAAGAAATTTCTAAATTAGATATCACTCGGAATCGGTAAATTACTTACGATTTCATTCCAGCTTCGGCTCGGGAAAGTATGCTAGCTCCTCAATTTTTGTTGCTCACGATCGATCATGATCAGCCGGCCGCGGCCGCGTTGATGATGTCTGCAGCCTAAATGCTGCATTCTGATTGGTTAAAACCGTGGTTTCACCTGAATCCACGGTTTCAGACCACCCCAAACAGTTGACTCAAAATGATGACGTAAAATCCGTGGGTGAAACCATGGATTCACTTGAAACCACCTTTGTGAATCGCAAAAGTGAAACCGTGGTCTAATCCATGGTTTCAAACCACTGTTGAAACCATGGATTTGACTGAAACCACCTTTGTGAATTCGGGCCATTGACTTCTCCTGCAGTCACGGTTTGTGTGAATCTCCCTCCAGATGGAATGAAATATGCTGCAAAGAGAAAATGATGGCTTCCTTTAAAGAGACATATTGTATTACTTAGAGTAAAGAGGGCTGGATCGTCATAAATGTTGATGTTGTTAGATTAGTTTTAGCAGGTTTTATTACCTTTTAATTTTGAACATTTCCCCGTAAATCAATTATGGTGAGGCTTAAATGATTTTCAGGTTACATCAGGCATACATTTACATGAATTTGCGTAATTTGAGGGAGATTTATGGCCAGCACTCGGGACAAAGCGTCCGGTTCCCTTTGTATTCTGACAAGTCCGACTGGGTACGTTGAACAGACTTCTCAGCTGGCACAACATTGCGAAAACCTAGGCGTCACCAATCCCAACAAAGACGGTGTGATATCGTCATATTTGGTTCACTGGGATTCTCTCCTTTTCGAATATTAAAGGAACAAATAAAGGAAAATGCATATAACACGGAGCAGTGCCCCCGCCCACATCGATTTGCGATAAAACGAGGAAAGGAGAGAAAGATAGAGGGAAGGGAAAAGCAACGTGGAATGACATGAACCTCTTTAACCACCTACGACTTGACAGCGGCTCAAGTATGTTGTCTGTGAGGTTTTTCCCCTTCTTCTTATAAAGGATTTAATAGCACTTTATACAGAACTTTACAGCCATGTAAACTGTATATTAGTTTTTCCTATCAGTCACAAGAGCGTCACCATGACGGCAGTCGATGCCTAGGCAACTTGACTTTATCATGTTTATAGAAAGAAATGTTTATACTTACCGTCAGATCTCAGAAATATGGTTGGTACAACAATTCTCATTCCATCTACTGAATACGCACAATAAAAAACACCATATGATTCTGTTCTTGGCTGAATCGTGTTCCACTCTGTTCTATAGATTGTTGATGGTGGGTCTCCGATCATGATCATCTGTGGATTTGGTGGAGGTTGTTGTTGATAATTCCCCGGATAATTCACGATGTCAATATATCTTCCTGTGGTGACAACTGTATTTGGATTGTTCGGTTCTATGTAGCATTCGAAGAAGGGATTACCACTCTCTGTGCTCGTGAACCCTCGGCTGATCGTGGTTAGGTAGATTGCATCAACTGCAATAATTGAGGAAGAAGTATACGATGATAGTGGAAGGAAAAAAGGAAAAAGGAACTAGAACCCCACTCCCATCTTGCCACTATTTGACATTCTGCAGGAGTCGATTGTATTCTGAAAATTGTGTTATCTTTTGTGTTAAGGAAAACTGTGTTAATTGTCATAACAAATTGAAATTTCGCGCAATAAACACTAATCACAGCGGGCACAGCCATCTTTGCGCAATCATTAACCAATGACTTGTCCTGATTTTGATTTGTTATGACAATTAACATCGTTTTACTAACACAAAAGATAACACAGTTTTCAGAATAGGGGATGTTTCACAAAGAGTTAAGTTTGACTTAAAATCATGCGTAAGTGCCAATGCGCACACGGTATTAAACGCGTAATCTCATTGGTGGATTACCCAATATCGCGCGTCCCCTGCGCATGATCTGACCAATGCGGTGATGTGTCATATACCGCACTCAGCTAAGAATATAAGTGCGACTTTAAGTCAAACTTAACTCTTTGTGAAACACCCATCAATGAGCAATTCTCAAAAGGACTGTCTGGATAGTTCGTCCGAGAACGGTAATTTGTAGCCAAACTCATTATCCGACATTTTTGACCAGGGCTTATTTTCGTCAAAGACTTAGAATGTGGGCTTGAAAAGTGTTTAGGTGAGGTTGAGGGTTGAGGATTTCAAATGCTGGCATTTTCTTAAGTTCGATTGCCAAGCCTCCTCTCAAATTTTTCTTCAGGATCTATTTATTTCGAGCCTCATTATTTTATAAAGATGTATTATAAATAGGGTTTTTAAGTCTTAGAAATTTGAAAATACAAAGTATTCTTGCTCTTCAAGCATGTCTTCATAGGCTTTATCATGATTTCTTAACATTTTGCGTCACCAGCCACCCCCTCCTCTCAAAGGAAAAAAGGTGCATAAAAAGTCCTTTTCAGGACCAGTAAAAACAGTTCTGACTTCCAACGCTGAAGGAATTTCAAGAGCTAAGCAGGAACTACTCGCTGACGTAGTGGCCAAAATGACATCCGGCCCGAGTCCCTGGTATGAGACTGGTGGCTGAAAGGCTACATGGACAGTACGGGCGTGCGATATTTGTAAAGTCGGGCATCCCAGTCTGCTCTACCTATGTAGCTGTCCATAACAATATTGAAGTATTGACAATGCATCTTGATAACGACATTTCGATCACATCCATATTCAAACCAACCACCCAAGACTTCCATCTTACCCCTGATCTGGTTGGTCAGTGTAGAAACAGAATTTCTTCATTGGAGCTTTGAACTGTCATAATATTCATTGGGGCTACGAGGACACAGACGAGAATAGAGAGTTGCTGGAAAACTAGATGGACTCAAACAATCTCCAACTTATCCATCATCCAAAACTTCCACAGTCATTCAAGTGGTCGATGGACAAGCTTTGCAGCTTAAAGGTGCAAAGTTGCACCTTTTAGGGTGCAAACGGGCATTAAAGGGTGCAAACAAGAACACCCTTTTTCACCCTTTTCATGTAGGGTGCAAGATTGCACCCAAAAAGGTGCTGCCATTGTTGCATTTAGGGTGAAAACCTGAACCTTTTTTTCTAAGTGTGTATATATGTATATATACGTATAAAAGTGTGTGCCCCCCTATCTGCCGGCCCATGGTATATATGGCACTGATAATGTTCCCTGTTTGAATTTCATGGGGGATGGGGAGAAACCGGCCACTCCATGAGTACACCGGTGCATGAATTAATCAATGTGCGTACATAAACATGGATGAAAACATTCTGACCAACTCGAAATAAATGCCAGAAATTATGAGTCGCTATTGCTCAGTCTCACCGGTCATGCCGGTCGCACGTTAAATGTTAAACTAGTATTTTCATCCCTATTTCTCTCCCACATATTGTCAATGTTTGAAGCAACTGAATGTGTACATTCAGCACTTCTTCCTGGTCACTGGTGGAGTGGTGGTAGACACTGACCACAATCTATAGTTAATTATTCTGTCACTTTTGCATTTTTAAAATTTCATTTGAGTACAGTCGTTTCCTTGGGTGTACAAATAGATCCTTGTTTTATTTAATTAGTAAATGAATCGGTAATAAATGAGAAAGGAATAAAATGATGCAACATTTGAAAAGTCAGCAAATTGTAAATCTTTATTTAAATAGAACTTCCATGCTTTATAAGTGATGCACATAATATATACATTGCGTTTCTCGTTATAGCTCTTTAACGCCTGCCTGTCTACAGCTAAATGCCGTCATGAATTTCCATACATTTCCTCTCTTTTGAATGTCTTGTGAAAATTCTTCATCCACTGTTGCTTAGTTAATAAGGACAATAGTTATGTTCATACGTAGTACATAGCATCGATGCTATGTAAGTTTCAAAAATATTTCCAGTACGTTCAGACAGGCCGTGATCGACTTGCTTCTATCACCCACTCCTGACTATTCACCGCTCACCCGCTGCCAAAACAATAACTACTGCGCCACACAGAGTGACCCGAGTATAATTGGTATGCATGGTCAAACGCGCGGAAGTTTGTGTACATGGGTCATATGATGAGAAGCTTTTGTTTTGAATAATATTTTATTCGTCTTCATAAATCAACAAAATAACACAATAACAATTCATTTGTAATATCGATAATACAATCAAGTAGCAAAATTCATGTGTTATAATACTTAATTTTAAATAAACCTTGTACATGTCAAAATTAACTGAACTCCAATCTTATGCCAAAATAAAACACACGCATGCACACTATATTCTCTGGTAAGCACACGTAAATCAATATCTAAAGACCACATCATACTTTAGTTAAGGTCTGATTCTGAAAGAGCAGATTCTCAAGCTTTAAAATGATATATAACTCTGTGGATGTTCATAACTTAATGTACAAAGAGAAGAATGCACAGTCCCTCATAATGTGCTTCTTAATAAGGGTTTAAAGTCTATTGAAGCACTGTGACTTGCAAAGTGTTGTGCTAAGGTGACAAATGGGGGATTAGAACTCAATGACAATTTCTATGAATGGATTATCAGATTGTCCTAAAACTTGGCATACTACATAGACATATCCTGTTTATCATAGTGCACAAGTATCAATGCAAGAACTTACTCCGGGAGATTTATGGGAGATTAAAATGAGACAAGTATTCAGGGTCGTGAACAAGAAAAGTAATACAACAAAATCCAGAGAAGACCCACATAAGTCTGATAAAAAGCTGTCAAAAATACCACTTCTAGATTGTTTGGTGCCTCCACATTTTAGATTACTTAGAAAAAAGTATACTCTTTCAGGAAATACCCAAAACTAAAATTTGACCATGCATGCCAACCAAAACACATTGATTGAGCTCTAACTGAAAATCACACTGTGCGACTTTTGGGTGGTTTTGTGGTGCCTGGTCATATATAAAAAAGAAAAGATAAAAAGAAGGAACCCCCCAAAACACAAACAAACAACAAAACAACCCCCTTCCTTACCACACAGTATACACATTAGCCTACTTACCCCTATATACATCATATTACATTACAGTACCAGATGAAACAGACAGAATGATAATAGAAAAAAAGTAGGGAAGAGGGTACATCACATGAATACATATACATTGCATTATATTATAGCACCACATGAAACAGAATTACAATAGCAGCGAGTGAAGATAGCAGCTATTGCGCTCACATTACAAATAGTCACAAGCGCGGTGGGTGGTCTACCGCAAAGCGTCGATGCTATGTCGCTGGATCCTGAGATTTACTCCTGCTAAACTCGCTGCAAGAATAGTTTGGAAACTCGCTTCTATCTCGTGACTATCTGCGTTCAGACGGCGTTTGGTCTCGACACTATCTGGTCTTCACCAAAATAGCATCGACACCTCGATAGCATCGATGCTATCGCTCTACGTGTGAACGTACCTAGTGTCTACTATAAAACCAATGGGGTGTTGCAAGAAAGTTGCGATTGATTGCAAGTGGCAACTGATCGGTACTGACCAATCAAAATCATTGTTGCAAGCGCATCTTCTTGAATGGGCAGACCCTGAACCATTCAGAATGGTTGTTCTAATTTGCTTTACAATTTGCAATTGATTGCAACTTTCTTGCAAGACCCCATAAGTCTCTTCATAATTATCGTGCAAAATAGATAAGTACTTCGGATTGCGAGACCAGTGATTATAAGTTAATTATTGCCAGGCTTAGCTTTGCAGCATGAAATTTGTATACTTCATATACACAGGCGTAGCCAGGATTTTTCAGGGGGGGGGGGGGGGGGCAGACGTGAATGATCCAACCGCATATCCAGATTTTAGGGGGCGGTTGTGGGGCGCGTGAAGAGTGCGATATTGGTGATGAGCACGTGCTCCCCAGGGGTGGGTACCGGGAGGGGATTTTCCCCTCTCCCGCGGGAACCGGAAAAGCTCTTATGATTTACTGCAAATTTGAGAGAAAGATAACGGATCGTAATACTTTTTTAAGGCGGAAAGTTAAAGTTCGACGCCCTGGCTGCTTTTCAGTTATTTTGGACGCAATACTGCACTGTATGTAACAGGGGTGGGTGCAGGGAGGGGAGTTTCCCCCTTTCCACGCGAAGCGCGTAAGCTCTGAAGTTTTAGCAAATTTGAGAGAACAGCTGGTAGCAAACTATTTTGTTAGGCGGAAAGTTATACTTCGACGCAAGGACTGCTTTTAATTATTTGGACGTATGTTGCCGAAAAAACTGAGCCTACAGGCTAAGAAACAACTGCCAATCTTTGTGAACAGGAATGATAAGAACCCACGTGTGACTGATATTCTAAAATGGTAATTCGTAATTGAGATACCTCTAGTAGGGCACGGTATTGATACGTCTTATCATAATTCTCAAAATTCAATTGATAATACGTATTAATGAGTTGGATTAATGCTTAGTGAAAACACGGGTAAAGAGGTTGCGAAGGAATAAATACAAGGACTCACCATTCTTATAATGTTGACAGACTACAGCTATGATGAACAGAACGTTTGCCTTATGAGCTGATAACAATGACTTTAAAAGGAACATGGCGACTCTACGTCAATATGTTGCAGATGTTAATCACTGAAATAATAAATGTCGAAACTTTCATTTCATTTCAAAGTTGGAGCTATGCTTCCTCATTCTGGTGGTTACCTTTTAGTAAATATTGCACGTTTCATATCTGGCAGAAACAAATATCTATGAACAATGGAGGTAAAATGTAGTTATTCATGTTCAAGCAATAGCAAGTGACGTTTGCTTTTTATGCTAAGAAAGTAATCAACGAACCATGAAGACAATGGTGATGCTACTTTTGTGTTACTATACAGATCTAAACCCCCATTTCAAGTATTTCTCTCACAACTTCCCTTTTCCCATTGGTATCAAACAGTGATAGATGATCAAATTAATTCACTGCTCTAACAAAACTACAAATCACTGCAGAGGAAAGACATCTAAAAAGGATACACATTACCAAACTGATTCACAAAATAAGCAATGAAGTATTTGATAAATATAAATCTAAGTTTAAAACAAATACATTGTATCAGTAATGATTATTTCAAAAGGAATTTTCAAGGTACAAGCAGACTTTATTTTTGCAATATTTTGGCAGTCATTATGATCTTTATAGGTCTATTCAATACTTCAGTGTAAACACAAATATAGACTTATTCCTATTCTAACTGGGCTTTGAGTATGTTACGCATACTAGAAAATAAAGTAATGTTAAATGATAGTAAAACAGAAATTTTGCTTTTAATAATAACGGCACATCTAATCAGGTATCCAATCTTAATTTCTGTTGGGTATCTGACTTTTGACGAACATCTGAATATGAAGACACTAATAAACGCATGATTCCATGATTATAACCTTCGATGTATTGGACAATATTTTGATATAAACAAACTTTCATGCTTGCATCACTATATATAGTAGGTTAGATTACAATAATTATTGGACTCTGTGACCCTAAAATATGACGGCTTCTACCGAAAGGGTGGGTAGCGTCGTGTTGACTGGAACGCCACCCCCCCCCCCCCCGGGGTATTGCGAAAGGGTGCGTTTTCTTTTCTTAATAATGTTTGTTGTTATTATTATTATTATTATTATTATTATTATTATTTATCATTATTATGAGAAGGCATATCATTATTATTATGATCATTAATATTCTATTAGAAAAATTCCGCCACAGTAAACATGACAAATATGCGCTCTCCGAAAACATTCTTCCAGACGAGGAAACAAATCAAATTCTGTTTTATTGCATAACCCGAAATAAGTACAACAGAGGATATCCTCTTATAATGATAATCAGTTTTCTCAGACCCAAATGTAACTTCGAAAAAGTGCACATGAATGATATAACAAGGTTTAAGCAAACATAGCAAACACATTTTATAGTGCCGAAAATACCAGAACTGCGATGACAATTTCTTGACTGGCCTCGTGTGCCCACTACTTTGGTTGGCTATATTTCCTAGAGCCATCTTTCACGATAGTAATATGGAATTTGATAATCGGAATTAAGCGGAAAGGTGTTAAAATTGCCCTTAAAGAGGCATACATTTATGACACTTTTAATGATATATCTCAAAAAATTGTTCATCCTGAGGCAGGGGAATTTCAGAATGAAATAAAAATTATTTGCATTAAAACTGCACATTCACTTTCTGTGTTTGTCGATTTATGAATTTAACGCACATCGCCAACATTAAAATGTCAAAACATCTCTTCCCGTTTACTTTGGCGGCATCAGACATCGCTTGAAAGACTCAAGGTATTTTATTAATTCAGTTGTACATCCTTTATAATCTGCCAGGGTAGCGTTTCATCAAACGGTCATAAGTACAAGTTCGCCGACACCCCATTGAAACGCGTGTATTAAAATTAACACGCGTTTCAATGGGATGTCGGCAAACTTGTACTTATTACGGTTTGATGAAACGATGCCCAGGGGGCGTTTCATGAAAGGACTTGTCAGAAATTTTATCCCACAAATTTGCTCTCAGCCAATCAGATGCAAGGATTTCAGTAGCTTATAACAGTTGTCGGATAAAATATCCAACAACTTCCTTTCATGAAACGCTCCCCTGGTGTTTGCATTAATTATCGTTAGTTGAGACTCCATCTGTTTGAACCTCCTTGATTGCTCAAATAACTTGCAAGCTCTCTATTATGCCTTGTCAAACAGACGCAGATGGACAATGAGTGTGTTTACATATAATCCTGACAATATCATTTGCCTGCTTTTGAGAAAGCAATACAATTTTCACAATTTATAACTTATTATTGAAATAATCATTTGACACCAAATTGCACCCCAAGAAAGTAACAATACTCAAAATTGTACCATGTAAATTTTACCTGAATTAAATGCCATACATTGGAGTCATTAAGGTTATAATGCCAAAAAGGGGGTTTTCTCTACATCCAAAGTATTTTGACAGCCAAGCTTGGTATAGGTTGGTGTTCAAGGTGTTACACCCCCCTTCCTGATGGAAATTTTTGTAAGTTTTAATATTTTTGTAATGTATATACCTCTTCCTTCTGACAAAAATTTGGTCTATGGGCCTGAAGGGGAAAAAAATTTCCACAATTATTAGGGGCGGTCTTCCTCCTGACAAAGTTATGTTAGATGGGTTGAAATCGACCCGAATTTTGGGCCATTTTTTTTTCGGGGGGGGGGGGGGATGCCTCTGGGGGAGGGGGCCAAACCCGGCGGTTTTGTTTGAGCTGACAAGCTTTTTGTGAATGACATGAATGATCTAAGTAACTTTAAGGGGTTAAATATCATAATTATGTAAAAGGGGGGTGACTATTTCGGGACAGAAACTTGGCCTAATATCGATTGCAAATAATAGATAGCAGAGAAAAGGCTGGGCGGGAGGGGGTTGAAATAGAAAGATCGTCATAAGTAAGGAGTAAAGCGATGTGGGGGTGGCGAATTTGTTAAACCCCAGGCCAATATGGAATTATTATCATATGAATTTATGATTATCATAACCATGATCAGGTGGGAAATGTGTCTATCCTGTTCACAGACATTGAAAACATATAGGTTATAATACTCGATTTGCTATGCTCTTATTCGAATCGAGTTTGAAAGGAATTTTTTTCTCCTCGTCCTTATTTTTTTGAAACTTCTCTCTTCCCTCTTTCCTCCTCCTTCCCTATCCTCCTACTTCCCCCTTCTTCTCCCCCGTCTCCCTCAACACTAACCCCTCTCTTTCTTTTCCTTCTCCCTCGACCTCTTTCTCTCTTCTTCCACTCACTCTCTCTCTCCCTCTCACCCCCTGTCTCGATCACTTTTTCCTCCTCCTCCTCATTCTCCTGAAGTCGATTGAATTCATTATTTATCAAGAATTTTTATATAATTTTTCACCGTCCCTCATTTTAAGGATCATTACTCGCCTAGAAAGTTCATAATTCATAACTCAATGTCTTTTGATGACCTAAGTTTTATGGAAATATAGAAATGGTCACTAATGCGAAAATGGCAGCGGAACAAATGAACAAATTTTTCCTAATTTTTTGACAAGTTTTGTCGAGTACCTTTTCATTCGAAAATTCACTGGCACGCAAAAAAAAAAAAGAGAAAAAAAGAAAAAAAGACTGCACATTAGTTTGTGCGTGGGCATGTTTGTTTGTTTGTTTTTTGGGTGCGTTTTGGGGTTTTGTTTGTTTCTTGATGTAGTTGCTTTGTTTTGTTTGTTTGTTGATTTGTTTGTTTTTGTTGTTGTTTGTTTTTGTTTTTGTTTTTTGTTTTTTGTTTTGTTTGTTTTGTTTTGTTTTTTGTCTTGGGGGGGGGGGGGGGGGGGGTTACATTAGCTGCCGGATGTCCAAGGGGGGGGGGGGGGGTGCACATTTTCCTATTCATGGTCAATGTGTACTTATTGATTCCAGATGGGGTTTGGCGGTCATGGATCCGCCACAGCCGTTATCTACTGAATTTTCATGCATAAAAGGGTTAATACACTGAACACTTGGTTCCCATCTGCAATGGGGATCAATAACATCTCATGATTTTCGATACCTGCGAATTTTAGATATAAGTTCATAATGAATTCCATTTAGACGCACCAGTGGATTGATTATGTGCTTGGAAGGATATCATTTAATAAAATCACATGCAGGTGTTGACTTTGAAATGACCATAATAAATTATATCGGATTTTTTAAAATAGCATATTAACCATGTACCTGTGTGCCGAATGTGTTGTTTGTCTTTTTTTGCTGCGTATCTAAATTGCAGGCTCTGATAAATCTTGCATTTCGTATTGCTTTTCCATTAAACATGTTAAACCAACACTACTCTTCCTCTGTGAGCATTTGCTTCAAGAAATTGTCTAACTTTAACTTAATTTGTCTATTGATAATTTTCAAGTTTTCCTTCTTAAACCTGGCATATCATCCGTACCAGTACTATCTCCTTATGTTTTTCCAGCACAAACCTTAGCCTCATACATTGTCAAAGAAACTCATCTCATTCTTCTCAATGTTTGTTAATTTTACCTAGTTTTCTTACGCATATTCACTTCTAATATCAGAAATGAATCGTTTGTCCGATAAGCTGTCAATCCTATTAAAGATGAACTGCAAACAACAATTTATAGATCAACAAAGTGATGTTTAGTCTGTTGTATGTACATAAATGCAAAAATGACCAAGAACAATATTACAGAAATAATGTATATGTAATAAAAAACAATTGAGCATTATCATGATTATAAGTGCATTTAAAAATGGTGAACAAGACAAGTTTTTGCAAGTGATGTACGCATTCGACAGTACGTTAACATTAACTTTGCGGATTGCATCAAGCGCGTTTCAAGTAATGCTACAACCATACCTAGCTACCAGATACCAGATAATAGACCACTGACCAACAAATAAAGTGATTTGGTAACTTTGTAGAGGCTTGATAAAATATACGCTGCCTGGCCTTACATGCTATCAGTGTATACAATATGGTGTAAAAATGAAACCCAGTGGGGAAAAAGCACTTTGAAATCATCATAACCTTCACAAAAGTAAACATATGCCAGTGACCGGAAATGCCAGACTCATTTTTCCCATAGACTCAGTGTTAGACTAAAGCGTATGAGTCATAGATAAAGAGTATTCAGTCATAGATATTTTAATAATAGCATTATATATTTGAAAACCTTTCTATGCCTGGCTATTTGTTTATCTTTCTGAACATCATGATACATGACAGATATCAAAATTCAACAATTTATTAAATCAAGCCTCCACAAAGTTACCGAATCCCTTTAAGAAGTAGAAGTAGCTTAGATTCTCTGTTATTGAATTCCTTAAAATGATATAGATATGTAGTAATAAATAATTCTGCCCACGAACGGCAAACCTGATGAAACACAACAATATACAACAACATATATATATATATATATAACCCGTCTCCGTGGTCTAGTGGTTAAGGCATTGGCGTTCTAAGCCAACGACCCGGGTTCGATTCCCGGCGGAGACATTTTTTCAGCCTTTGCAAAAATTTCAAAAAGGGAGGACAGCTCTGGGGAACTTTGATTGAGCTACGCAACGTTATTCTCGCAATTTCTTTCACATTTGTATTTATTTCCACGAGATTTGCCAAAGCTGTTGTATATGTTATTTCCTTACAATAATGTTATTAAGAATAATTTATTCCAATGTATACATGTATTCAAAGCATTCGCTTGGATCCAGCTGAGGCACTAGCGGCTTGTCTTGTTCACAAACTCATCTGCCCCCGACAAGGGGAATTAATTAATAAGGCTGAGGATTTGTCAATCTGTCGGTCAATTGAATCTGGTGTCGCCGAAACCACTAACCAGTCTCCGTGGTCTAGTGGTTAAGGCATTGGCGTTCTAAGCCAACGACCCGGGTTCGATTCCCGGCGGAGACATTTTTTCAGCCTTTGCAAAAATTTCAAAAAGGGAAGACAGCTCTGGGGAACTTTGATTGAGCTACGCAACGTTATTCTCGCAATTTCTTTCACATATATATATATATATATATATATACATTTATATATATGTTTCTAAGCGCATGGAAAGGTAAAAGAATGGAAAGGAGAAACAAAAGAGGAAAGAACATAAATGAACAAGTACAAACAAAAACCATAAGATAGCGTTGAACACGGACATAATATACTAAAATAGCGTTCGTGTTCAACGCTATTTTAGTATATTACGTCCGAGTTCAACGCTATCTTCCGATTTTGCAGTACCAAGCATACAAAAACGTTTACAACAACAACTACTACTACTACTAACACTACTACTACTACTACTGCTACTACTACTACTAACACTACTACTATTACTACTACTAACACTACTACTACTACTATTACTAATACTACTACTACTAACACTACTACTACTACTACTACCAGGGGCGGATCCAGAATTTTGTAAAGGGGGTGGGGGGGGGGGGGGGGGCACACAAATGTAGGTTTGCCAACTTTTGGAAAAGGTAGACCCGTATTTTTTGGTCTTGCCAGCTCTCGATAAGTCACTCAAGGGGGGGGGGGGGGGGGGGGGAATGTTTTTTTAAATTTTTAATTATTTTATTTTCGCCAGACTTCCAAAATTGTGGGGGATTATGGGGATCCAGTTTCCCTCCATAATTCTCTGACAAGCAAAAAATAAAAAATAAAAAAGGGGGAGGGCACAATCCAAAAAGTGAGGGGTGGGCACAATGCATATTTTCGTCCGAAAGGGTGGGGGGGGGGGGAGCACGGGCCGTAAATGCCCCTGGATCCGCCACTGACTACTACTACTACTACTACTACTACTACTATACTTTTACTACTACTGCCACTACTACCACACTACTACTACAACAACAACAACTACTACTACTACTACTATTACTATTAATACTACTACAACAACTACTACAACAACAACTACTACTACTACTACTTCTACTACTCCTACTACTACTAATACTACTACTATTACTACTACATGTACTACATACTGCTGATACGATTGCCTAAATAGATAAGTTTCAAGGAGTGACTTGAATGAATCTATGTAGGCCTACATAGAAAAACATTTTACAGCTGCTGCTACTACTACTACAACTACTATTATTACTACTACAACTATTACTACTACTACTACTACTACTACATACTGCTGAAACGATTGCCTAAAGAGATAAGTTTTAAGGAGTGACTTAAATGAATGTATGGTGGAGACCTGTCGAATATAAATAGGAAGAAAAGGCACGATCGCCATAACAAGTAGGGGGAGATCCAGGTGAGCCACAAGGAGAGTTGATCCACCTCCTAGAACTCCCACTTGCATTCAAGAAAGAAAGTTCAAATGCCCTCTGTTGGTAATGTGTCACATACCTTCCTTTTCAGTTAAGGCAAAAAGTTGCATAACTGCTCTATAAACATGAGGTGAAGGAAGAACTCTAAATTGTTCCGAAAAGTGGATTTTAGAATTACAGGTTTCGACCCTTTCTATCATTTACATAGGAACAGTTACTTTTGTCGCAAGGTGGGAAACATGTAGCCTAAGCATTGCAGATTTATTGAAGAGGTTTTGATGGAATTTGATACAAATTTTTGAAGGGGGTCAATTCACATGTCAAAAAGGCCATCCATGGGGAGATGAGCCACTAATCATTAGAAGACTTGATCCATGGTTCAACTTTCCTCTGGTACACATTTAATGCCAATGCGTGAGATTACTACTTGAAAAAAAAAATGCTGTATTCAAGCGACTACAGAAACTGCACATCCCTTTTGTCCTAGGCTCTCATGATGGAAAATCTCATAGAATGGGAGTTAACAGATAATAACTACATTTGAATGACCTAATCGTAGGCCTATGTAGGCTACACGAAACGCAATGTAATATCAACCCATGCACATGCGCGAGATGTGCAATCAAGGACATCAATTTAAATACGTATTTGTTTATTAAGCGAGCTCGAAAAATCATGCATCAAAACATTATTATATTGTACATTTCATAGGAACATAACATCAACAGTAACCAACTATCTACCAACATGTATTTCAATCATTTTCGTTTTGGATTCCATGTGTTGCAAATACCTAGCATCAGAGAAACATTATTAGTTAATAAGTTCAATCTGGACCTTCCATTTGAAATATCCAGTCCGATTAAGTAAGCTATTACAACATCAAAACATTTTGACAGGACTTTGACAGCCTCACATTTCAAGGAGTAACATGTAGCTCCAGATCGCTAACAGTATAGCAGATAAAAAAGAAAAAATATACTTTCGGACTACATTCAATTTCCTACGTGTTTGAATGGTACATAACATCATATAACATGTTAGTATAACTATAGTTGAACAAGTACAACTATACAGGTGGGCTGTGGAACAATAATCAAATAAGAAGTATTTTGAATTTGTACTCAAAATATTCAATCCATGGAACAACCAGAGACTTTATAGTCACACTCATATTGTGTATATTTATGATTATAATAGTGCTTGATGGATTTTGAAGTTGAAGGTGAGTAGTTTGGTATTGTGTAGTATAGTTTGATTTAAATACACAATCTGATTATACGTGGATGGAATATTGTGGAAAAGAAAGAGAGAGAGAGAGAGAGAAAGATAGAAAGGGAGAATGCAACCCCTAGAACACTAATATTAGGAAACGAGAAGATGTCTTTAAAAAAAAATCTTTGATATCTTATACCTTTGTGATGATAATAATAATAAAGATGATATGATGATGATGATGATGATGATGGTAATCATCATGATAATGGTAATGATGATACTACTTACTACTGCTAGAAATCACCACCACCATCATCATCATAATTATACCGGTCATTAAGGATTTCTGCTATTTGCAACAGTATGATTGATGACAGAGATAACATTTTTTTTCTGGTGATAATCTACCACAGACTATGATTATATACATATTTATATAAAGAAATACATAGCCTATTTCATATGGCTACAAGTTGTAAACATATTGTTTAATGTGTCCGGTTTAGGCTTATTAAATTGATGTAGAATATAAGCCTCGAAAGGAGGAAATGACATGCAAAACAGCACATTTTCGCAAAAAAAACCCATGGGAAGTACTCTATCTGCAGTGGTTTGTGGTGTAATATAAATATTTATGTAAAGAAATGCATATTTAATATGGCTACAAACATATTGTAAATATGTGTCTGCTTGTTTAGACTAATTAATTTGATGTAGAATATAGCCACCACAGTTCAATAGATTTAGCAGCCTCGAAAGGAGGAAATGACATGCAAAACAGCACATTTTTCGCAAAAACCTTACATTTGCACATTCATCCGAGTTGTAAATATTGAATTTTCATGGATGAAATAATTTGTCATTTGTCACGGGAAGTACTCTATTTGCAGTCGTTTGTTGTGTATACTGTTGGTTAGATACGAACAATCAAACTTACAATTATGTCTGTAATGATGACGTATACAAAGTCCTATATATATTTTCAACACCTTTCTTTTTCCCGAAGTATTTTAGGTTATCCTTTTTATTGAATCTGTATTGGCGTTTGGTAAAACTGTGACAATAGGGCTGATGTTTTTAACTCTAATTTCAACAGTTAGAAATTTTGGCGAACAAGCAAGCAAAAAACTGATACTTTACTAAAGTGTAGTTAGAATGATGATTATACATGTAATAGATGATCTAAATAAGATATACCAAATCTTAAATGAACCCTCTCACTGCCTGAATATGGGGTAAAGGTTGACCGAAAAATTGTCAATTTAAAATCCCACGGATATAACCGCAAAGGAAACAAAAAAAATATCATCCTCTTTTTTTAAAGGGAAATCCGACCTTAATAGCAAGTTGATTTGAAAGAAAGAGGAAAAATCAGAGAAGCAGATTGGTGAAAGTTTGAAAGAAATCGGACAAGCAATAAGAAAGTTATGAATTTTTAAAAGTTGTAATCACTATACATTATGGGAATTTCAAATTGGCCGAATAGTTAATGTCACTGTGATGTAGCTGTGGACAACTCCCCCATGCGCTCCAACACACAAAATGACTTAAATGTCACTTTTTAAAAAATATATTACTTAGTAGGATTTTTTCTTTCATGAGAAACTACAACAATTTGCTATCCCCAATATATTTGAGTACTGCCCCGAGGGTAAAAGCGCCTCGAAGAAAACTGCAAATTAATGATATTTGTGTGTACGACAAACGGGAGAGTTGTCCACAAAAATGTCACAATCGACTCTGCAAATTGCCAATTTGAGATTCGCATAGATATAGTGATCTCATTTTTCAAACATCCATAACTTTCTTAGTCATTGTCCGATTTCTTTGAAACTTTCACCATCCTGTTTTTCTTATTTTTCTGCTTTCACACAAATCATCTTATTACCAAGGTTGGATTGCCATGTAAAGTATTTTTTGGTGGACTAACTTTATGTGCAGTGACCGTATCTGTATTTCCGCATATAGGTTGTGTATACAATGAAATTAAAGAAAAACTTTTAGCTTAATGCATTCCTGAAATGGCCATTAAATATATCATATTCAGTCCATCTGTTTTCTTCGTTAAATATTATAGCTTATAATTGAAGTCTGCTCTCATCTTATATACAGTGTGAGTCAATAAAAAGGATACCCATATTGAAGCCCCAATATTTGAAAAACCAAGTGAAATCGCTAAAATGTATTATAATGGTATGATAGTAGATGATGTCTTCTTTAATTTGATAGGTTACTCACCAAAATGCGATCATGGATGACTGAGCACTGGTTATTTTCAGAAAGTATGTCAGAATCGTATTTGCCTAAGTTTGGGCTGAATGGTGTTTGGAGTTGCTTTCATTATTTGTGAGTGCGTTCTATTTCAGCCAACCTTGGGTTGACCGTTCATTTCATTCAAATTTTGGGCAGAGGCTAATTTGACATGAATCAGGAAAATGTTGCTGCTCAGCTGTCCATAGTCGAATTTTATTCATCAAGATGTCAACTTTAAGGACACATTATAGGCTACAATATGAGTATCTCTGATTAAATCTATATGTACTGATTGCGACTATTTATCGTTGAATCTGTGTTTCATTTTTATTGACTCACACTGTATGTGGAGGGGGCATGTGTACTCGATATGGAGTTCGTGTACAATTCATATTAATTTTTGCGACCACTATGAATGTATGGATGTTGCCATTTAATTTGTTGAACTTTAGTGACCTTAACCCAAGGTCAAAAGTCAAAAGTTATTAACATTACCTATACGTCATTCAAAGTATGTTGAATTTGGTATCAAATTGTAGCAAACTCTATAAGGATTCATATATGTCCATGATGACACATGACATAGGTTTCCTCTTTAGACCTCTCAAATTTTGTAAATCCATATAAATTACAATACACTCAAAATATGCATGTTTAGTTAATTTCCTTTTTAATTAAACTTGCATCATGCCAAATGTGGTTATGTCATAACTTTCCATTGCAGAGATATAGTAAATGTCAGAATTGTATATAATGGCGCCTAGATGACGTCACGATGTATTGACTATGTTGAAAAAATGTCTGTGCTGAGACAATTACCATAATATTATCTACCATTGTACCAAATTTGAGTACATTTAAATAGGTAGTTTTGGAGATATTGTGCATACAAAAAAGTGGGGAGAAATAGAAATAATAATAATAACAAACAAAAAAAAAAAAAGAAAGAAAGAAAGAAAAATTCCTACAAAAATATAAGGTGGTCTGTACTTAAAGTACAGCCCACCTAATAATGTGTTGTTTTAATCAGTTTTTAGTGACTATTGATGTATTGCTTAACAGTAGAATCATATAGATGTTGAGTCATAATGAAGTGACACGCTGTTCTAAGTTAGACCTCTATAAGAAAATGGTTTTATTTCTTCAATGTTTAAATCTAAGGGTTCCATCTTATGTGTGCATTGTGGTGAAAGTTTTGATTTTTGTCATGTTGAGTAATTAAAAAATGACACTGGCTATCGCTCATAAAAAGAATTACATGAGTAATTATAGCTCATGCCATGGGATTGATTGTGCGGATGAATATGTTCCGTAATTATTCATTTGTTACAAATGCCCCAGCCCCAGCTATCCATCTATAAGTCAGCATAGATCAATGTATCAAAGATGTGTCTACAATTTGGAAAGCAGATCCACTTGCTGCCTGAAATAATTCATAGTTTACCATTAGTAAATGTCATTGTATTTCCATTTACGAAATCATGCATAATTATGGCGATTATACCAGCACTTTATACTAAGCAATGCATGCCAATCCACAAGCGAAACATGTCTTTCCCTACTCCCATTTACAAGGTGGCACAACTCTCCTCCCATGGGTAGCTCAACTCTCATTATGAGTATGCTCAACGCTCCTCACCCAGCGGCCGGGGAGGACTTGTGCCATTCGACAATTTTTTTTAAATGGACTACTACTTTAAAATGCAATTACCTTGAATATCATAACCCATATTGTATTATAACATGGGAGCTAAATTTCAAATGAGAAGAAGTTCTCCAACCCAAATGCAGGTTCGGGGAAACATGGCCCATTTATGAAAAAAGTGGCTCAACTCTCCTACTAGTACGGGTCCGTCCGGACATTTTTTTTCTGTCAGGACCTGCGCCACGGACAAGAGGGGGGGGGGGGGGGGCGCAATCGAGAAAATCGTCTATGGCCAAAATGAATACTTTTCTTCAAAGGGGGGGGGGGGCACGGGCCGGAAGTGCCCCCCCCCCTGGATCCGCCAATGATTTGCACACAGAGAAAACGCTGTTTAAAAATTCACAGTTGTTTACAATATGAACTGAACAGTACACTTGTTAAAAATTTGTTTGAACATTAAACAGGTTGTATACGTTTTAAACAACCTTTTAAACAACGTTTATTCAAACTACATGTACGATTTAATAGATTGTATGATTTAATATGAAACGATACTCATCATCATATCCATGCAATCCATGTGATTCAAATCTTAATAAATTATGTGACCAGGCACCATAAAACCACCAAAAAGTCGCACTGTGTGACTTTCAGTTAGAGCTCAATCAATGTGTTTTTGGTTGCATGGTCAAATTTTAGTTTTGGGTATTTCTTGAAAGAGTATACTTTTTTCTAAGTACCTGTAATCTAAACATTTGGAGGCACCAAACAATCTGAAAGTGGTATTTTTTGACAGTTTTTTATTAGACTTATGTGTGTTTTCTCTGGATTTTGTTGTATTACTTTTCTTTTTTACGACCCTGAATACTTGTCTCATTTTCATTTCCCATAAATTTTAAACGGAGTACGTTCTTGTGTTGATACTTGTGCACTATGATGAACAGCATATGACTAATTAATATGCCACGTTTTAGGACAATCTGATAATCCCTTCATAGAAATTTTCTTTGAGTTCTAATCCTCCTTTTGTCACCTTAGCACAACTCCTTACAAGTCAGAGTGCTTCAATAGTCTGCAAACTTTAAACCCTTATTTCTCAGAAGTAACATTATGAGGAACTCTGCATTCTTCTCTTTGTACAGTGGGTTTTAGGAACATCCAATGCTAATGAGTTATATATCATTTTTAAAGCTGAGACTCTGCTCTTTCAGAATCAGAACTTAACTAAAAATTCATATCTGGCGACTTTTGGGTGGTTTTGTAGTGCCCGGTCACATATGATAACAAAGTACAATAACTGCCAAACAATAGTGAGATAAAAAGCAAAATATTGGGTAAACATATGTACAAGTACGTCTTTACGATTGAATGAATAAATTGACGAATGAATCGACCGTCGGGCGTTACCCACATGCAAACTTTAAACCCTTATTTCTCAGAAGTAACATTATGAGGAACTCTGCATTCTTCTCTTTGTACAGTGGGTTTAGGAACATCCAATGCTAATGAGTTATATATCATTTTTAAAGCTGAGAATCTGCTCTTTCAGAATCAGAACTTAACTAAAAATTCATATCTGGCGACTTTTGGGTGGTTTTGTAGTGCCCGTCACATATGATAACAAAGTACAATAACTGCCAAACAATAGTGAGATAAAAAGCAAAATATTGGGTAAACATATGTACAAGTACGTCTTTACGATTGAATGAATAAATTGACGAATGAATCGACCGTCGGGGCGTTACCCACATGCCGTCACTTTCCTCAAGCTTCCAATTTATCATGGAAGGATTCGGGGGCGGGGAGGGAGGGGAGGGGGGGGGGCGGTCGAAGCAGAATTACTTCTACCCCACTGATGATCAATTTCTGGATATGCCGCTGTGTGAAAGTTCCATCTTATTAAGATTTTGACATCACGCTGGTGTAGGCGTGGTCTTCATTGTTTAGTTTGTCCTCCAGACGTTTCATACTTCATAGACGTTTACAGGTTGCGACTCAAAGGTTGGATTCTCATATGTTGGCTGTTCATCAATAGTCTTTGGATCGGTTCTTGACGTGGGAGGTTGTGCTTCTGCCCTTCGCCTTTTGCTGAAAAAAGGAGATGTATACGATGACGCCAAAACATTACGTTGACAATAGTTACGTTCATACGGGACTTGTGGTTTCGAAACTTTAAGTTAGCGAAACTTAAAGTTAACGAAACCACGACTCCCTAACCGCAATGAGGGTTAACATGAGCCCTAAACAACGAGCTCACTACAAGCGGAGCGATCGTCGTGGTTAACCCAGGAAGCAGATAATACCGATTTGTAATTAAATATCATAATTGATAGGATTGAAGTAAATTGAATATATCATAAAGAAATGTGAGAAAATTACAATGCCCCGACCGGGATTTCAACCCAGGACCCTGGATTACATGACCAGTGCTCTACCAACTGAGCTATACGGGCTCCCGTCGAAGCAAAGTAACAATCTCACATATAGCCCCTCTCTTTCCATCGAGCGTAGGGGGTACATCCAGACTTTAGAGGGAAGACCTGTCTCATTGGTAGGCCATTATAGCGTACGATGGAATGGTATGGATGTACCCCCTACGCTCGATGGAAGAGAGGGGCTATATGTGAGATTGTTACTTTGCTTCGACGGGAGCCCGGATAGCTCAGTTGGTAGAGCACTGGTCATGTAATCCAGGGTCCCGGGTTCGAATCCCAGTCGGGGCATTGTAATTTTCTCACATTTTTTTATGATAATACCGATTGTGTGTACAGTTCACACAGATCCTGTGTTCATAAAAGCCAGTTCGGGGTTAGCGCATGTACAAATGACCCCAAATATCCACAGATATTTAGACATGGAGGTCCCTTTATGTGCACTTCAGAAAAATAACTCTGGGAGTGATAGAGGTGCCTCATGAATAGCTTTTGTTTCCCCCTTTAAAAAGAATACTTCCACCTGGATATCATGGAATGCACCATTAGTGCATAATTGAATAATGATTACATGACATTCATGAGCACATATCGAATATTAGTGTCAGTGGTTTTAGAATTTGGTACAGATGACCTTTATCTGCTCATGCTCAGATTGCATCCCCGAAGTGGCTTATTTGCACGAAGCGTATGACCAGTGAGGCAAAAGCTAACTACAAGCTTGCGAAACTTAAAGTAGAACACTCAAGAAAATCACAAATATGGCAATTAATGTATCACTAGAAATTGGGAAGCTTACAGATGGCAATCGTATAAGTTTTATGTCAACTGCGTATATGATGATTATAAAAACAACATAAATAAAAGCTCTTCTCAGCATGTGGAATATCCGAGGATTCGCCAGAAATATAGCGATGTTTTGATGTCGTCATACGAGGGATCGATCCTGCTTAAGCAGACGACGTCCTATAATGAATGAACGTAATTGCAATGCAATTATTTATCAAATTATAAAGAGTTTGGTACATTTAAACATGACCTTATTTCACACCATTCGAAAAGGGAAAGTGAACTGATTCTGATAACTAAAACCGTTTGATTGTAAATACACAGGAGAAGGGTCAATGATCAATGAAATAAACCCCATTTTCAAATTGAAAAGCCCTGCGAATAATAGCTGGATGGTATTCGTTCCCTCTTGAAACGCCGAACATGCCGCGGTGCAAGCAGCTGAAAATACAATGGCGTCTTATTTTGTTTACAAGTGACTGATTCCTTTATTTTTTTAACGCTGCATTTTTCATCAAAATAATACCATACACGAAGTTAAGAGTGAGGCAACAGACTAACATTAAGACTGACGCTAGTCAAGTAAGAGAAATAAGTGAAGAGGAGATGACAAAACAGGCACTGAAAAATGTGTATAATGTTATGGGACATCGTCTGCTTAGACAGGACTCGCCCCTCTTGTGTCGTCACACATCTCAGCAGCGTTCAAGGAGCTTTTCAGCTGCTATATCGGGGGCTGTATTTTACCGTTTTATAATTGATAATAATCATTAATTCAAATGTTTCCAAGCTTTAAATTTGGATAACCTTGTTTAAATTTATGCCATCTATGCAATAATAAGTATTAAGCCAATATTTAAAATCATCAGTGTTCTACTTTAAAGTTTATTATACGTTCATATGGAACGAGACTTCGACGGAGGACCCCCCACTGCTCGTGGTTAAGGCCTTAACCACGAACTCGCTTGTGGCTCTACGAGCAATTTTAAAGTTTCGAAACCACGAGTCCGTTCATACTGGCTGAAACTACAAGATAACTACAAGCTAACTTAAAGTTTTGAAACTACAAGCGAAACTTAAAGTTTAGCTCCCATCGTGTGAACGTAACTAATATATACAGGGTTTAGATTAGGACTGCTCCGATTCCTCTAAGTTCTATACTTTGACATGCCCATTGGTCCATAATGGATAGAATTAGTCAGAAAGGCTATCACTTCATTATTCATTTTACAGCTCTTTACAGCGTTAACCTATACAAAGTTGACAAAAAGATCACGGAATAATTTGTAAAGATACCATTCAATTAAGAAATTGTTAGTATATTTAAGCATAATGCTGGGGAGTGAGGAAAAACAAAGAGAGAGAGAGAGAGAAAGAGAGAGAGAGGGAAAGGTGGAGTGCGAGGGTGAGTGTGCGCGCGGACGCGCGTGTGGAGCGGGTGTGTGGTAGAGAGAGAGAGAGAGAGAGAAGGGGAGAGTTTGTGTCTGGGCGAGAGAGAGAGAGCGAGAAAGGCTGGAGAGGTGTAGCAGAGGAGTGGCGAGAGGCAATTGATTTGAAAGTAATAATACAATGCTAAATCTACTGGAGTTTACTTCGACCAATTACATGTGTTAAATACCTTCACAAAAATCAAATCGATCTACTGTGTATGTTGACTTACCGTATGAAAATCCGAATGATGATGATTACAGCACAAATAAGCAGAGTAATGCCAAACAAAGCCCAAGGCACAATAGAAGACGTGACTCCTAGGAAAGAGAACAAACATCATTAATTGCTTACAGAAAGAGCATACGTCAGCTTCATGCCCAGAATGTTCTGTTTGTGGACCTTTATCTCGCCTTAGTAAAAAGGAAATAAAGGAAATAAAGGGGAAAAAAAGAAAAGAAAAGGATTTCCAATATAGAAAGACAATTCAAATAAAGAAATCCATTAATTACAATCATCCTTCTGTGAAACCACCTCTCCATTTTCCCGGCGATCAAACAATCTTATACATCTTAGTTTGACCAATATGAACAATAAACTTAACATACTTGTTTGTGTTTGATAAGACATCCCCATTGATGATTCGCTTCTGGGACCCTCTGCATCTTTGTTCCACAGCGTCGTAAAAACAATGTACTGAGAGCCAGGTATCAGCGAGTCAAGATAGTAACTTCCAGTAGAATTAAAGGGAAGTTGTACCGAACCTCGCGATGAAACATCGGACGTTGATGAGAAGTAGATTGAAATGTTGGTGAAACCACTGCGACAGTTTGCATTAGCACTGTCAGACGTTGGAGGCTGTGAAAAGTGGAAAAAGGTTATCATAATAGGAGCGTTTCATGACAAAACATACGCATACTAATCAGGTTACCCCTGGATAGAAATCCTCAAACAAACATAACCGGACAAATGCCCTTGGAAAACTTTCCCTCGAAAATTACCCACTAGGACAATTACCCTTGAAAACTTCCTCCAGATAACTATTCCATTAGAATTACCCAAAGTAGTTTCAGACATAGCGGATAATTCCCGGGGATAGTTGTCCTCGGGCAGTTATCCTTTTGAGTTGTCCGAGGTTTATGGAGGTATTTGTTCTAGGGGGTAGTTGTGTAGGAGTAGGTGTTGCGAGGTACCTGTCCTACGGGTAGTGGTCCTGGGAGTTGTTCAAGAGGTAGTCGTTCTATAACAGAAAACAATTATAAATGATTTTCCACTGTGAGAAAAGATCTGATCCTACAAAAAGTTGGAGATGACAAGTCGTTGTTGAAAGACTTGTTAAAATGATATCCATTTATGCATTCTCATAAATTAAGGAAAAGGGGCTCTTCTAAAACCAAGCCAATGGATCTTTTGTCTCGCTTCCTATGTTAGTCTCTGTCCGCTAGCGCGCGCGTGTGTGTCGCACATGTGTTTGTGTGTATGTGTGTGGGGGGGGGGGGAGGGGAGCAACCGTCCCGAGGTACCCTAAGATCGATCTCCTGATCTTACCTGCCATGTAATAAGAAGCTGTTCAGAAGATGGCACTTGATGTACAGTCACATATGAAAGAACACCACTAGGGGCTAATGATGCATTGAAAAGAGAAAACATGTAAATGGAATATACTTTACTTATCAGAATGTCATAAGTAACCCGGGGCTATTATTTCTAAAACATTTACATCAACATTCACACAACACATGAAATAACTTAGTGGGGGGGGGGGGGGGGGGTCATTCTCGGGGTATAAATAGGATCCGATAATCAAAGTATGTCTTTCCGATCGGGGTATTTGCCCCCTTCCCCTTTCCGAGGATTAATCCACGCTCTTATACCGACATTCTTATTATCTTGAGGGTTTGTCAAGAAAACTAGCACTCGGACACGGAGTACCATCATGTAAGACTAACCCTTGGGTACCAGGGTAGTTGTCCAGAGGTTGGGTGGTTGTGGATCAGAATGTTTCAAGAGGGGCGTCGAAATGTGAAAGGGTATTCTGATATAGTGACTGAGATCAATTAGGCACACTTATTTCAGGGGGCGGCCGATTTTTCCCCTCTGTTGATCCACCTATGGGTAGTTATCCAGGGTTTGTAGTGGAGGAGACATTGCCCAATAGCTGAAGCTATTTACAAGTACGTACTTACACAAGCACGCCGTACTAGCATTGATGTTCTTCAGAGGACCTTCTCCTCCATCGCCTTCCCTGACTGCAGAAACACCTAGCAGGTAGTCACTATCGGGAGACAAACCTCCAATCATTTCAGTGATATCCAAATAGTTCTGTCTGTCAAGACGGATCCATGCCGAGAAATCTTGGACTGCTTCCTTGTAGTATACATTGTATCTAATGAGTGGAGGATCACCAATATCTACCCCAGCCATCCATCGGTCCCAGGACAGTGTTATAGAAGTTTCAGTAGTCTCTTGGATGAAGGGCGGCTTCGTCAGTCGTGGTAAAACTTGGTTGAGGAGTAACCGGAGAAGATGTAGACAAGTCTGGTTAGTTATTCATCATTCATGTTGATATTGAATAGCATCAACCAATAAACATCGATACTGCCACATACGATTTTAAGCAAATGTTTATTGTTGGGTCCGCTCGCTATTCATAGAAAACACGCGTTATGAATAGCGGTCCTTATGAATAGTTATGAATAGTTATGAATAGTGGTCCTTATGAATGGAGGTTCTTAAGAATATCGAGGTAATTTGACTATGGTTTGCTCGCTATTCATACAAAACCGCTATTCATTTTGTCACGCATTATGGATTAGCAGTCCTTATGAATAAGTGGTCCTTACGAATAGCGGTCCTTATGACTAGCGAGATTACCCCGATTATTATCATGCTGGGCATATTATTTCATTTTATTTCTGGTCAACCATTACAATTGAGAAAAAAATGCAAACAAGATTCTTTCTGTGGGCCATACATTCACAAAATATAGGCCTACTTTAAAAACGAAGATGATAAGTGAACGAATGAAACATTGTAGTCCATGTACACCACAAAATTAACCTAAAACTGTACTCACTGTCCAGGTCAGCATGAATCTCTGCACTTCTGTAACTATTGACGTCATAGATGATGCAGACAAACAGATCTGCCGGTGTTACGTAATCAACTTGAAAGAAATCAGTATTAAAAGATCCATGCTGGATGTTTCCGATATTAGTGATGCCCGTATCAAAGAACTTTTCGGAGCTTTCAGTTACCCGGTAAAGGACCACAACCGATGGTGCTAAAGATGAAACCTCTCCACCATCTCTTCGGCAGGAGAACTGGAAATTCGGTTGGCCTTCATTCTTCGGTGTATTTTCGACTACAACGTTACCTTTTCAAAAACATGCAGTACAATACGTAATATGGACATCTAGAGAACAAATGAACAATTATAGCACTATATACACAATCAAGGATCGCTCTTTTTATAAATTGGTTAATAATGCTAAGAACACACATTATTGGTTCGTGATGAACGTAAAAGTAAAAATTATTATCTTTATACAGTGATAGATTCAACCTAGTGATATAATTTATTTCAAATTTGTATAGTACAATGAGCCTATAACGAAAATTCATCGCAGATCACATACCTGAACAATTCTGACCAAACCTTCCAACTACGCATTCTGTTAAAGAAAATTGACAAGTAAAATAACGATTACGAAAAGAACATATTTTCCTATCTACATCGCTGTTCTTACCATGACCATTACTACAGGCTTACATCATGTTTTCTTCATTGAAAATTTAAAATTAAGTTATGGGATTCATCTTATTAAGAAATATATGTTATGTGGCTTTTTAAACAGCAATGGAACCAAGATTGGCTTGTGATCCTATTTCTCTATCAGAAGATTATGATTTATTCCATATCAAACCTAATTTCATATCAGTTGTGATAATATGAATTGTGTGAAAATCGAGGTACTCATTAATAACTATTGAGACCAATCGTAATTCTCCATCACTGGTCTGCCTTTGTTTACTTGTTACGAATCTACACTGCATTGTTAACGTGGAATAATGCTTGGAAAATGCGATTGCCGGTACCCATATCGTGTCCCTACTAAGGTTCAATCAAAATATCAAGGATTAAACTTTAAGATATCAAATAAAATAAAACACTATCTGGATTATTTTTTTAAGAGAATGAATTTTTCGACAGTTTTCACGAAAAGCATAAAAAGAGTAAAGTGCGTGTATAAAAATTAGGCCAATGTTTCTTTTAAAAAACTTGAAATATAATCTGTATGTTAAAATTGTCCGTAGTGGTTCTGAAAGTGGTCCTTATAAGTGGTTCTAAAAGGTTTATAGACGTTTAAATCACATTGTTTTACTTGATTAAAAGAGTGAAATAATTATTTTATTTGGGTTAAATTAAATTTAGATTCTATTCAATCTTACCCTGACAGCTACTCCCAGTCCATCCTGGTTGGCATTCCATGGAGCTCCCTGTACATACTCCAGTAAATCGATCACACTCTCCTGAAACACACCGACATGTCTCTGTACAGCTTGCTCCAAATTCACCATTATCACATTCTATTAGAAAATGATAGAGAGAGAGAGAGAGAGATAGATGGAAACGTTTTTAATTTCATGTTATGAATTCAAAAGAGAATGTGTCATAAAATTATTAACTGCACTGCATTTTTATATTTTTTCAACCCTCTGTTCTGGTACGGTTTAATATCATACCTCTATTAAACAATCATGGTGATTATTTCATTAACATGTTAACGTTCTAACCAAAAAAAAACATGAAATCAAATCAAAGAATTGAAGACGAAAACCTGTAGCATTTACACCTTGAAAGTTTTTCTATAATATGTAGTCCTTTTCATGTATGAAGAGTAATTTATTTCCCCTCACATTTGTCATATCGCATGCATTATTATTATACTAAAATCAAAGCGCCGATTATCGTTAGGTTTTGGTATTGGAATATAAAGATTGAACTTAGAATTAAAGACTCGAAAGTGTATTAGTTAATACAACATTTGAATAAAGCTTTTCTACAACAGCTATAACTCTGGGAGTAAAATGCCTAAAAATTTGTTTACAAACAGCTATACCTGTTGTGCAATTTATTCCTTTATATCCTGGTGCACAAGAACATCCATATGGATCTGGAAGGCACATCTGAACTCCTCTACAAGCTGCATCGTCATCAACTGATGTATTACATCTGTATTCACATGATTTTCCGAATCGGTTTCCACCGCAACCTATATGATAAAAGAAAACCAGAAAAAAATGTTTGAACAGATTATGTTTCCGAGAACCAATGTTAAACGATATCACGTGCATTGCTTGTTTTTCATCTCAATACTTGATCCCCATCATTTTTAGAGTCGCATATTCTTGTACTTGCCTTTATGTGTATCTCTCATCTTTTTTTTCCCGCCCTTCACTTTCCTTGGACGTTCTTTTGAAAAAAAAAAATATTGACATTTTGTCAAAGAAATTTAATGATAAATACGGATAGAGTACGGACCGATATGGTATGTTTTGCCCATTTTCAAAAACAATTCTTCGGGTATTGATTACATTATAGCTAGAATGACTAACCGGAAGGTTACCATGCCCTCGTAAAGCAGATTGGCCAAATGATACCTCAATCTCAGACTTAATTGAAAATGAGATCAACAAAAATTTCCTCCCTGAAGCTAGAAATTAATCCCATGAAAATATTTGATTTTGACTATTTTCTCGCATGCTCACATCACAAACATGACTACCTTTTTCGCATGTTTCTCCCTTGAATCCTGGAGCACAGATACATAGTCCTGTTTCATCATCACAGATTCCTCCATTGTAACAAGAAGAACAGGTCAGAATACAGCCTGAAGATGAATTATATCGACCCATCGGACATTCTAGAGAGAGAAATATATACTTGCTTAATATTTATCACCTATTCACTTGTTTTCTGTGAGAATCTGGTGTGTTCGTCTACATATCTAAACATGCATGTAGCAAGTTGATTATATAAGCAGAGTAAAAAAATGCCCTTTTTAAAGTGCCCCTTTTACTCCTGATCAGTGCCCCATTTCTCTTTCTAATAGTATTATTTTCCTTTTTGATAAGTGCCCCTTTTGTCTTCTGATAAGTGCCCTACTACCTTTCTCATTACGGTATGAGAGCGAGGGCCTTAGAGTGGTTCAAGAGCTACCTTACCGGAAGAAAGCAATTCACATGTATTAACAATACCAAATCTTCAATTAAAACCTTTAAATGCGATGTTCCGCAGGGTTCTCTTTTAGGTTCGCTCCTTTTTATTTTATACATTAATGATTATAAAAGATCTTCCAATAGCTTATCATTTATACTATTTGCCGACGACTCGAATATTTTCCTATCGGAACGTAATCCTCAAACTCTCCTCAATAGAATAAATTCTGAATTAGTTTATGTACAAGTTTGGATAAGAGCAAACAAATTATCCTTAAATATCAATAAAACACATTATATGATATTTAGTAATTCTATTGATTCTCATCCAGGCTCCATATGTATTAATGGAAAGGATCTTTACAGGGTTCAACATACTAAGTTTCTTAATTGATGATAGACTATCATGGAAATTTCGTATTGACTATTTGTGCAGACTGGTATCAAGAAGTTTTGGCGTGATTAACAAATTAAAAAATATCTTTCCATCTCAAATATTATCATCCCTTTACACGACACTTATTTATCCCTACCTAACATACGGAATCTTAGTGTGGGGTAACTCCTCTAAGATTATCAATAATAGAATATAAATTTTGCAAAAAACGAACCCTAAGAATAATACATAATGTTCACCTTCGTTCTCACACTGATATTTTATTCTTCAATAACAAAATTCTAAAAATAGATCTCTATAATTGACATTTAGGAATTTTCATGTTTCAGTTATCACAGAATACCTTGCCCTCCCCTCTCATTTCCATTTTTACAAGAAATTATTATTACTCGTATCCCACCAGACATTCAAACCATTATCATTCCCTGCTTTTACCGACATCTCTTCCTCAGAAAACTAGTCTTTACTGGACCCAAGTACTGGAACGAAATTTACCCATCTCTTAAATTGATTCCTAGGCTTCCTCCTTAAAAAAGCAACAAACAAATGATTCTAATATCGTACACTTGATTCTTTTTCCTACGATCTCAACCAAATTTCCGTCTTCTTCCTATCAATCAAGTACACGTTCTAATAATCCACTATCCAACTTAAATAGTGTGACACGTGGAACCCTCTGTCTTTATCAATGCATTTTGTATTATCCTTTCTTCCTTCTTTCTTCTCTTATGCTCTCTCCTCTCTCTCCGATTTTCGCATTTTCTTCATTCCCCCCTTTAGTAGCCTTGTTGTCTTTTCCCCTCTATTTGATATTTCTATTTCTATATATTTTTTTCAAGGCAATGTGCAATACTCCATACTTTGGATATACTAATTCATTCTGATTTTATAACTTTCAAAATGTACTTAATCATCGAGGGACTATGTTTGACATGCACTGCTTCTTTTAGTTCCCCATTCCTCATGTTTTCTTCCTATCTCTTGTATAAACATGTCAGGTTTCGTACATGTACTTTATATTTATTGCCAACTTATTTCAGTTGTATATTGCTTTTATGTTATTATTGTAATGTTCTGTTTTTTCGGAGACATGAGAAATTTAAAAAAACATTTAAAAAAAACACGCTTGAACTACCTATATATATTTTGATATTTTGTACCTATATACTCCGATGTCGCTCACAAACTGTGCCCTAAAGTCCACAAAGGAGCCATATAGGCCTACCTAGCTCCAAATAATCAGAGAGGCTTCATGATAATAGATTCCCGTACTGATATCAGTTGAGCAAGGGGCAGGAGGGGCACAATTCCCTAAGTTATACAAGAATGAGCAGTGCCCCTAAATCATAACAGGAATGAGGGCAATTCTTTTTATTTTTTTTTCAAAGCTCGCTGACTGCGCTCGCTCGCATTTACCCTTGTCTTCTTATCGTATTAGGAAAATCGCTGCTATTCAAAATATCTTCAAAGTAATTCGTTCGCTCGCAAATGAATAATCAGACCATTGTACTCAACTGCAAAGTATTTTTTTAAAATCTAGAACTATGTGAAGACATGAACAATAATGTGTCGAAAATGATCATCGGCAGTCTATTAATCAGAATGTAGCGGTATACTAATGTCTCAAAGTGGCATTTTCCGCCTTGCTTTCACCCTTTGTAGGTGCCCTATTCTTTCCCCAAAGTGCCCCATTTTTTTGGTGCCCCCCACTTTGAAAGACGTTCCGCCCCCCCCCCCCCCTGAGAATATTAGAGAAACAAGTGAGTCAACGTTAAGAAAGAAAATGTGTCTATTATCCAAACAAGCTGTTTGTCAAAATTCAAAATAAAACGCAATTAATTTTCAAATTATAATCTAAATTTAATTTACTCACTGTAAGATGGCGCTGTTCAAGTCCTACCAGGTTAATGTCACTTTAAAATTCACATACAGTTTTATAAATGTCTTATTATTAATGTTGAATTGCCATATTTTTCCTTGGAAACATTTCCCTCGGCAATAAGGTATTACATATAGTTTTTTCCTTTCATATTCTTTTTGTCAGATGTAACGTGTAGGTTTGAATTCATCTCTATTCCAAACGTGAACACAGTTTGAACACCTCGTTTTTTTCAGGGCACATACTGCAAACCTACCTCTGATAATGAGTCTCATAAGTCCACCTCTGGCCTGGCCTCTAGTGGCACTTACATGGATTTCATATATGCCCTCTTGTGATGCTTGGATGGGAGTAGTGATTGTATACGCAATGTCTGGAGTACTTAAGAAATAATCTTCACGGACCATTGTGCCATTAAAGCGCCACAGGTTGTCTATTTGACCAGATTGATAGATCCGGTCGAATTGAACGGAGACATTGACTTCTCCTGCAGTCACGGTTTGTGTGAATCTCCCTCCAGATGGAATGAAATATGCTGCAAAGAGAAAATGATGGCTTCCTTTAAAGAGACATATTGTATTACTTAGAGTAAAGAGGGCTGGATCGTCATAAATGTTGATGTTGTTAGATTAGTTTTAGCAGGTTTTATTACCTTTTAATTTTGAACATTTCCCCGTAAATCAATTATGGTGAGGCTTAAATGATTTTCAGGTTACATCAGGCATACATTTACATGAATTTGCGTAATTTGAGGGAGATTTATGGCCAGCACTCGGGACAAAGCGTCCGGTTCCCTTTGTATTCTGACAAGTCCGACTGGGTACGTTGAACAGACTTCTCAGCTGGCACAACATTGCGAAAACCTAGGCGTCACCAATCCCAACAAAGACGGTGTGATATCGTCATATTTGGTTCACTGGGATTCTCTCCTTTTCGAATATTAAAGTGATTGGGTAACTTTGTGGAGGATTGATAAAATCTGAGCTTTCTGGCCTTACATATTATCAGTGTATGTAATATGGTGTAAAAATGAAGCCCATGTGGAAAAAAGCACTTCAAAATCATCATGTGCTTCACAAAAGTAAACATATGCAAGTGACCGGAAAATGCCAGACTCATTTTCCCCATTGACTCAGTGTTAGACTAAAGCGTATGGCCATACGCTTTCGTAAATGGGAGTATTCAGTCGCAGATATCTTAATAATAGCATTATATATTTGAAAACCTTTCTATGCCTGGCTATTTATTTATCATTCTGAACATCATTATACAAGACAGATATCAATATTCAACAATTTATTAAATCAAGCATCCACAAAGTTACTCAATGCCTTTAAAGGAACAAATAAAGGAAAATGCATATAGCACGGAGCAGTGCCCCCGCCCACATCGATTTGCGATAAAACGAGGAAAGGAGAGAAAGATAGAGGGAAGGGAAAAGCAACGTGGAATGACATGAACCTCTTTAACCACCTACGACTTGACAGCGGCTCAAGTATGTTGTCTGTGAGGTTTTTCCCCCTTCTTCTTATAAAGGATTTAATAGCACTTTATACAGAACTTTACAGCCATGTAAACTGTATATTAGTTTTTCCTATCAGTCACAAGAGCGTCACCATGACGGCAGTCGATGCCTAGGCAACTTGACTTTATCATGTTTATAGAAAGAAATGTTTATACTTACCGTCAGATCTCAGAAATATGGTTGGTACAACAATTCTCATTCCATCTACTGAATACGCACAATAAAAAACACCATATGATTCTGTTCTTGGCTGAATCGTGTTCCACTCTGTTCTATAGATTGTTGATGGTGGGTCTCCGATCATGATCATCTGTGGATTTGGTGGAGGTTGTTGTTGATAATTCCCCGGATAATTCACGATGTCAATATATCTTCCTGTGGTGACAACTGTATTTGGATTGTTCGGTTCTATGTAGCATTCGAAGAAGGGATTACCACTCTCTGTGCTCGTGAACCCTCGGCTGATCGTGGTTAGGTAGATTGCATCAACTGCAATAATTGAGGAAGAAGTATACGATGATAGTGGAAGGAAAAAAGGAAAAAGGAACTAGAACCCCACTCCCATCTTGCCACTATTTGACATTCTGCAGGAGTCGATTGTATTCTGAAAATTGTGTTATCTTTTGTGTTAAGGAAAACTGTGTTAATTGTCATAACAAATTGAAATTTCGCGCAATAAACACTAATCACAGCGGGCACAGCCATCTTTGCGCAATCATTAACCAATGACTTGTCCTGATTTTGATTTGTTATGACAATTAACATCGTTTTACTAACACAAAAGATAACACAGTTTTCAGAATAGGGGATGTTTCACAAAGAGTTAAGTTTGACTTAAAATCATGCGTAAGTGCCAATGCGCACACGGTATTAAACGCGTAATCTCATTGGTGGATTACCCAATATCGCGCGTCCCCTGCGCATGATCTGACCAATGCGGTGATGTGTCATATACCGCACTCAGCTAAGAATATAAGTGCGACTTTAAGTCAAACTTAACTCTTTGTGAAACACCCATCAATGAGCAATTCTCAAAAGGACTGTCTGGATAGTTCGTCCGAGAACGGTAATTTGTAGCCAAACTCATTATCCGACATTTTTGACCAGGGCTTATTTTCGTCAAAGACTTAGAATGTGGGCTTGAAAAGTGTTTAGGTGAGGTTGAGGGTTGAGGATTTCAAATGCTGGCATTTTCTTAAGTTCGATTGCCAAGCCTCCTCTCAAATTTTTCTTCAGGATCTATTTATTTCGAGCCTCATTATTTTATAAAGATGTATTATAAATAGGGTTTTTAAGTCTTAGAAATTTGAAAATACAAAGTATTCTTGCTCTTCAAGCATGTCTTCATAGGCTTTATCATGATTTCTTAACATTTTGCGTCACCAGCCACCCCCTCCTCTCAAAGGAAAAAAGGTGCATAAAAAGTCCTTTTCAGGACCAGTAAAAACAGTTCTGACTTCCAACGCTGAAGGAATTTCAAGAGCTAAGCAGGAACTACTCGCTGACGTAGTGGCCAAAATGACATCCGGCCCCGAGTCCCTGGTATGAGACTGGTGGCTGAAAGGCTACATGGACAGTACGGGCGTGCGATATTTGTAAAGTCGGGCATCCCAGTCTGCTCTACCTATGTAGCTGTCCATAACAATATTGAAGTATTGACAATGCATCTTGATAACGACATTTCGATCACATCCATATTCAAACCAACCACCCAAGACTTCCATCTTACCCCTGATCTGGTTGGTCAGTGTAGAAACAGAATTTCTTCATTGGAGCTTTGAACTGTCATAATATTCATTGGGGCTACGAGGACACAGACGAGAATAGAGAGTTGCTGGAAAACTAGATGGACTCAAACAATCTCCAACTTATCCATCATCCAAAACTTCCACAGTCATTCAAGTGGTCGATGGACAAGCTTTGCAGCTTAAAGGTGCAAAGTTGCACCTTTTAGGGTGCAAACGGGCATTAAAGGGTGCAAACAAGAACACCCTTTTTCACCCTTTTCATGTAGGGTGCAAGATTGCACCCAAAAAGGTGCTGCCATTGTTGCATTTAGGGTGAAAACCTGAACCTTTTTTTCTAAGTGTGTATATATGTATATATACGTATAAAAGTGTGTGCCCCCCTATCTGCCGGCCCATGGTATATATGGCACTGATAATGTTCCCTGTTTGAATTTCATGGGGGATGGGGAGAAACCGGCCACTCCATGAGTACACCGGTGCATGAATTAATCAATGTGCGTACATAAACATGGATGAAAACATTCTGACCAACTCGAAATAAATGCCAGAAATTATGAGTCGCTATTGCTCAGTCTCACCGGTCATGCCGGTCGCACGTTAAATGTTAAACTAGTATTTTCATCCCTATTTCTCTCCCACATATTGTCAATGTTTGAAGCAACTGAATGTGTACATTCAGCACTTCTTCCTGGTCACTGGTGGAGTGGTGGTAGACACTGACCACAATCTATAGTTAATTATTCTGTCACTTTTGCATTTTTAAAATTTCATTTGAGTACAGTCGTTTCCTTGGGTGTACAAATAGATCCTTGTTTTATTTAATTAGTAAATGAATCGGTAATAAATGAGAAAGGAATAAAATGATGCAACATTTGAAAAGTCAGCAAATTGTAAATCTTTATTTAAATAGAACTTCCATGCTTTATAAGTGATGCACATAATATATACATTGCGTTTCTCGTTATAGCTCTTTAACGCCTGCCTGTCTACAGCTAAATGCCGTCATGAATTTCCATACATTTCCTCTCTTTTGAATGTCTTGTGAAAATTCTTCATCCACTGTTGCTTAGTTAATAAGGACAATAGTTATGTTCATACGTAGTACATAGCATCGATGCTATGTAAGTTTCAAAAATATTTCCAGTACGTTCAGACAGGCCGTGATCGACTTGCTTCTATCACCCACTCCTGACTATTCACCGCTCACCCGCTGCCAAAACAATAACTACTGCGCCACACAGAGTGACCCGAGTATAATTGGTATGCATGGTCAATCGCGCGGAAGTTTGTGTACATGGGTCATATGATGAGAAGCTTTTGTTTTGAATAATATTTTATTCGTCTTCATAAATCAACAAAATAACACAATAACAATTCATTTGTAATATCGATAATACAATCAAGTAGCAAAATTCATGTGTTATAATACTTAATTTTAAATAAACCTTGTACATGTCAAAATTAACTGAACTCCAATCTTATGCCAAAATAAAACACACGCATGCACACTATATTCTCTGGTAAGCACACGTAAATCAATATCTAAAGACCACATCATACTTTAGTTAAGGTCTGATTCTGAAAGAGCAGATTCTCAAGCTTTAAAATGATATATAACTCTGTGGATGTTCATAACTTAATGTACAAAGAGAAGAATGCACAGTCCCTCATAATGTGCTTCTTAATAAGGGTTTAAAGTCTATTGAAGCACTGTGACTTGCAAAGTGTTGTGCTAAGGTGACAAATGGGGGATTAGAACTCAATGACAATTTCTATGAATGGATTATCAGATTGTCCTAAAACTTGGCATACTACATAGACATATCCTGTTTATCATAGTGCACAAGTATCAATGCAAGAACTTACTCCGGGAGATTTATGGGAGATTAAAATGAGACAAGTATTCAGGGTCGTGAACAAGAAAAGTAATACAACAAAATCCAGAGAAGACCCACATAAGTCTGATAAAAAGCTGTCAAAAATACCACTTCTAGATTGTTTGGTGCCTCCACATTTTAGATTACTTAGAAAAAAGTATACTCTTTCAGGAAATACCCAAAACTAAAATTTGACCATGCATGCCAACCAAAACACATTGATTGAGCTCTAACTGAAAATCACACTGTGCGACTTTTGGGTGGTTTTGTGGTGCCTGGTCATATATAAAAAAGAAAAGATAAAAAGAAGGAACCCCCCAAAACACAAACAAACAACAAAACAACCCCCTTCCTTACCACACAGTATACACATTAGCCTACTTACCCCTATATACATCATATTACATTACAGTACCAGATGAAACAGACAGAATGATAATAGAAAAAAAGTAGGGAAGAGGGTACATCACATGAATACATATACATTGCATTATATTATAGCACCACATGAAACAGAATTACAATAGCAGCGAGTGAAGATAGCAGCTATTGCGCTCACATTACAAATAGTCACAAGCGCGGTGGGTGGTCTACCGCAAAGCGTCGATGCTATGTCGCTGGATCCTGAGATTTACTCCTGCTAAACTCGCTGCAAGAATAGTTTGGAAACTCGCTTCTATCTCGTGACTATCTGCGTTCAGACGGCGTTTGGTCTCGACACTATCTGGTCTTCACCAAAATAGCATCGACACCTCGATAGCATCGATGCTATCGCTCTACGTGTGAACGTACCTAGTGTCTACTATAAAACCAATGGGGTGTTGCAAGAAAGTTGCGATTGATTGCAAGTGGCAACTGATCGGTACTGACCAATCAAAATCATTGTTGCAAGCGCATCTTCTTGAATGGGCAGACCCTGAACCATTCAGAATGGTTGTTCTAATTTGCTTTACAATTTGCAATTGATTGCAACTTTCTTGCAAGACCCCATAAGTCTCTTCATAATTATCGTGCAAAATAGATAAGTACTTCGGATTGCGAGACCAGTGATTATAAGTTAATTATTGCCAGGCTTAGCTTTGCAGCATGAAATTTGTATACTTCATATACACAGGCGTAGCCAGGATTTTTCAGGGGGGGGGGGGCCAGACGTGAATGATCCAACCGCATATCCAGATTTTAGGGGGCGGTTGTGGGGCGCGTGAAGAGTGCGATATTGGTGATGAGCACGTGCTCCCCAGGGGTGGGTACCGGGAGGGGATTTTCCCCTCTCCCGCGGGAACCGGAAAAGCTCTTATGATTTACTGCAAATTTGAGAGAAAGATAACGGATCGTAATACTTTTTTAAGGCGGAAAGTTAAAGTTCGACGCCCTGGCTGCTTTTCAGTTATTTTGGACGCAATACTGCACTGTATGTAACAGGGGTGGGTGCAGGGAGGGGAGTTTCCCCCTTTCCACGCGAAGCGCGTAAGCTCTGAAGTTTTAGCAAATTTGAGAGAACAGCTGGTAGCAAACTATTTTGTTAGGCGGAAAGTTATACTTCGACGCAAGGACTGCTTTTAATTATTTGGACGTATGTTGCCGAAAAAACTGAGCCTACAGGCTAAGAAACAACTGCCAATCTTTGTGAACAGGAATGATAAGAACCCACGTGTGACTGATATTCTAAAATGGTAATTCGTAATTGAGATACCTCTAGTAGGGCACGGTATTGATACGTCTTATCATAATTCTCAAAATTCAATTGATAATACGTATTAATGAGTTGGATTAATGCTTAGTGAAAACACGGGTAAAGAGGTTGCGAAGGAATAAATACAAGGACTCACCATTCTTATAATGTTGACAGACTACAGCTATGATGAACAGAACGTTTGCCTTATGAGCTGATAACAATGACTTTAAAAGGAACATGGCGACTCTACGTCAATATGTTGCAGATGTTAATTACTGAAATAATAAATGTCGAAACTTTCATTTCATTTCAAAGTTGGAGCTATGCTTCCTCATTCTGGTGGTTACCTTTTAGTAAATATTGCACGTTTCATATCTGGCAGAAACAAATATCTATGAACAATGGAGGTAAAATGTAGTTATTCATGTTCAAGCAATAGCAAGTGACGTTTGCTTTTTATGCTAAGAAAGTAATCAACGAACCATGAAGACAATGGTGATGCTACTTTTGTGTTACTATACAGATCTAAACCCCCATTTCAAGTATTTCTCTCACAACTTCCCTTTTCCCATTGGTATCAAACAGTGATAGATGATCAAATTAATTCACTGCTCTAACAAAACTACAAATCACTGCAGAGGAAAGACATCTAAAAAGGATACACATTACCAAACTGATTCACAAAATAAGCAATGAAGTATTTGATAAATATAAATCTAAGTTTAAAACAAATACATTGTATCAGTAATGATTATTTCAAAAGGAATTTTCAAGGTACAAGCAGACTTTATTTTTGCAATATTTTGGCAGTCATTATGATCTTTATAGGTCTATTCAATACTTCAGTGTAAACACAAATATAGACTTATTCCTATTCTAACTGGGCTTTGAGTATGTTACGCATACTAGAAAATAAAGTAATGTTAAATGATAGTAAAACAGAAATTTTGCTTTTAATAATAACGGCACATCTAATCAGGTATCCAATCTTAATTTCTGTTGGGTATCTGACTGATGTTCCGCCATAAATCTCGGAGAGCATTTTGACGAACATCTGAATATGAAGACACTAATAAACGCATGATTCCATGATTATAACCTTCGATGTATTGGACAATATTTTGATATAAACAAACTTTCATGCTTGCATCACTATATATAGTAGGTTAGATTACAATAATTATTGGACTCTGTGACCCTAAAATATGACGGCTTCTACCGAAAGGGTGGGTAGCGTCGTGTTGACTGGAACGCCACCCCCCCCCCCCCGGGGTATTGCGAAAGGGTGCGTTTTCTTTTCTTAATAATGTTTGTTGTTATTATTATTATTATTATTATTATTATTATTATTTATCATTATTATCAGAAGGCATATCATTATTATTATGATCATTAATATTCTATTAGAAAAATTCCGCCACAGTAAACATGACAAATATGCGCTCTCCGAAAACATTCTTCCAGACGAGGAAACAAATCAAATTCTGTTTTATTGCATAACCCGAAATAAGTACAACAGAGGATATCCTCTTATAATGATAATCAGTTTTCTCAGACCCAAATGTAACTTCGAAAAAGTGCACATGAATGATATAACAAGGTTTAAGCGAACGTAGCAAACACATTTTATAGTGGCGAAAATACCAGAACTGCGATGACAATTTCTTGACTGGCCTCGTGTGCCCACTACTTTGGTTGGCTATATTTCCTAGAGTCATCTTTCACGATAGTAATATGAAATTTGATAATCGGAATTAAGCGGAAAGGTGTTAAAATTGCCCTTAAAGAGGCATACATTTATGACACTTTTAATGATATATCTCAAAAAATTGTTCATCCTGAGGCAGGGGAATTTCAGAATGAAATAAAAATTATTTGCATTAAAACTGCACATTCACTTTCTGTGTTTGTCGATTTATGAATTTAACGCACATCGCCAACATTAAAATGTCAAAACATCTCTTCCCGTTTACTTTGGCGGCATCAGACATCGCTTGAAAGACTCAAGGCATTTTATTAATTCAGTTGTACATCCTTTATAATCTGCCAGGGCATCGTTTCATCAAACGGTCATAAGTACAAGTTCGCCGACACCCCATTGAAACGCGTGTATTAAAATTAACACGCGTTTCAATGGGATGTCGGCAAACTTGTACTTATTACGGTTTGATGAAACGATGCCCAGGGGGCGTTTCATGAAAGGACTTGTCAGAAATTTTATCCCACAAATTTGCTCTCAGCCAATCAGATGCAAGGATTTCAGTAGCTTATAACCGTTGTCGGATAAAATATCCAACAACTTCCTTTCATGAAACGCTCCCCTGGTGTTTGCATTAATTATCGTTAGTTGAGACTCCATCTGTTTGAACCTCCTTGATTGCTCAAATAACTTGCAAGCTCTCTATTATGCCTTGTCAAACAGACGCAGATGGACAATGAGTGTGTTTACATATAATCCTGACAATATCATTTGCCTGCTTTTGAGAAAGCAATACAATTTTCACAATTTATAACTTATTATTGAAATAATCATTTGACACCAAATTGCACCCCAAGAAAGTAACAATACTCAAAATTGTACCATGTAAATTTTACCTGAATTAAATGCCATACATTGGAGTCATTAAGGTTATAATGCCAAAAAGGGGGTTTTCTCTACATCCAAAGTATTTTGACAGCCAAGCTTGGTATAGTATGGGTATGAGCACTGGGGTTGTGGGTTTTGTCAATTACTTTATCACCTTGCATCACAAAGGGTGTACTGACTTGTTTGGCCACCCTTTCAGAATCAATGAAGTATTCACTGAGTTGTTTTCACAGTACAGTGATTATATGCCATCACATACGTTGTAGACTAACTACTCTACATGATGTCAAAGTTTCACCTCTCTAGCTTTGTCCCTTTAGAAGATAGAATAAAATGACTGTCAAAATGTTAGGGGTGTACTCACTTTTTTTACATACTGTATATATATATATATATATATATATATATATATATATATATATTACCCGTCTCCGTGGTCTAGTGGTTAAGGCATTGGCGTTCTAAGCCAACGACCCGGGTTCGATTCCCGGCGGAGACATTTTTTCAGCCTTTGCAAAAATTTCAAAAAGGGAAGACAGCTCTGGGGAACTTTGATTGAGCTACGCAACGTTATTCTCGCAATTTCTTTCACATATATATATATATATATATATATATACATTTATATATATGTTTCTAAGCGCATGGAAAGGTAAAAGAATGGAAAGGAGAAACAAAAGAGGAAAGAACATAAATGAACAAGTACAAACAAAAACCATAAGATAGCGTTGAACACGGACATAATATACTAAAATAGCGTTCGTGTTCAACGCTATTTTAGTATATTACGTCCGTGTTCAACGCTATCTTCCGATTTTGCAGTACCAAGCATACAAAAACGTTTACAACAACAACTACTACTACTACTACTACTAACACTACTACTACTACTAACACTACTACTATTACTACTACTAACACTACTACTACTACTATTACTAATACTACTACTACTAACACTACTACTACTACTACTACCAGGGGCGGATCCAGAATTTTGTAAAGGGGGTGGGGGGGGGGGGGGGCACACAAATGTAGGTTTGCCAACTTTTGGAAAAGGTAGACCCGTATTTTTTGGTCTTGCCAGCTCTCGATAAGTCACTCAAGGGGGGGGGGGAATGTTTTTTTTTAATTTTTAATTATTTTATTTTCGCCAGACTTCCAAAATTGTGGGGGATTATGGGGATCCAGTTTCCCTCCATAATTCTCTGACAAGCAAAAAATAAAAAATAAAAAAGGGGGAGGGCACAATCCAAAAAGTGAGGGGTGGGCACAATGCATATTTTCGTCCGAAAGGGTGGGGGGGGGGGGAGCACGGGCCGTAAATGCCCCCTGGATCCGCCACTGACTACTACTACTACTACTACTACTACTACTACTATACTTTTACTACTACTGCCACTACTACCACACTACTACTACAACAACAACAACTACTACTACTACTACTATTACTATTAATACTACTACAACAACTACTACAACAACAACTACTACTACTACTACTTCTACTACTCCTACTACTACTAATACTACTACTATTACTACTACATGTACTACATACTGCTGATACGATTGCCTAAATAGATAAGTTTCAAGGAGTGACTTGAATGAATCTATGTAGGCCTACATAGAAAAACATTTTACAGCTGCTGCTACTACTACTACAACTACTATTATTACTACTACAACTATTACTACTACTACTACTACTACTACATACTGCTGAAACGATTGCCTAAAGAGATAAGTTTTAAGGAGTGACTTAAATGAATGTATGGTGGAGACCTGTCGAATATAAATAGGAAGATTGTTTCAGAGTTTGGGGGCAAGATAAGAAAAGGCACGATCGCCATAACAAGTAGGGGGAGATCCAGGTGAGCCACAAGGAGAGTTGATCCACCTCCTAGAACTCCCACTTGCATTCAAGAAAGAAAGTTCAAATGCCCTCTGTTGGTAATGTGTCACATACCTTCCTTTTCAGTTAAGGCAAAAAGTTGCATAACTGCTCTATAAACATGAGGTGAAGGAAGAACTCTAAATTGTTCCGAAAAGTGGATTTTAGAATTACAGGTTCGACCCTTTCTATCATTTACATAGGAACAGTTACTTTTGTCGCAAGGTGGGAAACATGTAGCCTAAGCATTGCAGATTTATTGAAGAGGTTTTGATGGAATTTGATACAAATTTTTGAAGGGGGTCAATTCACATGTCAAAAAGGCCATCCATGGGGAGATGAGCCACTAATCATTAGAAGACTTGATCCATGGTTCAACTTTCCTCTGGTACACATTTAATGCCAATGCGTGAGATTACTACTTGAAAAAAAAAATGCTGTATTCAAGCGACTACAGAAACTGCACATCCCTTTTGTCCTAGGCTCTCATGATGGAAAATCTCATAGAATGGGAGTTAACAGATAATGACTACATTTGAATGACCTAATCGTAGGCCTATGTAGGCTACACGAAACGCAATGTAATATCAACCCATGCACATGCGCGAGATGTGCAATCAAGGACATCAATTTAAATAGGTATTTGTTTATTAAGCGAGCTCGAAAAATCATGCATCAAAACATTATTATATTGTACATTTCATAGGAACATAACATCAACAGTAACCAACTATCTACCAACATGTATTTCAATCATTTTCGTTTTGGATTCCATGTGTTGCAAATACCTAGCATCAGAGAAACATTATTAGTTAATAAGTTCAATCTGGACCTTCCATTTGAAATATCCAGTCCGATTAAGTAAGCTATTACAACATCAAAACATTTTGACAGGACTTTGACAGCCTCACATTTCAAGGAGTAACATGTAGCTCCAGATCGCTAACAGTATAGCAGATAAAAAAGAAAAAATATACTTTCGGACTACATTCAATTTCCTACGTGTTTGAATGGTACATAACATCATATAACATGTTAGTATAACTATAGTTGAACAAGTACAACTATACAGGTGGGCTGTGGAACAATAATCAAATAAGAAGTATTTTGAATTTGTACTCAAAATATTCAATCCATGGAACAACCAGAGACTTTATAGTCACACTCATATTGTGTATATTTATGATTATAATAGTGCTTGATGGATTTTGAAGTTGAAGGTGAGTAGTTTGGTATTGTGTAGTATAGTTTGATTTAAATACACAATCTGATTATACGTGGATGGAATATTGTGGAAAAGAAAGAGAGAGAGAGAGAGAGAGAGAGAAAGAGAGAAAGGGAGAATGCAACCCCTAGAACACTAATATTAGGAAACGAGAAGATGTCTTTAAAAAAAAATCTTTGATATATTATACCTTTGTGATGATAATAATAATAAAGATGATATGATGATGATGATGATGATGATGGTAATCATCATGATAATGGTAATGATGATACTACTTACTACTGCTAGAAATCACCACCACCATCATCATCATAATTATACCGGTCATTAAGGATTTCTGCTATTTGCAACAGTATGATTGATGACAGAGATAACATTTTTTTTCTGGTGATAATCTACCACAGACTATGATTATATACATATTTATATAAAGAAATACATAGCCTATTTCATATGGCTACAAGTTGTAAACATATTGTTTAATGTGTCCGGTTTAGGCTTATTAAATTGATGTAGAATATAAGCCTCGAAAGGAGGAAATGACATGCAAAACAGCACATTTTCGCAAAAAAAACCCATGGGAAGTACTCTATCTGCAGTGGTTTGTGGTGTAATATAAATATTTATGTAAAGAAATACATATTTAATATGGCTACAAACATATTGTAAATATGTCTCTGCTTGTTTAGACTAATTAATGTGATGTAGAATATAACCACGACGGTTCAATAGTAGCCTCGAAAGGAGGAAATGACATGCAAAACAGCACATTTTTCGCAAAAACCTTACATTTTCACATTGATCCGAGTTGTAAATATTGAATCTTCATGGATGGAATAATTTGTCATTTGTCACGGGAAGTACTCTATTTGCAGTCGTTTGTTGTGTATACTGTTGGTTAGATACGAACAATCAAAATTACAATTATGTCTGTAATGATGACGTATACAAAGTCGTATATATATTTTCAACACCTTTCTTTTTCCCGAAGTATTTTAGGTTATCCTTTTTATAGAATCTGTATTGGCGTTTGGTAAAACTGTGACAATAGGGCTGATGTTTTAAACTCTAATTTCAACAGTTAGAAATTTTGGCGAACAAGCAAGCAAAAAAACTGATACTTTACTAAAGTGTAGTTAGAATGATTATTATACATAATAGATGATCTAAATAAGATATACCAAATCTTAAATGAACCCTCTCACTGCCTGAATATGGGGTGAAGGTTGACCGAAAAATTGTCAATTCAAAATCCCACGGATATAACCGCAAAGGAAACAAAAAAAAGTATTTTTTGGTGGACTAACTTTATGTGCAGTGACCGTATCTGTATTTCCGCATATAGGTTGTGTATACAATGAAATAAAAAGAAAAACTTTTAGCTTAATGCAGTCCTGTAAATGGCCATTAAATTCAGTCCATCTGTTTTCTTCGTTAAATATTATAGCTTATAATTGAATTCTGCTCTCATCTTATATACAGTGTGAGTCAATAAAAAGAATACCCATATTCAAGCCCCAATATTTGAAAAACCAAGTGAAATCGCTAAAATGTATTATAATGGTATGATAGTAGATGATGTCTTCTTTAATTTGATAGGCTGCTCACCAAAATGCGATCATGGATGAATGAGCACTGGCCGTTTCCAAAAAGTACCTCAGAATCGTCTTTGCCCAAGTTTAAGCTGAATGGTGTTCGGGAGTTACTTTCATTATTTGTGAGTGCGTTCTATTTCAGCCAACCTTGGGTTGACCGTTCATTTCATTCAAATTTTGGGCAGAGGCTAATTTGACATGAATCAGGAAAATGTTACTGCTCAGCTGTCCATATTCGAATTTTATTGATCAAGGTGTCAACTTTAAGGACACATTATAGGCTACAATATGAGTATCTCTGATTAAATCTATATGTACTGATTGCGACTATATTTATCGTTGGATCTGTGTTTCATTTTTATTGACTCACCTGTATGTGGAGGGGCATGTGTACTCGATATGGAGTTCGTGTACAATTCATATTAATTCATATTAAATTATTAATGAATGTATGGATGTTGCCATTTAATTTGTTGAACTTTAGTGACCTTAACCCAAGGTCAAAAGTCAAAGGTCATTAACATTACCTATACGTCATTCAAAGTATGTTGAATTTGGTATCAAATTGTAGCAAACTCTATAAGGAATTATATATGTCCATGATGATACATGACATAGGTTTCCTCTTTAGACCTCTCAAATTTTGTAAATCCATATAAATTACAATACACTCAAAATATGCATGTTTAGTTAATTTCCTTTTTAATTAAACTTCCATCATGCCAAATGTGGTTATGTCATAACTTTCCATTGCAGAGATATAGTAAATGTCAGAATTGTACAAAATGGCGCCTAGATGACGTCACGATGTATTGACTATGTTGAAAAAATTTCTGTGCTGAGACAATTACCATAATATTATCTACGAATGTACCAAATTTGAGTACATTTAAATAGGTAGTTTTGGAGATATTGTGCATACAAAAAAGTGGGTAGAAATAGAAATAATAATAACAATAAACAAAAACAAAAAAAGAAAGAAAGAAAGAAAAATTCGTACAAAAATATAAGGTGGTCTGTAGTTGAAGTACAGCCCACCTAATAATGTGTTGTTTTAATCAGTGTTTTAGTGACTATTGATGTATTGCTTAATGTTTATACAGTAGAATCTTATAGATGTTGAGTCATAATGAAGTGAAATGAGGTTCTAAGTTAGACCTCTATAAGAAAATGATTTTATTTCTTCAATGTTTAAATCTAAGGGTTCCATCTTATGTGTGAATTGTGGTGAAAGTTTTGATTTTTTTCATGTTGAGTAATTAAAAAATGAAACTGGCTATCGCTGATAAAAAGAATTACATGAGTAATTATAATTCATGACATGGGATTGATTGCGCGGATGAATATGTTCCGTAATTATTCATTTGTTACAAATGCCCCAGCTATCCATCTATAAGTCAGCATAGATTAATGTATCAAAGATTCGTCTACAATTTGGAAAACAGATCCACTTGCTGCCTGATATAATTCATAGTTTACCATTAGTAAATATCATTGTATTTCCATTTACGAAATCATGCATAATTATGGCGATTATACCAGCACTTTATACGAGGCAATGCAGGCCAATGCACACAAGCGAAACATGTCTTTCCCTACTCCCATTTACAAGGTGGCACAACTCTCCCATGGGTGGCTCAGCTCTCATTATGAGTATGCTCAACTCTCCTCACCATGCGGGAGACTTGTGCCATTCGCCATATTTTTTTTAACGGACTACTACTTTAAAATGCAATTACCTTGATTATATAACTAACATTGTATTATAACATGGGAGCTAAATTTCAAATGAAAAGAAGTTCTCCAACCCACAATGCAGGTTCGTGGAAACATGGCCCATTATGAAAAAAAGTGGCTTAATTCTGCTGGATCTCCACTACTGTTACGGGGTCCGTCAGGACCTGCGCCACGGACAAGAGAGGGCAGTATTTGAGTGTCAAGAGGCCCCGTTTTGAACACTTCGAGAGACCAACTATAAGACTTGTATTTTCTCAAAGATTCACCCTATTTTTATTTCAGCAAAAGAAAAGTATGTCAATGCTGAATATCAAATCTGACTGACGAGACTCGAACTCAAGTCATCTACATGACAAGCGCATTGTAGATCTAAATACGCCACACCAGCAACTGAAAGTTAGGTTCGTTCGTTTTATTATATCCCTACAATTTGTTTTTCATGAATATTCATGCACACTAGTCTTGACGGAATAAACCGTATTATCACTTCATTTGGCGCTCAAATACTGCCCTCCCTCGTCTGTGGCGCAAGTCCTGACATGTAACAAAATAGCGTCCGGGAGGCGTGTTTACGTTTTAGAACCAAGCCTAGGCAGATTTCGCATTTTTCATACTAATACGGTTTATTCCGTCAAGACTAATCTGCATGAATATTCATGAAAACGAATTATAGCGATATAATAAAACGAGCAAGGGCATCGAGCAGCTGTTGTGTGTGGCGCAATCGGATAATCCAGTCCTCTCTTGGTGAAAGAACCACGAGTTCGAACCTCGGCAGAGGTTTATATAACGAAATTTTCTTTAGCTTATTAGGGTTAGGGTTAGGGTTAGGGTTTGCTTATTTAAAAATAAGGTGACTGAGTAAGAAAATACAAGTCCGATACAAGAAAATACAAGTCCGATACTTGTAGTCTGTTTCAAAGTCTTCAAAAAGGGGTTTTGCCTAGGCTTGGTTGTAAAAAAGAAAGGCGCTTCCGGGAGATAGCTGGAGTTTGGCAGTGGTGCATGCGGAACGGAGACATCTAGATACATATGCTGAAAGGAGCCAAGTGTTTATACATGCATACAAATAAGCCTTGCCAAACCTACATATTTTACTGCTTATATGAATACTGTGTACACATATCTAGTCGTAATTTCTTAGTGATAATGATACAGTGTTTTTTGTATAGCGACTAATGAACAATTCTCTTTGTAGAGTGTAACAGATGAAATACAAATGTACTAATGGCATACATAATACTGTACATTATACATTTGCACACAGAGAAAACGCTGTTTAAAATTTCAGTTGTTTACAATATGAACTGAACAAACCGTTGTACAGTTCATATTGTAAAAAAAAATTGTTTGAACATTAAACAGGTTGTATAAATTTAAACAACCTTTTAAACAAGGTTTATTAAAACTACATGTACGATTCAATAAATTGTATGATTTAATATGAAAGATACTTATCATCATATCCATGCAGTCTATATGATTCAAATCTTAATATGATAAGAAAGTACAATAACTGCTAAACAATAGTGAGATAAAAAGCAAAATATTGGGTAAACATATACAAGTACGTCTTTAGGATTGAATGAATGACTCGACCGTCGGGGCGTTACGCACATGCCGTCACTTTCCACAAGCTTCCAATTTATCACGGGTGGATTCTGAGGGGGGGGGGGGGGGGTCGAAGCAGAATAACTTCTACCCCACTGGTGATCCGTTTCTGGATATGCCGCTGTGTGAAAGTTCCTCCTTATTAAGATTTTGACATCACGCTGGTGTAGGCGTGGTCTTCATTGTTTAATAGTCCTCCAGACGTTTCATACTCTCATAGGCGTGTACAGATTGCGACTCAAAGGTTGGATTCTCATAGGTTGGCTGACGTGGTTCTTGACGTGGGAGGTTGTGCTTCTGCCCTTTTGCTGAAAAAAAGGAGATGTATACAATGACGCCCTAACATTAATTCATCGCGTTGACAATAGCTACGTTCACACGGGACATAAAGTTGACGAAACCACGACTCCCTAACCGCAACGACTTGCAAGTACGGCGGGTTGTGACCTAGGCTTAAATGGTTTATTGATTTGATTTGATTTATTGTTTCACATTCCACACAATAACAGTTTTCATATAAAAGTTCAACAAGATAAGGCATAATGACAAAAAAACAACAATGGTAGTAAGAGATAAGCAATACCGTGAAATATGAGGAACCTATTAAAAAGCAAAGCTTGTATAACATAGGTTCCCAGGCAAGATACCAATGATAATATAAAACTTCTAACGCAATGAAGAGAGACGAACTTAGGAAAATTAATGATACGCATAAGGGTCAAAACAACGGATGGGTGTCACCCGACCCCCTTCGATTTTCTTTAAACTCGCACCAAATGTTCCCCCAAGTGTCTGACGGAAAACTCCAAAATATTTTGCCCTAAGGGCAAACGGTTGCAAAGATATGGCCCGCCTAGCAACCAGTGCGCAGATAAAGCAATAAGGCTAATTAGATTCATGCATTTTTGATTGACAACTGTAGCCGAAATTCTTCACACAGAGAGCTCATTGTCTGGATATTGCGAGAACTTTATGCCCTTTACAAAAAAAAATAATCATGACACAAATACGATTCTCCGTTTTCGTGTACAAGGTCAGCGAAAATGGCGTGAACTGTAAAATCTGTGATTTCAAGTGTATGTTTGGAGGTTCATAGCTTCAAAATCAAATAAGCTTAGGACCCAATATTTTGTATATTTGAACACTTTTAGTAATTGAACAAACCTAAAAAAAAATCAGAACGTTTGTCCAAGCGGTTTTGCTAAAGAGCGCCCTCAAATTTGGGATATTTTCAAAATAAGCCAAGTTCAAGGTCATGGATCACCCTTAGTCCAATCTCGGAACACCAATTCTTGTGTATGGATAGGCATTTACCTATATTTTAACGAGTTACCAAAGAAATTTTGCGTCCGGAACGTTCAATGGCCAATGTACACTGTCGAAAATGGTCATAAACGCATCAAAATCAAAGAAAATTGACATATGGGCTTAAGATCATATTTCAAATGTTAATTTCTTCAAGATAAAAAGGCCAAGCATAGTGATATTAACAGTTATGGTAGTATATTATAGGTACTAAAAGAATATATACTACTGTAAGTTTGTTTTATAGGGAATGACCTTGAAATCGCTTCTCAAAGTCAACAAAAAACAATTATACACTTAAAATATGCTAATTTCTAATGACCTTTATAGCATATTTCATAATTGATTTTCTCACAGACCCTAAAATTTGGGTATGTTGATATATTACTAAAATGGTAGTTTCTAATGAGTACTTGAAGAATATGTCACATTTGTACACTCTAATCTGACTATGATCTTGAAATGGTGCCCCCAAAAGGGTCCAAAATGATTAAAATAGGTAATTCGCGCTCACGTGTGACTAATTTATAGCATAATTCAAAATTGATTATCTCACAAACGCAAAGTCTGATCAAGAAGATATTTACAATATTGATAGGATTCTATGAGTACTTGAAGAAAATGTCACATTTGTACACTCTGATTTGACTATGACCTTGAAATGGTGCCCCCACCCAAAAGGGACCAAAATGATTAAAATATGCTAATTCGCGCTCACATGTGACTTTTATAGCATACTTCAAACTTAATTTTCTCACAAACCCCAGTGGCGGATCAGGGGGGGGGGGGGGGTATGGTTTTGCTTGTCAGGGAATTATGGAGGGAAACTGGACCCCCATAACCCCCACTGAGCAAATTTTGAAAAAAATGTTGTCGATCCCCCCCCCCCCCCAAATGAGCGAATTTTGAAGTTCTGGCAACAAAAAAATTGTCGACCCCCCCCCCCCCCCCCCCCCCCACTGAGCGAATTTTGAAGGTCTGGCAAAAAAAAAATTTGTCGACCCCCCCCCCCCCCCCCCCCCCCCCCCGATCCACCCGATCAGGTGACAACTTGCCTGAAAATCCGTTGATTTGATGTGGATTGACCCATAAGTAAAGGTAAGCAAGTCACTCGAGCGAAGCAATATAAAGAACAAAAAAAAATCTTACATACCAGTACAGATATATGGTTGCAAAAGAAAGTCTTTAAGTCTACGCTTGAATGAATACAACGAGGGAGATTGAATTATCTTAGTGTCTAAACTGTTCCAAAAGGAGGGTCCTGTATAGGTTATTGTCTTAAGGGCAAGAACCGTACGCATGGGGGAAAGATGAAAATTGTGTAATTGCCTAGTGGGATAGGAATGAATTTCATTATTTTTTACAAACATATTGGTAAAAACACTCGGTAATTCATCTTTATTAAGTTGATACATAAATATCCCGACAAAATAATGGTATAAGTCTGTAACTTTCAGTAACTTGTTTGAATAAAATATTGGATCAGTATGTGCCAGAAAATCAGCAGAAGAAATTGTCCTTACAGCTCTTTTTTGTATTTTGAGTATGGATTCAAGTTTTTTCTTGGAAGAATTTCCCCAAGCTAAGATTCCATTACTTAAATATGGTAATAATAAAGTGGAGTATAATAATTTCAAAATATGATGAGGGAAATGATGTTTAAGTTTATTAACTCCAAGATTTCTTGAAAGCAATTTACATAAGTGGTCAATGTGAACTTTCCAGGATAATTTACAATCAATGTAAAGGCCAAGAAATTTTGTCGAGTCTATTTGTTCTAACTCACTACCATTCATTAAAACATGACCAGGTAAAGTTTGCAACGAATTACTAAAAACCATGTAGTTTGTTTTCTTAAAATTAAGGGATAACTTATTTGCTTGCACCCAATCACATACAGATGTCAATTCAGTATTTAATCAAGAAGGATTTGAGGATTATCGTGTGTTAAAAATATACTTGTGTCGTCTGCAAAGAGAAGAAAGGAGAGTATCGAGGATGAGTTTTGAAAATCGTTGATGTATAAAATAAACAAAAGTGGGCCTAAAAGGGAACCTTGAGGTACTCCACAAGTAATGGGTTGTATCTTAAAATTAGAATTATTAATAGCTACGAATTGAGTCCTGTCTGTAAGATAGCTTCTGAACCACTCCAAGGCCCTTCCACGAATTCCATAGTAAGAAAGTTTGTATAAAAGTATTTCGTGGTTAATCGTGTCAAAGGCCTTGGAGAAGTCCAGAAAGATACCAGCAACATGAGACTTCCTGTCAATTGCCTTTGTAACTTCATCAATTAATAACATTATGGCATGCACAGTTGAATGTTTTTGACGAAAACCGAACTGAGAGTTAATGAAAATATTACAACTGGTAAGAAATTTTAGAGTTCGAGAATAAACTGTTTTTTCAAGAATTTTGGAGAATGTCGTCAACGGGGATATTGGACGATTATTACCCAATTCATCCTCTGAACCTTTTTTGTAGATGGGTATTACTTTAACAACCTTCATTTTATCAGGGACTACACTATCCTGCAAGGACAAATGATAGATATGTATCAAAGGTAAGACAATTTCATGTATCATTTTTTTTAGAAGATCATAAGAAATACCATCATAGCCCGAACTTTGATTCAGGTTCAGTGATTGGTGAAAAAAAGATGGATTGGGGATTTCGATTTGTTAAAAAAGAGTGAAAAGGTTTATTTGTGGTGGGAATATCATCAGCCAAATTTGTGCCAATGTTTACAAAAAAAGAGTTAAATGCTTCAGCAATATCTGCGGGATGAGTTATTTCTTTAGCCTCATGGACAATTCTGTTAATATCTTTTTTCGTTCTGTCTTTTTTAAAAACATCATTAATTACATTCCAAGTCGACTTTGTATCTTTTCTGTGAGCTTGGAACAAGGACAAAAAATAATTCCTTTTTGCTTGCCTTAGCACAGATGTTAATAGAGCATTTCTATATGTCGAATATTTAGATTTAGCATCATCAGTACCTGTAGATTTATATTTATAATAAAGAGGTATTTTTTTATAATTTGTGTTGGATGATCTTCTTAATGGAAAATGATGATCATATAAAGGTAGAATTATATTAAGGAAGTCATTATAGGCTTGATTTGTATTGCATGCATCGAGGACTGCAGACCAGTCAACATGAGATAAACTTTCTTTAAAACGTTCAATGTTATGTTCAGACATTATTCGTGATTTACATCTATCCGGTTTAAAGGATTTATAAGCATGAAGTATGTAGGGGGTAGAGACAAAAACAGGAAAATGGTCTGTTAAATCAGACACAATGATACCTAGGTCTAAATTACTGTGAATGTTTGTAAATTGTACATTATCAATAAGCATAGTCGTTACATCAGAAATTCAAGTGGGCTTTGTAATACAAGGGATAAAAGAATTAGAGATCATTGTATCTAGAAAATCCTGGCAGTGTGGCTTTTCATAATAGTGAAGCAAATCTATATTAAAGTCACCCATTATAAAACAATATTTGTTTTTTAAGCAAGGTAAATCAAAAGTAGAATACAAGATGTCAGTAAAGTCCATTAGATTGCCGTTTGGTGGCTTATAAATTTCACCAACCAATATGTTTTTTCCAGTTGGGATTTCAATTTCAAAAATATACTTTCAAAAGCTCCTGTCATATATCTTAAGTTTTTTACCACTTTAAATTGGAGGTCATTTTTAATGTGAAAGGCCACACCACCACCGTTTTTATCCATAACTACGAGTGAATAACCATCCAATTGAACAAGAGAGGTAAGTGAATCAGATAACCAAGTTTCACATAGTCCTATAACAGAAATATCTACATTTAGTGAATTCAGGAACAGTTGAAATTGGTCAAAATGTTTACATAAGCTTCTTATATTATAGTGTAAGACTGAAAAATTATTAGACTCAAAACTTTTACATTTAGGTAAGTCCTGGGGTAATACATAATAAGAAGACATGTTTTGTGGAGATAAATCATTCATATCGTGAATAAGATTTAGATCGGGCATTCGTTCATTATAAGTATCTATAACATTAAAATCGGGATTTTGCTTATTCATTTCAGGACTTACTACATGTACATTACTACGGAGAGGTAAAACATTGACCAACTCATGATTACTCGCCATGATAAAGAAAAGATACCACATTAAGTGATAAATCGCCTATTCTAGGCAAATAGCAATTAACATATCTCGATAGAGTTAAAAAATGTAAATTACATTGAAACATGTACATCATGTAATAGGAGTAAAATAGGAGTAAAATGTGCATTGCATCGCTCGAGTGACAGCATTGACATAGAACGTGACTAGTTGGAATGCAAGTAGGTGAACTGTAAAAATGTGAGAACAATTTGCAAGACACAGGCCATTTGAATGGCGAGTAATTCCACAATGAAAGACTAAGACCATCTGGTAACATGCGTGCACCGCAATATAGAATTGAGTGAGGTAAAAAAAAATTCCGCAAGAAAAAAGCACAACTTGTTTTAAGCATCTTTATGTAAATGTAAGAAATATGGAAAAATGGAAGAGTAATCTTCTAAAATTCAGGGAAGTTATTCTACTTGACATTAAAATCATTCTACATGTATTTGAGAACTCAGCTTTAGATAAATTGTCAGATTATCATATACAAAAATAAAAAGAAATGCAATAGAGGTTTTCCTTCGATGTTGTCAAACGAATTTGTCTTCTAAAATTCACTTTACTTAAATAAATCTTTCTTTTGAGAATTTAGCTTAGATATATTGTCAGATTGATAAAGAAAAAGATAGTGAAACGCAGCAGAGGCTTTCCAGTTTAAAGAAATTGTCAGATTATCATAGACAAAAATATAATGAAATGCAATAGAGGTTTTCCTTCGATGTTGTCGAACAAATTTGTCTTCTAAAACGCAGGAAAATCATTTACTTAAAAATAAAATCATTCTATTTGAGAAGTCAGCTTAGATATATTGTCAGATTATCAGACTACAGTAATACAAAAGGAAATGCAATAGAGGTTTTCCAGCTTGGATAGATTGTCAGATTATCAAAGACGAAAATATAATGAAACACAATATAGGTTTACCAAAATCATTCTATTTAAAAAGTCAGCTTAGATAAATTATCATATTATCATAGACCAAAAAAGAGAGAAATAAAATGAAATGCACATGTAGGTTTTCCAAAATCATTCTATTAGAAAACTCAGCTCAGATAAATTGTCAAGTTATCATAGACAAAAATATAATCAAGTGCAATAGAGGTATTTCTTCATTTTTGTCAAGACAAATTTGTATTCTAAAATCACTTTACTTGACAATAAAATCAATCTTTTAGAACTCAGCTTGGAAAAAACAAAAAATATGAAAAAATTTAGTTCTCTTATTCTGTTTGCTTCTTTTTGTAGACGTAACAAAAAAAAAATGCAAAAAAGAAAAGTCAAGCGTCTAAAAATTCACTGTTTTTACTCATCTTGATAGTCATTCCATTTCGTTGCTCCTTTCTGTTTCCACTTCAGACAGACCGTAGTATTCCGAAGAAAATTTTTTGTTGATACACCATCCTTTTTCCTCATTTTGAAGGCAACTTGAGCGAGGTATCCCCTCCTAGCCTTCAAGGCAGGCGGTAGGTCGGAACGCACGGAGATGCGTGCCGGGGCGGGAGTACCAGGAGGTTGTTGCTCGCGATCTCGTGGTGGACGATCACCATTCTCAAAAGCAGCTAGAACTTTATTCCTATCTGCCATGTAGACGAATTTAACGATTATCGCGTTAGGCGCTTGGGGTTGACTTGGGTTGATATCCTGAGTTGCACGTCGTGGTAGGCGATGAGCGTTAACAAACGCCATGTTGTTCGCTTCGACTTCGTCGATTCCAAGGTTGACGATGCAATTGCGAATGACTTGGCAAATATTCTCGTTACGTTCCTCTGTGATCCCGTAGAACAGTAGATTTGCACAACGATTGTAGATCTCCATAGAAGTAAGCTGATTTTGAAGGTCAGCAATTTGAGACTCGACGTCGGCCTTGACTTTGGGGATAATCTCCTTCTCAATCTCCTTGACCTTTTCAGAATTAAAGTCGACTGCCCCTTCAATTTCATTAACTTTATATTTGATTGCTGTTATTTCCGATGATAGATGATCAAGCTTCTCAAAGACCTTTGAAAATGAAGACTGCATATTTCTATCAATATCAGTTAATGAAAGCGACTCACGTGCTGCAGCTTCCAATGGCTGGTTCTCCGCCATTTGAGCTATTGTCCCGACGCCAGCTGCTGCGGGGTCTCGTCCAGAAGTTGTCGTCTTGGGGTTAGATTGCGAACGTAAGTTTCGTGTGGTCATTTTACCTTGTCGTGTTGCTCTTTAAAGTCGCAAAACTCCGGAAAATGAATGTTGTATATCCTTCAAAAACAGTATAAGTTTTAACGATAATACACAAGAATAGGGTCTGTAGACAGCAGCAGGCAGGAAAATGATAATAATAGGTGTAAATAGTAGGAAAATAAGAAACAAGGCGGTGCAGCAAGACCAGTCACTAACTACACGTCCGTCTCCATCGCGCGTCCAACAATATTTATGTATTGTATTTGACAATGTCGTATTATCAATGGCAGACAAAGCCAATTTCTTGGCGTTTATTTAGATAGTTCTCTGTTATGGAAATACCATATGCATGAGGTTGAAAGTAAAGTGTCCAAAAACATCGGTGTTAAATCCAGAATCAAACATCTTTTGGCCAATCACATTCTACATTCTACACAAGCTTTGCTTTATTCTATAATAATAACCATTTATATGCATAACATTGTTGATAATCTAATTTGAATTCATCACGTTGGAGATCACCTAATTAAATATGCGCAAATTTTGAAAAGCCGTAGAAGCTAAACGATAAGTCATATAACCACAGAATTTGGAATAGTATGGTGACTGACTACGTATCCATACATGAGAAATGGAATTACATCCCTGTAGTCAAGCTGTAGTCAAATCAAAAGCTCAGGTTCTCGCTGTGTTTCTGGAGTGTTCCACTCAATATTTAGTAAAATGGAGCATACCACACGAATCTATGATGTTTTTACTCCAAGAATATATCTTCATGAAATCAAAATGGGTTATAATGACGAAATAATGAACGCATCGAAAAATTTCATCCGATCCACTACTTCAGAAATATGTATGGTAGCAGATACATGAACCCACTGTTGTGTAGAGGAGATCATAGACTTCCATATATGGTAAAAAACATGCCCATACAATGATGTGTAACACCCCAGAAAAGTTCAGTTTGTAAACAAATTTGTAGGCATTTTTCAGTTCAGTTTGTTGGAGAGGAGGTCTCCAATCTCTCAATCCCCCTCTGTGTTGGCCAGATCGGGTGATTGATTTCTGCCGTGCGTGAAAATGTGGCATTTTCATTTATTTTGTAAAAATACTTTCAAGTTAGGTATAAATATGATTTTGTCAGGCAATATGAATGTAATGTTACTCTAAAGAATAGTGAAAAGGGTATGTTTTTAGCTCATGTCTTTCCTTCTGTCCTTCTTTCAATTATTGAGTACAAATCATTTGTTCTGCTCTTCAGCACAGGTGGCAGGTTTCGCACACTGCTCGTGTGCTATGCCTACTAGTAGGGCACGGTATTTATACGTCTTATCATAATTCTCAAAATTCAATTGTATTGTATTCAATTGTAAATTGACAATATGTATGAATGAGTTGGATTGATGCTTAGTGAAAACACGGGTAAAGAAGTTGCGAGGGAATAAATACAAGGACTCACCATTCTTATAATGTTGACAGACTAAAGCTATGATGAACAGAACGTTTGCCTTATGAGCTGATAACAATGACTTTAAAAGGAACATGGCGACTCTACGTCAATATGTTCCCTCCGGATATTAATTACTGAAATAATAAATATCGAAACGTTCATTTCATTTCAAAGTTGGAGCTATACTTCCTCGTTCCTGTGGTTACCTTTGAGTAAATATTGCACGTTTCATATCTGGCGCAAACAAATATCCATGAACAATGGAGGTAAACTGGAGGCCTACAGTTATTCATGTTCAAGCAATAGCAAGTGACGTTGGCTTTTTATGTAAGAAAAGTATTTTATTTATTTATTTATTATGGTATATGATGATTGACCAGCAGCACAGGGGCTGAAGGGGTCAATTTACAATCAGATATATATGTGCATATATACAATAGAATCGCATCAAATATATAAAAAGATACATAATTGGAAGCAAAACGAAAATACTAAGATTTACGCTACACAAATAATAAGATAAAAAGTGTGAAAAGTGAGAGAAAGAAAGAAAAAGTAAAGAATAGGAAAGAAAAGGGAAGAGAAAGAAGGAAGGAGATAGATAGAAAGGAGAAGATTTGGGAGCAATACATAAATATAACCAAGTTAGAAAGCCATAACCATGTAAAATGAGTCATTACATCTAGGTATGGAATCTGAGAAGTGAAAATGTTTGGGATGCAAAGCGTGGGGGGGGGGGGGGGGAGTTTATTTCAAGATTCTGGCAAGGTGAGGGATGGTGGATTTTCGATATCGTTCTGTATTGCATTTAATTGTAGGGAAGCCAGTCATGTTACGAAGCTGTCTTAAATTTGAATTACATCTAGGGACGGGAAGAAGGTGTTTGTGGTGATCAGAGTTTTTGATTTTTTGTCCAAAGCTTAGCAAAAGGGAATATCTTCTATCAGATAGAGTAGTGAGTTTAGTTATGGCAAGGGCATTGGCATAAGTCACGTTATAGCCTACAATTATTTTGAGGGCCCGCTTTTGAACAAATTCAAATTTATTATTCTCCTTTAGGGTAATTGAGGTGTGCCAAACAGGGGAACAATATTCGAGTATGGGTCTTATGTACGTAGTGTAGACAGTTACCATATCCACCAGGCTTGCCTTAGATTTCCTAAGGATACATAGTGTGTACAATCTTCTGGATGCTTTTGACACAATATCTGAGATAAAAATTATGTAAGTTCCATTTTAGATCATTCTGAATTGTGATTCCGAGTAGTTTGAGATTTTGAACGACATTGAGTTGGGTTGAGTTAAGCTGGAAGTCGGTCCTGGGGTTTAAGTTCCTTAAAAATGATATGGTCATGAGGTTACATTTGGATGGTTTGGGGAGCACGTCATTATCATTACACCATATTGAAAGACGATCTAATACAGATTGCAATGTAGGTTCAGCATTACGCTTCACAATTTCTCCAAGTGTTAAATCATCAACGTATTTCCATCGATTCTCGCAATCATTCACAGCATCATTAACAAGAATCAGAAACAAAACCAGACCCAACTTGGTACCCTGTGGTACTCCACAGGATACCTCTAGTAGGGGAGAGTAGTAATTACAGACTTTGGTGCTCTGAGTGCGTGCAGTTAGGAAGCTGCAAATAATTGGGATGATCGATCTGCGTACACCTAACAGGATGAGTTTCTTGACTACAACTGAATGATTTACCCTATCAAACGCCTTAGTAAAGTCAATGGTAGTAAGATAGGCATAATGGCCAGGTTTATCAAGGCCTTCCAACACAAACTTGAGCAAGTAGACAAGGTAGTGTGTAGTTGAACAACCCTTGACATTCCCAAACTGTTTCTTATCAACATGGTTCGATATATCCTCCACTACCCACTTTGCGATAAATGATTCAAGTACTCTCGAGAACAACGGGGTGAGAGATATAGGCCTTAACTACAAATCACTGGAGATGAAAAACAAGTATCAACGAACCATGAAGACAAAGGCTATGGTAGTTTTGTGTCAGTACAGATCTACACCCCCATTTGAAGTATTTCTCTCACATAATAAGCAATTAAGTATTTAATATAGAAATCTCAGTTTAAAACAAATACATTGTATCAGTAATATTATTTCAAAACGAATTTTCAAGGTACAAGCAGACTTTATTTCTGCAATATTTTGGCAGTCATTATTATCTTTATAGGTCTATTCAATACTTCAAATATGCACTTATTCCTATTGTAACTGGGCTTTGAGTATTTTACGCATACTAGAAAATAAAGTCATGTTGAATGATAGTAAAACAGATATTTTGCTTTTAAATGATAATTTAATAATACCGGTACATCTAATCAAGTATCCGAACTTAATTTATGTTGGGTATCTGACTGATGTTCCACCACAAAACCAGTGCTATAGAAACCTCGGAGTGCATTTTGACGAACATCTGAATATGAAGACACTAATAAACGCATGACTCCATGATTATAACCTTCGATGTATTGGACAATATTTCGATATAAACAACCTCTCATGCTTGCATCACTATATAGTAAGTTAGATTACTATGTTGGACTCTGTGACCCTAAACTATGACGGCTTGTACCAAAAGGGTGGGTAGGGTCGCGTCGCGTTGACTGGAAGTCTGGAACGCCACCATTCGTCCAAAGCCTCCTCCCGAAAAAACACGCTCCCGGGATTTTGCCGAAAGGGTGCTATTTCTTTTTCTTTATATTGTTTGTTGTTATTATTATTATTATTATTATTATTATTATTATTATTATTATTATTATTATTATTATTTATTATTATTATCAGAAGGCATATCATTATTATTATGATCATTAATATTCTATTAGAAAAATGCCGCCACAATAAATATGACAAATATGCCCTCTCCGAAAACATTCTTCCAGACGAGGAAACAAATCAAATTCCGTTTGATTGCATAAACCGGAATAAGTACAACAGAGGATATTCTGTTATACTGATAATTAGTTTTCTCAGACCCACTGAATGTAACTTCGAAATAGTGCACATGAATGATATAATAATGTTTAAGTGACCATAGCAAACACATTTTTTTTAGTGCAAAAAATACCAGAACTGCGATGACAATTTCTTGACTGGCCGCGTGTGCCCACGTGTACTTTGGTTGTGTATATATCTCCTAGAGCCGTATTTCACGATAGTATAGGTTTTCCCGCCCAATTTCATCAGAGTTGCATTCGAATTCATGAATAGGCGTTCAATTTCGAACGATTTTCGTCAATTCTCTGCTCTCATGGTTCATTTTCATTCTTTGAGCATTCAATTTCGTTTTATATCATTCCTTTTAAATTTTATTTCATTCAATTTAGAGAGAAATCCATTCAATTTAACGACGCGAAGTTGTCATTCAATTTCGCGCCAGCTGGATAGACGTTCAATTTCGTCCCAAATACCAATTTCAATTTCATTTATAGGCACACACCTTCGCACTTTGAACGTTCGAATTCAATTAAGATAAACAAGTTCTGTAGTTCTATGTAATTCTTACCTCTTTTTTTACGTCATATGCACCCCTTTTCACTGTTTTTGATTATATAATTTCCTTCTCATTTTCAAACTTTCATTTTCAAAGTTTATTTTAGTCATATTTCATGTTTAATCCTAGAGTGTCGGATATTTCTAGGGAGTCTTGCTGGTTGTCAAATGCTTCAGCCAACCTGATTCTGTCCGTATTCGAGATATTCATGCACCCTCCTCGAGCCGCCGCCATAGTCGTGTATAAATGAATTGTATGCAGGCCCCTAGGAGCCGGGGGTGCTGGGGGTTGTGCAGCACCCCCAGAATTATTTGGAGGTTGAGGATGTGCTGTCGGGGGTGCTGTAGCCAGCAAAATACTGATGACTTTTTTTTGGGCCTGTCAGAGTATACTGGAGTTAAACAGAGACCCCAAAACGCTGAGGCCTTTTTTCTTGGCTTGTCAGAAAATGGCTTGTCACAAAATCCTTGATCCGCCGCTGGCGTAGCACCCCCATTTTTCTACAAGGGACACTTGCCCTTGCACTTAAACCAACTTCATCATTTGCCCCGGGCGCCATTCATAGATAAGCAACTGCATACAAAACAAACAAATAATAATCCGCTCACAGCACCCCCAGTAACAAAATGGTACCCAGGGCCTGATTGTATGTATATGAAACTGGAGTTATATGAGATGTTGCTTCGATGACGATTTGTCAGAGGAATAAGAAAGTTCAATATAAGGCAAAAGCCATTTCAAGGTACATAAAGTTTGTATAATTTATTCAAACAGATGGAGATTACAGAGAGCATAAGCAGTAACGAAAAACACTGCCCAAATGTTGAAAATGCTTGCCTATTCGTGAATTTGAATTCCTTAACGTTCATCAGGTCAGTGCTGGTGCGAATTTGAATGCATTTTACGTGCATTTTTAATTTGAATGCGCTTTTTACAAGTTTATGTGAAAAAATCATGAAATCGCATGCTAATAAAATTAAACTGAATGAACTAGTGAGCTTTTTGAATGTTGATCTCGGTGATCAGTCAAAATCCCTCGAAATTGAATGATTGCATCGTTAAATCGGATGCAATTTTGACGAAATTGGGTGGGAAAACCTATAATATATGAAATGTGATAATCGGAATTAAGCGGAAAGGTGTTAAAATTGCCCTTAAAGAGGCATACATTTGTGACACTTTTAATGCTATATCTCAAAAAATTGTTCATCCTGAGGCAGGGGAATTTCAGAATGAAATCAAAATTATTTGCATTAAAAAAGCGCATTCACTTTCTGTGTTTGTCGATTTATGAATTTAACTGTACATCGCAAACATTAAAATGTCAAACATCTCTAAATATTTCCCGTTTACTTTGGCGGCATCAGATATCGCTTCAAAGACTCAAGCTATTTTATTAATTCAATTGTACATCCTTTATAATCTGCCAGGTGTTTGCATTAATTATCGTTAGTTGAGACTCCATCTGTTTGAACCTCCTTGATTGCACAAATAACTTGCAAGCTCTCTATTATGCCTTGTCAAACAGGCGCAGATGGACAATGGGTGTGTTTACATATAATCCTGACAATATCATTTGACTGCTTTTGAGAAAGCAATACTATTTTTACAATTCATAACTTATTATTGAAATAATCATTTGACACCAAATTGCACCCCAAGAAAGTAACAATACTCAAAATTGTACTATCTGAATTGAATTCCATACGTTGGAGGCATTAAGGTTATAGTGCCAAAAAAGGGGGGGGGGGAGGGGTTTCTCTACATCCAGAGCATTTGGGCAGCAAAGCTTGGTATAGGGGCCCTTTGGTGTTTTTTCAGGGGCGTGTTACACCCCCTTCCCGATGTAAATTTTTGTCAGTTTTATTGTTTTTGTAATGTATATCCATACCTCTTCCTTCTATGGGCCTTAAGTGGAAAAATTTTTCTGCAATTTTTAGGGGCTGCCTGACAACCCATCCCGACAGTCTGTTTTTGTGTTTTGGTAATGTATTCATACACCTTCCTCCTGACATAGTTTGACGCATATCTTAGATGGGTTGAAATCGACCCGACTTTGGCCATTTTTTGGTTTTGTTTTGTTTTTGTTGGGGGGGGGGGGGGGGAGGGCCTCTGGGGGCGAAACCCGGCGGTTTTGTTCGAGCTGACAAGCTTTTGTGAATGCCATGGATAGTCTAAGTAACTTTAAGGGGTCATATCTCATATGTAAAATAGGGTGACTATTTCGGGTTCCTGGCCTAATATCGATTGTGCAAAGAATAGATAGCAGAGAAAGGGCGGGGCGGGGGGGGGGGGGGAGGGGACGGGTTGAAATAGAAAGATCGTCATAAGTAAGGAGTAAAACGATGGAGGGGGGGGGGGAACGAATATGTTAAACCCCAGACCAATATGGAATATTATCATATGAATTTATGATCATCATAACCATCAGGTGGGAAATGTGTCTATCCTGTTCCAGACATTGAAAACATATAGGTTGTAATACTCGATTTGCTACGCTGTTATTCGAATCGAATTTGAAAGGGCATTTTAATTTTAATATCAATATTTGTTGAAGCGTATTGGAGATAGAGTAATGCTTGTTTTTAAAGTAAAATTTCGATAGTTTGCTTTGTGGACTATTCACGTTCCATACACTTCAAGCTCACGTTTACTTGACTTTCATGTCCGCTTTACCTTGTATTTTCCCCTTATCCCTCTCCCTTACTCTGTCTCTCTTTCACAATACGCTCTTGCCCCCGTTTCGTTAATGTTGACTAATATAGGTCTAGTTTCGCATTAACTATTTTCTATTTTTCTTCTGCCATTTTGTCTTCTTCTTCTCTTCCCCCTTTTTCTCCTCGTCCGTCCTTCGTTTTCTGAAGCTTCTCTCTTCCCTCTTTTCTCTTCCTTCCCTATCTCCCTACTTCCCCGTTCTTCTTTCCCGTCTCCCTCAACGCTAACCCATCTCTTTCTCTTCCTTCTCCTAGACCTCTTTCTCTCTTCTTCCTCCCTCTCTCTTACCCCCCCCCCTCTCTTTCTCTCCCTGTCTCACCCTATCCTCCTCCTCCTCATTCTCCTTAAGTTGACTGAATTCAATATCTATCAGGAGTTCCTATATCATTTTTCTCCGTCCCTCATTTTAGGGATCATTACTCGGCTAGGAAGTTCATAAATTAAAAGTCAATGTCTTTTGATGGCCCAAGTTTTATAGAAATATAGAAATGATCGGTATATGCGAAAATGGTACCGGATCAAAGGAAATTTTTTTTCCTAAGTTTTTTTTTACTTTTGTCTGGTGCGTTTTCACTCGAAAATCCACTGACATGTAAAAGAAAAAAAAACAAAAAAACTACACATTTTTAAATTTTTTTTATTTATTGATTTATTTTTATTTTTTATTTATTTTTTTATTTATTTATTATTATAATTATTATCATTATTTTTGTTAATTTTTTTTTTTTTTTTTTTTTTGGGGGGGGGGGCTTTTTTAGGGTGTTTTTGAGTTTTGTTTCTTTGGTTGTTTGTTGTTGTTTTTGTTTTGTTTTGTTTTGTTTTGTGGGGTTTTTTTTTGGGGGGGGGGGGAGGGAGGTATATTTTCCTTTCCCCAGATGGGGTTTGGAAGCCGAGGATCCGCTACTGCCATGATCTTCTGAAATTTCATGCATAAAAGGGTTGATACACGGAACAATTGGGGATAACATCTCATGATTTTCGAGACCTGCGAATTTTAGATATAAATTCAACGTACTGAACTAAATTCCATTTAGACGCATCAGTGGATTTGGTTATGCGCTTAGAGGGTGATCATTAAAAAAGAAAAAAATCACATTCAGGAGTTGACTTTGCAATGACCATAATACTTTATATCAATTTTTAATATAACATACTAACCATATACCTGTGGTGTTTGTCTCCCCCTTTCTTGTTGTTGCATATTTAAATTGGAGGCTCTGATAAATATTGCATTTCGTGTTGCCTTTCCATTAAACATGTTAAACCAAAACTACTTTTCCTCTGTGGGCATTTGCTTCAAAAATTGTGTAAGTGCAACTTTTTGTTTTGTCTTTTGATAATTTTCAAGTGTTCCTTTTTATACCTGGGATTTCAACCGTATCAGTACTATCTCCTCAATCCTCATGTCTTTTCCCGTACAATCCTTAGCCTCATCCATTGTCAAAGAAACTCATCTCATTATTCGTAATGTTTATTAATTACCTACTTTCCTTATGCATATTCACTTCTAATATCAATAATGAATCTTTTGTCCGATAAGCTGTCAATTATATTAAAGATGAACAGCAAACAACAGTTTATAGATTAACAAAGTGACGTTTATTCTGTTGCATGTACAAAAATGACCAAGAACAATATTAAAGACATAATGTATATGTAATAGAAAAAGAGAGATCATTATCATGATTATAAGTGTATTTAAAATGGTGAAAAAGACAATTTTTGCAAGTGATGTATGCATTCAACAGTACGTTAACATTACCTGTGCGGATTGCATCAAGCGCGTTTCAAGTAATTCTACAACCAAGATGTATCTCCAGCTACCAGATACCAAGCGAGATACTAGACCATCTACCAAGAATCAAGAAGTAGAAGGAGATTAGATTCTCTGCTGTTGATGCCTTAATATGAATATAGGTATGTAATAAGAAATAATGAAAATACATGTACATGGCCACGAACGGCAAACCTGATGAAATACAACAATATACAACAACATTTATAAAGCGCTTAATACCATGTTTCTAAGCGCATGGAAAGGTAAAAGAATGGAAAGGAAAGACAAAAGAAAAAAAAAATAACATAAATGAACAAGTACATACAAAACCGTTTTACAACAGCAACAACAACAACTACTACTAATACTACTACTACATACTACTGATGCGATTGCCTAAAGAGATAAGTTTTAAGGAGTGACTTGAATGAATCTATGGTGGAGGCCTGTCGAATATAAATAGGAAGATTGTTTCAGAGTTTGGGGGCAAGAGAAGAAAAGGCACGATCGCCATAACGAGTACTGGTACGGGGTCCGGGAGATAGCTGGAGATTAGCAGTGGTGGCGGAACGGAGACGTCTCGTTGCTGAAGATAATATGCTGAACGGAGCCAAGTGTTTATACATGTATACAAACAAGCCTTGCCCAACCTACACATTTTACTGCTTATATGAATACTCTGTACACATATCCAGTCATAATTTCTTAGTGGTAATGATACAGTAATTTTTGTATAGCGCCAAATGAAAAATTCTCTTTGTGCTTTACAGAGTGCAACGCATCAAATAAAAAGTACTAATGGCATACATAATATTGTACATTATACATTTGTCATTAAAACTACATGTACGATTCAATATATTGTATGATTTAATACGAAACGATACTTATCATCATATCCATGCAGTCTATATGATTCAAATCTTAATATGATATAAGAAAGCACATGCAGTAACTTTCCTCAAGTTTCCAATTTATAGACGGATGGGGGGGGGGGGGGTCGAAAAAGAATAACTTCTACCCCACTGATGATCAATTTCTGGATACACCGCTGTGTAAAAGTTCCATCTTATTAAGATTTTGATATCACGCTGGTGTAAGCGTGGTCTTCATACCCTCATAGGCGTTTTCAGGTTGCGGCTCAAAGGTTGGATTCTCATATGTTGGCAATTCGTCGATAGTCTTTCGATCGGTTCTTGACGTGGGAGGTTGTGCTTTTGCCTTTCGTCTTTTGCTGAAAAAAGGGAGATGTATACGAACGATGACGCTCTAACATCAATTCATCGCGTTGACAATATCTACAGGGTTTATATTAGGACTGTTCTGATTCTGCTACTTCTGTACTGTGACATGCCCATCGGTCCATAATGGATATAATTAGTCAGAAACGTTGTCCATTCTTTATTCCTTTTACAGCTCTTTACAGCGTGAACCTCTACAATGTTGACGAAAAGATCGCGGACTAATTTGTAAAGATTCCATTCAATTAGGAGTATATTAAAGCATATGATGAGGAGTGAGGAAAAAGAAATAGAGAGGGAGAGAGGTGGGGGTGGGAGGGTGAGTGTGTGCGCGCGGACACATGTGTGGAGCGGGGGTGTGTATGTGTGTGTGATAGAAAGAGAAGGAGAGAGTTTGTGTCTGGGCGAGAGAGAGCGAGAAAGGCCGCTGGAGAGGTATAGCAGAGGAGTGGCGAGAGGCAATTGCTTTGAAAATAATAATACAGTGCTAAGTCTACTGGAGTCCACTTCGACCAATTGCACGTGTTAAATATCTTGACAAAAATCAAATCTATCTATTGTGTATGTTGACTTACCATATGAAAATCAGAATGATGATAATCACAGCACTTATAAGCAGAGTAATGCCAAACAAAGCCGCCCAAGGCACAATAGAAGGCGTGGCACCTAGAGAGAACAAACATCATTAATTGCTTACATAAAGAACATACGTCAGCGTCATGCCCAGAAGGTTCTGTTTGTGAACCTCTATCTGGCCTCATTAAAAAAAAAAGGGGGGGGGGGGAGGATTTCCAATAGAGAGGATGAAATGACATCATCCTTCTGTGAAACTATCTCTCCATTTTTCCGGCGATCAAACAACCTTATACATCTTAGTTTGACCAATATGAACAATAAAATTAACCTACATGTTTGCGTTTGATAAGGCATCCCAATAGATGATTCGCTTCTGGACCCTCTGCATCTTTGTTCCACAGCGTCATATAAACGGTGTACTGAGAGCCAGGTATCAGCGAGTCAAGATAGTAACTTCCAGTAGAACTAACAGGAAGCTGAACCGAACCTCGAGATGATACATCGGACGTTGAAGAGAAGTAGATTGAAATATTGGTGAAACCATTGCGACAATTTGCATTAGCACTGTCAAACGTTGGAGACTGTGAAAAGTGGAAAAAAGGTTATCATAAGATGAGTTTTCATGCAAAAAATACGTGCCAGGATGACTACATATATGGACAGATATCCAGACAACAACCACCCCTGACAATTACTTTCAGACAACCTTTTTCATGAAAACTATCACTATATAGAACAATTGCCCTCAAAATCTTCCTCCGGATAATATACCATTGGATCGATCCCCTGAGCCCCATACCAAAAAGCCTAGCGATTGATCGTTGTCGAAAGATTGTTGAGATTGATTTCACAATTTAATCAATGTAATTAATAGCAAACATCAATCGTAAGGTCTTACCTGCCATGTAATAAGAAGCTGTTCAGAAGATGGTACTTGATGGACTGTCACACGTGAAAGAACTCCTGTAGGGGCTGATGACGCATTCAAAATACAGAAAACATGTAAATGGCAATTACTTTACTTATCAGAATGATCATAGCTGCTAATCTGCTGATTGAAATGGTTAAAAGTAGAGACTATATAATTTATCGATCACATTGTCCAAAGAGAAATCTTCCGATGTCACTGTAGTACAAACTTAGGACTTGTCCTACCTCGTACCATAACTCAAACGGGCAAACTCTCTTTTTCCCACGAAGGTGCCGCCCTATGGAAGCAGCTACCATATTCTATTAGAAATGCTCAATCGAAACATCATTCCCTGGATACAGATAGGGGAAAATAAACACCGTATATCGTTCCGATCAAGATCTTAGTCACAACACCTCCCTCTTTGCGAGGATAAATCGACGCTCTTAAACTAACATTCTACTTGATTCGAAGGTTCCAAGTACTGAATAGATTATTATTGATTACTTGCTTTCGACATCATTTAAGAGGGTTCCTATTAAATGGGATTGAAATGGGATCATAACGAAATGAAAAATCGCAAGTGTGTGTAGACAACAAGCTCTCGGAGTACCATCATGGAAAACTAACCCCTAGTGTAACAAGGTAGTTGTCCATGGATCTACGGGAAAGGTGAGTTTGGACAGGTGGATCAGAATCCTTATATAGTGACTAAGAACAATTAGTGGGTGGCGGCAGGGCGGCGAGGCCGATTTTGTCCCACTGTTGATCGACCTATGGGTAGTCATCGCGGGATGGTATAGAGGAGGGGGCATTGTCCAATTTCTCAAGCTATGTACAAGTATGTACTTACGCAAACAAGCCGAACTAGCAGTAATGTTCTTCAGAGGTCCTTCTCCTCCATTGCCTTCCCTGACTGCAGAAACACCAAACAGGTAGTCACTATCGGGAGACAAACCTTCAATCATTGCAGTGACATCCAAAGCGTTTTCTCGATTAAGACGGATCCATGGCGAGGAATCTGGGACTACTTCCTTGTAGTATACATAGTATCCAATAAGTGGAGGATCACCAATATCTAACCCGGCCATCCATCGGTCCCAGGACAGTGTTATAGAAGTTTGTGTAGTCTCTTGGATGAAAGGTGATTTCGTCAATCGTGGTAAAACTTGGTAGAGGAGTAAAAGAAGAAGATGTGCACAGTTCTGGGTAGTTATTCGTTTCTTGTTGATAATGGATAAGATCAACCAATAAACATGGAGCACATTAACCGCCATGTACGACTCTAAGCAAATGATTGTTATTATTCTGGCAACATCCTTCCATTTTATTTCATGTCAACCATTACGCTTGAAACAAAATGAAGAAAAAGGAAAGAATGCAAACAAATTCCTTTCAGTGGACCATACATTCACAAAATACATTTTAAAAACGAGTCATTTTCAATACGTTCTAGAACTCCGCAGAGATTTTGTCATTATATTGACGAAGATGATAATTGAAGGAATGAAACTTTTTAGTCCATCTACACCATGAAATAAGTCTATAACTGCACTTACTATGCAGGTCAGCATGAATCTCTGCACTTCTGTAGCTATTGACGTCATTGATGATGCAGACAAATATATCTTCAGGTGTTACGTAATCAACTTGAAAGAAATCGGTATTAGAAGATCCATCCTGAATGTGTCCAAAATTATTGATGCCAGTGTCAGATAACCTTTCGGAGCTTTCAGATACCCGGTAAAGGACCACAACCAATGGTGCTGACGACGAAACCTCTCCGCCATTTCTTCGGCAGGAGAACTGGATATTCGGTTGGCCTTGGTTCTTCGGCGTATTTTCAACTGCAACGTTACCTTTTCAAAAAAAAAGTAGTGCAATAGATACGGAATATTGGAATTTAGATAACAAATTAACAATCATAGCGCTATATACACAATCAAGGATTAATTTTCTTTTATAAATACCTTAATAATGTTAAGAACCTCATCAACTAACATTGTTGGTCTTGATGAACGTCAAAAGGGTAAATTAATTATCTTTATACAGTTATAGATTCAACATAGTAATACAATTCTTTTCAAATTTGTAGTACAATGAAAATTCATCGCAGATCACATACCTGAACAATTCTGACCAAACCTTCCAACTACGCATTCTGTTAATGAAAATTGACAAGTAAAATACCGATTACGAGAAGAACATATTTTCCTATCCACATCGCTGTTCTTACCATGACCATTACCACAGGCTTACATCATGTTTTCTTCATTGAAAATGGAGACAAATTATTTAAAATTAAGTTTTGGGGTTTATCTTATTGAGAAATATCTGATTTGTTGCTTGTTCAAAAGCATATAGAATTGATAGTGGCTTGGGAGCCTATTTCTCTAGAAGAAATGAGAAATATGAACATATGATTTATTCCATATCAAACCTAATTTCATATCAGTTGTGATAATATGAAATGTGTGAAAATCGAGGTACTCGTTCATAACTATTGAGACCCACCGTAATTCTCCATCACTGGTCTGCCTTTGTTTACTTCTTACGAATCTACACTGCATTGTTAACGTGGAACAATGCTTGGAAAACACGATTGCCTGTACCCATATCGTGGATATGGATACCTACTAACTTAAATGTTCATTAAAAATGTCTAGGACTAAACTTTAAGATATCAAATAAAATAAAACAGTATGTTGATTATTTTTTTCAGAGAATGCATTTTGTCGACAGTGTTTACGAAAAGCAGAAAAAGAGTAAGGTACGTGTATAAAAAAATAAGGCCAAGTTTTCTTTTAACACACTGAAAGATAATCTGTATGTTAAAAATGTCCTTAGTGGTTCTGAAAGCGGTTCTTATAAGTGGTTCTAAAAGGTTTATAGACGTTCCAATTACATAGTTTTTCTTGACTAAAAGAGTGAAATAGTTATTTTGCTTGGGTTAAATTAAATTTTCATTCAATTCAATCTTACCCTGACAGCTACTCCCTTTCCATCCTGGCTGGCATTCCATGGAGCTCCCTGTACAGACTCCAGTAAATCGATCACACTCTCCTGAAACACACTGACATGTCTCTGTACAGCTTGCTCCAAATTTACCATTATCACATTCTATTAGAGAATGGAAACGTTTTTAATCTCATGTTATGAATTCAAAAGAGAAAGTGTCATAAAATTATTCGTAAACTACACTGCATTTCTATATTTTTACAACCCTCTGTTCTGGTATGGTTTAATATCATACCTCTATTAAACAGTCATGATGATTATTTCATTAATATGTTTATGTTCTATGAAATATAATCAGAACCAAGAAAAACATTAAATCAAAGAATTGAAGACAGAAAAACTTTAGCATGTACACCTTGAAAGTTTTTCTATAATATGTAGTCGTTTTCATGTATGAAGAGTAATTTATTTCCCCTCACATTTGTCATATCGCATGCATTATTATTATACTAAGATCAGCCTCGTTAGGTTTTAGCATAAGAATATAAAGATTGAACTTAGAATTAAAGACTCGAAAGCAATTTAGTTAATACAACATTTGAATAAAGCTATACCTGTTTTGCAATTAATTCCTTTATATCCTGGTGCACAAGAACATCCATATGGATCTGGAAGGCACATCTGAACTCCTCTACAAGCTGCATCGTCATCAACTGATGTATTACATCTGTATTCACATGATTTTCCGAATCGGTTACCACCGCAACCTATATGATAAAAGAAAACCAGAAAAAATGTTTGAACAGATTATGTTTTCGAGAACAAATGTTAAACGATATCACTTGCATTGCTTGTTTTCCATCTCAATACTTGATCCCCATCATTTCTAGAGTCGCATATTCTTGTACTTGCATTTATGTGTACCCCTCATCTTTTTTTTGACCTTCACTTTCCTTGGACAATATTTATAAAAAAAAAAAATATTGACATTATGTCAAAGAAATTTAATGATAAATACGGATAGAGTAAAGACCGATATGGGTATTTTGCCAATTTTAAAAAATAATTCTTCGGGTATTGATTACATTATAGCTAGAATGACTAACCGGAAACTTACCATGCCCTCGTAAAGCAGATTGGCCAAAGGATATCTCATTCTCAGACTTAATTGAAAATGAGAGCAACAAGATTTCCTCCATGAAGCTAGAAATTAATCGCATGAAAATATTGATTTTGACTATTTTCTCGCATGCTTACATCACAAACATGACTACCTTGTTCGCATGTTTCTCCCTTGAATCCTGGAGCACAGATACATAGTCCTGTTTCATCATCACAAATTCCTCCATTGTAACAAGAAGAACAGGTCAGAATACAGCCTGAAGATGAATTATATCGACCCATCGGACATTCTAGAGAGGGAAATATATACTTGCTTAATATTTATCATTTATTCACTTCTTTTCTGTGAGAATCCAGTAAGTTCATCTACATATCTAAAAGTGTATCTAGCAAGTTGATTAATATATTAAAGGAGAATTAACCCCTGATTACAAATTTACTTATATTGGAAGGTGTAATATATTCCTGCTTATTGGCCTAAATCATTTTCTAATAAGATATCAGAAAAGGGTATAAATAAAGATATTCCAACACCCGGTATCGTCTCCTACTCATTTACATGGGGGCTGCCATTTTCTTGCTGATTTGGATTTGTACATGAACCATTGAGAAATGTTCCGGTCAGGAAGATATTTTGAATCCAAGACCTAAATTGATGAAGGAAATCTTCAGTTTAAAAATAAATTGTCATATCTATTCTATATTTTTAATCTCAAATGGGTTTTTAATTTTGAAAAAGGCAATTGGGCATTTGGATTAAGAAAATCTTCTTGTACACATAAAAAAATGGCAGCCCCCATGTATTGCTAGCAGACGATACATATTGCTAGCAGATGATAAATTTTGCTCAGAAAATCTTGATTCGTATCGATCTCGTATATTCTGATGCGAAGCCATATAGTCTAACAAGTAGGAATAAATAACACCTTTGAACACTATCGTCTTTATTGTTTGAGGTTAATTCTCCTTTAAGCAGAATAATAGAGAAACATGTTAGTGAACGTAAGAAATTTATAATTTTAATAATAAGACATTGATAAAACTATGTGAATTTTAAATTGCCATATTTCTCCTTCGAAACATTTAACTTCAAAATAAGGTATTACGTAGAGTTTTTTCTCTTTCTTTTTCTTTTTGTTAGATGTAACGTGTAGCTTTGAATTCATTTCCATTCCATAAGTGAACATACAGGGTTGGAAAAAAGTTTGGAATATTTTTATTCCAAGAATTATTTCTTGTCTTAAACATATCCCTCGTCATTTTAAGTTCTTCTTTGAGGTTCAAATAAGAGATATGTGTCCCTTTTTAACTTTAAAAGCACAACATTAAAAATCAGGCTTATCACACAGTGCAGAGGTCCACTTGGAATTCGGAAGCGTATATTTGCTGTTTTTGCAAATGTCTAACGAAAAAGTTAAATAATCAGATACAGTTTAATTGCTATACCGAAGTCCTCAAAATGACTGCAAACTGCACGTAGCTTTTTCAAAATTCCACGTGAAGTACAGAAATGTATAACAAGATGTTCAAACACAAATGGAGCAAATCTGACAACATGTGGTTCATTGGTCAGCCATTGTAACATGTTTAACAATATTACGTAATCTTTGGTACAAGATGGAACAGTAGACTTCATTCAACACAGTTAATCCGATTTGGATGAATTATTCATCACAATATAGTAGAAAGTAGCATTTAAAATCAGACATACTCATCGCCAAAAAAATATTCCAAACTTTTTTCCAACCCTGTAGTTTGAACACTTCTGTTATCAGGGCGCAGACTGCAAACCTACCCCTGACAATGAGTCTCATTAGTCCACCTCTGGCCTGGTTTCTCAAGTTATCTACATGGATCTCATATATGCCCTCCTGTGATGTTTGGATGGGAGTCGTGATCGTATACGCAATGTCTGGAGCCAATAAGAAATAATCCAAATGGTCCAGCGTGCCATTAAAGCGCCACCGGTTGTCTATTTGGTCAGATTGATAGATCCGGTCGAACTGAATGGAGACATTGACTTCTTCTGCAGTCACTGTTTGTGTGAATCTCCCTCCCGATGGTATGAAATACGCTGCAAAGAGATGATGTAGATGATGGATTCCTTAAAGAGACTGAGTATTGAGAGAAGAGGGGGCTGGATCGACATCAGTCTTGTTGTCATTGGATTAGTTTTAACATGGCTTATTACCGTTTAATTTTGAATATTGCCAATTATGAATAAAAAGCTTAAATGATTTACAAGTTGTATCAATTATACATATACTTGAATTCGCGTAATTTGAGGGAGATGTATGACAAGCTCTTGGGACAAATCGTTGTCCGTTTTCTGACAAGCCTGACTGTGTACGTTGAACAGACTTCTCAGCTGGCACCACATTTGTCACCGATCCCAACCAAGACGGTGACACCGTCATTGGGTCAGTGGGGTTCTCCCCTTCCCGAATACAATAATATTATAAGGAAAAAAGAAAGAAAATGCATATAGCACGGAGCAGTGCTTCCCCGGCCCCATCGAATGATGATAAAAGGGGAAAAGGAGACAAAGAGAGAGAAGGGAAAGGCAACGTGGAATAGGATTTCTTTCCTTTTTCTTATAAGGGTTTTTGATAACACTTTGTTATCACAAGAGCTTGGACATAACCATACACCATCCCCAAGTAACTTGACTGTATATGGACATTAAATGATATTAGTACTTACCGTCAGATCTAAGAAATATGGTTGGCACTACAATTCTCATTCCATCTACTGAAGACGCACAATAGAAAACACCATATGAGTCTGTTGGTTGAATCGCGTTCAATTCTGTTCTATAGATTGTTGATGGTGGGTCTCCGATCATGATCATATGTGGATTTGGTGGAGGTTGTTCTTGTTCATTCCTGGTGTCAATATATCTTCCTGTGGTGACGACTGTATTTGGATTGTTCGGTTCTGTGTAGCACTCAAAGAAGGGATTACCACCCTCTGTGCTTGTGAACCCTCGACTGATCGTGGTTAGGTAATTTGCATGAGCTGCAGTAATTGAGGAAGAAGTGTCAAAAATAGTGGGGGGGGGGGGGGGTGCAGCCTCTAGAATTTTTGAAAATACCCATATTCTATAGCCTCCGTCATCTCAGATTCTGATGACCGTCGAGCAGAGAGATGGTCTACTTGTAATTTCTTTTACAGTAAAATGTTCATGATAAAATTACTCTTTACCATAACATTTCTAAAAATATAAATTTTAATACTGCTATTCAGGCAGAAGACGTCAGCCCCTTCCTTTGGCGATATTGGGCATGTATGTCAATGGGGTTACATTGAGGGTTAGAAGTTAAAAATCAGGTTTGTGTTAGACAAGCTGTGACAGATAGCGGAGCCATTGTTGCCGAAGTTTGTGTCTACAATTGTCAAAATTGAGTATTTCTGTATGATGACTCTACTGAGCTACAGGCTACGAAACCACTGCAAAACTTAACGAACAGAAACAACATATATGTTATTGATTTTTATAATACTTTTTTATTATATATTTTTTTAAGATGACCGAGTAGGACGTAGATTTCTACCGTCTCCGCATTTCGTCGAATTTTCCTCGCTGTATACACATTTTAACGAACTATATCTCTCGCAATCGACTGACGATGACTTCTCAGAGGACGAGACTCGAAAAGGAGGCAAAAGGAGATTCGGAAGATGCAAGTTTGGACAATTTCTACTCCTCTTCTACCACGTCGACCGAATGCGATGAGCTTGATACGAGTCACGTGACATCATAACCGCGAAGCTTGCCCGCCGCAGCCGGAAGCTGGTGCTCAGTCGGATTGTACGAGCCGCCCGTCAACCTCTGTCTGCAGCCCACCCGGTGAAAGCTTTGCACTATATAGATCAAAACTTTATTATTATGACTGACAAAATTTAAGCAATTATCACAAAAGCTGTTGACTCTCTTGTCGAAAACGTAAAGAGAGTCGAGCGAGACCTCGGAACGGCCATCGAATTCGAGTCCCAACGAGCTCCAAGAAAGGAACGCAGCGCTTGAGGAAAGGATCTCCACACTTTGAGTCGCAGATGACTTCGCTCCTTCGTGACTCGGCTGAGCAAAAGCGGGGACTAATAAACCTGAACGCTTCTCCCGCCGAAACAACGTGTGACTTGTCGAAAAACCGGAAAACACATGTGAAGATTGTATTGACGTCGTCCAGGATATATTGAAGGATAAGTTTGCCCCCCCCCCCCCCCCGGATCGAGAGGGTACATCGAGACGGAAACCCTGACGCTAATCGTCCTCGACACACCCTTTTCAAGCTTCTATCGTTCCGCGATAAAGTTACAGTGATGAAGTCGGGGCGAGCAACTCTGGGCAACGAAACAATTATTTTCATGAATCATTCTGTATATTTTTCACATCTTTTGCATAATTACTGACAATGAGTGTACTTTACAAGTACAGTTCACAAAACAATGAATCTATTATGAAGCATTTTGTATACGTTTTGTATAGGCGAATTGCTGACTATTAATGACTTTAGTTCATGAAACCATTTTGTATATCGTTCATAATATTTTGCATACTGGATGGCTGTGAATCAGTGTAATTTTTAAGTACAGTTACCGAGACAGTGATATTCGTGTCTTTTGTATATTTTTCATAAACTCTCATAAACACTGATTTTAATGAACCATTTTGAATAATATTCATACTCTTAAGTACAGTTCCCTAAACAGTAATTTTTGTGTCTTTCGTCTATTTTTCATAAACTCTCAACGAATGTACTCTTCGTACTTGCCTTTTCAGTCTTAAAAACGAAACAACTTTTGTGAAACATTCTGTACCTTTCATAATATGTTGCACAATGACTGAATATTTCATAATGCCATCGCAAAAGAAAATTATAATGCTTAAAAGCCCCAAATTTAGGGCTAAGTTCCTTTACTTTCCTTTTGTGGTTGGAATCAGTGGGGCAGGTTGAAATACATACATTAGAGGCCTTACCATATATTTTATGCTGTTAAATGACAAATATACGGTATTTTCTAAATTCCAGTATTTCATTATGTGTTACCATGGTAACGGCCCTAGCGGCCACGCCCACCATGAACTCTATGGAAAATAGGCAGATTATGATAGCTGAGGGTCCTACCTAATAGAAAAATATAATCTAAGATTGTGTAGACACCTCTCTGTCTATTTTAAACTGATAAGTTTAGATATTTTTCCAAAATATAAACTTTTTATGGTACCGTTTCCATAGGAATGGCCATTTTTTTACATGACCGTGACTTCAAATCACCCAGATTTTGGTTTCAATCAATCAGGAAACTCAAAATACATATATTTTGATGCTTACCATTCATTTTTCAAATTTCTGAATTAGAAATATTAGGTATTTTAGTAAATTCCTATATTTCCTTGATGCGTTGCCATGGTAACGGCCCTGGTGGCCACACCCATCACTAACTCTATGGCAAACAGGCAGATTCTGATAGCCGAAGGTCCTAGCTACCAGGAAAACATCACAAAAAATTGTGCCTAAGGGGGGGGGGGGTCTACGTTGGCCCATAGACTATTACAACACAATAAAAAACTTATTAATACATTATCAAGTAAAGTAATTACATTGTATAGTTAACGTACATAAAACATGAAGAACCATTATAGTGACCCAAAATTACACACTGTCGTATCTTTGTAATGTACAGAACGAATGGAATGAGAGCCTGCTCATATGTTCCCTTTTCAGTCTGTAGAAAATTTGGAATCCCTTAAGTCAGATCGGCAGGGTTCCTTCGAAACTACCAATTTAAACCTCAGATTTAATCCAATTTTACTTGTTTAGATTGTTTATTTGTTTAGATTGATTTTATTTCTGCGTTCAATAGCATGATACAAAATATAGTAATACATGTGTTACAGATTAAAAAAATATATATATATATCAACGTATTGTCAGACATTAACAATTTACTTCTTGAATACAAATAAAATATGTATACAATATGGAAAATTAACATTTTACAATTAACAGGATTTGTGAACGCATGAGACCGTCATCATGAGCGATTTGCTTGATGTCGATGGCGGCCTCAAAGTAAAAAACCGACAAAGAAATTGAGAAAAAGAAAAAGAGGTCATGAGGAGGTCCAAAGCAAGTGCAAGTGCAGTGCAGTGCAAGTGCATTAGCGATAGGGTTAAGATGTATTCACGAGTTGTATTGATCAATAATCAGTAAAATACTATAATTTACATAGATAGTCAATGTGGTGGATTTGAGTATAAGGATATTAAATTACGCTTCATAGTCGCTTTGAAAGAGTAAATTGTGGAGCACATTTTAACTGTTGTGGGTAGATTATTCCACAAGTCAGGGCCATGGTGTCTTATTGATTTATGTGTTATTAATAATTTTGGGTTTGTCAAATGAAAATTTTCTGAAATACGGGTAGGATATGTGTGAATTGTACTGTTTAGATTAAACAAATTTTGAAATGAGGAAGGAAGGTGGTTATTTTTATATTTAAACATAAAAACTGCAACTTGAAAAATATTTAAATCAGTGACCTTAAATGTTTTAAGCTGAAAAATAGTGGATCAGAATGAGAAAAATAGTGGATCAGAATGAGAAAAGTAAGACGATCCAGTACAAATACGAAGTGCCCGCTTTTGTAGGGAAAGAATGGGATTGAGTTTGGTAATACCACAGTTAGCCCAAACAATATAGACCCTGACAAAAAAAATATTTTGCGAACTACGCTATGTCCACTTCACATTATTACGTTCACGTTACGTCGTCACGTTACACGACATATCGTGAATACTAGCCCTAATCCCACGAAGGGTAGGGTGTTAATTTACTTACATTAACTGATATAAACCTGCATCATCATCAAGGAATTTTAGGTACAAAATGATGAACATCATGTTTTCGGCACAATGTAATGGTCTCAGCCACTTTCACTGCAACTCTGAAACTCATTCGTATAATAGGTGAGAAGTGCCAAATTCATATACCTAAACATAGAACCCGAAGATTTCAATGCAACATTCGATACTCTGGGCCAAAATTTTGGAACAATTTACCATCCAGCCTGCAGAAGTGGCTTTCCTCGCAAACTATTTCCCGTAAGGCAACAATGTATTTAATTGCTCGCTATAAAATCCCCTCCTTTGTATTTGTGTTTGACGTCGTTATCTTCTTGTAGAAGAAACACCCCCCCCCCCCCCCCCCCCATTTGAAGCTGTTACCATCTTGTAGAAGAAACCTTCATTGAATCAAGTCAGCTATGACATCTCCTGACTGAACCATACTACTCGAGCTTTAATAGCAATGCCAAACCATTTATTTATTTTGATCATTTACGTAGATGCCTGAGCTGTTGCTAGGGCCGGCGATTAAAAAAAATGTATTATGTAATATTCTATACTCCTCGAGACAGTTTTGTCAGCCGGTTTTGAAATGATATGTATGCTGCTGTTTTAGTACTCTAGTGCACAAGTACACTGTAATCCTTAATGATGTCATTGTAGATATTTTGTACAGAAGGCTTGAAATGATATGTAATCTAATTCACTTTAATTCAAACGAACTTATCCTCAAATGCCTAACTCTCTTCTTCATTTTTCTCCATCTAGTGTATTCTCTTCCCTACAATCAATTCCTTCTGTATATGCAAAACTCGTATTCATATAATGATGTTCTCTCAGTAACCTGTGTTTAATTGCTAAGGGCGTTCGCAACACAAGCTTTGCTTTCCGGATTTCGCCTCCTTGTATTTTCTGAATTATTTACTGTATTGTACCCTATGTTCAACACATTGCTACACATGTATTTTTGTATATAACATTGTACCAATGAGAGGGAAATAAATATTAATTTTCAATAATCAATCTTCTAAAATGGTAATTCATAATCGTGATACCCCTAGTAGGGCACGGCATTGATACGTCGTATCATAATTCTCAAAATTCAATTGAAAATATGTATGAATGAGTTGGATTGATGCTTTGTGAAAACCCGGGTAAAGAAGTTGCGAAGGAATAAATACAAGGACTCACCATTCTTATAATGTTGACAGACTACAGCTATGATGAACAGAACGTTTGCCTTATGAGCTGATAACAATGACTTTAAAAGGAACATGGCGACTCTACGTCAATATGTTCCCTCCGGATATTAATTTCAGAATAATAAATGTCGAAACGTTCATTTCAAAGTTGGAACTATGCTTCCTCATTCTGGTGCACGTTTCATATCTGGAAGAAACAAATATCTATGAACAATGGAGGTAAAATGTACAGTTATTCATGTTCAAGCAATAGCAAGTGACGTTGGCTTTTTATGCTAAGAAATTAATCAACGAACCATGAAGACAATGGCTATGGTAGTTTTGTGTTAGTATACAGATAGATCTAAACCCCATTTCAAGTATTTCTCTCACAACTTCCCTTTTCCAATTGGTATCAACCAGTGATAGATGATCAAATTAATTCACAGCTCTAACAAAACTACAAATTACTGGAGAGGAAAAACATCTAAAAAAGATACACATTACCAAACTGATTCAAAATAAGCAATTAAGTATTTAATATATAAATCTCAGTTTAAAACAAAATAATACATTGTATCAGTAATATTATTTCAAAACGAATTTTCAAGGTACAAGCAGACTTTATTTCTGCAATATTTTGGCAGTCATTATGATCGTTATAGGTCTATTCAATACTTCAATGCAAACACTAATATACACTTATTCCTATTTTAACTGGGCTTTGAGTATATTACGCATACTAGAAAATAAAGTCATGTTAAATGATAGTAAAACTGATATTTTGCTTATAAATTATAATTTAATAATACCGGTACATCTAATCAGGTATCCGAACTTAATTTCTGTTGGGTATCTGACTGATGTCCCGCCATAATACCAGTGCTAGAAATCTCGGAGTGCATTTTGACGAACATCTGAATATGAAGACACAAATAAACGCATGACTCCATGATTATAACCTTCGATGTATTGGATAATACTTTGATATAAACAACCTTTCATGCTTGAATCACTATATATAGTAAGTTAGATTACTATATTGGACTATGTGACCCTAAAGTATGACGGCTTGTACCAAAAGGGTGGGTAGGGTCGCGTCGCGTTGAATGGAACGCCACAATTCGTCCAAAGGCTCCTCCCGGGATTTTGCCGAAAGGGTGCTTTTTCTTTTTCTTTATATTGTTTGTTTTTGTTGTTGTTATTATTATTATTATTATTATCTACGTTGGCCCATAGACTATTACAACACAATAAAAAAAACTTATTAATACATTATCAAGTAAAGTAATTACATTGTATAGTTAACGTACATAAATCATGAAGAACCATTATAGTGACCCGAAATTACACACTGTCGTATCTTTGTAATGCACAGAACGAATGGAGTGAGAGCCTGCTCATATGTTCCCTTTTCAGTCTGTAGAAAATTTGGAATCCCTTAAGTCAGATCGGCAGGGTTCCTTCGAAACTACCAATTTAAACCTCAGATTTAATCCAATTTTACTTGAAAGTGACAGGCAAATTAACAATGGAGATATAGACCCTGACAAAAAAAATATTTTGCGAACTATGCTATGTCCACTTCACATTATTACGTTCACGTTACGTCGTCACGTTACACGACATATCGTGAATACTAGCCTTAATCCCACGAAGGGTAGGGTGTTAATTTACTTACATTAAGTGATATAAACCTGCATCATCAAGGAATTTTATGTACAAAATGATAAACAACATGTTTCCGGCACAATTTAATGGTCTCAGCCACTTGCACTGCAACTCTGAAAATCATTCGTATAATAGGCGAGAAGTGCCAAATTAATATACCTAAACATAGAACCCAAAGATTTCAATATGACATTCGATACTCTGGGCCAAAATTTTGGAACAATTTACCATCCAGCCTGCAGAAGTCGCTTTCCTCGCAAACTATTTCCCGTAAGGCAACAATGTATTTAATCGCTCGCTATAAAATCCCCTCCTTTGTATTTGTGTTTGACGTCGTTATCTTCTTGTAGAAGAAACAACCACCCCCCCCCCCCCATTTGATGCTGTTACCATCTTGTAGAAGAAACCTTTATTGAATCAAGTCAGCTATGTTATATCCTGACTGAACCATACTACTCGAGCTTTAATAGCAATGCCAAACCATTTATTTATTTTGATCATTTACGTACATGCCTCAGCTGTTGCTAGGCGCGGCGATTAAAAAAATGTATACTGAACTACAAAAGAAACGTCGCACATGTATGTGTTTGAAACTGTTTTATTTACAATGAAACATATTCTTTATTCAAGAGTGAAAACTGAGAAAATGTTTTGCTTTGTTTTGATTAACAAGTACAGATGTGCAATAACGACTCTCGTCGTTGATAGCGCCAGTTCTGACGTTGTTGGGCCCACAGGAGACGTTCCCGACGATGTCGAACGGTGAGGATAGGGCCCCGAGCAGGACGCCGACAAGACAAGTTGAAGCTTCTCAGCCGACGACGAACAGTTGCTGCAGAAATTGGTCTGCTGTGTGTGTGCCAATAGTCTGTAGAGCCGATTCTGTTGCTCTGCGGAAGCGATCCTGCAAGTGGTCACGGTGAAGATGGCGATCTTGACGTGCTGTTGTCACCTTGGGACGACCACTGCGCTGACGATCGTTGGTGCTGTTGGTTGCATTGTATCGCTCCCGCAGTCTCTCTACTGTCCGAACGCTGCATTGAAGTCGTTGGCAATAACTCTAGGACGTTGGCCAGCATGAAGACGTCCGATGGCTTGTTCCCTCTGGTTTCGAGTCAGACGTGGCATGGTGACAGGCTCAGGAAACGAATGACAGGATGAAGGTTTTGGGTACCTTTTAAACCCACTGGATAGAGGATGTGCATGTGCATCATGTTTTTCAAAAAGCTGCACTCGAGTGAACTACCATGTTCACGGAAAGGATATGAGTTTTAATCCTACACAGAAATCACATTTTGTTATGATGATGTGTTATGGACGGTCAATGCCATCCATATCTGTGATGTTAAAAAAGCATAAAATGTGATTTTACGTATCAAATTCCAATATCATGTGTAAAAGATATCAATTTGAAAAGTGCGACGTTTCTTTTGTAGTTCAGTATATTATGTAATATTCTATACTCCTCGAGACAGTTTTGTCAGCCGGTTTTGAAATGATATGTATGCTACCTGTTTTAGTACTCTAGTGCAAAATTACACTGTAATCCTTAATAATGTCATTGTAGATACCTTGTACAGAAGGCTTGAAATGATATGCAATCTAATTAACTTTAATTCAAATGAACTTATCCTCCAATGCCTAACGTTCTTCTTCATTTTTCTCCATCTAGTGTATTCTCTTCCCTATAATCAATTCCTTCTGTATATGCAAAACTCGTACTCATATAATGATGTTCTTTCAGTAACTTGTGTTTAATTGCTAAGGGCGTTCGCAACACAAGCTTTGCTTTCCGGGTTTTCACCTCCTTCTATTTTCTGAATTATTTACTGTTTTACTGTTCACCACATTCCTTCACATGTATTTTTTGTATATAACATTGTACCGATGAGAAGGAAATAAATGTTAATTTCAGTAAATCAATCAATCTTCTAATTGTAATTCGTAATCGTGATACCCCGAGTAGGGCACGGTATTGATACGTCGTATCATAATTCTCAAAATTCAATTGAAAATACGTATTAATGAGTTAGATTAATGCTTAGTGAAAACACGGGTAAAGAAGTTGCGAGGGAATAAATACAAGGACTCACCATTCTTATAATGTTGACAGACTACAGCTATGATGAACAGAACGTTTGCCTTATGAGCTGATAACAATGACTTTAAATGGAACATTGCGACTCTACGTCAATATGTTCCCTCCGGATATTAATCACTGAAATAATAAATGTCGAAACGTTCATTTCATTTCAAAGTTGGAGCTATGCTTCCTCATTCTGGTGGTTACCTTTTAGTAAATATTGCACGTTTCATATCTGGAAGAAACACATATCTATGAACAATGGAGGTAAAATGTACAGTTATTCATGTCCAAGCAATAGCTAGTGACGTTGGCTTTCAATGCTAAGAAAAAAATCAACGAACCATGAAGACAATGGCTATGGTAGTTTTGTGTTAGTATACAGATCTGAACCCCCATTTCAAGTATTTCTTTCACAACTTCCCTTTTCCATTTGGTATCAACCAGTGATAGATGATCAAATTAATTCACAGCTCTAACAAAACTACAAATCACTGGAGAGGAAAAACATCTAAAAAGATACACGTTACCAAACTGATTCAAAATAAGCAATTAAGTATTGAATATACAGTATAAATCTCAGTTTAAAACAAATACATTGTATCAGTGATATCATTTCAAAAGGAAATTTCAAAGTACAAACAGTCTTTAATTCTGCAATATTTTGGCATCCATTATCATCTTTATAGGTCGATTCAATACTTCAGTGTAAACACAAATACACACATATTCCTATTCTAACTGGGATTTGAGTATATTACGCATAATAGAAAATAAAATCATGTTAAATGATAGTAAAACAGAAATTTTGCTTTTAAATATAATTTAATAATACCGGCACATCTAATCCACAAATTATAAGCACTGCTTTTTAGTGGATCCCCCACATTTCCTCAGAAATCAAGAATTTCTATTAATAATTCATTATAATAATTTATGTACATGTATATGTACAGTGTACTTCTACACTTATCAAGGAAAAATGAATTTGTACATATATTTTTTTCATATTTCCTGTAACAATATCTGTAATGCCATTGCCTTTTCTTTCTGTTGGAAATGAAATAAATACGAACTTGAATTTGAATTTGAATCAGGTATCCAAACTTAATTTATGTTGGGTATCTGACTGATGTCCCGCCATAATACCAGTGCTATGGCAATCTTGGAGTGGATTTTGACGAACATCTGAATATGAAGACACAAATAAACGCATGACTCCATGACTATAACCTTCGATGTATTGGATAATACTTTGATATAAACAACCTTTCATGCTTGAATCACTATATATAGTAAGTTAGATTACTATATTGGACTATGTGACCCTAAAGTATGACGGCTTGTACCGCAAGGGTGGGTAGCGTCGCGTCGCGTTGACTGGAACGCCACCATTCGTCCAAAGCCCCCCCCCCCCCCCCCACGTATGTTCGTTAAAGATGAACCGCAAACAATAATTTATAGATCAACAAAGTGACGTTTATTCTGTTGCATGTACAAAAATGACCAAGAACAATATTTAAAAGAAAGAGATCATTATCATGATTATAAGTGCATTTAAAATGGTGAACAAGACAATTTTTGCAAGTGATGTACGCATTCAACAGTACGTTAACTGTTAATTAACAGTACTGTGCAGATTGCATCAAGCGCGTTTCAAGTAATTCTACAACCAAGATGTATCTCTAGCTACCAGATACCAAACGAGTTACTAGACCATCTACCAAGAATCAAGAAGTAGAAGGAGATTAGATTCTCTGCTATTGATGCCATAATATGATATAGGTATGTAATAAATAATGAAAATACATGTACATGCCCACGAACGGCAAATCTGATGAAATACAACAATATACAACAACATTTATAAAGCGCTTAATAACATGTTTCTAAGCGCATGGAAAGGTAAAAGAATGGGAAGGAAAGACAAAAGAGAAAAAAATAAATAAAATGAACAAGTACATACAAAAACGTTTTACAACTACAACAACAACAACTAGTACTACTACTACCATATCTGCTACTACTACTACTACTACTACCACATATTACTGATACGATTGCCTAAAGAGATAAGTTTTAAGAAGTGACTTGAATGAATATATGGTGGAGGCCTGTCGAATATAAATAAAAGGGATGTTTTAGAGTTTGGGGGCAAGAGAAGAAAAGGCACGATCTCCATAACGAGTACTGGTATGGGGTCCGGGAGAGAGCTGGAGCTTGGCAGTGGTGGTGGAACGGAGACGTCTAGTTGCTGAGGATAATATGCTGAACGGAGCCAAGTGGTATACATGTATACAAACACGTCTTGACCAACCTACAAATTTTACTGCTTATGGGATACTCTGTACACATGTCCAGTCATAATTTCTTTGTGGTAATGATGCAGTAATTTTGTGAGTGTAACACATTAAATAGAAATATACTAATGGCACATAATACTGTACATTATACATTTGTTATTGAAACTACATGCACGATTCAATAAATTGTATGATTTATCACATCCATGCAATCTATATGATTTAAATCTTAATATGATAAGAAAGTATGATAAATGGTAAACAATAGTGAGATGAAAAAGCAAAATATTGGGTAAACATATACATGTAGGCCTACATCTTTAAAATTGATAAATGAATCGACCGTCGGGGCGTTACGCACATGCAGTCACTTTCCTCAAGCTTCCAATTTATCACGGACGAATTGCGGGGGGGGGGGGGGGGAGGCGGTCGAAGAAGAATAACTTCTACCCCACTGATGATCGATTTCTGGATACGCCGCTGTGTCAAAGTTCCGTCTTATTAAGATTTTAACATCAAGCTGGTGTAAGAGCGGTCTTCATTGTTGTCCTCCGGACGTTTCATACCCTCATAGGCGTTTACAGGTTGCGGCTCAAAGGTTGGATTCTCATATGTTGGCTGTTCGTCGATAGTCTTCGGATCGGTTCTTGACGTGGGAGGTTGTGCTTTTGCCTTTAGTCTTTTGCTGAAAAAAGGGAGATGTATACGAACGATGACGCTCTAACATTAATTCATCGCGAAACTACAGGATCACTATAAGTTAACTTAAAGTTTTAAAACTACAAGCGAAATTTAAAGTTTAGCTCCCATCGTGTGAACGTAACTAATATCTGCAGGGATTAGATTAGGATTGTTCTGATTCTTCTACCTCTATACTGTGACATGCCCATTGGTCCATATTGGATAGAATTAGTCAGAAACGTTGTCCATTCTTTATTCATTTTACAGCTCTTTACAGCGTTAACCTATACAAAGCTGAAAAAAGATCGCGGACTAATTTGTAAAGATTCCATTCAATTAAGAGATTGCTAGTATATTAAAGCATATGATGAGGAGTGAGGAAAGCAAAGAGAGAGAGAGAGAGGTGGGGTGGGAGGGTGAGTGTGAGCGCGCGGACACATGTGTGGAGCGGGTGTGTGTATGTGTGTGTGTGATAGAAAGAGAGGGAGAGAGTTTGTGTCTGGGCGAGATAGAGAGCGATAAATGCTGGAGAGGTATAGCAGAGGAGTGGGGAGAGGCAATTGCTTTGAAAAATAATAATACTCTCTATCGAGTGATCACTGACGTAATCCCCGGGCGAGTGAAATAGACTGAAAATAGAGTGACAATCACTCTTTTCTTTTACAGAGCACTCGATATTCACTCAATATTCACTCCTAAACAAGTGATCACTGAGGTGACTCACTTGGGAGTGAAAATAGAGTGAAAATTCATCTTTTTTTTTAGAGAGTACATTGCTAAGTCTACTGGAGTCTACTTCGACCAATCGCATGTGTTAGATATCTTGACAAAAATCAAATCGATCTAGTGTGTATATTGACTTACCATATGAAAATCAGAATGATGATAATCACAGCACATATAAGCAGAATAATGCCAAACAAGCCGCCCAAGGCACAATAGAAGACGTGGCACCTAGAGAGAACAAACATCATTAATTGCTTACATAAAGAACATACGTCAGCGTCATGCCCAGAAGGTTCTGTTTGTGAACCTCTATCTGGCTTCAGTAAAAAAAAGGAGGAAAAAAGGGGGAGGATTTCCAATAGAGAGGATGAAATGACATCAAACAACCTTAGACATCTTAGTTTGACCAATATGAACAATAAAATTAACCTACATGTTTCCGTTTGATAAGTCATCCCAATTGATGATTCGCTTCTAGGACCCTCTGCATCTTTGTTCCACAGCGTCATATAAACGGTGTACTGAGAGCCAGGTATCAGCGAGTCAAGATAGTAACTTCCAGTAGAACTAACGGGAAGCTGAACCGAACCTCGAGATGATACATCGGACGTTGAAGAGAAGTAGATTGAAATATTGGTGAAACCATTGCGACAGTTTGCATTAGCACTGTCAAACGTTGAGACTGTGAAAAGTGGAAAAAAGGTTATCATAAGAGGAGTTTTCATGCAAAAAAATACGTATCAGGATGACTACCTATGGACAGATATCCAGACAACAACCACCACGGACAATTACTTTCAGGCAACCTTTTCCATGAAAACTATCACTATATAGAACAATTGCCCTCAAAATCTTCCTACAGATAATATACCATTGCATCGATCCCCTGAGCCCCATACCAAAAAGCCTAGCGATTGATCGTTGTCGAAAGATTGTAGAGATTGATTTCACATTTTAATCAATGTAATTAATAGCAAACATCAATCGTAAGGTCTTACCTGCCATGTAATAAGAAGCTGTTCAGAAGATGGTACTTGATGGACTTTCACATGTGAAAGAACTCCTGTAGGGGCTGATGACGCGTTCAAAATACATGTAAATGGCAATTACTTTACTTATCAGAATGATTATAGTTGCCAATTTGCTGATTGAAATGGTTAAAAGTAGAGACTATATAATTTATCGATCACATTGTCCAAAGAGAAATCTTCCGATGTCACTGTGGTACAAACTTAGGACTTGTCCTACCTCGTACCAGAACTCAAATGGGCAAACTCTCTTTTTCCCACGAAGGTGCCGCCCTATGGAACCAGCTATCATATTCTATTAGAAACATCAATCCCTGGATACAGATAGGGGCAAATCACGGTATATCGTTCCGATCAAGAACTTAGTCACAACACCTCCCTCTTTGCGAGGATAAATCGACGCTCTTAAACTAACATTCTACTTGATTCGAAGGTTCCTAGTACTGAATAGATTATTATTGATTACTTGCTTTCGACATCATTTAAGAGGGTTCCTATTAAATGGGAATGAACGGGATCATAATGAAATGAAAAATCGCAAGTGTGTGTAGACAACGAGCTCTCGGAGAACTATCATGGAAAACTAACCCCAGTGTAACAGGGTAGTTGTCCAGGGATCGGTAGTTGATCTACGGGAAAGGTGGGTTTGGAGAGGTGGATCAGAATGTGACGGATATTCTTATATAGTGACTAAGAACAATTAGGCGCACTTAATTGGGGGGGGGGGGGGGGCGGCAGGGCGGCGAGGCCGATTTTGTGTGTATGTTGATCAACCTATGTGTAGTCATCTTGGGATGGTATAGAGGAGGGGGCATTTTCCAATTTCTCAAGCTATACACAAGTATGTACTTACGCAAACAAGCCGAACTAGCAGTAATGTTCTTCAGAGGTCCTTCTCCTCCCTCACCTTCCCTGACTGCAGAAACACCAAACAGGTAGTCACTATCGGGAGACAAACCTCCAACCATTGCAGTGATATCCAAATAGTTCTGTCTATTAAGACGGATCAATGGCGAGGAATCTGGGAATACTTCCTTGTAGTATACATTGTATCCAATAAGTGGAGGATCACCAATATCTAACCCGGCCATCCATCGGTCCCAGGACAGTGTTATAAAGTTTGTGTAGTCTCTTGGATGAAAGGTGGTTTCGTCAATCGTGGTAAAACTTGGTAGAGGAGTAAAAAAAGAGATGTGCATAGTTCTGGGTAGTTATTCGTCTCTTGTTGATAATGGATAAGATCAACCAATAAACATGGAGCACATTAACTGCCATGTACGACGACTCTAAACAAATGATTGTTATCATTCTGGCAACATCCTTCCATTCATGTCAACCATTACGCTTGAAAGAAAATGAAGAAAAAGAATGCAAACAAGTTCCTTTCAGTGGACCATAGATTCACAAAATATATTTTAAAAACGAGTCATTTTCAATACGTTCTAGAACTGCGGAGAGATTTGTCATTAGAATGACGAAGATGATAATTGAAGGAATGAAATATTTTAGTCCAAACACAACAAAAAATGAGCATAAAACTGTACTCACTGTCCAGGTCAGCATGAACCTCTGCACTTCTGTAACTATTGACGTCATATATGATGCAGACAAACAGATCTTCAGGTGTTACGTAATCAACTTGAAATAAATCAGTATTAGACGATCCATGTTGAATGTTTCCAAGATAAGTGATGTCTGTATCAGAGAACCTTTCTGAGCTTTCAGTTACCCGGTAAAGGACCACAACCGATGGTGCTGACGACGAAACCTCTCCACCATCTCTTCGGCAGGAGAACTGGATATTCGGTTGGCCTTCGTTCTTCGGCGTATTTTCAACTGCAAGGTTACCTTTTCATAAACATGCAGTGCAATAGATACGGAATATTGGAATTTAGATAACAAATTAACAATTATAGCGCTATATACACAATCAAGGATTTATCTTTTTTATAAATAGGTTAATAATGTTAAGAACCTCATCAACTAACAGTGCTGGTCGTGATGAACGTCAAAAAAGTAAAGTAATTATCTTTATACAGTTATAGATTCAACATAGTAATACAATTCTTTTCAAATTTGTAGTACAATGAAAATGCAACGCAGATCACATACCTGAACAATTCTGACCAAACCTTCCAGCTACGCACTCTGATAAAGAAAATTGACCAGTAAAATAACGATTACGAGAAGAACATATTTTCCTATCCACATCGCTGCTCTTGACCATTACTTCAGGCTAACATCATGTTTTCTTCATTAAAATTAAGTTTTGGGGTTTATCTTATTGAGAAATATCTGATTTGTTGCTTGTTTAAAAGCATATAGAATTGATAGTGGCTTGGGAGCCTATTTCTCTAGAAGAAATGAGAAATATGAACATATGATTTATTCCATATACAGTACTCATTCATAACTATTGAGACCCATCGTATCTCTCCATCACTGGTCTGCCTTTGTTTACTTGTTACGAATCTACACTGCACTGTTAACGTGGAACAATGCTTGGAAAATACGATTTCCTGTACCTCATATCGTGTATATGGATACCTACTAACTTAAAGGTTCATTCAAAATGTCTAGGACTAAAATTTAAGATATCAAATAAAATAAAACACTATGTGGATTATTTTTTTCAGAGAATGCATTTTGTCGACAGTGTTTACGAAAAGCAGAAAAGGAGTAAGGTACGTGTATAAAAAAATAAGGCAAAAGTTTTCTTTTAAAACACTGAAAGATAATCTGTATCTTAAAAATGTCCTTAGTGGTTCTGAAAGTGGTCCTTATAAGTGGTTCTAAAAGGTTTATAGACGTTTCAATCAAATAGTTTTACTTGACTAAAAGAGTGAAATATTTATTTTATTTGGGTTAAATTAAATTTACATTCAATTCAATCTTACCCTGACAGCTACTCCCAGTCCATCTTGCTGGCATTCCATGGAGCTACCTGTACAGACTCCAGAAAATCGATCACAGTCTCCTGAAACACACCGACATGTCTCGGTACAGCTTGCTCCAAATTCACCATTATCACATTCTATTAGAGAATGATAGAGAGAGAGAGAGAGGGGGGATGGAGAGATGGAAACGTTTTGAATTTCATGTTATGAAGTCAAAAGAGGAATAGTCAAAATATATTATGGATAAACTACTCTGCATTCCTATTTTTACAACCCTCTGTTCGGTTAACGGTTTACTATCATACCTTTATTAAACAATCATGACGATTATTTTCGTTACATCTTAATGTTCTTTAAAATATACTTCGAACCAAGAAAAAAATAAAACCAATCAAACAATTGAATACTCGGAAAACTGTAGCTATTACAACTTGAAAGCGGACCCCATATATATGTATGGGTTTTTTGCCCTTATTTAAAAATTATTCGGGTATTGATTATGTTATAGCTAGAATGACTAACCATGCCCTCGTAAAGCTTACCATGCCCTCGTAAAGTAGATTGGCCAAAGGATATCTCAATCTCAGACTAAACTGCAAATGAGAGCAACACAATTTCCTCCCTGAAGCTAGAAATTAATCGCATACAATATTTAATTTTGACTATTTTCTTGCATGCTTGCATCACTACCATGACTACCTTGTTCGCATGTTTCTCACTTATATCCTGGAGCACAGATACATAGTCCTGTTTCATCATCACAGACCCCTCCATTGTAACAAGAAGAGCAGGTCAGAATACAGCCTGAAGATGAATTATATCGACCCATCGGACAATCTAGAGAGGAAAATATGTACTTTCTTAATATTCATCATCTATTCACTCCTTTTCCATGAGTTCCACTACATATCTAAACATGAAGGTAGCAAGTTCATTATATGTAAGCAGAAATAACATAGAAACATAAATGAATAGAGAAAAATGATAATAAGATATATGTAAAAGTATGAAAGCTCAGATGACTAAATATATGTGAATTTAAATTGGCAGGTCATTCGCCTGTGTCATAATCGAGGACGACTCTTCAATTTGTTATATACATGCTAAAATATGGATTGGCATTTTTCCTCCTTTAAGTATTACGTAGGCCTATAATATTTTTTTTCTTCCATGGGGGGGGGGGGGGGGTTTAGATTTAAAATGTAAGTTTGAATTTATCTCCAAATGTGAACACAGTTTGAACACCTCGTTTTTCAGGGCACACACTGTCACTATGAACACGGTGACAAAGAGAGCGGACAATTTATGCAGCTCCTCATTGTACCCTCCACAATAGCTCTAGTAGACAAAAGGACATCCCTTCACTGCTATTATGTGACACCTGTTTCTACATATTTTTACATGATAGCAATGAATGGATGTTCTTTTGTTAACCAGTGCAATTGTGAAGGGTACAATGAGGAGCAGCATAAATTGTCCGCTTCTTTGTTCGTCATGTTCATAGTGTGTGCAAAACTTACCTCTGACGATGAGTCTCATTAGTCCACCTCTGGCCTAGTGTCTCAAGGTATTTACATGGATCTCATATATGCCCTCCTGTGATGTTTGGATGGGAGTCGTGATCGTATACGCAATGTCTGGAGCCCATAAGAAATAATCCGAAGTGTCTAGCGTGCCATTAAAGCGCCACAGGTTGTCTATTTGGTTAGATTGATAGATCCGGTCGAACTGAATGGAGACATTGACTTCTTCTGCAGTCACTGTTTGTGTGAATCTCCCTCCCGATGGTATGAAATACGCTGCAAAGAGATGATGTAGATGATGGATTCCTTAAAGAGACTGAGTATTGAGAGAAGAGGGGGCTGGATCGACATCAGTCTTGTTGTCATTGGATTAGTTAGCTTATTACCGTTTAATTTTGAATATTGCCATTTATGAATAAAAGGCTTAAATGATTTACAAGTTGTATCAATCATACATATACTTGAATTCGTGTAATTTGAGGGAGATTTATGACAAGCTTCCGGGACAAATCGTTGTCTGACGAGCCTGACTGGGTACGTTGGGAAGACTTCTCAGTTAGCACCATATTGCGCAGCTTAGGCGTCACCGATCCCAACAAAGACGGTGACACCGCCATTGGGTCAGTGGGGTTCTCCCCTTCCCGAATACAATAATAGTATCAGGAAAATGAAAGAAAATGCATATAGCACGGAGCAGTGCTTCCCCGCCCCCATCGAATGATGATAAAAGGGGAAAAAGGGACAAAGAGAGAGAAGGGAAAGGCAACGTGGAATAGGATTTCTTTCCTTTTTCTTTTAAGGGTATTATTTTGATAGCACTTTGTATTACAGCTATGTAAAATGTAACATCGATCCATTGATTTTTGCATCACAAGAGCTTGTCAGCTTGAACATGACCATAGACTATCCCCAAGCAAATTAGACCAGAGATCTTCTTGACGCCACCCCTTCTAGCTAGTCGACGGATGGCAGGGTTAGGTGCAGCAGGTGGGTGTGTAATGTGTTGCCGTCGACTAGCTATTGGACAATAAATGATATTAGTACTTACCGTCAGATCTCAGAAATATGGTTGGCACTACTATTCTCGTTCCATCTACTGAAGACGCACAGTAGAAAACACCATAGGATCCTTCTGGTTGAATCGTGTTCAACTCTGTCTTATAGACTGTTGATGGTGGGTCTTCGCTCATGATCATCTGTGGATTTGGTGGAGGTTCTTGTAGATCATTGCTGGTGTCAATATATCTCCCTGTGATTATTACGTTAGTATCTGGAATGTTTGTTTCTCTGTAGCACTCAAAGAAGGGATTACCACTCTCTGTGCTCGTGAACCCTCGACTGATCGTGGTTAGGTAGATTGAATCAACTGCAATATTTGAGGAAGAAGTGTCAAAGATAGTGAAAAGGAAATATACCGGAACCCCACCTCATCTTGCCACTATTTGGCATTTTGGAAGAGTCGATTGTGTACAGAGGCATTCGTTCATTTCTCAAAATGAATATCTGGAGGGTCCATTCAAGAACGGTCATTTATAGGGTGTAGCCGAGCTCGTCCGAAGTTTTGCTCCTGTCTTTATTTCTCCAAAGATTGTTAGGGTTGGGTTGCGATTGTGTTTAAGGTGAGTTTTAGGGTTAAGCTTAGGCCTATATAGCCGGGGGAGGGTGCAGCCTCTAGAAATTTTGAAAATACCCATATAATGTAGCCTCCGTCATCTCAGATTCAGACGACCATCGAGCAGAGTTATGGTCTACTTGTAATTTCTGTATCTTTCATGATAACATTTTCATGATAAACTTACATCTTCACCATAAGATTTCTAAAAATATAAATTTGAATACTGCTATTCAGGCAGAAGACGTCAGCCCCACCCCTTGGAGAAATTGGGCATATATGTCAATGGGGTTACATTGAGGGTTAGAAGTTAAAAGTCAGGTTTGTGTTAGACAAGCTGTGACAGATATAAGACAGCGGAGCCATTGTTGCCGAAATTTGTGTCTACAATTGTCAAACTTAGTCTTTCTGTATGATGACTCTTACTGAGCTACAGAACTGCGAAACCACTGCAACACTTAACGAACAGAAACAATACATGTGTGATTGATTTTTATAATACTTTTTTATATGTATATTTTTTTACGAACGCAATGACCGAGTAGGGCGTAGATTTCAATAATCAATCTTGTAAAATGGTAATTCATAATCGAGATACCCCTAGTAGGGCACGGTATTGATACGTCTTATCATAATTCTCAAAATTCAATTGAATGAGTTGGATTGATGCTTAGTGAAAACACGGGTAAAGAAGTTGCGAGGGAATAAATACAAGGACTCACCATTCTTATAATGTTGACAGACTACAGCTATGATGAACAGAACGTTTGCCTTATGAGCTGATAACAATGACTTTAAAAGGAACATGGCGACTCTACGTCAATATGTTCCCTCCGGATATTAATCACTGAAATAATAAATGTCGAAACGTTCATTTCATTTCAAAGTTGGAGCTTTGCTTCCTCATTCTGGTGCTTACCTTTAATTAAATATTGCACGTTTCATATCTGGGGCAAACAAATATCTATGAACAATGGAGGTAAAATATACAGTTATTCATGTTCAAGCAATAGCAAGTGACGTTTGGTTTTTATGCTAAGAAAGTAATCAACGAACCATGAAGACAATGGCGATGCTACTTTTGTGTTACTATACAGATCTAAACCCCCATTTCAAGTATTTCTCTCACAACTTCCCTTTTCCAATTGGTATCAACCAGTGATAGATGATCAAATTAATTCACAGGTCTAACAAAACTACAAATCACTGGAGAGGAAAAACATCTAGAAAAGAAACACATTACCAAACCGATTCAAAATAAGCAATTAAGTATTTAATATACAGGATAAATCTCATTTTAAAACAAATACATTGTATCAGTGATATCATTTCAAAAGGAAATTTCAAGGTACAAGCAGACTTTATTTCTGCAATATTTTTGGCATTCATTATGATCTTTATATAGGTCGATTCAATACTTAAACACAAATACACACTTATTCCTATTCTAACTGGGCTTTGAGTATATTACGCATAATAGAAAATAAAATCATGTCAAATGATAGTAAAACAGAAATTTTGCTTTTAAATATAATTTAATAATACCGGCACATCTAATCCACAAATTATAAGCACTGCTTTTAAGTGGATCCCCCACATTTCCTCAGAAATTAAGAATTTCTATTAATAATTCATTATAATAATTTATGTACATGTATATGTACAGTGAACTTCTACACTTATCAAGGAAAAATGAATTTGTACATATATTTTTCTCATATTTTCTGTAACAATATCTGTAATGCCATTGTCTTTTCTTTCTGTTGGAAATGAAATAAATACGAACTTGAATTTGAATTTGAATCAGGTATCCCAACTTAATTTATGTTGGGTATCTGACTGATGTTCCGCCATAATACTAGTGCTATAGAAATCTCGGAGTGCATTTTGACGAACATCTGAATATGATACACAAATAAACGCATGACTCCATGATTATAACCTTCGATGTATTGGATAATATTTTGATATAAACAACCTTTCATGCTTGAATCACTATATGTAGTAAGTTAGATTATTGGACTCTGTGGCCCGTATTCTGAACTCCGGTGTAACTTAAACCATGGTTTAAATCTGTGGTTTAACTATGGGTAACCGAAAATGTTTACACTGTATGTTCCTTATGTCTATTGGATTCTGGTCTCATGCTTTAATGGTCATGAAAACTATTGTACTTATCATTTCCACAGAGTTTTTAAAAGTTTGAGTACCAAAAATGCTGAAAAAACTGAATATCTACTCTTAAAGGTTTGTGTCACATTTGGCTGCCCATAGTTAAACCACACATTTAGACCACGGTTTAAGTTAAACCGGAGTTCAGAATACGGACCTGTGACTCTAAAGAATGACGGCTTGTACCGAAAGGGTGGGTAGCGTCGCGTCGCGTTGACTGGAACGCCACCATTCGTCCAAAGCCTCCCCCCCACGTATGTTCGTTAAAGATAAACAATAGTTTATAGATCAACAAAGTGACGTTTATTCTGTTGCATGTACAAAAATGACCAAGAACAATATTTAAAAGAAAGAGATCATTATCATGATTATAAGTGCATTTAAAATGGTGAACAAGACAATTTTTGCAAGTGATGTACGCATTCAACAGTACGTTAACTGTTAATTAACTGTGCAGATTGCATCAAGCGCGTTTCAAGTAATTCTACAACCAAGATGTATCTCTAGCTACTAGATACCAAACGAGTTACTAGACCATCTACCAAGAATCGAGAAGTAGAAGGAGATTAGATTCTCTGCTATTGATGCCTTAATATGATATAGGTATGTAATAAATAATGAAAATACATGTACATAATATAAAATATTGGATATTTATATAGCGCTCATATCCACCATATATGGTGCTCAAGGCGCTATTACGATATTATTACCCTGGTCATCGGATTCTGACATGCCCGCACACAATGTGTGCACTTTATCCGCTCCCTGGGGAGTATTCCAGCAAAAGCAGTACAGCGACGCTCAAAATTGCTAAACAAACGACATTAACTTTCGCATCCTACCGGGTACCCATTTAACACCTGGGTGGAGAGGGGCAAATGTAGATTAACGTCTTGCCAAAGGACGCTAGTGCTGCGGTGGGATTCGAACCCCGGACCTCGTGGTTCACAGTCCGGGCACTTATCCACTGATCCACAACACCTCTACATGCCCACGAACGGCAAACCTGATGAAATACAACAATATACAACAACATTTATAAAGCGCTTAATACCATGTTTCTAAGCGCATGGAAATGTAAAAGAACGGAAAGGAGAGACAAAAGAGAAAAAAAATAAAATGAACAAGTACATACAAAAAACGTTTTACAACTACAACAACAACTACTACTATTATTACTACCACCTCTACTACTACTACTACTACTACTACTACTACTACATACTACTGATACGATTGCCTAAAGAGATAAGTTTTAAGAAGTGACTTGAATGAATATATGGTGGAGGCCTGTCGAATATAAATAGGAAGGTTGTTTTAGAGTTTGGAGGCATGAGAAGAAAAGGCACGATCTCCATAACAAGTACTGGTACGGGGTCCGGGAGAGAGCTGGAGCTTGGCAGTGGTGGTGGAACGGAGATGTCTAGTTGCTGAAGATAATATGCTGAACGGAGCCAATTGTTTATACATGTATACAAACAAGCCTTGCCCAACCTACAAATTTTACTGCTTATGGGAATACTCTGTACACATATCCAGTCATAATTTCTTCGTGGTAATGATACAGTCATTTTTGAATAGCGCCTAATGAAAAATTCTCTTTGTGCTTTACAGAGCGTAACACATCAAATACAAAATGGACTAATGGCATACATAATACTGTACATTATACATTTGTAATTGAAACTACATACAAGATTCAATAAATTGTATGACTTTAATATGAAATGATCGTCATATCCATGCAATCTATATGATTAAAATCTTAATATGAAAAGTAAGTATAATAAATAACCAATAGTGAGATAAAAAGCAAAATGAATCGACGCGTCGGGGCGTTACGCACATGCAGTCACTTTCCTCAAGCTTCCAATTTATCACGGACGGATTCGGAAGGGGGGGGGGGGCGGTAAGGGCGGCCGAAGAAGAATAACTTCTTCCCCACTGATGATCAATTTCTGGATACGCCGCTGTGTAAACGTTCCATTTTATTAAGATTTTGACATCACGCTGGTGTAAGCGTGGTCTTCATTGTTGTCCTCCAGACGTTTCATACTCTCATAGGCGTGTACAGGTTGCGGCTCAAATGTTGGATTCTCATATGTTGGCTGTTCGTCGATAGTCTTTGGATCGGTCCTTGACGTGGGATGTTGTGCTTCTGCCTTTCGTCTTTTGCTGAAAAAAGGAGATGTATACGATGACGCTCTAACATTAATTCGTCGCATTGACAATATCTGCAGGGTTTAGATTTGGACTGTTCTGATTCCTCTACTTCTATACTGTGACATGCCCATTAGTCCATAATGGATAGAATTAGTCAGAAACGTTGTCCATTCATTATTCATTTTATAGGTCTTTACAGTGTTAACCTATACAAACTTAACAAAAAGATCACGGACTAATTTGTAAAGATTCCATTCAATTAAGAGGAAAAACAAAGAGAGAGAGAGAGAGAGGTGCGGGTTTGTGTATGTGTGTGTGTGTGTGTGATAGAGAGAGAGAGAGGGAGTTTGTGTCTGAGCGAGAGAAAGCGAGAAAGGGTGGAGAGGTATAGCAGAGGAAAGGCGAGAGGCAATTGCTTTGAAAATAATAATACAGTGCTAAGTCTTCTGGAGTCTACTTCGACCAATACACGTGTTAAATATCTTGACAAAAATGAAATCGAAGTACTGTGTATGTTGACTTACCACATGAAAATCAGAATGATGGTGATTACAGCACAAACAAGCAGAGTAATGCCAAACAAAGCCCAAGGCACCATAGAAGACATGACACCTAGGAAAGAGAACAAACATCATTAACTGCTTACATAAAGAGCATACGTCAGCGTCATGCCCAGAATGTTCTGTTTGGGAACCTCTATCTCGCCTTAGTAGAAAGAAAGGGGGAGGGGAGGAGGATTTCCAATAGAGAGGGTGAAATGACATCATCCTTCTGTGGTACCACCTCTCCATTTTCCGGCGATCAAACAATTTTACACATCGTAGTTTGACCAATATGAACAATAACATTAACCTACTTGTTTGCGTTTGATAAGTCATCCCCATTGATGATTCGCTTCTGGGACCCTCTGCATCTTTGTTCCACAGCGTCATATAAACGATGTACTGAGAGGCAGGTATCAGCGAGTCAAGATAGTAACTTCCAGTAGAACTAGCATGAAGCTGAACCGAACCTCGAGATGATACATCGGACGTTGAAGAGAAGTAGATTGAAATATTGGTGAAACCATTGCGACAGTTTGCATTAGCACTGTCAAACGTTGGAGACTGTGGAAAGTGGAAAAAGGTTATCATAAGAGGAGTTTTCATGCAAAAACTACGTTCCAGGATGACTACCTATATGGACAGATATCCAGACAACTACCACCCCGGACAATTACTTTCAGACAACCTTTTCCATGAAAACTACCACTGTATAGAACAATTGCCCTCACAATATTCCTCCAGGTAATATACCCTTGGATCGATCCCCTGAGCCTCATAACAAAAAGCCTAGCGATTGATCGTTGTCGAAAGATTTGCACATTTTAATCAATAATCGCAAACATCGATCGTACGGTCTTACCTGCCATGTAATAAGAAGCTGTTCGGAATATGGTACTTGATGGACTGTCACATGTGAAAGAATTCCTGTAGGGGCTAATGACGCATTGAAAATACAGAAAAAATGTAAATGGCAATTACTTTAATAATCAAAGTGATTATAGGTGTCAATTTCCTGATTAAAATGGTTAAAAGTAGAGACTATATAATTTATCAATCACATTGTCAAAAGAGAAATCTTCCGATGTCACTGTACTACAAACTTAGGACGTGTCCTACCTCGTACCAGAACTCAAACGGGCAAACTCACTTTTTCCCACGAAGGTGCCGCCCTATGGAAGCAGCTACCATATTCTATTAGAAATGCTCAATCGAAACATCATTTCCTGGATACAGATAAGGGAACATAATCACGGTATATCGTTCCGATCAAGATCTTAGTCACAACACCTCCCTCTTTCCCAGGATAAACATTCTACTTGACTCGAAGGTTCCTAGTACTGAATAGATTATTATTGATTACTTGCTTTCGACATCATTTAAGAGGGTTCCTATTAAATGGGATTGAAACGGGATCATAATGAAATAAAAAATCGCAAGTGTGTGTAGACAACGAGCTCTCGGAGAACTATCATGGAAAACTAACCCCCAGTGTAACAGGGTAGTTGTCCAGGGATCGGTAGTTGATCTACGGGAAAGGTGGGTTTGGAGAGGTGGATCAGAATGTGACGGATATTCCCATATAGTGACTAAGAACTATTAGGCGCACTTAATTAGGGGGGGGGGGGGGGGCGGCGAGGCTTATTTTGTCTTTCTGTTGATCAACCTATGGGTAGTCATCTTGGGATGGTATAGAGGAGGGGGCATTTTCCTATTTCTCAAACTATATGCAAGTATGTACTTACGCAAACAAGCCGAACTAGCAGTAATGTTCTTCAGAGGTCCTTCTCCTCCATTGCCTTCCCTGACTGCAGAAACACCAAACAGGTAGTCACTATCGGGAGACAAACCTCCAATCATTGCAGTGACATCCAAAGCGTTTTCTCGATTAAGACGGATCCATGGCGAGAAATCTGGGACTACTTCCTTGTAGTATACATTGTATCCAATAAGTGGAGGATCACCAATATCTAACCCGGCCATCCATCGGTCCCAGGACAGTGTTATAGAAGTTTGTGTAGTCTCTTGGATGAAAGGTGGTTTCGTCAATCGTGGTAAAACTTGGTAAAGGAGTAAAAGAAAAAGATGTGCACGTTATTCGTGTTGATAATGGATAGGATCAACCAATAAACATGGAGCACGACTCTAAGCAAATGATTGATCATTCTGGCAACATCCTTCCATTCATGTCAACCATTACGCTTGGAAGAAAATAAATAAAAAAGAAAGAATGCAAACAAGTTCCTTTCAGTGGACCATAGATTCACAAAATATATTTTAAAAAGAAGTCATTTTCAATACGTTCTAGAACTCCGGAGAGATTTGTCATTAGATTGACGAAGATGATAATTGAAGGAATGAAACATTTTAGTCCATCTACACCACAAAAATGAGCCTATAACTGTACTCACTGTCCAGGTCAGCATGAACCTCTGCGCTTCTGTAACTATTGACGTCATAGATGATGCAGACAAACAGATCTTCAGGTGTTACGTAATCAACTTGAAAGAAATCAGTATTAGAAGATACATGCTGAATGTTTCCAAGATTAGTGATGCCTGTATCAGAGAACCTTTCTGAGCTTTCAGTTACCCGGTAGAGGACCACAACCGATGGTGCTGACGACGAAACCTCTCCACCATCTCTTCGGCAGGAGAACTGGATATTCGGTTGGCCTTCGTTCTTCGGCGTATTTTCAACTGCAAGGTTACCTTTTCAAAAACATGCAGTGCAATAGATACGGAATATTGGAATTTTGATAACAAATTAACAATTATAGCGCTATATACACAATCAAGGATTATTTTTTTTTATAAATAGGATAATAATGTAAAGAACCTCATCAGCTAACAGTGTTGGTCGTGATGAACGTCAAAAAAGAAAGGTAATTATCTTTCTACAGTTATAGATTTAACATAGTAATACAATTCTTTACAAATTTGTAATACAATGCACCTGTAACGAAAACTAATCGCAGATCACATACCTGAACAATTCTGCCCAAAGCTTCCAGCTACGCACTCTGTTAAAGAAAATTGACAAGTAAAGTAACGATTACAAGAAGAACATATTTTCATATCCACATCGCTGTCCTTACTATTACCATTATTACAGGCTAACATCATGTTTTCTTCATTGAAAATGGAGACAAATTATTTAAAATTAAGTTTTGGGGTTTATCTTATTGAGAAATATCTGTTTTGTTGCTTGTCAAAAAGCATATGGAGTTGATAGTGGCTTGGGAGCCTATTTCTATAAACATGCTAGAAGAAATGAGAAATATGAACATATGATTTATTCCATATCAAGCTTAATTTCATATCAGTTGTGATAATATGAAATTTGTGAAAATCGAGGTACTCATTCATAACTATTGAGACCCATCGTAACTCTCCGTCACTGGTCTGCCTTTGTTTACTTGTTACGCATCTACACTGCACTGTTAACGTGGAACAATGCTTGGAATACGATTGCCTGTACCTATATCGTGTATATGGATACCTTCTAAGGTTCATTCAAAATATCTAGGATTAAACTTTAAGATATCAAATAAAATAAAACACTATGTGGATTATTTTTTCAGAGAATACATTTTGTTGACAGTTTTTACGAAAAGCATAACGGTGCGTGTATGAAAATAAGGCCAATTTTTCTTTTAAAAAACTTGAAAGATAATCTGTAAAAAAAAAATGTCCTTAGTGCCTTTTGAAGTGGTTCTGCATGCAATGTTTATAGATGTTTAAATCACATTGTTTAAATTGACTTAAAGAGTGTAATATATATATATATATATACAATGTATATATATTTACTTGGGTTAAATTAAATTGTCATTCAATTCAATCTTACCCTGACAGCTACTCCCTGTCCATCCTGGAAGGCAGTCAAAGGAGCTCCCTGTACAGACTCCAGTAAATCGATCACACTCTCCTGAAACACACCGACATGTCTCTGTACAGCTTGCTCCAAATTGACCATTATCACATTCTATTAGAGAATGATGGAGAGAGGGGGGGGGGGGGGGTGGGTGGAGAGATGGAAACGTTTTTAATTTCATGTTATGAAGTCAAAAGAGAATGTGTCATGAAATTATTCGTAAACTACACTGCATTTCTATATTTTTACAACCCTCTGTTCTGGTACGGTTAAATATCATACCTCTATTAAACAATCATGGTGATTATTTCATTAACATGTTAATGTTCTAACCAAGAAAAAACATGAAATCAAATCAAAGAATTGAATACGGAAAACCTGTAGCATTTACACCTTGAAAGTTTTTCTATAATATGTAGTCGTTTTCATGTATGAAGAGTAATTTATTTCCCTCACATTGTCATATCGCATGCATTATTATTATACTTAGATCAAAACGCCGATTATCGTCAGGTTTTAGTATAGGAATATAAAGATTGAATATAAAGATTGAACTTAGAATTAAAGACTCGAAAGTGTATTGGTTAATACAACATTTGAATAAAGCTTTTCTACAACAGCTATACCTGTTGTGCAGTTTATTCCTTTATATCCTGGTGCACAAGAACATCCATATGGATCTGGAAGGCACATCTGAACTCCTCTACAAGCTGTATCGTCATCAACTGATGTATTACATCTGTATTCACAAGATCTTCCGAATCGGTTACCACCGCAACCTATATGATAAAAGAAAACCATAAAAAATGCTTGAATAGATTATGTTTCCGAGAACAAATGTTAATAGATATCACTTGCATTGCTTGTTTTCCATCTCAATACTTGATCCCCATCATTTCCAGAGTCGCATATTTTTGTACTTGCTTTTATGTGTACCCCTCATCTTTTTTTTGACCTTCACTTTCCTTGGACAATATTTTGAAAAACAAAATATTGACATTATGTCTAAAAAGTTTAATGATAAATATGGATAGAGTAAAGACCGATATGAGATTTTTGCCCATTTTTAAAAATAATTCTTCGGGTATTGATTACATTATAGCTAGAATGACTAACCAGAAACTAACCATGCCCTCGTAAAACAGATTGGCCAAATGATATCTCAATATCAGACTTAATTGAAAATGAGAGCAACTGAATTTCCTCCCTCAAGCTAAAAATTAATCGCATGAAAATATTTGATTTTGACTATTTTCTCGCATGCTTACATCACAAACATGACTACCTTGTTCGCATGTTTCTCCCTTGAATCCTGGAGCACAGATACATAGTCCTGTTTCATCATCACAGATTCCTCCATTGTAACAAGAAGAACAGGTCAGAATACAGCCTGAAGATGAATTATATCGACCCATCGGACATTCTAGAGAAAGATATACTTGCTTAATATTTATCCTCTATTCACTTTTTTTCTGTGAGAATCCAGTAAGTTCGTTTACATATCTAAAGGTGCATGTAGCAAGTTGATTATTATATTAAGCAGAATAATAGAGAAACATGTTAGTGAACGTAAGAAATTAATAATAAGACATTGATAAAACTATGTGAATTTTAAATTGCCATATTTCTCCTTAGAAACATTTCTCTCCATGATAAGGTATTAGGTAGAGTTTTCTTCTCTTTATTTTTCTTTTTTTTTTAGATGTAACGTGTAGGTTTGAATTCATTTCCATTCCATAAGTGAACATAGTTTGAACGCCTCTTTTTTCAGGGCGCAGACTGCAAACCTACCCCTGACGATGAGTCTCATTAGTCCACCTCTGGCGTCAGCCCTCATGCCCATTACTTGGATTTCATATATGCCCTCCTGTGATGCTTGGATGGGAGTAGTGATCGTATACGCCATGTCTAGAGTCTGTAAGAGAACATCCACAGAGTCCAGCGTGCCATTAAAGCGCCACAGGTTGTCTCTTTGACCAGAGTCATAGATCTGGTCGAATTGAATGGAGACATTGACTTCTCCTGCAGTCACAGTTTGTGTGAATCTCCCTCCCGACGGTATGAAATACGCTGCAAAGAAATGATGTAGGTGATGGATTCCGTAAAGAGACTGATTATTGAGAGAAGAGGGGGCTGGATCGACATCAATCTTGTTGTCATTGAATTAGTTAGCTTATTACCGTTTAATCTTGAATATTGCCAATTATGAATAAAAGGCTTAACTGATTTACAAGTTGTATCAATCATACATATACTTGAATTCGCGTAATTTGAGGGAGATTTATGACAAGCTCTCGGGACAAATCGTTGTCCGTTTTTCCTTTGTTTTCTGACAAGCCTGACTGCGTACGTTGAACAGACTTCTCAGCTGGCACAACATTGCGCAGCTTAGGCGTCACCGATCCCAACCAAGACGGTGACACTGTTATTGGGTCAGTGGGGTTCCCCCCTACCCGAATACAATAATAGTATAAGGAAAAACGAAAGAAAATGCATATAGCACGGAGCAGTGCTTCCTCGCCCCCATCGAATGATGATAAAAGGGGAAAAGGAGACAAAGAAAGAGAAGGGAAAGGCAACGTGGAATAGGATTTCTTTCCTTTTTCTTATAAGGGTATTATTTTGATAGCACTTTGTATTACAGCTATGTAAAATGTAACATCGATCCATTGATTTTTGCATCACAAGAGCTTGTCAGCTTGAACATGACCAGAGACCACCCCCAAGCAACTTGACTGTACGGACAATAAATGATATTAGTACTTACCGTCGGATCTCAGAAATATGGTTGGCACTACAATTCTCGTTCCATCTACTGAAGACGCACAATAGAAAACACCATAAGATCCTTCTGGTTGAATCGTGTTCAACTCTGTCTTATAGATTGTTGATGGTGGGTCTTCGCTCATGATCATCTGTGGATTTGGTGGAGGATCTTGTAGATCATTGCTGGTGTCAATATATCTCCCTGTGGCTACGTTAGTATTTGGATTGTTTGTTTCTGTGTAGCACTCAAAGAAGGGATTACCACTCTCTGTGCTCGTGAACCCTCGACTGATCGTGGTTAGGTAGGTTGAATCAGCTGCAATATTTGAGGAAGAAGTGTCAAAGATAGTGAAAAAGGTAATATACCGGAACCCCACCTCATCTTGCCGCTATTTGGCATTTTGGAAGAGTCGACTGTGTACAGAGGCATTCGTTCATTTCTCAAAATGAATATCTGGAGGGTTCATTCAAGAACGGTCATTTATAGGGATTAATCTAGGATTAAACTTTAAGATATCAAATAAAATAAAACACTATGTGGATTATTTTTTTCAGAGAATACATTTTGTTGACAGTTTTTACGAAAAGCATAACGGTGCGTGTATGAAAATAAGGCCAATTTTTCTTTTAAAAAACTTGAAAGATAATCTATTAAAAAAAAAATGTCCTTAGCGCCTTTTGAAGTGGTTCTGCATGCAATGTTTATAGATGTTTAAATCACATTGTTTAAATTGCCTAAAAGAGTGCAATATATATATATATATATATATATGTATTTCTACTTGGGTTAAATTAAATTGTCATTCAATTCAATCTTACCCTGACAGCTACTCCCTGTCCATCCTGGAAGGCAGTCAAAGGAGCTCCCTGTACAGACTCCAGTAAATCGATCACACTCTCCTGAAACACACCGACATGTCTCTGTACAGCTTGCTCCAAATTGACCATTATCACATTCTATTAGAGAATGATAGAGAAAGAGGGGGGGGGGGGTGGAGAGATGGAAACATTTTTTAATTTCATGTTATGAAGTCAAAAGAGAATGTGTCATAAAATTATTCGTAAACTACACTGCATTTCTGTATTTTTACAACCCTCTGTTCTGGTACGGTTTAATATCATACCTCTATTAAACAATCATGGTGATTATTTCATTAACATGTTAATGTTCTAACCAAGAAAAAACATGAAATCAAATCAAAGAATTGAAGACGGAAAACCTGTAGCATTTACACCTTGAAAGTTTTTCTATAATATGTAGTCGTTTTCATGTATGAAGAGTAATTTATTTCCCCTCACATTGTCATATCGCATGCATTATTATTATACTAAGATCAAAACGCCGATTATCGTTAGGTTTTAGTATAGGAATATAAAGATTGAATATAAAGATTGAACTTAGAATTAAAGACTCGAAAGTGTATTAGTTAATACAACATTTGAATAAAGCTTTTCTACAACAGCTATACCTGTTGTGCAGTTTATTCCTTTATATCCTGGTGCACAAGAACATCCATATGGATCTGGAAGGCACATCTGAACTCCTCTACAAGCTGCATCGTCATCAACTGATGTATTACATCTGTATTCACATGATCTTCCGAATCGGTTTCCACCACAACCTATATGATAAAAGAAAACCAGAAAAATGTTTGAACAGATTATGTTTCAGAGAACAAATGTTAAACGATATCACGTGCTTTGCTTGTTTTCCATTTTAATACTTGATCCCCAGCTTTCTAGAGTAGCATATTTTTGTACTTGCTTTTATGTGTATACCCCTCATCTTTTTTGACCTTCACTTTCTCAAAGAAGTTTAATGATAAATATGGATAGAGTAAGACCGATATGGGATTTTTGCCCATTTAAAAAAAAATTCTTCAGGTATTGATTACATTATAGCTAGAATGACTAACCGCAAACTCACCATGCCCTTGTAAAGCAGATTGGCCAAATGATATCTCAATATCAGACTTAATTGAAAATGAGAGCAACAGAATTTCCTCCCTCAAGCTAGAAATTAATCACATGAAAATATTTGATTTTGACTATTTTCTCGCATGCTTACATCACAAACATGACTACCTTGTTCGCATGTTTCTCCCTTGAATCCTGGAGCACAGATACATAGTCCTGTTTCATCATCACAGATTCCTCCATTGTAACAAGAAGAACAGGTCAGAATACAGCCTGAAGATGAATTATATCGACCCATCGGACATTCTAGAGAAAGATATACTTGCTTAATATTTATCCTCTATTCACTTTTTTTCTGTGAGAATCCAGTAAGTTCGTTTACATATCTAAAGGTGCATGTAGCAAGTTGATTATTATATTAAGCAGAATAATAGAGAAACATGTTAGTGAACGTAAGAAATTAATAATAAGACATTGATAAAACTATGTGAATTTTAAATTGCCATATTTCTCCTTAGAAACATTTCTCTCCATGATAAGGTATTAGGTAGAGTTTTCTTCTCTTTATTTTTCTTTTTTTTTTAGATGTAACGTGTAGGTTTGAATTCATTTCCATTCCATAAGTGAACATAGTTTGAACGCCTCTTTTTTCAGGGCGCAGACTGCAAACCTACCCCTGACGATGAGTCTCATTAGTCCACCTCTGGCGTCAGCCCTCATGCCCATTACTTGGATTTCATATATGCCCTCCTGTGATGCTTGGATGGGAGTAGTGATCGTATACGCCATGTCTAGAGTCTGTAAGAGAACATCCACAGAGTCCAGCGTGCCATTAAAGCGCCACAGGTTGCTTCTTTGACCAGAGTCATAGATCTGGTCGAATTGAATGGAGACATTGACTTCTCCTGCAGTCACAGTTTGTGTGAATCTCCCTCCCGACGGTATGAAATGCGCTGCAAAGAAATGATGTAGGTGATGGATTCCGTAAAGAGACTGATTATTGAGAGAAGAGGGGGCTGGATCGACATCAATCTTAAAACGTGGAGAAGGTTTACGGACAGGTTGACTGTCCGTCATCAGGAGTGTTGGCGGACACTCCTGATGACGGACAGTCAACCTGTCCGAAACGTCGAGTAACCTCCTACTCAAGCCTCATCTACTCAAACCTTCGCTACTCAATCCATCGCTGCTCATCCATCGATCATCAACCAAGTCTTCTCATCTCATCTCATCTGGTCTACAGTCCTTTTCAGGACTTCACCCATTGTCACGAAAGAATATTTCTTCTTTTCTCTCTTGTCATCCTTTCTCGTCTATCCATTTCTAATTTCCTTTTCCCTTTCCTCCTACCAACACACATGGTGAACCGTAAACCTTCTCCACGTTATAAGCTCCACCATGCAAACTTTCAAAGATCATCGACATCAATCTTGTTGTCATTGGATTAGTTAGCTTATTACCGTTTAATCTTGAATATTGCCAATTATGAATAAAAGGCTTAACTGATTTACAAGTTGTATCAATCATACATATACTTGAATTCGCGTAATTTGAGGGAGATTTATGACAAGCTCTCGGGACAAATCGTTGTCCGTTTTTTGTTTTGTTTTCTGACAAGCCTGACTGGGTACGTTGAACAGACCCCTCAGCTGGCACCACATTGCGCAGCTTAGGCGTCACCGATCCCAACCAAGACGGTGACACTGTCATTGGGTCAGTGGGGTTCCCCCCTACCCGAATTCAATATTAGTATAAGGAAAATGAAAGAAAATGCATATTGCACGGAGCAGTGCTTCCTCGCCCCCATCGAATGATGATAAAAGGGGAAAAGGAGACAAAGAAAGAGAAGGGAAAGGCAACGTGGAATAGGATTTCTTTCCTTTTTCTTATAAGGGTATTATTTTGATAGCACTTTGTATTACAGCTATGTAAAATGTAACATCGATCCATTGATTTTTGCATCACAAGAGCTTGTCAGCTTGAACATGACCAGAGACCACCCCAAGCAACTTGACTGTACGGACAATAAATGATATTAGTACTCACCGTCAGATCTCAAAAATATGGTCGGACTACAATTCTCGTTCCATCTACTGAAGACGCACAGTAGAAAACACCATAAGATTCTTTTGGTTGAATCGTGTTCAACTCTGTCCTATAGATTGTTGATGGTGGGTCTTCGCTCATGATCATCTGTGGATTTGGTGGAGGATCTTGTAGATCATTGCTGGTGTCAATATATCTCCCTGTGGCTACGTTAGTATTTGGATTGTTTGTTTCTGTGTAGCACTCAAAGAAGGGATTACCACTCTCTGTGCTCGTGAACCCTCGACTGATCGTGGTTAGGTAGATTGAATCAACTGCAATATTTGAGGAAGAAGTGTCAAAGATAGTGAAAAGGAAACATACCAGAACCCCACCTCATCTTGCCGCTATTTGGCATTTTGGAAGAGTCGACTGTGTACAGAGGCATTCGTTCATTTCTCAAAATGAATATCTGGAGGGTTCAAGAACGGTCATTTATAGGGTGTAGCCGAGCTCGTCCAACGTTTTGCTCCTGTCTTTATTTCTCCAAAGATTGTTCGTGTTGGGTTGCGATTATGTTTTAGGTGAGGTTTAGGGTTAAGCTTAGGCCTACATTGCCGGGGGAGGGGGGGGGGGGGTGCAGCCTCTAGAAATTTTGAAAATACCCATATTCTGTAGCCTCCGTCATCTCAGATTCAGACGACCGTCGAGCAGAGAGATGGTCTACTTGTAATTTCTGTATCTTTTACAGTAAATTTTCATGATAAAATTACATCTTCACAATAAGATCTCTAAAAATATAAATTTGAATACTGCTATTCAGGCAGAAGACGTCAGCGCCCATCCCTTGGCTAAATTGGGCATATATGTCAACCCGGTTACATTGAGGGTTAGAAGTTAAAAATCAGGTTTGTGTTAGACAAGCTGTGACAGATATAAGACAGTGGAGCCATTGTTTCCGAAGTTCGTATCTGCAATTGTCAAACTTAATCTTTCTGTATGATGACTCTTACTGCGCTGCAGGCTGTGAAACCACTGCAACACTTAACGAACAGAAACAACACATGTGTGATTGATTTTTATAATATTTCTTTATTTGTATATTTTTTAACGAACGCGATGACCGAGTAGGATGTAGATTTCTACCCTCTCCGCATTTTGTCGAATTTTCCTCGCTGTATACACATTTTAACGAACTATATCTCTCGCAATCGACCGACGATGACTTCTCAGAGGACAAGACTCGCAAGGGAGGCAAAAGGAGATTCGGAAATGCAGGAAGAAGATGCAAGTTTGTACTCCTCTTCTACCACGTCGAGCGAATGCGATGAGCTTGATACGAGTCACGTAACATCATCACTTGCCAGCCGCAGCTGGTGCTATGTCGGATTGTACAAGCCGCCTGTCAACCTCTGTCTGCAGCCCACCCGGTGTAAGCTTTGCACTGTATAGATCAAAACATTGTTATTATGACTGAAAAATTTGAAGCAATTATCACAAAAGCTGTTGACTCTCTTGTCGAAAACGTAAAGAGAGTCGAGCGAGACCTCTGAGTGGCCATCGAATTCGAGTCAACGAGCTCCAATAAAGGAACGCAACGCTTGAGGAAAGGATGTCCACACTTGAGTCGCAGATGACTTCGCTCCTTCGTGACTCGACTGAGCAAAAGCGGGGACTAATAAGGCCGAACGCTTCTCCCGCCGAAAAACACATGTGAAGATTGTATTGACGTCGTCCAGGATATCTTGAAGGATAAGTTTGGAATAGCCCCCCCCCCCCCCCCCCCTCCGGATCGAGAGGGCACATCGAGACGGAAAACCTGACGCTAATCGTCCTCGACACATCCTTTTCAAGCTTCTATCGTTCCGCGATAAAGTTACCGTGATGAAGTCGGCGCGAGCAACTCTTGGCAACGAAAATTATTTCATGGTCGACGACCTCACCAAGGATCATCTAGTAGAAAAGATATTCTCAAGAAGTAAAGTGTCTGTATCAACAGGAAAAGAAGCTGAAGTTCACTGCCGGAAAGTGGCGCCACATGCATGGAACTCCGTTTGATTTACTCAGACGTCTCCAGCAGAAGCCAGAGAGTAAATATGTAAATTCCTTATACAAATTTCGCATTAAATAACATGATCACAATAAGCTGATCAGGAATATTTTGGGAGAAGCTCGGCTGGACGCAGTTAGAAAGTGGAAAGTCACTATACCATCAATATGCAAATAACGAACAAAGTCACTAAAAGGTCAACGGTGAGCTCATACAAAAGGTTACCGCTCGCGGGCGACCCGCCATTGCTTGACCTGTTTCTGCCCGAAGGCAACGAATTTTAGTTTTCGCGTGGAAAAAATTCTCGAATGTTGAATCGTTACATCAACAGGCTTCACAGAAATGGGAAGGAGGAAAGCACCAGCGTCCAGGCAACCTTCACAGCCCCAAAAGTCTAGGCCAACGACTTCTTCTCAACAAAAAAGGACAAAAAAGGAGTACAACTACAAGAGAGGCAGATAATTGCCTCACTCGCAGTCGCATTGCAGCGGCAGCTACTGGGGAAGCCAGTAGGATAGCGGAGTCGTCGGTTACAGGGAACGAGACAGCCACCACCCAGTCCAGCGGGACCGCCTGCGCGACAGGCCAGCAACCGCTTCGCCCACAAATGACAGGTAATGTCCCTATCCGAATTGAAACATCAGAATCCCCATTAAACCTAAGGGGCAACCACAGCAGGCACCAGACAGGATTCTGGTATAGATCTACTAGCAGGAACAAATAGACCTAGCTCCACATTTGTGACCTCTTTTCCAGTGCCAGCCTGCTCCAAGAAATCTTTGAGAGAGAAACACAAGAAGCATTGAATAATGGCGCGACTCACACCAATATTGGGCACAACACAACTAATTTACAAAGCTCTGGGCCACGGGGGCAAGGAGTTCAGACACCGACCCCACCCAATCACATCCCCCTGCACCCGGTGGGGACAGGCTGGGGATGTCTACGCCCTAAAATATAAGGGACAAAGGGGGAGTACATTGATCTCAACACACCTATTGACAGTCAAGATACAGTAACTCATGCCATGCGGGACTATACAGAGGAACAGAGAGCTAACCTCGCAGTGTCACAGGTAGAAGGGAGGTGGATCTTGAAACCCTCCCCACCCCAATCCAAAAACAAGATATTCTCTATTGAGACCTGGACTAATGCATTTTTGGGGTACATGAGCATATATCTTGAAGCTAATCCCACATGCATGCATTACTCAAATACTGCCACCTCATTCGAACGGCCGCTTCCCGTTACCAGGGTTACGGCTGGAGGGATTATAATATTGAATTCCGACACCGCCTCCACAGGAGGGGTGGATCATGGGCAACATTAGACGGCTAGCTGTGGCTCCTCCTCGTTATTAGTGGGGGACCACCCAGGGCGCAAAGAGGCGTTGATAGGCTTACCCTACCAAAGAACTCCATGGGGGAGTGGGGGAGGGGAGAGACACCAGTCTGCACCCCCAGCAAAACAGAGCGGGAAAACATTTCGATACACCGACCCCCGCCCTAAGCCACCCTGTCATGACTACAATTTTCGACATGCAACCGAAAGAATTGTAGGTATGCACATAAATGCATGCAGTGTGGCACACACGGTCATGGGAAATCACGGTGCGCAGAAGGAAAACAACCCAGTGCAAAACCCACAAAGCAGTCTAAGTATATAAGGGCCACAATCACAGTGAGGACAAACATAATCACGGAATTGGGTACTCCCAAGACACAAAACTAGATAATATTATGGGGAACAATGATAGGAACCTTAGGTCCCTGGCACCAACACCCATCATATTAGAAAACCTCAGGCCCCTACTAAAACAATACCCAAACAAAACGGCAGCCCTCACTCTTGACAGGGGGTTCAGTGAGGGCTTCCACATAAATTACGCAGGCCCCAGGCTACCAGTAGACCTGCCCAATTTAAAATCTGTCGAAAAAGAACAAGGAAGTAGCTTTAAAGAAAATAAATAAAGAGCTTGAACTTGGACGTTATTTAGACCCATTCGATACACGACCGTTGAAAAATCTGAGATCCAGCCCAATTGGTTTGGTCCCAAAAAAGACGCCGGGTGATTACTGGCTGATAAATCATCTCTCATACCCAGAAGGCTTTTCAGTGAATGATTTCATTCCAGACGAGTCATGCACGGTTGCATACACAAGCTTCGATATGGCCGCCGAGTTGGTGGCCTCAGCGGGCATTGGGGCGGAAATGGCAAAAGAAGACATAAATCCGCCTTCCGTCTGCTACCCATACACCCAGATGATTTTGAGTTATTAGGCGTTAAATTTGAAGGAAAATATTACATAGACAAGTGCCTACCCATGGGGATCCGCTGTGTACCAGCATACTTTGAAACATTTTCCACATTCATAGAGTACTGTGCAAGGAAAAAATGCAAATCGGAGAGCATAATTCACTATGTCGATGACTTCCTGTGTGTTGGTTCAAACAAAAATGGAGGACTGCCCTGCCATGAAATATTCCAAGCCTTAAGGGAGGTATGCAATGAATTTGGAGTTCCCCTAGCAGAGGAAAAATCAGAGGGGCCCACCACACGGCTCACATTTCTGGGCCTAGAGCTTGATTCAATTAGAATGCAGGTACGAGTCCCCATGGAGAAGATTCGAGATATCAGACATAAGCTAAACAAGGCATTATCAGCAAGATCAGCAACGATCAAACATGTCAAAGAAGTTCAATCTCTTGTGGGGGGACTCTCAACTTTATTTGTCGTGCGGTAAGCCCCGGCAGGGCCTTCCTTCGGAGGTTAATAGATATGACAAATGAGGAGACCAATGGGGACTAGACTAGTGACATTTTCAGAAGGGGTTAAGGAGGATCTCAGAATCTGGTTAGAATTCTTAGAGGCATACAATGGGGTATCATTCATTCCACGGGATAACTGGGTGAACGATAAGGACATAGACCTATACACAGATGCAAGTGGGGAGCTCGGCTATGGCGGCTACCCCCATGGTAAGTGGTTCAATGGGAAGTGGCCATCGCGTGACATAATCAGAACCACATCTATAGCATGGAAAGAAATGATCCCCATCGTAATCGCCTTGATGGCATGGGGAGAGGAACTCGGCAATAGCAGAATACTATTATACACAGATAACATGTCAGTCAGTGAACAAACAAACATCCTCATGCCCCCAAATAATGACATTGCTAAGAAAGTTGGTGATAACATGCCTCAAAAGAAATGTTTCAGTTAAGGCAGTTCACGTTCCTACTCACAATAATGGCATTGCTGACTCCCTTTTACGATTCCAGATGGGCCGGTTTCACAAACTGGCCCCAAAAGCAGACAAACACCCCACGCCTATCCCAGATGAAATATGCAAGATCTTGCACAGGAGGCACACAGGCTACTAGGGCAGTCGCTAGCAGGGGGGACACAACGCGCATACCAACGGGCAGTGGATGCTTTCCAGGTATTTCGCATAAACCAGCACATGAGCTCAGTGTGGACAGCACCCACAACACAGTTAATTGCCTTCATTGCACATCTCTCCATAAGTGGCAAATCTACCTCCACTATTTCATTCAATGTTGCAGCCCTGTCATACATACACAACATACATGGGTGGACAGACCCCACAGGACACTTTATTATCAGGAAGTTACAGGAAGGTAGCAAAAAAGACAAAAAATAGGAGATGGCGGGAGACCCATTACATGGTCCATGCTGAAAAGGGTTATCCCCACACTACAACTGGTGTGCTTTTCCCATTACGAAACACGGATGTTCAGGGCTGCCTTCTTATTGGCCTTTTTCGGGTTTCTCAGAGTGGGAGAATTCACAATTCGTAGTAAACATGTGGAGTCAGGAAAAGTACTAACAAAAGACGTCAGGGTCCAAGGCATTTTATGGCAGTGCGTATCCGATATTCCAAAACAGACCAGTATGGAAAGTCTAACAAACTAAGAATACAAGGTAATGAAACTGAGAACTTATGCCCAGTAAAGGCTATTGCAGCCTTCCTACAGGCAAGGCCCTCCGTTAAAGGGCCCTTATTCTGTCACATAGACAGCTCCGTCTAACCAGGTACCAATTCAGTACAGTTTGGCAGAAAGCATTGGCTTTCTGCAAACCCTAGCCAATATGGCACACATTCATTCCGCATAGGGGCAGCAACCACAGCAGCCATGGAAGGGGTTCCAGGAGAGGAAATAATGGTCATGGGCAGGTGGCGCAGCGAAGTCGACAAAAGGTACATAACATAGGCATGCAGGGCATACTAAGATATAAATAATGAGTCTAACATGAAAGGAGAATTTGCAAAAACAAAACATAACAATAAGGATACAAATTACAAAGAAAGAATATACACATATATGGTAAAACAAGCATATTGACCGAAATGATAAATAAATAAACATAACAACAACAGTAATAATTTATTTAAAAAAAAAAAAAAGAATGAAGTGATAAAAAACAGTAAATGATATAAATTTAAAAATGGTGATTGATGAACAGCAAATAGATGAACAATGCAGTTAAATCACATCCAAGTGCCACAGAACAGGGGCTAAGCCATACTATCCACATGGGGAAATTATGCATGGTCGCTTAGTACCCCAACAACCAAGGTACTGCAAGAGGCCATACCATACCTTCCCCCAGGCACAGCCCTCGTACTCGCCAGACAGCTACATTTTATAGGGCACAGACCATCCAATTCACTGACTGCATTAACCTGTTGAAGAAAATAACTGTAATTGGATTCGAGCGTGATTTTTTTCGTTTTTGTCATTTCAGGGCAACCCCAGATATGGATAGTAGGGGATAGCATCGTACGCCGAGCCAAGGAGAGAGAGCCGCGTCGACAAAACCGTCTCCAGCTGGGCCCACTATACAGCATCAAGTGGCACGGCCAAGGTGGTGCAAGACTGGATGACATAGAGAGGCTGGTAGAAAACAGGCTAAGGTTTGCGGCTCCCCCATCATTGGTCATACTCCACCTAGACTCGACTCCAACAACATCGTTCAAACCGAAGGAAGCTATAGTGGCCTAACACAAAGGAAAATTGATGTATGCAGGTCTTTGCTCTAATCTAATGCCCTCACGAGCATATGGGCAGCAGAACGGAGGCTATCAAGGCACAATAGCATTATTATGAGGGGAAGTGGCAGCCCAGTAACCTCACATTGTGAACCCTGATGTATCCACAGACCAGGTTGCTGCATTACGCATAATCTTAAGCCTGATTGGAGGTTAATCATATAATGGGACAAAGTACATTTAATGTCGTATAATTCCCAACACAAGACAAACCAGTCAAAGTTGTTAAATACAAAGCATAAAATGAAATTTTAAAACAGGCCTCATTCTTTTAAATGAATAGACGAAACATAATCATGGTGAATGTAGAGACATAACCATAAGTGCACAAGCACTAAGTAAGGAATCTGTGCAGCCCCCTGCCCAGGACATTGCCACTGTGGTCGGATGGTGGAGAGGTAATCGGTCGCACTGCGCATAATACCCAAGTGGGCCATAAGGGAATTTTCTCAAGCATATCCCTCATAAATATGGGAGCCTTGCCATTGCACCTTGCTGGTTCTCCCTTTTTTTCTCGCCCTTATCACCTCTCGTACTTCAGTGGCAATTGTCTGCCAATTGCCCCGGTAGAAGCTGGGGCAATTAAGTCAAACATATAGGACATATCAGAGAGAAATGGCTACTACCACCCAAACTGAGAAAAAAAAATTGGGTGGAAGATGTCTGGGGGCCTTAGCATCAGAAAAACGATGTGAATTGCCACTCTAGGTACTATCCTGTTAGCAGGTAAACTGCTTGCTGGGTCGAGTTACTCATCATTATGATGAGCCTTGTTCATCTGATGTATTTAGGTCGCTTCAACTCGTGAGGTTTGGCAGGATGGGGCAGCTCGCTCATCATTATGATGGGCCTTGTTTAGCTAATGTATCTAGATCTCACCAAATTGCATAATGGCGGGAGGTTGGGGCAGGATGGGTCAGCTCGCTCGTCGTTATGATGAGCCATGTTCAGCTAATGTATCTAGATCGCTCCAAATTGCATAATGGCGGGAGGTTGGGTAGGATGGGGCAGCTGGCCTGTCACTCGAGGTACCATCCTATTGGCAGGTAAACTGCTTGCTGGGTCGAGTTACCATCGCCCAGCAATTACGTTACAGCACATCCCAAACACTTGAGGCAAAACATTTCCGCCAGTCATTCAGTCACTCTGTCAAAATGCTCTAAATTGTTTACTCTGTACTTTTATGGTAATATGTAATGATAACCGCATATTTTCCTCTAGCTAGTCAAATTGTCTCGTTATTTACTTACGTGCTTAGCTATTCAAGAGTAGGGGTAGTAGGTATGATTCCCACACTCCCCACTATCATGAGGATAGTAATGCTCCCAGATTTTTAAACATACTGGAAGTTATTCAAGTTACTAAGTTGTGAAGAAGTTGTTAACACACTAAGCCGTGTCATCATGTGTTTGAGTTATCAAGTTTTTATCGCTGCCTTCGAGCAAAATTGTGTTAAAAGCAGATTGTTTAGTGTTAAACATATTGTTTGTTATACTATGGCTTGTATTCAAATGACATTAAGCTTTTATTGCTGCCTTCGAGCAGAATTAAACAGCAAGCAATGGCAATTATGAGTCAACATTGCTTTCTTTCCATAATGAAATATGACTAAATATTCTCTCTCTATATAATATGATACCTCTCAAGTTCATGAGACAATTGTTTTCATGAACCATTCTGTATATTTTTCACATCTTTTGCATAATTACTGACACTGAATGTACTTTACAAGTACAGTTCACAAAACAATGAATCTATTATGAAGCATTTTGTATACTTTTTGTATAGGCGAATTGCTGACTATTAAAGTAGAACACTCAAGAAAATCACAAATATGGCAATTAATGTATCACTAGAAATTGGGAAGCTTACAGATGGCAATCGTATAAGTTTTATGTCAACTGCGTATATGATGATTATAAAAACAACATAAATAAAAGCTCTTCTCAGCATGTGGAATATCCGAGGATTCGCCAGAAATATAGCGATGTTTTGATGTCGTCATACGAGGGATCGATCCTGCTTAAGCAGACGACGTCCTATAATGAATGAACGTAATTGCAATGCAATTATTTATCAAATTATAAAGAGTTTGGTACATTTAAACATGACCTTATTTCACACCATTCTAAAAGGGAAAGTGAACTGATTCTGATAACTAAAACCGTTTGATTGTAAATACACAGAGAAGGGTCAATGATCAATGAAAAAAACCCCATTTTCAAATTGAAAAGCCCTGCGAATAATAGCTGGATGGTATTCGTTCCCTCTTGAAACGCCGAACATGCCCCGGTGCACGCAGCTGAAAATACAATGGCGTCTTATTTTGTTTACAAGTGACTGATTCCTTTATTTTTTTAACGCTGCATTTTCATCAAAATAATACCATACACGAAGTTAAGAGTGAGGCAACAGACTAACATTAAGACTGACGCTAGTCAAGTAAGAGAAATAAGTGAAGAGGAGATGACAAAACAGGCACTGAAAAATGTGTATAATGTTATGGGACATCGTCTGCTTAGACAGGACTCGCCCCTCTTGTGTCGTCACACATCTCAGCAGCGTTCAAGGAGCTTTTCAGCTGCTATATCGGGGGCTGTATTTTACCGTTTTATAATTGATAATAATCATTAATTCAAATGTTTCCAAGCTTTAAATTTTGATAACCTTGTTTAATTTATGCCATCTATGCAATAATAAGTATTAAGCCAATATTTAAAATCATTAGTGTTCTACTTTAATGACTTTAGTTCATGAGACAATGATTGTCATGAACCATTTTGTACATCCTTCATAATATTTTGCATAATGAATGACTGTGAATCAGTGTACTCTTTAAGTATAGTTACCGAGACAGTGATTTTCGTGTCTTTTGTATATTTTTCATAAACTCCCATCAACATAAACTTTCATAAACTCTCATAAAAACTGATTTCAATGAACCATTTTGTATAATATTCATAATATTTTGCATTATAAATGACTGTGAATGTACTCTTTAAGTACAGTTCCCTAGACAGTAATTTTCGTGTATTTTGTCTATTTTTCTCTTATGTAACTGCTGACAACGAATGTACTCTTCGTAATTCACTTTTCAGTCTTAAAAACGAAACAACCTTTGTGAAACATTCTATACATTTCATAATATGAATTGTAGGTTTAGCTTTTCAGGGTTACACCATGTAATCTTTCAAGGAATAAGAGACCTGAAAAGGGCTGGTGAGTTCCGCAGCGGCTAGGAGCCCTGTGGTTCTCGACGTTTCGATCAGTATGCTCTGATCGTCATCAGGATCGAGGATATGGAGAAAGGAGTAAGAGCCCTGAAGGGCTCTTATTCCTTGAAAGATTACAGGGTGTAAACCCTTAAAAAAAATGAAAGATTACAGGGTGTAAACTTTTAAAACAAAAATGTAATACCAGGGAAAATCTCCCCCTACCACCTAAGGTAACTACCACCCAGATAACTACCATCGGACAATAACGACTTACGGGAAATATTCAATCGGACAACAAGCAACATACTCTCATCCATGGCATGTAGGTCAACTACCCCCCCCCCCCAAACAGGTACAACTCCCATATACCTGATGGCATGTAAACTGATTTCGGCCAATGGAGGACGTAAGGGGGGGGGGGGGGGTGACCAACAATCAGTAAGGATATGATGAATATCAGGAGGAGGGGGTATCTAACCTCCCACGGTAAGAACTTTTTGGAAATCTGTTTATAAATAAAGATTTTGGTGCATTATAATGTTAAATTTCACCACACCACGTAAAAATGATATCACAGCAGTTGAATGTGTCTCTACCCTTGAGCATGGGGGGGGGGGGGGGGGGGGGGGGGGGGGGGGGGGGGGGGGGGAGAGGGGGGTCACATGGTATTACATTTTTGTTTTAAAAGTTGGGTGTTTATACTCGGTGTATGATGGTGCATTGTACTGTTTGAATATTTCCATCTGTGAATTTTTTTTCAAAGGTAGCGTTCTTTGAAGTTCTATGATATATTCAATATTTATACCAACTGGGAAGGGTATTCGGTTTCTCTCCCAAAATAAGATCTTCTGGAAATTAGGGAGTTATAACCAAGGGTTTGGTGAGCATTTAATTAGGCCTATGCATTTTTATGCCTCCGCCCACCATAGGTGGTGCCGGATGCATTATGTTTTCGGGTCGTCCGTCCGTCCGTCCGTACGTCCGTCTGTCTGTCCGTCCGTTCCCTTTTCGTTCTCGCGATAACTTCAAAACCGTTTTTTTGTGGTGAGGTTATAACTTGGCCCATGTATGCATATGGGAGGGACGATGAAATGATTAGATTTTGGGGTCTCAAGGTCAAAGGTCACAGACGATGTGCAAAAAACATTCCACAATTTTTAAAATGATTATTGTCTAATCTATACTCATGTTATCATGAGCGTATCAATGTTAGATTTTCAAAAAATTTTCTTCGTAGCAGCCACCCCCCCCCCCCCCCCATCAATGGCATTAAGTTTCATCAGTGCCCCTCACCCCTCAAACAATTTTTTTTAAATCACTAATCAGTGCCCATGCACGAGCATATAGCCATGCATTGCGATAATACGATTTTTTTTTTGATGTGCTATGCAAAAAACATTGACAACCCCCAACATACGTCCACCTAAAAGTTAAATAGATAGGCCCATCGTTTTTAAAGTCTTCGAAGTTGGGCAGTGCCCCCCCCCCCCCCCCCCCCCCCCCCCCAATTTAGTTGAGCACCATGCCGAGCGGCCACGGGCGAAGTCAAAGACAATGCTGAAAGAAACCAGTTGAAAAATATTAACACGATAAAAACTACTTTCCCAAAATCAACTGCTTTCCAAAAATCAACTGAAGGCAATTTCAATAACCCTGTCTATCACCTTTAGAAATGTGCGAACATTACAATCGCCAATTACGTAATCCGAACATGATTTCTATTGGCAGTACAATAGGCCTTTGAAATTGCCCTTGAGTTTATTTTTCGAAAGTAGTTTTAATCGTGTTTATTTAAGATTGGGCTATTATTCGCCTAAAAAAAACAATAGAATTCTCTGTATTGTAAGCCTGCAGAGATATGGATAAAATGCACCAATTATTTGTATTAATGGGACTGTAATATAAGTGAGATTTCTCTTACCAAACACGGAAAAATGGAAGTTTTGGACATCATTTCAGCTTTCACTATGATTTAAATAAAAAAGTAGACCAGACCACAACGATGTCAGGTGACAGGAGAACTCAGGATCTTACAGAAACGATAACCCAATATGGTCAAATAACACCGTCTTGGTTACTATGGAAATTTATAAAAAGCCATGATTATTTCACTAAAATTTTTCAAATTTTGTTAATTTACATGGTATTGTTTTTAGGTCGAAAAATGGGGACAAATGATTTTTATTTTGAAATTAGTGTGACCTAGTTATTTTTCAGAGTTTAAACTATCGGTATCAATCTTTGATCGTCCGTGATTGGTCAGTATATTAGGGGGAGGGGTCTCCAAAAAGTAAACTTTGATAAAGAAAATGATGACAACACGCAAACAGCGAAAGAAAACTTTTTATACGCTATTGCGCATGCGCGAATCCAACATGGCGAAAATCAATTTATGAACGCCGTGTGGATACGTGCAGTGCTCCCACTTTTCGAAATGAATTATACTGAAATGAACACTGAAAATTCCTGGAATTTCAAAAAATATTCTGAAATTATTAAAATGGGCTACGATCGCATCAGAATCTCATGAACTTTGTAGAATATGAGTATACATACTGTGTGTATTCTGTCTTACTGGGTGTTTCCACATGTTTACAAAAAATAAATAAAAAAATCCTGAAACAGAACATCAAATTTCCTGGACTTTTATGAAATTTCATGGATTTAAAAAGAAAAATCCACTTATTGTTCTTTCTGATGTTTCTTTTTTCAATGAATTGTTAGGGAGGTTAATGTCATAAATTTTGTTTTTAATTGTTGCACCATAATTTCAACTTTCCATACCAAAAAGTAAGTTTCATTCTCTACGAGTCCATCCATGCGCGCGCGTACCACTTTCCCAGCTGTGCACTTTCCTCCATAGAGCCCATTCAATCATTCATCAAAACATAAATTTCTACTTTTGGAAATACTTTTTCACTTTTTAACAATTTAAATCCGTTAAAAAGGAATATGAATATGGAAGAGACAAAGAATCTGCTAAGCATAAAAAGGAAATGATTTCATAAGTGGAATTCTGGGCAATTTTGTTTGAAAACGGCCTTTTTATGTTGCCACACAAAACGTAGAACACCCAAACTATGAGAAAGAATCGACTCGCAGAAGCAAGGTAAATTTGTTAATTGGTTAGAAGTGATGTTAGTCGTGGAAATTAAACAGTTAAATGGTTTCTTAAAATAGTAAGATTTCTAGGTTTGGTCTGTCTTAGTTTGACTTCTGTAATTGGTTGCGTAGAATTCCGGCCTTTTTATGAATTAATCATGAAATATCGGTGTGTTTAGACTGATCACACGACCGATCACACGACCGATCTGTGTGCGCGCACGTGTATATGGCTAGGCTGATGACATTCAGGCTACGTGCAGATGCAGTAAATTGCGCGAAACTTATTGACATGAACACATATGAATCACAAGAAAGTTCAGCAAATACAATCTCTTGAAAAATGTAAACATGTAAGATAAATAGATTATGGTTCCTAAAACGAAACATACCATGCGCTCTAATTTGACGGTCCATGAAGACATTTTGTATACATTGTTTAACTGATGTGTATGAACTTTTAAAGGTTGACGAGGTTTAACAAGATATGTGAAAGGAAACCGGGTTTAATAATGCGTTTAACTTCGAAGGGGTTGCAGCACCACCCCACCAGCACGCCAGTGGCTTGCCTTATCAGTTGAGGGTGCAAGTAAACATTCCAATATATTTATTACGAATAGAACAGGCTGACATTTGCCGACAAACTAAAATGCGCCTCTCAAATCCCAAAGTATCAATTATAAGGTCAATTTCTCCGCCCCTTCTTTGGTCACGCTAATGATTATAGCACCACAGTCTTTAATTTGCTGGCTGCTTGTAGAATATTTGTGCAACGAATTTATCTTATTTCATATTTATGACTATGGTGTTTTTGAAAGCTAATGAATCTCGTGTCACTGATATTTGTGTAAATTCAAGGCTACCGATAAAGGTTGAATAAAGGTTGATATTAGATATAAGATAAGATAATAAAATCCATTTATTGTTTTTAAAGAAGATAAATGTCCATTAACTTAAGGCTATCGGAGGGCCTGTCCTTGAATAGCAAAACGCTGAAAGTTTTGACAATTTTCTGCCCACATTGATCTACTATAAAAGATAATGAGGATCAATATTTGTTTATGGAGTGGAAGAGCTTGCACCTGAACTAAATACCGTAGAGAACCACAATCTGGATTACAATCTGAGTACTTTTCCTAGATGGTGGCTGTCCAAGAGGGTAGTTGTCCAGGGGGTGGTTGTCCGGGGGGTAGTTGTCCTAGGGGTAGTTGTCAAGGGGGTAGTTGTCCAGGGGGTGGTTGCCCTAGGGGGTAGTTGTCCAGGGGTGGTTGCCCGGGGGGGGGGGGGGAATTGTCCTGGGGTAGTTGTCCTAGGGGGTAGTTGTCCTAGGGGGTAGTTGTCCGGGGGGTAGTTGTCCGGGGGTAGTTGTCCTGGGTATAGTTGTCCGGGGTAGTTGTCCTGGGGGTAGTTGTCCGGGGGTAGTTGTTCTGGGGGTAGTTGTTCTGGGGGTAGTTGTCCTGGGGTAGTTGTCCTAGGGGGCAGTTGTCCTAGGGGGTAGTTGTCTGGGGGTAGTTATCCGGGGGGGGGGGGGTAGATGTTCTAGAGGGTGTTGTCCTAGGGGGTAGTTGTTTGGGGGTAGTTATCCGGGGGTAGTTGTCCTAGAGGGGTAGTCGTCCTAGAGGGTGGTTGCCCTAGGGGTATTTTTCCTAGGGGGTAGTTGTCCTAGAGGGTGGTAATCCTAGGGGTGGTTATCCGGGGGTGATTGTCCAGGGGGTAGGTGTCCGGATACGAGAGTGGTTTCAACAGGGATGAGCGCTGACGACTTAGACTCTTTCACCAGAGCACTGATTTTTTCGCGAAATTGCCTACGCTACGGTGTAAAAAAAAAAACACGCCCCCCCCCCCCCCCCGGACAACTACCCCTTAACGGCATCCACTCTTTAGGACATCTTCTTGACAAATTCCACCTAAGGTAACTACCACCGGGACATTAACTTAGGGTAATTATTAATCGGACAACAACCAACATACTCTCACCCATGGCATGTAGGTCAATTATCCTCCCAAACAGTTACAACTCCCAGTACTCAATGGCATTTAAACTGATTTAAACTATATTTTTTTTCTGTCAGGACTTGAGCCACCCGACGAGAGAGGGAAGTATTTGAGCGTCAAGAGGGGTGACAATACGGTTATTCCGTCAAGACTAGTCGGCATGAATATTCATGAAAAACAAATTGTAGGGATATAATAAAATGAGCGAACCAGTCACGCAGTTCCTTGTGTGGCGCATTCGGATTCACGTTGTGCTCGTCATGAAGGAATCACGAGTTCGAGCCTCGGCAGGCTAAGGGTGTGTTAGAATTTAGGAAAGTATCATTGACAAAATTTTCTTTTGCTGAAATAAAGTAAGGTGAAACTGAGAGAAAATACAAGTCTTAAAGTTGTAGTCTCTCTCAAAGTCTCCAAAACGGGGCTTCTTGACGCTCAAATACTGCCCTCTCTTGTCAGTGGCGCAAATCCTGACAGAAAAAATACGCGTCTGGGGGTAATTGTCCTAGAGGGTAATTGTCCTAGGGGGTGGTTGTCTGGGGGGTAGTTGTCCGGGGGGTAGTTGACCGACACGGCAGGGAACAACGCCGCGCCCGGTGATTGGTCAACGGCAGCGACCAATCACAGCGCGAGTGGTCCCAGCGTACATCCGGCCGCTCCGGGCGGCTCCCGCCGCTATTTAAGACCCGCTCAGCGTGATCTCGGCTCATTGTCTATGACTAAGGCTAGCAGTATATAGCAGCCGAAACGTCAGACTTCCTACGTTTACGTTTGCACATCGTGAGACAACTCTGATTAACTCTCTTCAATTATTATTATTATTATTATTATTATTATTATTATCTACGTTGGCCCATAGACTATTACAACACAATAAAAAACACTTATTAATACATTATCAAGTAAAGTAATTACATTGTATAGTTAACGTACATGAATCATGAAGAACCATTATAGTGACCCAAAATTACACACTGTCGTATCTTTGTAATGTACAGAACGAATGGAATGAGAGCCTGCTCATATGTTCCTTTTTCAGTCTGTAGAAAATTTGGAATCCCTTATGTCAGAACGGCAGGGTTCCTTCGAAACTACCAATTTAAACCTGAGATTTAATCCAATTTTACTTGAAAGTGACAGGCAAATTAACAATGGAGATATAGACCCTGACAAAAAAAAATATTTTGCGAACTACACTATGTCGACTTCACATTATTACGTTCACGTTACGTCGTCACGTTACACGACATATCGTGAATACTAGCCCTAATCCCACGAAGGGTAGGGTGTACAAAATGATGAACAACATGTTTCCGGCACAATTTAATGGTCTCAGCCACTTGCACTGCAACTCTGAAACTCATTCGTATAATAGGCGAGAAGTGCCAAATTAATATACCTAAACATAGAACCCGAAGATTTCAACATGACATTCGATACTCTGGGCCAAAATGTTGGAACAATTTACCATCCAGCCTGCAGAAGTCGCTTTCCCTCGCAAACTATTTCCCGTAAGGCAACAATGTATTTAATCGTTCGCTATAAAATCCCCTCCTTTGTATTTGTGTTTGACGTCGTTATCTTCTTGTAGAAGAAACAACCCACCCCCCCCCCCCCCCCCCCCCCATTTGAAGCTGTTACCATCTTGTAGAAGAAACCTTTATTGAATCAAGTCAGCTATGTTATCTCCTGACTGAACCATACTACTCGAGCTTTAATAGCAATGCCAAACCATTTATTTATTTTGATCATTTACGTAGATGCCTGAGCTGTTGCTAGGCCCGGCGATTAAAAAAAATGTATTATGTAATATTCTATACTCCTCGAGACAGTTTTGTCAGCCGGTTTTGAAATGATATGTATGCTGCCTGTTTTAGTACTCTAGTGCACAAGTACACTGTAATCCTTAATGATGTCATTGTAGATATTTTGTACAGAAGGCTTGAAATGATATGTAATCTAATTAACTTTAATTCAAACGAACTTATCCTCAAATGCCTAACTCTCTTCTTCATTTTTCTCCATCTAGTGTATTCTCTTCCCTATAATCAATTCCTTTTGCATATGCAAAACTCGTATTCATATAATGATGTTCTTTCAGTAAGCTGTGTTTAATTGCTAAGGGCGTTCGCAACACAAGCTTTGCTTTCCGGGTTTCGCCTCCTTCTATTTTCTGAATTATTTACTGTATTGTACTCTATGTTAACCACATTGCTACACATGTATTTTTGTATATAACATTGTACCAATGAGAGGGAAACAAATATTAATTTTCAATAATCAATCTTCTAAAATGGTAATTCGTAATCGTGATACCCTTAGTAGGGCACGGTATTGATACGTTTTATCATAATTCTAAAAATTCACTTGACAATATGTATGGATGAGTTGGATTGATGCTTTGTGAAACCCGGGTAAAGAAGTTGCGAAGGAATAAATACTAGGACTCACCATTCTTATAATGTTGACAGACTACAGCTATGATGAACAGAACGTTTGCCTTATGAGCTGATAACAATGACTTTAAAAGGAACATGGCGACTCTACGTCAATATGTTCCCTCCGGATATTAATCACTGAAATAATAAATGTCGAAACGTTCATTTCAAAGTTGGAACTATGCTTCCTCATTCTGGTGCTTACCTTTTAGTAAATATTGCACGTTTCATATCTGGCAGAAACAAATATCTATGAACAATGGAGGTAAAATGTACAGTTATTCATGTTCAAGCAATAGCAAGTGACGTTGGCTTTTTATGCTAAGAAATTAATCAACGAACCATGAAGACAATGGCTATGGTAGTTTTGTGTTAGTATACAGATCTACATTAGTATTTCTCTCACAACTTCCCTTTTCCAATTGGTATCAACCAGTGATAGATGATCAAATTAATTCACAGGTCTAACAAAAATACAAATCACTGGAGAGGAAAAACATCTAAAAAAGATACACATTACCAAACTGATTCAAAATAAGCAATTAAGTATTTAATATACAGTATAAATCTCAGTTTAAAACAAATACATTGTATCTGTCATATCAATTCAAAAGGAAATTTCAAAGTACAAACAGACTTTATTTCTGGAATATTTTGGCATCCATTATGATCTTTACAGGTCGATTCAATACTTCAGTGTAAACACAAATATACACTTATTCCTATTCTAACTGGGCTTTGAGTATATTACGCATAATAGAAAATAAAATCATGTCAAATGATAGTAAAACAGAAATTTTGCTTTTAAATATAATTTAATAATACCAGCACATCTAATCCACAAATTATAAGCACTGCTTTTTAGTGGATCCCCCACATTTCCTCAGAAATTAAGAATTTCTATTAATAATTTATTATAATAATTTATGTACATGTATATGTACAGTGTACTTCTACACTTATCAAGGAAAAATGAATTTGTACATATATTTTTTTCATATTTTCTGTAACAATATCTGTAATGCCATTGTCTTTTCTTTCTGTTGGAATGAAATAAATACGAACTTGAATTTGAATTTGAACCAGGTATCCAAACTTAATTTATGTTGGGTATCTGACCGCCATAATACCAGTGCTATGGAAATCTCGGAGTGCATTTTGACGAACATCTGAATATGAAGACACAAATAAACGCATGACTCCATGATTATAACCTTCGATGTATTGGATAATACTTTGATATAAACAACCTTTCATGCTTGAATCACTATATATAATAAGTTAGATTACTATATTGGACTCTGTGACCTAAAGTATGACGGCTTGAACCAAAAGGGTGGGTAGGGTCGCGTCGCGTTGACTGGAACGCCACCATTCGTCCAAAGCCTCCTCCCGGGATTTTGCCGAAAGGGTGCTTTTTCTTTTTCTTTATATTGTTTGTTGTTGTTGTTATTATTATTATTATTATTATTATTATTATTATCTACGTTGGCCCATAGACTATTACAACACAATAAAAAAAACTTATTAATACATTATCAAGTAAAGTAATTACATTGTATAGTTAACGTACATAAATCATGAAGAACCATTATAGTGACCCAAAATTACACACTGTCGTATCTTTGTAATGTACAGAACGAATGGAATGAGAGCCTGCTCATATGTTCCCTTTTCAGTCTGTAGAAAATTTGGAATCCCTTATGTCAGATCGGCAGGGTTCCTTCGAAACTACCAATTTAAACCTGAGATTTAATCCAATTTTACTTGAAAGTGACAGGCAATTAACAATGGAGATATAGACCCTGACAAAAAAAATATTTTTCGAACTACGCTATGTCGACTTCACATTATTACGTTCACGTTACGTCGTCACGTTACACGACATATCGTGAATACTAGCCCTAATCCCACGAAGGGTAGGGTGTACAAAATGATGAACAACATGTTTCCTGCACAATTTAAAGGGAGTGGCAAGCCGTAATCCATGGGCCTGACAAGTTGGCCTGACTCGGGGAAATTCGGATACAATCAGGTCCAATCGTGCGCTACCGAAGGAATGTTATTGCCGAATTCCTCGCGTGATCGTTAACTCGAATCCCTAAATACGTAACCGACCAAAAATGAGATTCAAATACTGGAATAAAGAACGCTCGATATTGTTTACTCAAATTTGGGTCAATGTGCGAACTTTTATTAGCTGCGCGCGATAAATTGAAGTCGCTTTGAACTTTGATCCAGAGAAAGGAGCAGCCAACTGTAAAAACCGCCCATAGATTGCGACTTGTCGCTCCCTTTAATGGTCTCAGCCACTTGCACTGCAACTCTGAAACTCATTCGTATAATAGGCGAGAAGTGCCAAATTAATATACCTAAACATAGAACCCGAAGATTTCAACATGACATTCGATACTCTGGGCCAAAATGTTGGAACAATTTACCATCCAGCCTGCAGAAGTCGCTTTCCTCGCAAACTATTCCCGTAAGGCAACAATGTATTTAATCGCTCGCTATAAAATAAAATCCCCTCGTTTGTATTTGTGTTTGACGACGTTATCTTCTTGTAGAAGAAACACCCTCCCCCCCCCCCCCCCCCCCACCCTTTGATTACGTTCACGTTACGTCGTCACGTTACACGACATATCGTGAATACTAGCCCTAATCCGACGAAGGGTAGGGTGTACAAAATAATGAACAACATGTTTCCGGCACAATTTAATGGTCTCAGCCACTTGCACTGCAACTCTGAAACTCATTCGTATAATAGGCGAGAAGTGCCAAATTAATATACATAAACGTAGAACCCGAAGATTTCAACATGACATTCGATACTCTGGGCCAAAATGTTGGAACAATTTACCATCCAGCCTGCAGAAGTCGCTTTCCTCGCAAACTATTTCCCGTAAGGCAACAATGTATTTAATCGCTCGCTATAAAATCCCCCTCCTTTGTATTTGTGTTTGACGTCGTTATCTTCTTGTAGAAGAAAACACCCCCCCCCCCCCCCCCCATTTGAAGCTGTTACCATCTTGTAGAAGAAACCTTTATTGAATCACGTCAGCTATGTTATCTCCTGACTGAACCATACTACTCGAGCTTTAATAGCAATGCCAAACCATTTATTTATTTTGATCATTTACGTAGATGCCTGAGCTGTTGCTAGGCCCGGCGATTAAAAAAAATGTATTATGTAATATTCTATACTCCTCGAGACAGTTTTGTCAGCCGGTTTTGAAATGATATGTATGCTGCCTGTTTTAGTACTCTAGTGCACAAGTACACTGTAATCCTTAATGATGTCATTGTAGATATTTTGTACAGAAGGCTTGAAATGATATGTAATCTAATTAACTTTAATTCAAACGAACTTATCCTCAAATGCCTAACTCTCTTCTTCATTTTTCTCCATCTAGTGTATTCCCTTCCCTATAATCAATTCCTTTTGTATATGCAAAAACTCGTATTCATATAATGCTGTTCTTTCAGTAACCTGTGTTTAATTGCTAAGGGCGTTCGCAACACAAGCTTTGCTTTCCGGGTTTCGCCTCCTTCTATTTTCTGAATTATTTACTGTATTGTACTCTATGTTAACCACATTGCTACACATGTATTTTTGTATATAACATTGTACCAATGAGAGGGAAAAAATATTAATTTTCAATAATCAATCTTCTAAAATGGTAATTCGTAATCGTGATACCCCTAGTAGGGCACGGTATTGATACGTTTTATCATAATTCTAAAAATTCACTTGACAATATGTATGAATTGTTGGATTGATGCTTTGTGAAACCCGGGTAAAGAAGTTGCGAAGGAATAAATACAAGGACTCACCATTATTATAATGTTGACAGACTACAGCTATGATGAACAGAACGTTTGCCTTATGAGCTGATAACAATGACTTTAAAAGGAACATGGCGACTCTACGTCAATATGTTCCCTCCGGATATTAATCACTGAAATAATAAATGTCGAAACGTTCATTTCAAAGTTGGAACTATGCTTCCTCATTCTGGTGCTTACCTTTTAGTAAATATTGCACGTTTCATATCTGGCAGAAACAAATATCTATGAACAATGGAGGTAAAATGTACAGTTATACATGTTCAAGCAATAGCAAGTGACGTTGGATTTTTATGCTAAGAAATTAATCAACGAACCATGAAGACAATGGCTATGGTAGTTTTGTGTTAGTATACAGATCTACATTAGTATTTCTCTCACAACTTCCCTTTTCCAATTGTTATCAACCAGTGATAGATGATCAAATTAATTCACAAGTCTAACAAAACTACAAATCACTGGAGAGGAAAAACATCTAAAAAGATACACATTTCCAAACTGATTCAAAATAAGCAATTAAGTATTTAATATACAGTATATATCTCAGTTTAAAACAAATACATTGTATCAGTCATATTAATTCAAAAGGAAATTTCAAAGTACAAACAGACTTTATTTCTGGAATATTTTGGCATCCATTATGATCTTTACAGGTCGATTCAATACTTCAGTGTAAACACAAATATACACTTATTCCTATTCTAACTGGGCTTTGAGTATATTACGCATAATAGAAAATAAAATCATGTCAAATGATAGTAAAACAGAAATTTTGCTTTTTAAATATAATTTAATAATACCAGCACATCTAATCCACAAATTATAAGCACTGCTTTTTAGTGGATCCCCACATTTCCTCAGAAATTAAGAATTTCTATTAATAATTTATTATAATAATTTATGTACATGTATATGTACAGTGTACTTCTACACTTATCAAGGAAAAATGAATTTGTACATATATTTTTTTCATATTTTCTGTAACAATATCTGTAATGCCATTGTCTTTTCTTTCTGTTGGAAATGAAATAAATACGAACTTGAATTTGAATTTGAACCAGGTATCCAAACTTAATTTATGTTGGGTATCTGACGCCATAATACCAGTGCTATGGAAATCTCGGAGTGCATTTTGACGAACATCTGAATATGAAGACACAAATAAACGCATGACTCCATGATTATAACCTTCGATGTATTGGATAATACTTTGATATAAACAACCTTTCATGCTTGAATCACTATATATAGTAAGTTAGATTACTATATTGGACTCTGTGACCTAAAGTATGACGGCTTGAACCAAAAGGGTGGGTAGGGTCGCGTCGCGTTGACTGGAACGCCACCATTCGTCCAAAGCCTCCTCCCGATTCTGCCGAAAGAGTGCTTTTTCCTTTTCTTTATATTGTTTGTTGTTGTTGTTATCATTATTATTATTATTATTATTATGTTCTACGTTGGCCCATAGACTATTACAACACAATAAAAAAAAACTTATTAATACATTATCAAGTAAAGTAATTACATTGTATAGTTAACGTACATAAATCATGAAGAACCATTATAGTGACCCAAAATTACACACTGTCGTATCTTTGTAATGTACAGAACGAATGGAATGAGAGCCTGCTCATATGTTCCCTTTTCAGTCTGTAGAAAATTTGGAATCCCTTATGTCAGATCGGCAGGGTTCCTTCGAAACTACCAATTTAAACCTGAGATTTAATCCAATTTTACTTGAAAGTGACAGGCAAATTAACAATGGAGATATAGACCCTGACAAAAAAAATATTTTTCGAACTACGCTATGTCGACTTCACATTATTACGTTCACGTTAGGTCGTCACGTTACACGACATATCGTGAATACTAGCCCTAATCCCACGAAGGGTAGGGTGTACAAAATGATGAACAACATGTTTCCGGCACAATTTAAAGGGAGTGGCAAGCCGTAATCCATGGGCCTGACCAGTTGGCCTGACTCGGGGAAATTCGGATACAATCAGGTCCAATCGTGCGCTACCGAAGGAATGTTATTGCCGAATTCCTCGCGTGATCGTTAACTCGAATCCCTAAATACGTAACCGACCAAAAATGAGATTCAAATACTGGAATAAAGAACGCTCGATATTGTTTACTCAAATTTGGGTCAATGTGCGAACTTTTATTAGCTGCGCGCGATAAATTGAAGTCGCTTTGAACTTTGATCCAGAGAAAGGAGCAGCCAACTGTAAAACCGCCCATAGATTGCGACTTGTCGCTCCCTTTAATGGTCTCAACCACTTGCACTGCAACTCTGAAACTCATTCGTATAATAGGCGAGAAGTGCCAAATTAATATACCTAAACATAGAACAAGAAGATTTCAACATGACATTCGATACTCTGGGCCAAAATGTTGGAACAATTTACCATCCAGCCTGCAGAAGTCGCTTTCCTCGCAAACTATTTCCCGTAAGGCAGCAATGTATTTAATCGCTCGCTATAAAATAAATCCCCTCTTTTGTATTTGTGTTTGACGTCGTTATCTTCTCGTAGAAGAAACACCCTCCCCCCCCCCCCCCCCATTTGATTACGTTCACGTTACGTCGTCACGTTACACGACATATCGTGAATACTAGCCCTAATCCCACGAAGGGTAGGGTGTACAAAATGATGAACAACATGTTTCCGGCACAATTTAATGGTCTCAGCCACTTGCACTGCAACTCTGAAACTCATTCGTATAATAGGCGAGAAGTGCCAAATTAATATACATAAACATAGAACCCGAAGATTTCAACATGACATTCGATACTCTGGGCCAAAATGTTGGAACAATTTACCATCCAGCCTGCAGAAGTCGCTTTCCTCGCAAACTATTTCCCGCAAGGCAACAATGTATTTAATCGCTCGCTATAAAATAAATCCCCTCCTTTGTATTTGTGTTTGACGTCGTTATCTTCTTGTAGAAGAAACACCCCCCCCCCCCCCCCCATTTGAAGATGTTACCATCTTGTAGAAGAAACCTTTATTGAATCAAGTCAGCTATGTTATCTCCTGTAACTGTAAAAATTAACTGTAGATTAACAGTTTTTTTTTACTTTTAAAATTACAAGTTTTGGCCGTTTTTCTGTTAATACGGTAATTTTCTTGTGAAATGGCAGGAAAATTGCTAATTTTCCTGCCATTTCACAAGAAAAATACCGTATTAACAGAAAATTTGTAATTTTACAAGTCAAAAAACCTGTTAATCTACAGTTACAAGTCTAAAACCTGTTAATCTACAGTTATTTTTTACAGTGTATGTTGCCTGTTTTAGTACTCTAGTGCACAAGTACGCTGTAATCCTTAATAATGTCATTGTAGATATATTGTACAGAAGGCTTGAAATGATATGTAATCTAATTAACTTTAATTCAAATGAACTTATCCTCCAATGTCTAACGTTCTTCTTCATTTTTCTCCATCTAGTGTATTCTCTTCCCAATAATCAATTCCTTCTGTATATGCAAAACTCGTACTCATAATTATAATGATGTTCTTTCAGTAACTTGTGTTTGCTAAGGGCGTTCGCAACACAAGCTTTGCTTTCCGGGTTTTCACCTCCTTCTATTTTCTGAATTATTTACTGTTTTACTGTTCACCACATTGCTTCACATGTATTTTTTTTTGTACCGATGAGAAGGAAATAAATGTTAATTTCAGTAAATCGATCAATCTTCTAAAATGGTAATTCGTAATCGTGATACCCCTAGTAGGGCACGGTATTGATACGTCGTATCATAATTCTCAAAATTCAATTGATAATACGTATTAATGAGTTAGATTAATGCTTAGTGAAAACACAGGTAAAAAAGTTGCGAAGGAATAAATACAAGGACTCACCATTCTTATAATGTTGACAGACTACAGCTATGATGAACAGAACGTTTGCCTTATGAGCTGATAACAATGACTTTAAAAGGAACATGGCGACTCTACGTCAATATGTTCCCTCCGGATATTAATTTCAGAATAATAAATGTCGAAACAATAGGTACGTTCACACGTAGAGCGATAGCATCGATGCTATCTAGGTTTCGAGACTATTTTGGTCATGACCAGATAGTTTTAAGACCAAACGCTGTCTGAACGCAGATAGTCACGAGATAGAAGCGAGTTGGAGCTAGGTTTCGAAACTATTCTGGCAGCGAGTAGAGCGATAGCATCGATGCTATCTAGGTTTCGAGACTATTTTGGTCATGACCAGATAGTTTTAAGACCAAACGCTCTCTGAACGCAGATAGTCACGAGATAGAGTTGGAGCTAGGTTTCGAAACTATTCTGGCAGCGAGTAAATCTCAGGATCCAGCGACAAAGCATCGATGCTTTGCGGTAAACCACCCACCGCGCTTGTGACTATTTGTAATGTGAACGCAATCGCTGCTTCACTCGCTGCTATCTTCACTCGCAACTTCGCATGATATGACCCCTGTGCACAAACTTCAATACCAATTATACTCGGGTCACCGTGTGTGGCGCAGTAATTGTTGTTTTGGCAGCGAGTGAGCGATGGATAGTCACGAGTGGGTGATAGAAGCAAGTCGATCATGGCCTGTCTGAACGTACTGGAAATAGTTTCGAGACTTACATAGCATCGATGCTATGTACTACGTATAAACATAACTTGTGTAATTAACACATGAATAGTACATTTCAGCCTGGCAGGCACATTTCACAGATACCGCTCTTGTGACTATTTGTAATGTGAGCGCAATCGCTGCTTCACTCGCTGCTATCTTCGCTCGCAACTGTTATAATTCTGTCTGTTTCATGTGGTGCTATAATATAATGTAATTTATGTATTCATGTGATGTACCCTCTCTTCCCTACTTTTTTTCTATTATCATTTTGTCTGTTTCATCTGGTGCTGTAATGTAATGTATGTATTCATGATTGTGATGTAGAGGTAAGTAGGCTACTGTGTATAACTGTGTGGTAAGGGAGGGTTTTTTGTCTATGTGACCCTAAAGTATGACGGCTTGTGGGTAGCGTCGCGTCGCGTTGACTGGAACGCCACCATTCGTCCAAAGCCACCCCCCCCCCCCACGTATGTTCGTTAAAGATGAACCGCAAACAATAATTTATAGATCAACAAAGTGACGTTTATTCTGTTGCATGTACAAAAATGACCAAGAACAATATTTAAAAGAAAGAGATCATTATCATGATTATAAGTGCATTTAAAATGGTGAACAAGACAATTTTTGCAAGTGATCTACGCATTCAACAGTACGTGAACTGTTAATTAACTGTGCAGATTGCATCAAGCGCGTTTCAAGTAATTCTACAACCAAGATGTATCTCTAGCTACCAGATACCAAACGAGTTACTAGACCATCTACCAAGAATCAAGAAGTAGAAGGAGATTAGATTCTCTGCTATTGATGCCATAATATGATATAGGTATGTAATAAATAATGAAAATACATGTACATGCCCGCGAACGGCAAACCTGATGAAATACAACAATATACAACAACATTTATAAAGCGCTTAATACCATGTTTCTAAGCGCATGGAAAGGTAAAAGAATGGGAAGGAAAGACAAAAGAGAGAAAAAAAATAAAATGAACAAGTACATACAAAAACGTTTTACAACTACAACAACAACAACAACTACTACTACTACTACCATCTCTACTACTACTACTACTACTACTACTACATATTACTGATACGATTGCCTTTTAAGAAGTGACTTGAATGAATATATGGTGGAGGCCTGTCGAATATAAATAGGAAGGTTGTTTTAGAGTTTGGGGGCAAGAGAAGAAAAGGCACGATCTCCATTACGAGTACTGGTACGGGGTCCGGGAGAGAGCTGGAGCTTGGCAGTGGTGGTGGAACGGAGACGTCTAGTTGTTGAAGATAATATGCTGAACGGAGCCAAGTGTTATACATGTATATAAACACGTCTTGACCAACCTACAAATTTTACTGCTTATGGGAATACTCTGTACACATGTCCAGTCATATTTTCTTTGTGGTAATGATGCAGTAATTTTGTGAGTGTAACACATTAAATAGAAATATAATAATGGCACATAATACTGTACATTATACATTTGTTATTGAAACTACATGCACGATTCAATAAATTGTATGATTTATCACATCCATGCAATCTATATGATTTAAATCTTAATATGATAAGAAAGTATGATAAATGGTAAACAATAGTGAGATGAAAAAGCAAAATATTGGGTAAACATATACATGTAGGCCTACGTCTTTAAAATTGATAAATGAATCGACCGTCGCGGCGTTACGCACTGGCAGTCACTTTCCTCAAGCTTCCAATTTATCACGGACGAATTGCGGGGGGGGGGGGGGGGGGGAGGCGGTCGAAGAAAAATAACTTCTACCCCACTGATGATCGATTTCTGGATACGCCGCTGTGTCAAAGTTCCGTCTTATTAAGATTTTAACATCAAGCTGGTGTAAGAGCGGTCTTCATTGTTGTCCTCCAGACGTTTCATACTCTCATAGGCGTTTACAGGTTGCGCCTCAAAGGTTGGATTCTCATATGTTGGCTGTTCGTCGATAGTCTTTGGATCGGTTCTTGACGTGGGAGGTTGTGCTTCTGCCTTTCGTCTTTTGCTGAAAAAAGGGAGATGTATACGAACGATGACGCTCTAACATTAATTCATCGCGAAACACAGGATCACTATAAGTTAACTACAAGCGAAATTTAAAGTTTAGCTCCCATCGTGTGAACGTAACTAATATCTGCAGGGATTCGCTTAGGATTGTTCTGATTCTTCTACCTCTATACTGTGACATGCCCATTGGTCCATATTGGATAGAATTAGTCAGAAACGTTGTCCATTCTTTATTCATTTTACAGCTCTTTACAGCGTTAACCTATACAAAGCTGAAAAAAAGATCGCGGACTAATTTGTAAAGATTCCATTCAATTAAGAGATTGCTAGTATATTAAAGCATATGATGAGGAGTGAGGAAACAAAGAGAGAGAGAGAGAGAGGTGGGGTGGGAGGGTGAGTGTGAGCGCGCGGACACATGTGTGGAGCGGGTGTGTGTGTGTGTGTGTGTGATAGAAAGAGAGGGAGAGAGTTTGTGTCTGGGCGAGAGAGAGAGCGAGAAATGCTGGAGAGGTATAGCAGAGGAGTGGCGAGAGGCAATTGCTTTGAAAATAATAATACATTGCTAAGTCTACTGGAGTCTACTTCGACCAATCGCATGTGTTAGATATCTTGACAAAAATCAAATCGATCTCTTGTGTATATTGACTTACCATATGAAAATCAGAATGATGATAATCACAACACATATAAGCAGAGTAATGCCAAACAAAGCCGCCCAAGGCACAATAGAAGACGTGGCACCTAGAGAGAACAAACATCATTAATTGCTTACATAACGAACATACGTCAGCGTCATGCCCAGAATGTTCTGTTTGTGAACCTCTATCTGGCTTCAGTAAAAAAAAAAGGGGAAAAAAAGGGGGGAGGATTTCCAATAGAGAGGACGAAATGACATTAAACAACCTTAGACATCTTAGTTTGACCAATATGAACAATAAAATTAACCTACATGTTTCCGTTTGATAAGTCATCCCAATTGATGATTCGCTTCTGGGACCCTCTGCATCTTTGTTCCACAGCGTCATATAAACGGTGTACTGAGAGCCAGGTATCAGCGAGTCAAGATAGTAACTTCCAGTAGAACTAACGGGAAGCTGAACCGAACCTCGAGATGATACATCGGACGTTGAAGAGAAGTAGATTGAAATATTGGTGAAACCATTGCGACAGTTTGCATTAGCACTGTCAAACGTTGGAGACTGTGAAAAGTGGAAAAAAGGTTATCATAAGAGGAGTTTTCATGCAAAAAATACGTATCAGGATGACTATACCTATGGACAGATATCCAGACAACAACCACCTCGGACAGTTACTTTCAGACAACCTTTTCCATGAAAACTATCACTATATAGAACAATTGCCCTCAAAATCTTCCTCCAGATAATATACCATTGCATCGATCCCCTGAGCCCCATACCAAAAAGCCTAGCGATTGATCGTTGTCGAAAGATTGTTGAGATTGATTTCACAATTTAATCAATGTAATTAATAGCAAACATCAATCGTAAGGTCTTACCTGCCATGTAATAAGAAGCTGTTCAGAAGATGGTACTTGATGCACTGTCACATGTGAAAGAACTCCTGTAGGGGCTGATGACGCATTCAAAATACATGTAAATGGCAATTACTTTACTTATCAGAATGATTATAGTTGCCAATTTGCTGATTGAAATAGTTAAAAGTAGAGACTATATAATTTATCGATCACATTGTCCAAAGAGAAATCTTCCGATGTCACTGTGGTACAAACTTAGGACTTGTCCTACCTCGTACCAGAACTCAAATGGGCAAACTCTCTTTTCCCCACGAAGGTGCCGCCCTATGGAACCAGCTATCATATTCTATTAGAAAACATCAATCCCTGGATACAGATAGGGGCAAATCACGGTATATCGTTCCGATCAAGAACTTAGTCACAACACCTCCCTCTTTGCGAGGATAAATCGACGCTCTTAAACTAACATTCTACTTGACTCGAAGGTTCCTAGTACTGAATAGATTATTATTGATTACTTGCTTTCGACATCATTTAAGAGGGTTCCTATTAAATGGGAATGAACGGGATCATAATGAAATGAAACATCACCAGTGTATGTAGACAACAAGCTCTCGGAGAACCATCATGGAAAACTAACCCCCAGTGTAACAGGGTAGTTGTCCAGGGATCGGTAGTTGATCTACGGGAAAGATGGGTTGGACAGGTGGATCAGAATGTGACGGGTATTCTTATATAGTGACTAAGAACAATTAGGCGCACTTAATTGGGGGGGGGGGGGGGGGGGCGGCAGGGCGGCGAGGCCGATTTTGTCTTTCTGTTGATCAACCTATGTGTAGTCATCTTGGGATGGTATAGAGGAGGGGGCATTTTCCAATTTCTCAAGCTATATACAAGTATGTACTTACGCAAACAAGCCGAACTAGCAGTAATGTTCTTCAGAGGTCCTTCTCCTCCCTCACCTTCCCTGACTGCAGAAACACCAAACAGGTAGTCACTATCGGGAGACAAACCTCCAACCATTGCAGTGATATCCAAATAGTTCTGTCTATTAAGACGGATCAATGGCGAGGAATCTGGGACTACTTCCTTGTAGTATACATTGTATCCAATAAGTGGAGGATCACCAATATCTAACCCGGCCATCCATCGGTCCCAGGACAGTGTTATAAAGTTTGTGTAGTCTCTTGGATGAAAGGTGGTTTCGTCAATCGTGGTAAAACTTGGTAGAGGAGTAAAAAAATAGATGTGCCCAGTTCTGGGTAGTTATTCGTCTCTTGTTGATAATGGATAGATCAACCAATAAACATGGAGCACATTAACTGCCATGTACGACGACTCTAAGCAAATGATTGTTATCATTCTGGCAACATCCTTCCATTCATGTCAACCATTACGCTTGAAAGAAAATGAAGAAAAAGAATGCAAACAAGTTCCTTTCAGTGGACCATAGATTCACAAAATATATTTTAAAAACGAGTCATTTTCAATACGTTCTAGAACTCGGAGAGATTTGTCATTAGAATGACGAAGATGATAATTGAAGGCATGAAACATTTTAGTCCAAACACACCAAAAAATGAGCCTATAACTGTACTCACTGTCCAGGTCAGCATGAACCTCTGCACTTCTGTAACTATTGACGTCATATATGATGCAGACAAACAGATCTTCAGGTGTTACGTAATCAACTTGAAATAAATCAGTATTAGACGATCCATGTTGAATGTTTCCAAGATTAGTGATGTCTGTATCAGAGAACCTTTCTGAGCTTTCAGTTACCCGGTAAAGGACCACAACCGATGGTGCTGACGACGAAACCTCTCCACCATCTCTTCGGCAGGAGAACTGGATATTCGGTTGGCCTTCGTTCTTCGGCGTATTTTCAACTGCAAGGTTACCTTTTCATAAACATGCAGTGCAATAGATACGGAATATTGGAATTTAGATAACAAATTAACAATTATAGCGCTATATACACAATCAAGGATTTATCTTTTTTATAAATAGGTTAATAATGTTAAGAACCTCATCAACTAACAGTGCTGGTCGTGATGAACGTCAAAAAAGTAAAGTAATTATCTTTATACAGTTATAGATTCAACATAGTAATACAATTCTTTTCAAATTTGTAGTACAATGAAAATGCAACGCAGATCACATACCTGAACAATTCTGACCAAACCTTCCAGCTACGCACTCTGATAAAGAAAATTGACCAGTAAAATAACGATTACGAGAAGAACATATTTTCCTATCCACATCGCTGTTCTTACCATGACCATTACTTCAGGCTTACATCATGTTTTCTTCATTAAAATTGAGACAAATTATTTAAATTAAGTTTTGGGGTTTATCTTATTGAGAAATATCTGATTTGTTGCTTGTTCAAAAGCATATAGAATTGATAGTGGCTTGGGAGCCTATTTCTCTAGAAGAAATGAGAAATATGAACATATGATTTATTCCATATACAGTACTCATTCATAACTATTGAGACCCATCGTATCTCTCCATCACTGGTCTGCCTTTGTTTACTTGTTACGAATCTACACTGCACTGTTAACGTGGAACAATGCTTGGAAAATACGATTTCCTGTACCTCATATCGTGTATATGGATACCTACTAACTTAAAGGTTCATTCAAAATGTCTAGGACTAAACTTTAAGATATCAAATAAAATAAAACACTATGTGGATTATTTTTTTCAGAGAATGCATTTTGTCGACAGTGTTTACGAAAAGCAGAAAAGAGTAAGGTACGTGTATAAAAAATAAGGCCAAGTTTTCTTTTAAAACACTGAAAGATAATCTGTATCTTAAAAATGTCCTTAGTGGTTCTGAAAGTGGTCCTTATAAGTGGTTCTAAAAGGTTTATAGACGTTTCAATCAAATAGTTTTACTTGACTAAAAGAGTGAAATATTTATTTTACTTGGGTTAAATTAAATTTACATTCAATTCAATCTTACCCTGACAGCTACTCCCAGTCCATCCTGGCTGGCATTCCATGGAGCTACCTGTACAGACTCCAGAAAATCGATCACACTCTCCTGAAACACACCGACATGTCTCGGTACAGCTTGCTCCAAATTCACCATTATCACATTCTATTAGAGAATGATAGAGAGAGCGAGAGAGGGGGGATGGAGAGATGGAAACGTTTTTAATTTCATGTTATGAAGTCAAAAGAGGAATAGTCAAAAAATATTATGGATAAACTACTCTGCATTCCTATTTTTACAACCCTCTGTTCGGTTAACGGTTTACTATCATACCTCTATTAAACAATCATGACGATTATTTTCGTTACATCTTAATGTTCTTTAAAATATACCAAGAAAAAAATAAAACCAAATCAAATAATTGAATACTCGGAAAACTGTAGCTATTACAACTTGAAAGTTTTCCTTAGATAGTGGGTAATCGTATTCATGAATGAAGACTAATTTATTGTTCCGCACATTTTTCATATCGCGTGCTTTATAAATACTAAGATCAAAACGCCGATTATCGTTAGGTTTAGCATAGGAATATAAAGAGTGAATAATAAAGATTGAACTTAGAATTAAAGACTCGAAGGTGTATTAGATAATACAACATTTGAATAAAGCTTTTCTACAACAGCTATACCTGTTGTGCAATTTATTCCTTTATATCCTGGTGCACAAGAACATCCATATGGATCTGGAAGGCACATCTGAACTCCTCTACAAGCTGTATCGTCATCAACTGATGTATTACATCTGTATTCACATGATCTTCCGAATCGGTTTCCTCCGCAAGCTATACAATAAAAGAAAACCAGAAATTAGAAATATTCAAAAATATTTGAACAGATTATCTTTCCGAGAATAAATGTTAAACGATATCACTGATGTTGTTGTTTTCCAGTTCAATAATTGATCCCCATCATTTTTAGAGTGGCATATTTATATATTTGCATTTATGAGTACCCATCATCTTTTTTTTTCCGTCCTTCACTTTCCTTTTACAATCTTTTGAAAAAAACAAAGTATTTATGTATATATATATATATATATATATATATATGGAGTAACCTCACTAGTAATAAGGAACGCTATTCATAAGGACCGCTATCCACAATGCGTGACTAAATGAATAGCGGTTTTGTATGAATAGCGGTCCTTCTAAATAGCGAGCAAACCATACACAAATTAGCTCGCTATTGATAAGGACCACTATTCATAACTATTCATAAGGACCGCTATTCATAACGCATGTTAAATGAAAAGCGGTTTTCTATGAATAGCGAGCGGACCCCATATATATGTATGGGTTTTTTGCCCTTATTTAAAAATTATTCGGGTATTGATTATGTTATAGCTAGAATGACTAACCATGCCCTCGTAAAGCTTACCATGCCCTCGTAAAGCAGATTGGCCAAAGGATATCTCAATCTCAGACTAAACTGCAAATGAGAGCAACATAATTTCCTCCCTGAAGCTAGAAATTAATCGCATACAATATTTAATTTTGACTATTTTCTTGCATGCTTGCATCACTACCATGACTACCTTGTTCGCATGTTTCTCCCTTATATCCTGGAGCACAGATACATAGTCCTGTTTCATCATCACAGACCCCTCCATTGTAACAAGAAGAGCAGGTCAGAATACAGCCTGAAGATGAATTATATCGACCCATCGGACAATCTAGAGAGGAAAATATGTACTTTCTTAATATTCATCATCTATTCACTCCTTTTCCATGAGTTCCACTACATATCTAAACATGAAGGTAGCAAGTTCATTATATGTAAGCAGAAATAACATAGAAACATAAATGAATAGAGAAAAATGATAATAAGATATATGTAAAAGTATGAAAGCTCAGATGACTAAATATATGTGAATTTAAATTGGCAGGTCATTCGCCTGTGTCATAATCGAGGACGACTCTTCAATTTGTTATATACATGCTAAAATATGGATTGGCATTTTCCTCCTTTAAGTATTACGTAGGCCTATAATATTTTTTTTTCCATGGGGGGGGGGGGGGTTAGATGTAAAATGTAAGTTTGAATTTATCTCCAAACGTGAACACAGTTTGAACACCTCGTTTTTCAGGGCACACACTGTGCAAAACCTACCTCTGACGATGAGTCTCATTAGTCCACCCCTGGCCTGATATCTCAAGTCCAATACATGGATCTCATATATGCCCTCCTGTGATGTTTGGATGGGAGTCGTGATCGTATACGCAATGTCTGGAGCCCATAAGAAATAATCCGAAGTGTCTAGCGTGCCATTAAAGCGCCACAGGTTGTCTATTTGGTTAGATTGATAGATCCGGTCGAATTGAATGGAGACATTGACTTCTTCTGCAGTCACTGTTTGTGTGAATCTCCCTCCCGAAGGTATGAAATATGCTGCAAAGAGAAGATGATAGATTCATTTAAACCTACAGATTACTGAGAGTTAACAGGGCTGGATCGTCATCAATTTTTATGTTTAGCATAGTTTTAACAGGGCTGATTACCGTTTAATTTGGAACGTTTCCCCGTAAATCAGTTGTGAATATATACATTTACATGAATTTGCGAAATTTGAGGGAGATTCATGGCAAGCTCTCGGGACAAATCGTTGTCTATTTTCAATTTTTGTTTTCTGACTGGGTACGTTGAACAGACTTCTCAGCTGGCACAACACTGAGCAACCTAGGCGTCACCAATCCCAACCAAGACTATGTGACATCGTCATTGGGCCAGTGGGATTCTCTCCTTTTCGAATTTTAAAGGAAAAATGAATATAGCACGGTGCAGTGTCCCGCCCCTTCGAATTACAATAAAACGGGGAAAGGAGAGAAAGAGAGAGAGAGAGAGAAGGGAAAAGCAATATGGAATGACATGACCCTCTGCACCCCCACGTCTTGACTGCTGCTCAAGTATGTTTGTTTGTGAGGAAATAGTGTTTCTTCCCTTCTTTTTATAAGGGATTTAATAGCCTTTTGTACAGAACTTTACAGCCACGTAAGCTGTATTAAGTTTTCCTATCACAAGAGCTTCAATATGACGATAGTCCATGCCCATGCAACTTGACTTTATAGACAAGAAATGATTAGCACTTACCGTCCGATCTCAGAAATATGGTTGGTACAACAATTCTCATTCCATCTACTGAAGACGCACAATAGAAAACACCATATGATTCTGTTCTTGGTTGAATCATGTTCAATTCTGTTCTATAGATTGCTAATGGTGGGTCTCCGATCATGATCATCTGTGGATTTGGTGGAGGTTGTGCTTGTGGATGATGCCTGGTGTCAATATATCTCCCTGTGGTGACGGCACCATTTGGATTGTTCGGTTCTGTGTAGCACTCAAAGAAGGGATTATCACCCTCTGTGCTTGTGAACCCTCGACTGATCGTGGTTAGGTAATTTGCATTAGCTGCAGTAATTGAGGAAGTGTTAAAGATAGTGAAAAGAAAATATACCGGAACCCACCTCATTTTGCCACTATTTGGCATTATTGAAGAGTCAATTGTGTACAGAGGTATTCGTTCATTTAGAAAAATACCCATATTCTAGCTTCCGTCATCTCAAATTCAGAGAACTGTATAGCCGTAGAGATGGTCTATTTGTAATTTCTGTATCTTCTACAGTAAATTTTCATGACAAAATTACATCTTCACTATAAGATTTTTAAAAATGTAAATTCGAATGCCGATATTCAGGTAGCCTTTACCAACGGCGAGTGAGCGCGATAATATTAGTGAGCGCGATAATATTATTGTGGCTGCAAGGGAGACTAGCTGCAATGTGGGCAGCTTGCTGCTCACCGCCTTTATCCACCCGTAACGCAATCAATATTCATGTATTCATCGTCCTCCGTACCCGTATCCGGTGGCTCATGCTATGGTCAGACGGACAGATACGCGCGATACGCATGTCTGCGGATGTGCATCCGTAAAAATCCGTAGAAATCCGCAGCAATCCGTATCATGCGTATCATCCGTAAGTGCATCCGTAAAAATCCGTGGGAGTGCGCAGGAATCGAGGTCTTCCGCGAAAAAGTTTTGAAAATCTCAAAATTATTTTAAATTTCCCGCGCAAGGTCTTTTGCGCAGAATTTAGGTAGAATTTGCGTATTGTTCCGTATCATGCGTATTGATCCGTATCTTTGCGTATTTTTGAGTAAAACGTCCGTATCTATCCGTAAAATTTAGGTAAAAGTGCGCAGGTATCCTAGTAGTAGTAGTAGTAGTGTTCTCTCCAAAGATCGAATCGCAACTGAAGTGATGCTCCACAAGCCGCGGTATATATGCGGATGTTGCGGACGAGGAGAAAGCCGACATCCGTGTGCGTATGCGTATCGTGCGCAGGACTTCCGTATCTTCCGCAGAACATCCGTATCTAGTCCGCATCTTGCGCAGAATTTAAGTGACACTAGCGTGGCACATCCGCCAAAGGGTGTCTTCCGCAGAACATCTGCAGGATTTGCGTATTTCATGCGTATTGCATCCGTATCTCATGCGTATCTACCGTGGTTTTTTGGCTTTTTGCGCAGATTTTCAACAATTTCTGCGGGTGAAATTATTTTTTTTTTACGGATGCATCCGCAGACATCCGTACATGTCCGTCTGACCTAAGCATAAGGCCGGACCATCAAAGTACTGCCGTTCACGAAGGAAATCGCAACACAAAGGAATCGCTTCGTAAATGGCACTTTTGCCAAAACCAGTGGGTAGCGCTATGAATAAATCCTTCCCCGCAAGAACATTTCTTATCGCAGTCTCCTGTAATTCCTTGAATTTTTCACCTGGAATCTTCAATTTGCTGGCAGCATATTTCAAACTATCGTGAAGAAGATCGTCGAAGCTGGTGGAACTCGCCATTTTGGATAAAGCAGGGTGAAACGTCACGCTCAATCACGTGACAAAAAAAATTTGCATGATGAGTTTACCTCGGTGTTCGTGATTGGTTACTTTCTCTAGAGGGAATTTAATATGTATGAGAATTCTGCGTCAGAAAACGACGCAGATTTCAATGGTCAAGATAAAAAAAGATAAAGGCGGTGAGCAGCAAGCTGCCCACATTGCAGCTAGTCTCCCTTGCAGCCACGGTAATATTATCGCGCTCACTCGCCGTTGGTAAAGGCTAATATTCAGGCAGAAGACGTCAGCCCCCATCCCTCGGCGAAAATTGTGCATGCATGTCAATGGGGTTACATTAAAAGTCAGGTTTGTGTTAGACGGGTTGTGACAGATTTATGACAGCGGAGCCATTGTTGCCGAAGTATGTGTCTACAATTGTCAAAATGAGTATTTCTGTATGATGACTCTTACTGAGCTACAGGCTATGAAACCACTGCAAAACCTAATAAACAGAAACAACACATGTGTGATTGATATTTAAAATATTATATATATATATATATTTTCACGAACGCAATGAACGAGTAGGACGTAGATTTCTACCCTCTCCGTATTTTGTCTAATTCTCCTCTCTGTATACACATTTTAACGAACTCTATCTCTCGCAATCAACCGACGATGACTTCTCAGAGGACAAGACTCGCAAGGGAGGCAAAAGGAGATTCGGAAATGCGGGAAGAAGATGCAAGTTTGGACAATTTCCTCTCCTCTTCTACCACGTCGAGCGAATGCGATGAGCTTGACATGAGTCACACGACATCACCACCTCGAAGCTTGCCCGCCGCATTCGCTGGTGCTATGTCGGATTGTACGAGCCACCCGTCAACTCCTGTCTGCAGCCCACCGGTGTAAGCATTGCATATTGTTATGATCCAAAATCCACAAAAGATAAGATTCAAACAAAAGATATTAACTTTGGATGATTTATGGTTTAATTTAAATATTTACCAGGGTATAAATTCTGAAATATCTGTGTAAGCTCCCAGCTTATATACAGTCTCAACCCTTAATTAGAATTTTCTACATTCTACTACAACATTCATGAAAGTTTGGAATTCCCTCGTAAGTTCTACATAGTTCTTGTTGTAACAAACAAATGAAGGGGATTCCCATGATCTATTTATAGACTCATTACAATGTTACACTCTTACTAAGAGGTTCATTATCACACATCATACACAATGATCTAGAATGTTCTTCCTCTACTGGATGTGCATTATGATTCATTCACTGCTACAGAGCACATTCACTTTTCACATATGAATAATAATTTCTCTTCTGGAAATTTCTATGTTCATAAAACCATACAAAACTGGAAAAGTAACTTCCTTCCAGAAGATTCCTTAATTATGTAACAATATATAGATCAATATTTTATTACCATGACTGAAAAATTTGAAACAATTATCACAAAAAGCTGTTGACTCTCTAGTCGAAAACGTAAAGAGAGTCAAGTGAGACATCGGAGCGGCCATCGAATTCGAGTCCCAACGAGTTAACGAGCTAAAGGAACGCAGCGCTTGAGGAAAGGACCTCCACACTTGAGTCGCAGATGACTTCGCTCCTTCGTGACTCGACTGAGCAAAAGCGGGGATTAATAAGGCCGAACGCTTCTCCCCCCGAAACCACGTGCGACTTGTTGGAAAACCGGAAAACACAGGTGAAGATTGTATCAAATACCCCCCCCCCCCCCCGGATCGAGAAGGCACATCGAGACCGAAAACCTGACTCTAATTATCCTCGACACATCTTTTTCAGGTTTCTATCGTACCGCGATAAAGTTACCATGATGAAGTCGGTGCGAGCAACTGTGGCCAACGAAAATTATTTCATGGTCGACGACCTCACCAAGGATGATCTAGTAGAAAAGCGAATATATTCTCAAGAAGTAAGTTATCTCTATCAACAGGGAAAGAAGCAGAAGTTCACGGTCGGAAAGTGATGCCACATGAATGGAACTTCGTTTGATTTTACTCAGACGTCTCCAGCAGAAGCCAGAGAGTAAATATGTAAATTCCTTATAAAAAATTGAATTAAATGATATATGACCAAATATTCTCTCAATATAATATGATACCTCTCGAGTTCATGAGACAATTATTTTCATGAACCATTCTGTATATTTTTCACATCTTTTGCATAATTACTGAAAATAAATGAATGAATGAATTACTGAAAAGAATGAATGAAAGCACAGTTCAAGAGACAATGAATCTTACGAAGCATTTTGTGTACTTTTTGCATAGGCGAATTGCTGACTATTGATGAACTTTTGTTCATGAGACAATGATTTTCATGAACCACTTTGTATATTGTTCATAATACTTTGCGTGATAATGAATGACAATGAATCAGTGTACTCTATAAGTACAGTTACCGAGACATTGATATTCGTGTCTTTTGTATAATATTCATAAACTCTCATGAATATATACTTTCATAAACTCTCATAAACAAATAATGATTTTAATGAACCATTTTGTATATTATTCATAACATTCAGGGCGGATCCAGGATTTTGAAGAAGGGGGGGGGGGCGCACAATAATTTTACTTATTTTACTTACGAATATTTTCTGACAAGCAAAAAAAGTTATCACACTGTTTTGGGGTCCAGTTGTCTTCTAGAATTCGGCTGATTCGGCCTTCAAGGGGGGGGGGGGGGGTGGCCCTGATATTTTACATTATGAATGACTGTGAATATACTCTTAAAGTACAGTTCCCGAGACAGTGATTTTCGTGTCCTATATTTTTCATAATCTCTGCTGACAATGAATGTACTCTTCATAATTGCCTTTTCAGTCTGAAAAATGAAACAACTATTGTGAAACATTCTGTTTATGTATGTTTCATGTTGCACAATGACCTAATATTACAATGCCATCGTGAAGGAAAATTACAATGCTTAAAAGCCCCAAATTTAGGGCTAAGTTCCTTTACTTTTCCTTTTAATGTGTAATATGGCAAGGCTGTCTGCTCAGATATTTGTATTAATAAGGAGAGGTACCTACACCTTCTCTTGGTTGTATTTTCTTTCTTGTACGTACACAGTACTGTCTCAATCTATACAGCCGTTTTGTTCTAATTTGTCATACTCTTCTTCCCTTTTCCTCCCCCCCCCCCCCCCTCTGTCTTTACCTTTCCCTAGCATGACTAGAATTATTGTGAATCATGAGCTCTCGAACTATTTTTTTTATGAGACTACATCAATTTCTTGCAATCATAGTTACCATTCGAGTTTATAAGCAAAATTACACTATTATGTTGTATCTTACTCAGACAGCATACATTTCATTCAAGTTCAATCATGTAGGCGATATTTGTCGTCAAATATTGTATTTGAATGGGTAGTAATGTACGAATTCCTGGTGATCAAATATTTTGTTGTCAAGCATGCGATTGTCATTTACAGAACGAACGGAATGAGAACCTGCACATATGTTTCCTTTTCAGTCTGTAGATAATTTGGAATCGGCCGGGTTCTTTCGAAACTACCAATTTACACCTCAGATTTAATCCAATTTTTACTTGAAAGCGACAGGCAAAATAACAATGCAGATATAAACCCTGACAAAAAAATATTTTGTCCACTTCACATTATTATGAAGTGGTAGACTTTTTAAATAAATTTGCAAGTATGATACTGAAACCTTTTCGAATATCCATTTTAATAAGAGGAGTATTCTTAAAAATTTCGATTCCCTGAAATATTTCTTGAATCTGTTAAATTTCCAGTTTGATGTAATTGGCGTTTTGGAGCCTTGGTTAACAGATGCTAGTTCTGAGTATTGCTGAATATACTTTTATTTACAAGATTAGAAAGAGTATGCGTGGCGGGGGTGTTGGAATGTACATTGCAAACTCACTTGATTTTGATAGAAATAATTAAAGAAAAAGAGAAAAAATATATTTTTGGTGTCGTGTACAAACCCTCAAATACTCAGATCGATATTTTCTCCGATGCAATGGATATTCTGTTTAACAAACGAGCAAACGATAAAAAATATATCATATAATGGGTGATTTTAATATTGATTTATTACAGCATGGTGAAACAACTCGGTAAAACATTTTATCGATTTACTAACTCATGCTACCCCTTAATCGACAAACCTTCACGAATTACAAAGTTATCTGCCAATCCAATCGACAACATACTGACAAATAACTTCATTTCGTCTCATGATACTGGTTTATTGTATTGTGATTTATGCGATCATTTGCCGGTCTTTAACATCTCAAAATTAAGTATTACCAGTGTAAAGTCACAGAATTATAAAGAAGGAAAATATTGATGCTTTAAATAGGGATTTGCTAGAAGTCACTTGCTGGGATGTATGTGCTAAGGAATATCCAAATGCAAGTTATAATATATTTCAAAGTAAATTTCGTGAGCTATACGATAGGAATCTTCTAAGCGTAGTTAAAAAAAAAACGAAAATAAGAAACTGAAATCTTTGATGACGAATGGACTGTTACAGTCGATCCGACATAAGAACAGACTATACAAAATGTATTTATGTAACCCATCAGACCAAAATGCTTATGTTTATAAAAAAAATATCGTAACTTACTCACAGGATTAATTCGTAAAGCAAAATCGCAATACTTCCATGACAAATCTCTACTAAACAAATCAAATATAAATCGCACGCGGCAAACGATCAACTCATTACTAAACAAAAGTAAACCAGGTGAAAAGTCTGTATTTAATCATAACGGGAACGCCGTTACATAACCGAGCATTATTTCAAATTCCTTTAATGACCTCTTTACAATAATTGGTCCGTCCTTAGCGCATAAAATACCTGATACCCAAACGGACTATTTAGAGTATATGAATGATCCACCTGTTGCCTCTCTGTATCTGTATCCTACCTCGGCAAATGAAATTTGTAATATTGTTAGAACTTTAAAAAAAAAATAAGGCTGCAGGCTTGGATAAATAAAGTCCACATGGTCCAAGAGTCATTAAACAAGTCATACTATACATTTATAAACCATTATACTCAACATTTCATTATTAAAAATAATTTTTCTAGATGAACTAAAGAAAGCTTAAGTAACACCAGGTGTTTTTAATCGGGTGACAAACGTGAATTACAAACTACATACCATTTCTGATTTATCCGTCTTCTGTAAATTATTCGAGCGGATATTGTTCATAAGAGAACTGTTGAATTTCTTGGCATATATTCTGTTCTTTATGAAAATCAATATGGTTTCCGTAGATGTTATTCCACATGCATGGCTCTTATCAGTCTTTCTAGTAAAGTAATACAGATGCATTTGAAGGAAATGAATTCGCAATAGGAGTTTTTACAGATATGTCAACAGCTTTTGATACATTTAATCATAACATTTTGCTATCTAAATCATATCGTTATGGAATACGTGGTGTAGCTCATGAATGGTTCGCCAGCTATCTTTAATAATCCATTACAATGTACTAAAGATCAATCTTCTGTTTCAGAGTTCAAGGCAATAACTTACGGAATTTCACAGCGCAGTTTTCTAGGGCCATTGATATTTATAAATCTGCTAATGTGTTATCCTCTATATTGCATGCAGCCGATACAAATATATTTCTCAGCGATTCAAACTTGAATCCTCTTTGTGATACAGTAAATGCAAGTATACATACCTGTATGTGTATGTGAATGGTTTAAAGCTAATAAATTATCTGTAAATGTCAAGAAATGTAACTACATGATTTTTCAAAATGGAAATAATACGGATTCAAATGATTTATATATTGTACTTGACAATGGTAGATAAAGCCAAGTTTTTTGGCGTTTATTTAGATAGTTCCTTGTCATTGAAATACCATATTCATGAGGTTGGAAGTAAAGTGTCCAAAAACATCGGTGTTAAATCCAGAATCAAACATCTTTTTGCCAATCACATTCTACGTTATTATATTGTGCTCTCATATTCCCATATTTTTCATATTGTAGTCTTGTTTGGGCCAATTCCTATAAGTAAAATACTAAAAAGCTAACATTACTGCAGAAGAATATCATTAACATAATATCGGGAATATACTATGGCTCAAACACTGTTCCTGTTTTAAAAGAAATTAATTTACTTACATGAAGTGATATAAACCTGCATCAGCAAGGTAGTTTTATGTATAAAATCATGAACAACATCTTTCCGGTACAATTTAATGAACTCAGCCGTTTTCACTGCAACTCTGAAACTCATTCGTATAACAGGCGAGAAGGGCCAAATTCATAAACCTAAACAAAGAACCCGAAGATTTCAATAAAAATCAACTAGAGTCAATTAATGGTTAACACTTTAAAAACGAAATAGCTAGATCTTGAACGTAATTATGCGAGGGAGCAAAGCGACCGAGCTTTAGAAAATTTTCTCATTACATACCCTATAAAACACAATTTCTTACGCATTTTGTCCTTGACTAGGGCGCAAATAACCCTAAAAGACCATAACATTTTTTGTATTTCCCCCCTTTTCTCTCTCTCTTTTGCGTTTTTTGCGCCCCCTTCAAGTGCCCCCCGTAGATACGCCACTGTTGCAAACTATTTCCCGTAAGACAAAACTGTATTTAATCGCTCGCTATAAAATCCCCTCCTTTGTATTTGGGTTTGACGTCGTTATCATAGAAGAAACATCCACCCATTTGATGCTGTTACCATCTTGTAGAAGAAACCTTTATTGAATCAAGTCGATCAGCTATGTTATATTCTGACTGAACCATACTACTCGAGCTTTACAATGCTAAACCATTTATTTATTTTGATCATTTACGTACATGCCTCAGTTGTTGCTAGCCCCGGCGATTAAAAAAAGAAGTATTATGTAATATTGTACACTCCTCGAGAGAGTTTTGTCAGCCGGTTTTAAAATGATATGTATGCTGCCTATTTTAGTACCTACTTAACTGACCTACTTCCGTAGTACATTTTGGAGACATAATTTGCTGTGTTAAAAACAGACTCGGAAAAATACGTTCTCCATAGGTATAACACGTGAAAAGATGTCTCACTTTTTCTTGATATTTCATATCTTACTCTATCTTTTTGAAGTCTGATTTTTGCACGAGAAAAAGGATGGATAGTTTAAAAAAAACATTTCTTGAACCTTTTGTCAATAAATGCCGCTATGAATCCCTTGGATCATGCCTGTTTTTTGACAGAGTCATCTGCCATAGGGTTAACACGTGAAAACATGGATTTTAAAAATGATTATAGTTCCTCTAGTATTACCTTGAATTTAGTGCAAATGTGGCTTACATGTAATTTGAGACTCTGAAAAGGCTTAATGAAGGCTCAAAAAGTGCAAGGGACCCCGCATAAATCCCCGGGAATATGCATGCTTTTGGCCTTCCATCTCCCATAGGTTAACACGCAAAAACGGGAATTTTTGAATGATTATAATTCCCGCAGAATTAAATCAAAATTTTGAAAAATGTGCCTTGAATAAAATTTAAAGCTCTGAAAATGTATAATTAAGACTCAACTAGTTGAATAGACCCCGCATAAATCCCCGGGAATATGCATGCTTTTTACCCAACAAAAGTCTTTCTTGCCATAGGTTTACACGCGAAAACAAGGAATTTTAGGATGATTATAGTTCCCATAATTTTTATTTGAAAATATAAAAAACGTGATTTACATGAAATTTAAAGCTCTGAAAAGGTATAATTAAGGCTTAATGAGTCCAGTAAACCCCCCATAAATCCCCGGGAATATGCATGCTTTTGGCCTTCCAGCTCCCATTGGTTAACACATGAAAACAGGGGTTTTGAAATGATTTTAATTCCCCTAGTATTTATTTGAAATTATGAAAAATGTGATTTACATGAAATTTAAAGCTATGGAAGGGTATAATTGAGGCTCGATGAGTCCAATAAACCCCGCACAAATCCCCGGGAATATGCATGCTTTCGACCAAAAAAAATAATTTGCCATACTACACGTGCATTCCAATATTTGTTATCGATGACCTAATATGGGCGTGTACCGATCACGTGAGTCGACGACATCCAATGAGATCGTGCACTAGCAGACGTACGTCCGCCCGAAAGCAAACCCAGCCTAGCCGGTTAGAAGAAACTAAATTCCAGTTCACTATTATATTTCTAATGTACCAGAGGCAAAATTCAATGTGTTAAATTCGTATAATCAATGTTCTATCACCGCATTACGCCTAGCCTAATGGCTGATGTTCATGCAAGCAGCATGGAATAGCTGAGCGGAATAGGTGCATGGACATGATAGGTGTCTAGCACTATCTAGGCTTGGTCTACCCCTCTGCGATCCCGATCGAGGTGGTGGTGTTGCCGGTGGCGTTGCCGATGATATGTCAGTTTGCCAAAGCTTGGCTCATCAAGGTTTTTTTTTGCTTGCTGTTCGTTGATTGCTTGTCTTTGGCACCGACAGCCCCGAGAGACCGACAATGTAGTGTGTGTGTGTGGGGGGGGGGGGGGAGGGGGCTTCTGAACCCTGTTAGGGATATGAGTCTGACACTGACATTCTATGACAAGGGCGAATGCGGGATGTAGTAAAAGGGTGGGGGCACAAAATTAATGCAGGGCTGTCAAAGGAGAATTGTATTTTTTCTTCTCACCAGCTCCCAAAAGGCAGTTGGGGGATTTTTCGCCGGCCCTCCAAAAGTTGCTCAGTGGAGGGGTGTAGGGTATCAGATTTATGAGTCCATTTTTCCTCCATAATTCTCTGACAAGCAAAAGAAGTTATCTGTTCTAAAAGGGGGATACAATTTTATTTAAAAGCCTCCTAAATCCGCCACTGATCCATGCCCGGACTGTGACGTCAGTCTTGCGGGGTGGGCCTTTTTACAAATTTTTCTCGGAGGGTTAATAGAACGACATTGTTAGCCTCTTGGGCTTCCAAACTAAATTTGTTGCTCGATCCGGGTTTTTCACAATTTAGGCAAGAGCCCGTATATGCCAAGTTGGGTTTCAAGAAGGGGGCCGCGGCCGATTCGCCCCCTCTTGATCCGCCCTGTTATTCTGTCATGGATGTGAAGAATATGATTGCATAGTGTTGGTTGTCGATCTCATTAAATTGAAAGATGGGGGGGGGGGGGAGCAATAAGAGATCATTTTTATTTATTAAAAAAAAAAATTGTTCCAATTGCTTTATTTTTACTGTTTGTTTGTTTTGTTTTGTTTTTCGTTTTTGCTCAGTGATTTTGTTTTTAATCATGTAAATCACTTGTAATTGTTGTGATTTCTGTTGATTTCCTAATAAAAACACAAATAAAACAAATAAGAGATCATTATTTTTTCCTCAATTCTATTGGAGTCATTTTTTACAGATCGGTTGTAAGAGAGAAAAGAGAGTATGAGAAAAATGAGAGGGGGAGGAGAGAGAGACAAAGAGAGCTGGGGCAAAAGTAATGGGATATTCCTACAAAGACAGAATAGGACTGGTAATAAATAAATTATATCACCAGCTGCTATATTGTTGGTTACTAGTTAATTCAATTCAAAACACGGAGGCCATCCCCTTTTCGTACAATCGGTAAAGGCCCTATTGCGTTGGTGATGGCTTCGGAGCAAGTCCCTATACTGTTTTCTTCGCCTGTCGTCTCACATTTCTACAGCAGAATATTACAAATAACTTACCATAAGTTGGTTATATTGGTGGCGTATCCAGGAATGCAGGGAGAGGGGGGATCAGGCTCACGCCTGACGAACAAAAAAATAATCCTCAGATGCATTCTATTTTGAATTTTAGGACAAGCAAAAAGGGAAAAAAAGTTATCACAGTTTTTAGATTCTTTCTGTGCGGAGGGGGGGGGGGGGGTAATTTCCTTTCATTCGATGTGTAACTAAGATATGTCAGATTTGATTTTGGCTGGCACATAGGGGCACGTACATTCCTGGATATATAATCTTGGATACGCCGGCTCTTAATGTAATCTTTATATTTATATAAGGAATTGCTCGCACGCAATCTCATTTTATTAAAGCCTTTTCTGTCTTGAATTTTAAAAGAATAAGGCTAATAAAATTACATTGCATGTCTATAATCCCTATAATTTCCATAAATCATATGAAATGAAATATTCTGATTTAATAGAAAAATAAAGATAGCACATTATTATTTTTAAATAACTTTTCTCGACATTCCCGTCAGATATCGCAGTGTTTGCTCATATAGAGCTTAATACCAGGGAACATGTTTGGACCCCCCCCCCCCCCATCATCACATAAATATTAATAGAAATTTCATAGCAAATAACTTTAACAAAAATACACTGACATCTAGTCCCAGGCCCCCCCCAACTCCTCAACTCTCTCTCTCCCCCGGTGCAGTTAGAGTTGATTCCTATCTGTTTTGGGACATAAGTTTGTATTTGAAAGGACAATATCAAGATTATACCCTTTAGTTACGGCTTTACCAAAAGGCAAAGCGCTGTTCAGAAAAGGAAGAAACAAATAAAGGAAATAAAAAATACAAACATCTTGATTAAGACTATAACCTTTCCCTCTCGGCCGATCGACATGTACCACAATATATACGCGTGCTTTATTTCGGCACTGAGCACTCTTCGTATTTAAACTCTTTGCTCTTGTGCACTAGTACATTGTAATCCTCAATGATGTCGTCGTAGATACCTTGTACAGGAGGCTCGAAATGATATGCAATCTAATTAACTTTAATTCAAATGAACCTATCCTCCAATGCCTAACTTTCTACTTCAAGTTTCTCCATCTACTGTATTCTCTACCCTATAATTATTCCTTCTGCATATGCAAAAAATGATGTTCTTTCAGTAACTTGTGTTTAATTGCTAAGGGCGTTCCCAACACAAGCTTTGCTTTCCGGGTTTTCACCTCCTATTTTCTGAATTATTTACTTTATTGGACTCTATGTTCACCACGTTGCTGGACATGTATCCTTTACCGATGAGAAGGAAGTAAACGTTAATTTAAATAATCAGTCAATCTTCTAATATTGTAATTCGTAATCGAGATACCCCTAGATGGGCACGGTGTTGATATGTCTTATGATAAGTCTCAAAATTCAATTGATAATAATTATGAATGAGTTGGATTAATGCTTCGTGAAAACACGGGTAATAAGGAAGCGATGGAATATATACAAGGAATCACCGTTCTTATAATGTTGACAGACTACAGCTATGATGAACAGAACGTTTGCCTTATGAGCTGATAACAATGACTTTAAAATGAACATGGCGACTCTACGTCAATATGTTTCCTCCAGATATTAATCACTGAAATAATAAATATCGAAACGTTCATTTCATTTCAAAGTTGGAGCTATACTTCCTCCTTCTGGAGATTACCTTGGAGTAAATATTGCGCGTTTCATATCTGGCGCAAACATGCATGAACAGTGGAAATGTGGAAGTAAACTGCACCGTTATTCATTTTCAGCAATAGCAAGTGACATTGGCTTTTGATGCTAAGAAAAGAATCAGCGAACCATGAAAACAATAACTGATGCAGGTTTGTCTGCGTATTGATTCTAAATTCCAGTTTAAGTATTTTTTTACAACGGCTCTTTTCCAATTGTATCAACGAGTGACAGATGATCAAATTAATTCATTGCTCTAACAAAATTAGATTTTAGAACTCACTACAGGGGAATAGATATACAAAAGCAAATACATTGCATTAGTAATGGTACAAGCAGATTTTATTTCTGCAAGATTTTGGCAGTCATTATAATCCTTATAGGTCTATTCAATACACTTCAGACTAAACGCAAATATACACTTATTCTTATTCTAACTGGGCTCTGAGTATATTATGAATACTAGAAAATAAACTCATTTTAAATGCGTCGCGTCGCGTTGACTGGAACGCCACCATTCGTCCAAAGCCCCCGGGTTTTCCCGAAAGGGTGCGTTGACTTTTTCTAAATATTTATATAATATTGAATGGCCTTGAGTGGGATACAAGTCGGCACGACGAGTGAAATATTACATGAAATCTGTAATCTCATTGGTACTCGGTCACACATACAGACCCTCCACTGAATATTTCCCGTATTCCGTTAATGAGGTCATAATTATGTCGCTGTTGTTGTTTTATGTTGCATTGTTGATATTTGTGCGCATGCCCTAAATCCATCCCTGAATATTTCCCGTATTCCGTGATGACGTTGTCATCACAGCTGCGCGCATTATATGCATGCGCTTGATCTTGTTGCATAGCGCTAGCGCTAGGGCATGCAGAAAAATACATGGCTGGCGATTTCAACATTACTCGCGGGAAGAAAATTGCCACAACGCCCCAAAATACAATAAAAGCCAATGCAAAGGTAGCCTCTTGTCGAGGCCCTGGCGCTGTTGAAATCCTTGGCGATATGGAGGCAAAATTTCTGGCGAGCGAAGCGAGCCAGAAACACCGAGGCGCTTGCGCCGAGGGCCTCTTGACACCTGATCTGAATTTCTTTTGTATTTCATTGTTTTGACGAATATTCCGACCAAACTTTGGTCGGTGAAAATCATCTAATAAGCGCGAGCTACCATGACGTAATGTTAAATATTCATGACTCGACTGCAAGCTATTTCATCGCAGCTAGCCCAAAATGGCGTTCAACGTTTCTTCCACGACGAGTGATGACGATATTTGTAAGAGCTTAGAATATGCCGCTAGAATGTTGAAGATTGACTGATTCAAAGATTTGCAAGTTGATGCAATCAAATCTGCACTTAAAGGACAAGATGTTTTTGTGAATCTGCCTACTGGCTATGGAAAAAGTGTTATTTTTCACGCGCTATCGCTCTGTGCTGATTACCTCCGTGGGCCAGGGATGGAGAATGAGACTGCATGCTGCGCTGCTTAGCTTCGCGAGCTGGGCCAGGCGGATCCCCCGGGGCCTTGCCGGGCAGTGAAGTTGCTGGTAACTCCTTGGTTACATCAGAATTGATGGAGATGCATTTATTGTTGAACGGTGACTTTTATTGCCCATTCTTCATTATTTGTAAATATATGATGATCTCTTGAGAAATATGTACATTTGTCTTATTTCAAATTACCAAGGTTTGTAAGCTAGAGATCGAATTCTTCATAATGTGCTTGTCTGTGAATGTATTTTGAGCAAGAGATTTACGTAATCCCCCCCCCCCAAAAAAAAAATAAAAAAAAAAAAAAAATAATAGACTAGTCCAGAACTGAAGTAAGAAATCCTTGAGATTTCATTGGCCAATTTGCTGGGCGATCGCCGAGGTTATCTAACTATTCACGTTTCATGCATAACTCAGTAGGAAATCGTGCCTCATGAATATATAATTCAGGTCGGGTGTCAAGAGGCCCTCGGCGCAAGCGCCTCGGTTTTTCTCCATATCGCCAAGGATTTCAACAGCGCCAGGGCCTCGACAAGAGGCTAATGCAAAGGCAGCCCGGACCCTCAGGGCATACTTAGAAGAAAGTGAGGACTATGACGACGTCAATTTTGAAAGTTTTCCGGCAGAGAAGCTCACTACAGAATTCATGTAGATCTACACTTAAAAAGATAAAAATCGTTACACACTGCTTGTTCTCACGAAATACGGGAAATATTTACGGTCTGGTGCCATATTCCATTCGGCTTCCGGCCTCATGGAATATGGCACCAGACGGTAGATATTTGCCCGTATTTCGTAAAAAAAGCTGGGGGTAACTAATAAACGTTACGCATTCACAAATTGTGAGACTGCATCGCTAGCTGTGAATTCATTAGCTTAGTTGTTAATATTTTAATTTTTTTATGTTCTCGTGTTCCTTTTTTGGATATAGTTTGGATTTATATACAAATACATAATGGATGAACACAGAGGATTGGGATTTATGTTATTGACTGATCCGGAAATGGACGAACTCTTGGACAGTGTTGATATTAAAAACACGAAAAAAGTTGAACGATATGCCAGACATAAACTTAAAAGATTTTGCAGTTTAGTTGGAATGGATACATCTATTGAGTCCTTGCATCAACTCCCTACAAGAGAGCTTGATAACCCCCTGAGTAGTTTCTTTGGTAGTTTGAGAAAGGATTATGGCACGTTGTATAAAAAGAAGTCTATACAATCTATCAAATTTGGAGTATGGATGATGTTCATAGCCAAAGATATAGACATCTCGTCGGCAAGGAGTTTCACAAATTCAACAATACGTACTGCTGTGCTCAAGCAAGTGAAGAAAGATGGAAAAGGTACAGTAAAACATAAACCTCCTGCAATCAACAATGACATGAGGAAAATCCGTGATAGTGGACTGGTAGACCCTGATTCACCGATTGGTCTTCAGAACAAGGTATTCTCGGATGTGATGGTCTACTTCGGGCAGAGAGGAAGGGAAAGTCTCAGAGCCATGACGCCAGACGATTACATTCTCAGCAGAGACTGCAAAGGAAAGCGATATTTCGAGATAAAGGACTCATTGACAAAAAACCGACGAGAAGATGAAAGCGAAGAATTCGGGGGATGGATGTATGAAGAAAATGATTCTCCAAGATGCCCTGTTGAAAGCCTCGTGAAATATAGAACATTGTTGAATCCCTCATATCCAGCGTTCTGGCATAGACCGAAATATCACATTCCCAATGATGGACCAGGGTATGACGCCATTCCACTTGGAGTGAATACCCTTGGCAAGTTACTAAAGAACTTGGCAGCTGAGTCAGGATGTGTCACTCCTTGCACAAACCACAGCTTGAGGGCTGCGACCGTTACAACGCTTAACGATGCCGGGTTCGAAGCACGGGACATAATGACGGTGACTGGACATAAGTCAGAGAGCTCCTTGAGACATTACAGCAGTACTAGTGACACCAGAAAAGAGGAAATGAGCAGAGTAATATCACGAGCGATTAATGATGAGCAATCGTCAACCAGCACTGCCGTCTATGATCCAGGTGGTGTTGACAATGGGTGATTTCACCCTCGGTGTTGGTGTTTGGTGTTAGTGTCTATTTTGCCACGAAATCGTGATCTAACACCGACTATGTAATGAGAAAAAAAACAGTCGGTGTTAGGTGTTGACCTCTGATTTTTTGACGTAGTTCCGGTTGCCGGTGTTTATTTTTTGTTAATAATTGTCTGCTGAACAGAGCTCGGCCGTCGGTGTTTACTTTCATGTACAAATTCCCATTCACTAACACTATACCCCTAGGGATTAAGAAATATCGATTTCACGGTCGGTGTTGGTGTTGGTGTTGCTAGCTATGGTTTGCTGATTAGTCATGAGAAATAAAGACAGTAGGCGTCGATCGAAGTGTAATTTCATAGGTATTAAGAAGTATTATGTTCATATAGGCCTGAAATTAGATCAAGGCCAACATTTGGTCTAACGTTCGATCTAGTCATCTAGAGCACGCGGAAAGGAACTACTTTTGCTTTTTTATTGGGCTTTTTTATTGGGCTAAAGGAGTGAATAAAGGCAAACCCCACAAAATAGGGGTCGGATTTTTTCCAAGCTTATATAAGGCCAACCAATTGTTCAAATTAGCAACAGTCAGGCCCAACAGTCACATACACATTTTCACATACCAATTCCTCTCGATTCTTGATTATTTGATGTAAAAAATGTCAATTTTAAGCAAGAAATATCGGCAAAACAAAGTCACCCATTTCCTTATGACAATAAGGTATTCACTGGAGCTGTGCTGTGTACTGGGCGTGCGCTGCTCAGTTATTCACTGCACATTAAGGAAACCGGTGACTTTGCCGATCGATATTTCTTGCTTAAAATGGACATTTTTGACATCAAATAATCAAGAATCGAGAGGAATTGGTATGTGAAAATGTGTATGTGACTGTTGCCTTGGCATTGGGCCTGACTGTTGTTAATTTGAATTGGTTGGCTTATTATTAGCTTGGACCAAAATCCGGCCCCTATTTTGTGGGTTTGCCTGATTAAAACAGCCTACCTAATTTTCTTTTTAAGATAGATTTGATAAAAATGACGTTAGATATTCCGTAGTTAAAGACCCAGAGACTCCACAGCATTTACTAGGATGAGATTTAAATCAACATTTTCAATATACAAAAGTCATGAAACTTCACGGCTAATCTGAGCCAATGCCTGAATTTTGGCTGTTTGCCGTGTACGCGCTACGCCGTCCGATCCGGCGTCTAGCTGCATTAGCTACCGTAGCATTTTCTCCTGCAAGTGAGAAACTAGAGAGAAATCATATCTAAACTTACTGTTCCTGTCAAGACTATCCATTTCTGTGAAGTTTCTTACCGCACTCTAGATCAAAGAATTATTTCTTTTAGAATTACCGGACTACTCGTGTAACTTAACGATATTCTAGACTTATAACTAATAGTTTTAAAACAATTTTTTTTCCTTCGTTAAAAAATGGTGCTGACGCCATTGCCAGTGTTAGGCTATCGATGCGCATTGTTAGGATATCGGTATCGGCTCCTTAATCTGAACAGCGGTGTTTGAGCTCGATTTTAGGATAATTTTCGCTCTAAACACCAACACCAAACACCAACACCGAGCGTGAAATCACCCATTGACACTCTTGGAGCTTCAATTGTCGCCAATGCGATTATGGAACTAAAACAAATGGAAACAGCGACAGTAGAAACAGCAGTCCGAGAGGCCGACCAAGGACATGAATCCGTCGGCATCAGCCTAAGTCAAGAGGTCACTGTCAACAGCACTGTCTTCTCGGGTCCAAAATTTCTACTTGAATGGGCCCGTGACCTTTATAACAAAGCATAGTTTCATTAGGAGAGTGTAAATATGTAAATATGTTGGAAACCTGTTTGACTATATAGGCCTATCTTTGGAACTATAACATTTCAATTTGTTATTACTGTTGCATCTTGGATTTTTAATGACTGAAATTAAGAGACTTTGCAGCTGTTTGGATCACTTTTTAGTCAACGGTCATGATGGCCGAGACTGAAGCGTGGGCGTGAATGTAGGAATACTATTAAATTATTTATTCATTGGCTTTTGGCCGGGGGAAGCTCAGTAGGAGGGGGAAGTTGTATAAAACAATCAATGCACGTTTGCTTTGCTCGACTCGCCACCTGGATATACCGCACCGAGGTCCGAAGGACCGAGTGCGGAATATCCAGGTGGCGAGTCGAGCACAGCAAACGGGCTCTTCTCGCACATCGTGCATTATTTGGCCCTGAATGCACTCGTTACCGTGCATTATCTGTATAATATTGCACGCGCAAATCAAGCGGACAAAAGTATGCGTTTTTAATGCGCCTCTAAAATGCCTTACATAGATTATACAAATGTTGACTGCTTTGAGAGGCATGGTTAAAACTATGGCCCGAGGTGAACTCGCAACTGTGCCATAGCACAGTTGCCAGATCACCGACGGCCATGGTTTTAACTGTGACTCGAAAAAGAAGCAGTCAACATTTGTTTTATATACTGCATTCTTCGTTAGCTCACCAAACCGGAAGAGAAGGGTTTACGATTGTCTTTCTCTTTGGTCTTGGTATCTTCAGTGTTGTGTAGAACTTTGTGTACCTAGCTATTCATGGACAGTAACGAACCGTATCATGACCGTCATGGACGGTCTCAAAGATATAAGTAACTCCCAAGGTTCGACTCGGCCAAAAACTAATCGTAATGACCCGTAGTAATGACCATCACACGGTACTAGACCGACATGGAACGTAGGCCTATTTGGCTGAGTTTGACCGTACTAACATCAAGTAAGACGGTCGCTATTACGGTTTAGTACGCTCCATAACGGTCCATGGCGGTCTTATAACGGCTGTTGTAAGATCGTTAAGGTGCTCTCACACGAGAGCTACAGCCGACCTACGGTTATGACGGTTACATGACCGTCCCAGACATTGACGGCCGAGTGTTACTAACGGTTATACAGCGATACAGCAACGGTCAGTTACGATCCTTAACTACGGTCTGTAACGGTTTGTAACGGTCATTACTACGGTATGTCACAGTCTGTAACGGTTTGGAACCGTCGTTGTTATGGTGTGTTGAGGTGCTCTCACACGAGAGCTACGGCCGACCTACGGTTATGACGGTTGAAGTCGGTTACATGGCCGTCCCAGACATGTCACGACTTGTTACGGTTTGGAACCCCACGGTTGGACTCGGCCAAAAACTAATCGTAATGGACCGTAGTAGTGACCGTCACATGACCATACTAGACCGTCAGGGACGTATTTGGCTTATAGTTTGACCGTACTAATAGTTTGACCGTACTAACATCATGTAAGACGGTCAGTACTACGGTCTAGTACGTTCCATAACGGTCCATGACGGTCATATAACCGCTGTTGTAAGTCGGTCAGAAGGAAAGTTTTGAACATGTTTAAAACTTTCTCTCCAACGGTCTACTAGGGCCTTATTACGGCAGTATTACGGTATTACGATTGGTCAAGAAAGGAAACCCCATGCGACAGGAGACACAACGAGTACAAGAATAACACTAAGAAAACAAGACTGTGGGCTGAGAAGGTTGCAACATGTAAGGCCTGTACAGTCAAGCAGCTTCTCAACTTCTGGAAAACAGAAAGGTTTGGAAAGCTGACTGATGTGGCCAAGCAGGAAGAAAAGGCTTCAAAAGGCATGATAAAACATAAAATTGTGCTGAAGGTAGAGTGGTATTGTCTCTGCGAAAATAGCGTACGAGACCGTCCTTGGCTGTTATTGACCGTAGTAACAACCGTTAAAGAGCACCTTAACAAACCGGAACACGACCGACATTGACCGTCTATTATAACGGTTGGACTCGGCTGGAGGCTGGACACGGTTGGACTCGGCCAAAAACTAACTGTAATCATGGTAATGGACTGTAGTAGTGATCGTACTAACATCAAGTAAGATGGTCACTACTGCAGTCAAGTACGGTCCATAACGGTCCATGGTGGTTTTAAAAAAGGCTGTTGTAAGGTCGTTGTACGGTTTACTACGGTTATTTTGGATTAGAAGGAAAGTTTTTGACATGATTAAAACTTTCTCTCCAACCGTCAGTTACTACGGTCTGCACGCTGTACCATTATAGATTGAATATTATTCAAAATCACTTAGTCGTTAATGTCAATCTTTATTTTCGAAATACGATTCCTCATACTTAAAAAATAAGAACACATGTATTTTAGGGGACATCACTTTTGCAATTTTGCGAAGGCAGAATATGAGCGTTCTGAAACGCTCATCTAACACGCAGTTTCGCGTGCTATATTGACCCACGGCAGGGCAGGTCAAGTTGGGGTGCGCCCTTTTTTCGAAAGTTCTGAGTTACCGCGCTAATATAAACAAAATGATTGTGCCTTTATGCTTCCCAAGAAATCGTCTTTTTGGAGAAACGCCCATTCAAAACGCACCTCTTTGTGAGTTTACGATCGGCTTTTTAAATAGGCGATTATGCTTCCCCAAAAGCCGTCTTTTTTAACTAAACGCGTTTCAAAACGCTCATTCTGGCCCGAAAACTGTAAGCATAAACGCACTCTTTCATTGGTACAATGTCACTCTTTTTTCGCATGAATGACGCAAAAGCTTGCGCACCGCTTCCCAGGCACTCATTCGTCTAGTATCAATAAAAAATGAACAGGATGGTACCACCCTCCTTTAATTCCAGGACACAACCCAGCATACCTTTCCAAAACCAAAAGCAGTCTTGTTGCAATTCATGATCAAAGTACAAAATAATGGATAATAATTAACATGAATCACGATAACTAAATGGCTATTTCCATTTTATGTTTGCGTTGCCATATCTCAGTTGTGTATTACATTTGAGATAGCGACTCTCAGTCAAAGAGTGTGTGCAGACAGTATTCAGATATATTTACATGTTTTATGTGTATCAGGCAGATGTTTCACCTTAAAAAATTATTGCACAATTATGACATAATTATTAATATGGGTTACAAAATGAGAATATCGTTTCTTCTTGCAATGGTGATGGTATGGAGTATGTTCATCTCTCCCGCAGACATGGCAGATGTCGGTGAGTATCAAAATTCGGTAAAGGTGTGTATAAAAAGCACACCCTGTGCCTTAGTCTAATCATAAACGTGCAAAGAGAAATTGGTATATGGGACTGTACACACAGTGTGGTATGAATGTTCAACCCAAACGCGTCAGTTATTTATGGTTATATTTCGAATAATTATGGGGGAAATCCAAACCATATCTTAATGAATTTATACATATTGTTTGCCCCTATATATTCTCCTCCTATCATGAAACAAACGGCAGGACGCGCCTTTCATCTAATCATCACTTAGCTACCTAGCACCTTTTGCTAAAGCAATGATAGTACATCCCGACATCTTCTGAAATTTCATTTCAGAGGGCGACGTTCGCCTGGTAGACGGTGCCAACGAGTACGAAGGCCGTGTCGAAATCTTTGTTGAAGGCCGATGGGGGACGGTTTGTGGTCGCGGGTTTGATTATTCTATGGAAGGGCAGGTAGCTTGCCGCCAGCTCGGCTATTTCACCCGTTCCGGGGGTATTAGGACATCTGTGCCTGCTGCTGTCATGTATGATGCCTATTTCGGAGAGAACAAAGACCTACCAATCAACCTTGCTGATCTGCGGTGTGGAGGGACGGAATCTAACTTGACAATGTGCGAAGGTGGCCAGTGGGGAGATGATGTCACTGACTGTGATCATTCTCAGGATGTTGGCCTTATCTGCGGTTCAGGAAACGGTAAGAAATAATATTTTATGTCTCGGCTTCTACCTAAAGAAGTCTGAATGTTATGAGTTCAAGTAGATTATTTGATGATCGAATTAGTTGGGTTGAATACTGGACAAGCTGTCATCACGATTACGACGGTGCCGAACATTATAATCATACATCATGTACATGTCTAAATTTTTTTTGTATACCAGAAGGTGCTTATGTAGACTGCACACTCCATCTTAGTTCAAATTAGAGTGTTGTCTCGCTTGGATAACATTGATAACGATTGAAATACACGTATTACTTCAATTCACAGTTGAATTCCGTATAGAGTAGGCGAACATTTTCAGTGCTTTAATTTACTCACGTTTTTATTGGTAGACTAAATAGTATCATGTGTCTGGTAAATATCATTTTAAGCATATCTCTAGGCTGGATAAACATAAATAGGTATACTGTGTGTTGCATGTTTATTATACTTGCTTGAATCTGAAATTGTGTTTAAAAATGCGTCAGGTAATCCTGCTACGTTCAAGATAATCTCGAATCCTGCATAACGAAAAATATACACTGTTGGTCATAATGTTAGCATAATTCGTATTTTCATAGTCATCCGTTGATTTAATCATATTTAAAAGCCTAAATAGATAATATTGACCAGGTTCATTGATTACATAATGATTTTGTATTGTCGAGGTAAAAATCGGTCTAGTGAAACATTCCATAACGTTGCCTATCTTATTGTTTGGTGCTATGAAAGGCGGAGCCATCTTTCTGATACCTGTTATTTTGCTGTCCATTTCGTGCAGAAAGCCTACGTGTGTTAACAGCCCGTTTTCAGAGTTAGCTTGATCAATTCCTACCAAATTTGGTACATTGATTCCTTACACTATGCCTCGCCCAACGGCACTTGCAATTCGTCAGAGGGTCCTTGCACTCCGACGGAATGGACGGACACAGGCCCAGATTGCAGATATTCTTGGACTATCGCAGAGTTGTGTGTGCCGCATCCTCAGAAGACATCGAGAGGCGGGTACTTTGAGTCCAGAGAGATCTACAGGTCGACCACGAAGAACATCCGCACGGGATGACCGTCAACTGCTGAACATGTGCCGTAGGAACCGGAGAATGCCAGCGAGTCGTCTTTGCCACTTGTGGAGGAGGCACTTCGGAGTGAACGTTTCACGGGAAACCGTAAACATGAGACTTGTCCAACATGGCTACAGAGCTCGGCGAATGACCAAGGTTCCACGTCTCACTGTTCGCCACTGGGTTGCTCGACTCCAGTGGGCTAGGAGGCACAGGGGATGGCAGCTTGGTCACTGGCGCCATGTAATCTTCACTGATGAAAGCCGGTACATCCTTGACCTCACCGATGGGAGGCAGAGGGTTCGACGATTGTGGGGCGAGAACCTCCGTAATGACTGTGTCCAGGAAACCAATCAAACGGGTGGAGGCTCAGTGATGGTATGGGTCGGAATATGTTATGGCGGAAAAACGCCATTGGCTGCACCTGAAGGAAACGTCAACGCCGTCGTGTACCGCGATATCCTGGAACGCCATTGTCTTCCATACGCGAGAAGGGTATATGGCAATAACTTTCAGCTCCAAGACGACAACGCTCGATCACATAGGGCACGTCTGGTGAGGGAAATCCTTGACGCAGAGGACGTGCAGCAGATGCCTTGGCCTGCCTGTTCCCCCGACATGAACCCCCATTGAGCACGCCTGGGATGCACTGGGCCGTGCCATCAATGAGAGAAACAATCATCCTCAAAATATGCATCATCAACACCATCAACAACCTTGTGGACAGTATGCCACGGCGTGTGGAGGCACTGGTGCGTGCCAGAGGTGGCCATACCAGGTACTAAGTGACCCAACAAGATTAAAAAGAGGAACACTTCCCTTCAATCATCAAAAGATCCCAAGATTTTATTTTTCACGATAAAATTATCATGGTTAAACATTTACCAAAAACGATACATTTTTCCAGGAATCCAAGGTCTGGATGATTGTGTTTGTCAAAAGTGGTTTAAACCAGTGTATAAAGTTTGTATGAATTAATTTTTCAGAGTTATCAATAAAATCGGTGAAGATATAAGCTTTATTTTGCAAAAAAATGACTCGTATTGTTGTCAATAGTGTACGAAAGGTAGAAAAAAAAAATTATGCTACCATTATGACCAACAGTGTAGATTTTGTTCACATAATCAAACGAAGCTTACACTGAAAGTTAAGGACTCAAGAAGTAAAGATATTTAAGCATGATTTTGGTACAAAGTAATAGCTTAAGAGGAAAAAGATACAGAATGCCTGCTTGAAGTCCTGTCACGGGCACAACACGCGTCACACAAGTTTACTTTTCAGTAACGATAATTTTTAGCAAGCTTTCGTTATAGCTTTCTATATTTTGTAGAGCAAATATCTCACAATGCCGAAAGATAAACATCCATTGAGGCTTATTTCATTGAAAATGCAATTCCATACGAACTCAATAATACTAGGTGTAAAAAATGACCGTTTTCATCATTAATAACTCCAAAGTTATAACTCGTGCTGAGGTTTTCAAATTGTGTCAAATGGTTTTGGAGTACGTTTTCATTAAATTTCTTTTAATTAATACTGTTCTCAAAATAATGCTTGAAATATCTAATTACATTGTCACTTTCTAAAAAATCGAGGCTACAGCATCTTTGCATTGTAGCTGGAATTCCAGAGCATCGCTTAAACTAGAGTCATGAATAATTAATGACCCTGGATAGCAAAAGTTTGGCAGGAAGGACAGATGCGATGGTATTGATGTGTTCTGAATTATTTTACCGATACACACACATATTCTTTATAGTCTTGTTTTTGAAACATGCGAAAATCGAATCAAATATTCTTATTATTGTTTAACACCTATAGTAGTTATAATGTATGCTATTTCATGACATCAGAAACCGATGGAAACATCCGACTAGTTGGTGCCGGTGTTGGTATCGAGTCAGAGGGTCGAATTCTCTTTGCATTTGAGGGACTTTGGCAGTCGATTTGTGATCTAGCTTGGAATTTAAACGGTAAGGTGGTTGATCATTAGGAAACTGTAGTCTCTAATAACCATGAATACTGCATGAATATGATTTTCTCCCCTACCAAATATCACCAGTTTCAACCTTTTCCAAAACTTCACACTTTCTTCCGTTGCTCGCGAAGTCACGATTTATCAGAAGGCTGGTTTAAAATATCACTATAGCTTCTGATAGATATTGTGATCAAGTACAGCAATTTGGTGAATAAAGCAATATGTATTTTATATTCTCCTAATTTTGGTCTCGAATTGTGTTCGCCTATTAATAATGCGTTAAAAATTGGAATATTGTATTGGTTACTTGTGAATTCATATACGATGATGGATATGATTATGGCGTATCTGTATTTTTTATTCTCCTGATTTTTGTCTCGAATTGTCATGTTCACCTATTAATAATGTGTTAGAATATTTTATTGGGTACTTGTGTATCCATATACGATGATGGATATGATTATGGCGTAAGACTCATATTAGTGAGTTTTCTAATGTGTCGACGTGAACGCCGTCCTAGATCCTCCCAGCTACAATGGATTGCTTTGCGTTAACTGCATACCGCGCTTTGTGCAGGAAAGGCTCACGCGTCCACTGGCTTCTCCCTCGTCCACTAGTCAGATCGAGAACGCATCAAAAATGGTATTGCTCGTCTTCTCTAAAACGTGAACCTCGCTTCACCCATTGTTAGCTTCATGCTTCACCTACTTTGTATGCAGATAACACAAAGCAGTCCATTGTCGCTGGGAGGATCTAGGACGGCGTTCACGTTGACACATTCGAAAACTCACTAATCTTTATCAATAAAGCCCGGCTCACCTGAGACGGCATTAGGGACTTTTAGAAGCAGTGGACTAGTACTAATTCGCGCATGTCAACGTTGTCGACTGCCCATGTTGACTACAGTTCTGATCATTTTAGATTTCACTCGACGTGTACGTACCGTCGACGTCAACCGGAAGTACACACTCAACGGATGAGCATAATACACTATGAACACGATGACAAAGAGAGCGGACAATTTATGCAGCTCCTCATTCTACCCTCCACAATAGCTCTAGTAGACAAAAGGACATCCCTTCACTGCTATTATGTGACACCTGTTCTACATATTTTTTACAGGATAGCAATGAATGGATGTTCTTTTATTAACCAGTGCAATTGTGAAGGGTACAATGAGGAGCTGCATAAATTGTCCGCTTCTTTGTTCGTCATGTTCATAGTGATAGTTGAGCTGTTCTGATGACGTCATATACGTGAACCTCGTCGAAGATTTCGGAGCACCGCAAAAACGAAGTGAACACGTTCTCGATTTTGCAAGTCAGGGAGGAGGACAGGGAGAGGGCGAGTGGCGCATGCACAGTGGCGTAGAATGATGTCCTTGCGTACCAGTCGACTAAGTGGACGTGCAATTCTAAAAGTTTAGGCCTACTTATCGTCATTTTTATTTGACGGTAAATTCATCATATACCGTATACCGTGTGTGCGTGTATATATACACACACACACCCACGCATACATACAGTACATGAAACGTATCTTATACAATCAAATATTGTAGAGTTTGTAGGTGCACGTCAACAGACACAAATGTTTAAATAAGTGTTTTAAAGTGTGTCTCAATATTGACAACATCGAAGAGTAAACTTTCACGTTGAACTTTCTAAGCTGTTAATTTACACTACGTTCTGATTGCTTTGTTTGCCATCTTTGGATAGGCAGTTTAGAATGAGACAATTCACTTCTCCTCCCCCTCCTCACACACGAACCCTTTAGACGCAGACGTAGCATGCCGTCAACTGGGCTTTGGGTTTGCGACCTTTGCTGCGAGGAACTCGTTCTATGGAGGAGGGAACGATGGTCAATATGCAGCAATAAACCAGATCTTCTGTGACGGGACCGAAGATCGTCTCTTTGACTGTCCTCGCTACCGCTTTGTCGGTGATGACTGTGGCAATCATGAGGATGACGCAGGGGTCATTTGCGCTAATGAAAGTAAGTCTTGACTGATTTGTACATCTATCTTTGATGAATTTGACAATTATTTATATATATTAAGTAACCTACACCTAAAAAAAAAAGCAATTCTAACCGCTCAAATTCTAATACATATGTTAATTACATATGGACAGAAAAAAGCCTGTCCTTTTCATTGGAATTAAAATAGGCTCATTAATTGTAAAGTTTTATGCACTATCCAGATCAAAATTGAACGAAATGAACCTAGATGAAGAACGTGTTTACATGATATCTTTAATCGTGATACATGTTGGTAAACAATGTGGCACTGAAAGGATGAACATGATTGAAGCAGCGCTATCGAAAGGTTCACTTACCATGTTGAATTCAACATGGAATCATATCTCGACGTTTAACATTCTTCTTATAATAATTCTTATTTGAAGAAAAGAATGTTGCAACCCCAGGGCCCCGTTTCCTAAAACTTGATATCTATGACAAGTTACAATAACAGTTATAAGATGATCTTCGAAGGTATAGGTTTGTATAGTGGTATACTGATAACGTGGAAAAGGTTTACAGTTCACCATGGGGTTAGTCCTGGAAAGAACTGAGTAAGAAGAAGAAAGTGGAGAAAAGTTGAGAGGAGAAGAAAAATAAAGATGACGGACTGTCAACCTGTCCGAAACGTTGAGTCTTCTCCACTGGTTTACAGTCCTTTTCAGGACTTCGTACTTTCAAGAAAGATTAGTTCTACACTCTCTGAATTTCTATTTCGCCTTTCCTTTTCTTCTTCTCTCAACTTTTCTTCTTCTTACTCAGTCCTTTCCAGGAATAACCACATGGTGAACCGTAAACTTTCTCCACGTTAACAGTTATAAGCTACTGAAATACTTGCATCTGATTGGCTGAGAGCAAATTTGTTATAGATGTGTGGCAGTTGTTACTGATGATAAGTCTTATGAAACGGGCCCCAGATGATTCTATGAGTTGTAGATAACTCTATGAACTGATGAGCATTTATGTGAGTTATAACCTACATTTTGAAGTTTCTTTGCAAAAGATCTATTTTTTGTATATATTTATACTGTTTTTTGTGACACCTAAGTTTGCCTGAAGTAGTGTGAATGATCTGTAAAAATGAATTGACCAATGTAGGATAATTACAATTTTGTGATGTATAATTGATATATTTTCAAGTAATATGTCTATGGACGAGGACTCATTAAAGCTCATCTTACTTAAATACACAAAAAAGTAACAGGGGTGAACTGGGACACAGTGTCCCAGTTCACCTCGATAGTAAAAAACAACGAGAAATTCCAAAATATTAGTGTTAATTGCAAATTATTGGGCCATATAAGACCTATATACCTATTACAAGTACAGTGTATACTTCTAATACATTTGACACCGAATGCTGACAATATAGGAAAAAGTTGGTCAAAAAAGAATTGAAAATTGAACCTACATGCAAGTAAAGCTGTGGATGTATGTGTCAACATTGATAGTTTAAACTTTTGTAGGATTCAAAGTAACTGATATAAGGTTTTGTTTGTTTGTTTGAATTTATTTTCTTCTGCAATCATATAAGAGCATACAATAACAGGGAAAATATAACAATGCATTCACATAAAATGAAAAGAACATAACGTGATCAAAATATACATATTGATAATATAATTACATTTCAGTTTATAAATTATAAATTATTCAACGCATTGAAATTCAGAGAGCAGAAGACGGACTGCCATTATAAACTTAAGTTTGAAAACATGACAGCCCAAAATAAATCAGTGTGATATACGTAGAAGCAGAATGGAGGTCAAATAAATAAGGGAATTATTCAGACGAAATATACGCATATCTAGATTTTTGTATAGTGTGTACATGAATGAAAGTGATAAAATGACGATGAAAATGAAAAAATGAAAATGATGTCTGTTGATGAATAATGAGTTGATGAAATGTATCAGTCAGGACTTCGGTGAATTTGGTAACTAAAGATCATTTGATTTATCAGAACATGGACTATTGATTTAAAGTGTGGTTTGACCTTTGTAACTAATTTGAACTATTATACTCTATTAGCAAACTTGTTTTAACTTGAGCTTTAAATGCAAAAAGATTTTGACAAGATTTTATAGAGTTTGGAAGTGAATTCCACAAATCTGGGCCATGGTGTCGAATTGTTTTATGTGCAATAAATAGCCTAGGATTTACCAAATGATAATTTAGGGAGTTACTGGTGGGATATGAGTGAACATTCGTATTAAGTGTGAAGAAATCATTGAATGTATCCGGTAGTAGGTTATTTCTGTATTTGAACATAAAAAGTAAGCTTTGGAGTGAATTAATATCAAAGACTTTTAATGTTTTGAAATGACTAAAAATGGGATTTGTATGAGCTAAATAGTGAGAGCCAGAACAGATTCTGAGAGCTTTCTTTTGTAATATATAAATCGGGTAAATATTTGTTTTAGCGTTAGCCCATATTAAATTACAGTAAGTAATATATGGCAATATAAGAGTATTATATAACATAAAAACAGTATTTTTCGGAAGATAATTTTTAGTTTTATAAAGTATACCAATGTTTTTAGCGATAGAAGTTTTTATGTGGGTTAACTGATGATTCCAATTCAAGTTTTCATCTTTAAAAACACCTAGAAATTTAGTATATCGTTTTCTTTCTAAGGGCATATTGTCAATTGATATTGCTAAAGGAAAATCAAACATACGATTATTGGCATGTTTGAAATAAATAAAATTAGTTTTTTGTATGTTGAGAGACAATTTGTTACATTTGAACCAGGTTGATACTTTGGGCAATTCTTGATTGAGAAAGTGGATCAGGGTATTTAAGTTAACATGAGAATAGAAAATATTGGTATCGTCAGCATACAAAATGAAGGATAATAAGGAGGATGTGTTACTTATGTCATTAATATATAGTAAAAAAAGGAGGGGGCCTAATATTGAACCTTGTGGGACACCGCATTGAATTGATAAAGGAGTGGATGACGTACCATTAAATTCTACATATTATTTCCTATCCGATAATCGTGGAACCAAGATAGCGTTACACCTCGAATTCCATATGTCTGAAGTTTTGTTAATAAGATGTCATGATCAAGAGTATCAAATGCCTTAGAAAGATCCATAAAAATTCCTATAACATGTTTTTTATTGGCAATTGCCTCAGTTACTTTATCATAAAATTGTACTAGAGCTAAGTCAGTTGAATATTGTTTCCTAAAACCAAATTGATTATTATTAAGTAGCTTATGATTGTTCAAAAATTTATAAAGTCTTTTGTGAATAATTTTTTCAAGAATTTTGGATATACTCGGAAGAATGGAAATGGGTCTGTAATTGCTTATTTGGTGGGGGTCTTCTTTTTTGTAAACTGGATTAACTTTTGCAATTTTAAGAGATCTTGGGACAATACCCGTCGTGATTGAAAGATTAAAAACATGGGTTAGTGGAGAAGCAATAGTGTATATAATTTGTTTAAGAAGAAATGTGCTTATTCTGTCGTGGCCCTTAGATTTACTTGAATTGAGTTCTTTTGTTATGTTAATTATTTCGGTAGGATTAGTCGGGTTGAGAAAGAGAGATGATGGAATCGGTTCAGGAAGAAATTCAGTGAAATCTTTATTTTGCCTATCAAAATTCTTTGCAAGATTGGGACCAAGATTTACAAAATATGAATTAAATGAGTTTGCTGTGTCATCAGAGTGAATGATATTGTCATTCAAAGTAAAATTTTCTTTGGGTAACTGTTGTGGCTTCTTGCCCATTAAATTTTTGATAATGTCCCATGTAGCTTTCATATTCGATTTAACTTGGTTTAATTTTTCAGAATAATGCATTTTTTTAGAGGTTCGAATTATATCAGTTAATTTATTTCTGTATTTCTTATATTTATAACAGTTATGGCTATTTGGGTTGGTTAGGTAAATTTTGTAAAGTTTATTTCTCGTATGTATTGATTTCAAAATTGCTTTTGTTATCCAGGGTTTTTTACTCCGTTTACGGCTTCTCTTAGAAGTGACTAAGGGGAAATTTTTATCATAATAAAATTGCAATTTGTTGTTAAAGATTTCGTATGCGATATTTGCGTTTTGCTGAGAGTGCACACTCGACCAATCTTCGGTGGCAAGATCATTCTTAAAAGATTCAATATTTTCTGTTGTCTCCTTACGAAAAGTTGTTGGATTGTTCCGATCATCATTCGAAATATTATTTTGACATATAATAAAAATTGGAAGATGATCTGAAATCTCTGAATATAGGAGGCCGCTAGTTATATCTGTATCGTAAATATTAGAAAATATATTGTCAATTACAGTCGAGGAATGAGTATCAATTCTTGTAGGCTTTGTGATGTGCGGGTAGCAAGCGTTTGAATAGGCTACTTGAAGAAACTGTTCACAATTATTATTTTGAGTTAGTAAATCAATATTGAAATCACCCATAAAATACAATCTTTTGTTTTCTGGCAATAAAGTATCAAACATAGATTCTGAATCCCCGTAAAATGAATCGATTTGGCTGTTCGGGGGTCTATATATTAAACCAATGATAATATTCTTCTCTTTTGGATTTTTAATTTCAATAAATAGTGTTTCACTTTCCTTGAGAGATAAATCATGACGGATTATAAATTGTAATTGTTCTTGAATATAAAGGGCAACACTACCACCTCTCTTTCCTATGCGATCGTTTCTAATCATCTGGTAATTTTGTAAGTTAAATAAATCAGGTGAAACAGAATGCAGCCAAGTTTCAGTGACACCAATGACCGAGAAAGGAAAATTATTAAGAGAAGATAAAAATGTTTCAAAATGTTCAAAATTTTTATTCAAACTTCGAGAGTTTATATGGAGTAAGCTAAAGGTTTTAGACGCACGGTTGAAACTAGAAGTGAATTCCTGAGGTGTATAATAATTGCTATTAAAGATGAAATCATTTAAATCAAAGTTTGGTTGCAGGTTAGCGTCAGGATCCATAATTTTGTATGCGTAATGTTAAAAACTGAATTTTGAAGTCACTGAGTGTAAAATGATTTTGAAGGAAAGTGAAATGACAGGTGGCAGATGAAGGAATGGGATGAAAGAATGAGATGAAACGTGACATGAAGGATGAACACAAATCATACCAAAAAAAAATCTTATTCTTGATCATAGCTACAAAACATACAAGGAGCATCTCTACCATTAGGCTACTTAATGGAACATTAAGTTCATCGGCTGAGAATGAGATTGAGCCGAAAGCCCCTCCCATTCCCAGCCAATGACTTGTATTTGTACATTGAAGTAATACCAACATTTGTTTTAAAAGAAAAAAAGGATAAATTTTGAGGCACATTAAAGTTTGCATATACAACACTAGATTCATTATGTAGAAAATAACTCGACCCTGAGAATTCTTTATCTTTTAAGATTTAACATAATATATAACACAAGACGGCAGCCACGACCAAACCATTCAAACCAGAACAATGGGACTTGCGTACAAATTCCACCGTTCCGGTCCAAATAGTCCAACTCCCGGCCGCACCACCACACACTATCAAATTCCAGATTCCATGAATGCACTTTGATTATTTTAAGTGTAAACATGTAGATCAACACTTAATGTAAATCATATACAGTTGTAAACACTGCATTATAGACCGAAAGTGAATTGAATTGAAATTGAATTGAAATTGAACTGAACTTTTTAGGAAGATAAAAACTCAGTTTGTCATTTCATTAATGAGTACTTATAACATACATATTTAAACATAAAACAGACTTTGTATACTAATTGTAATACTAATACTAATACTCTCAACATGCCAACGTCGCCAGCTGTCACCACTTACATGTAATGCATATAAAGTCCATTGACCTCTATGGCATGTTACATGTAAGAGTTAAGCTACAATGCAGCCATGTTTGCTACTTCCATAAGACAAAATAATAAATATATTACATGTATACTTTGATCGTTATTTGTTTTATATGAAATTGATGTACCTGAATATTAACATTAGAATATATATATACATGTATTTTTAAAATATAAATATATAGTAAATCATAAAAGAAATATCATCATACGTAACCTTTGAGAGAGACTGTGGGAATATACAGTGTACAATGTTATTAAACATCTGTAGTTTACTAATGAAAATTATACAATAATATAACACCAATAAAAATGAGTAAACTCAGGGTCTCTATTAAAAACTTCAAGTCTGATGTGTATGGTTAAACTTAGATAACCAAGGCAGAGCTCAATTGTTCTTAAAGTTATTGTATGACTTTTTTTGTTTTGTATGATCTTTTGTAAAAAAATATCATAGCCTTTGTGGCATGCACTTTCAACTTTTATCAGAAGAAAGTCGGTAATAATTCATACATCATCAGTAGGTTAAACCCGTCGATTATTAACTACTTTTTGAGTAAGAGATGTGCATGAAAGCCCCTTTTTCGCCAAATAATATTCTCACTGTGCTCATGTGTCCGTAAAACTAGCTATCGAAGGAACACTTCGTTTATTCAATGGTACAAGCGAAGCTGAAGGCATATTGCAGATCTATTACGACGGCGATTGGGGAACTATCTGCAACGACGACTCGTGGTCGGAGGTGGAAGCCCTGGTTGCCTGTCGTCAACTGGGCTACGACTACGTGATATCATTTGGCACACCGGACACTCCGAGATCTGGTATTATTCAGCTAGATGCTGTGAGCTGTTACGGATATGAATTGACTGTGGGGAACTGCGCTCATGGAGAATGGGGGAATCCTTCACCGTCATGCGCACATGATATAGATGTGTGGATGAGCTGTAAGAATAACCCAGGTGAGAATATATATACATGTATGTATATTTTACTAAAGGGTACATTAGGTCGACACCTAACAATGCGGTTTATTCCGTCATAATAGCGACCCCTACATTAGGTAGACAGTTGGTACATTAGGTCGACAGTTGTCTATAGAAATTAGACAAAAACTGTCCTCCTAATGTACCCATTAGGGGTATATATATATATATATTGTGTGTGTGTGTGTGTGAAGATTGATGAGACTGGATACAAGCACGTAGCTGAACTTTAGCTTTATTGGATCAAGCTTGCGGCATTCCCGGCTTTCTGCAGGTTCTGAAGATGATAATACAAACATATAGCATATAGATGTTCTCTGTAGGTTTCCATGGTGAGTGAGAATTCACAATTGAAGGTTTGCGGTTACACTATGTGGGAGCCTCTGTGAAAAAGCTGTTGATATATTCTTTCGTGAAAAATAACCCACTTATGGGGCGTTTAGAGGAATTTAGGAGAAGTGAAAGGAAATGCAAAGAGATGGAAATGGAATGAAATTAAATTAAACACTTACAGAACACTATTTTTGTTTTTTGTTTTCGGTGTTTGTAAATAATGAAGTGAAATGGAAAGAGGAAAGAAGAAAAAGGAGGAAAGAGTGATTGAGATCAGGAAAATGTTATGAGCAAGTCAGAGAAGTTTGGAGAGAGTAGTTCTGAAAAGAACTGTTTATATCTGTATATCTGTATATCTGTCTCGACGCGTTTCGAACAGTGTGCTCTGTTCATTGTCAGGAGATTAACTCGATGAAAACTACAGTGCGGCTAGTATTTATGCAGTTTTGTGTCCGTTACCGCGCGATCCCTAGATCGCCATTACGGGCCTCTGATTGGTCCGTTAGCGGGAGTGGGCGTGGCTTACGGTTGCGTGGTCTAACTGTGGGTCTGTGTCAGAAGTTTGCAAATGTCTAAGTCTATTGTTAGTCGTTTCCTGTCGGGTCCGTTAATCTGTTTAGAGATTATCGATTGGCGTAAAGTGGTGTGTTATGTTGGGGGTTGTAAATGTATGTCTGTTTAGGAGAGGTCGCCAAATGTCGTTGATGACTAGTCCGCTGTCCTGTGGTACTGTGTTGTGTTGATGTATTTCGATGGCTTCTTGAACTCGTCTGGTGTGCCAGTGTTTGATTGGGTCAGTCGATAGGGTGATTGAGTTGCTGGGCGTCTGTGGGTTTCTTGTCCTTGTGGGTGAAGAGTGTCGAGTCAAGTTTGCCAAACGAACGGTGTCTAACCTCGATGCCGACATTCCTGAGAATGCGTTGTATTTTGTGAGATGTGTGGCCTAAGTATGGGATTATGACCGTGGCCAGCGCTGGTGGATCTGGAGCCCGGGCCCGAGGAAAGTTAGTCTTCACCTTGCGAGCTGGGTAACCGTTGATTGTCGTGAGTGCTGTTTTGATGTGATGCAGCTCCTGTTGAAGATGGTCCTGGTCGCGGATTGCGTGTGCCCTCCGGATGAGTGTGCTAGATACTGACTGAAGAACCTACGGGTGATGGAAAGATGTGTAGTTCAGGTATCTGTCTAGGTTTACGATAAACCTGGTGGGATGGATTCCCGGCTGCTGACCTTGTGATGAGTACGTCCAGGAATGGAAGGGAATGGTCCTTTTTTATTTCCATAGTAAACTTGATGCTTGGATGGCGATGGTTGAGATTCTGAAGAAAGGCCTCGATGTCAGATCTGCCATGCTGCCACACTACGAAGTTGTCGTCCACGTACCTAACCCAAAGCTTTGGTGAGAGTGTTGCTGCCTCAAGTGCTGTTCTTTCGAATTCTGCCATGTAGATATTGGCAACTATAGGGGATAGAGGAGACCCCATGGCTGCGCCTTCTTGTTGTTTGTAAAAGGAATCTCGCCACTGGAAGGAAGTGGAGTTGAGGCATATGAGAAGTAGATCATGTATCTGATCAGGAGACATGGCTGTCCGATCGGCAAGGGTGTTGTCTTCCTGTAGTCTCCGTTTGATGATGTTGCAAGCTTCTGGAACTTGAACACTGGTGAAAAGAGATTCAACGTCGAAACTTACCAGGATATCAGTCGGACCGACAGTAACCTGGTTTAGTTTCTCGATGAAGTCCTGAGAGTTGACGATGTGGTGAGTTGTCTTTCCATCCAGTGGCTGTAGTATTGTATCTAAATGGCGAGATGTACTGTATGTCGGAGATCCTCTCGTGGAAACGATTGGTCGGAGTGGACCTCCTTCTTTGTGTATCTTGGGTTGTCCAAACAGAATAGGACATGTCGATGCAGAAGAACGTAGCTTGAAGTAGAGTGGCTTGGAAGGACGTCTGCTCGTTGAAGTGCCAGGAGTTTCCCGTTGATTTTCCTTTCCGTAGCTGGTGTAGGATCTCTCGACAGCTTGGTGTAGGTTGGTGTGTCAAGTAGTTCCTGTATTTTGTTGTATTCTTGCCGTTCCATGATGACTGCAGCATTTCCCTTGTCAGCTTTGAGGATGTGTATTGATGGATCCCTGCGTAGACTTTCTATTGCTGCTTTCTCGTCCTTGTTGATGTTGGGCCTGGGTGGTCTAGCAGCAGATAGTGCCTGTGAAACTTGGAGTCGTACCTTGTCCGCTGTAACTTTGTTCAGAACATGGAGGTTTGGTTCAATTTCCTGGATAACTTCCGAGAAAGGAACTTTCTTGGGAGCCACCGCAAAGTTCAAACCTAGTTCTCGAACCTTGTGTTCATCTTCCGAGAGATTGTGGTTACTGAAGTTGACAACCGTGTTATTCCTGGCAGCTGTTGTGTTTGTAGTAGGTTGCTCGGCAGGAGGACGCAATGTGTCGAATTTCTTGAGTTGTTTGGCTCTTGTTGTCCTGAACGTCCGTTTGGAGATATCTTGGTTGAGTTTCCGCATCTTGGTGTAGTCTTCTTTGGCGAGCCTCTGTCGTAGCTGAATCTCTAGTGACGTTATTTCCTCGGTGATGGTGTGCAGCTTCTCTCTGGTATAGCTTATGCGTTCTCTGGTGAGTGCAAAGCCAGCTTCTTTAATGATGTGTTCTACTCGTCTAGATTGGTAAGGTGCTTGAAGACGAAGGCCCTTAGGTATGACCCGGGAGTCTCGGCACCTTTTCAGGAACGTGAGGTCGTTGATGAGTTTGGCTTCCTTGATGTAGTTGCACTGTAGTTTCCTCGTAGCTTGGAGAATTTGCTCCCCGTAGAGCTGGATTAGATGTTTTCTGTAGGTTTCCATGGTGAGTGAGAATTCATAATTGAAGGTTTTCGGTAACACCATGTGGGAGCCTCTGTGAAAAGGCCGCTAACGGACCAATCAGAGGCCCGGAATGGCGATCACGGGCTCGCGCGGTAACGGTTCTCCGGCCCACAAAACTGCATAAATACTAGCCGCACTGTAGTTTTCATCGAGGTAATCTCCTGACGATGAACAGAGCACACTGTTCGAAACGCGTCCAGACGGATATACTCCTTTACCGAAAGATTATCGTAGTTCGGAAACTCTCTTTCAGAACTACTCTACAGAGAAATACAAACAGTTCTTTTCAAAATTACTCTCTCCAAACTTCTCTGACCTGCTCAGAACTATTCCTGATCGCAATCACTCTTTCCTCCTTTTTCTTCTTTCCCCTGTTGTGTTTAATTTAATTTCATTCCATTTCCATCTCTTTCCTTTCCTTTCACTTCTCCTAAATTCCTCTAAACGCCCCATAAATGGGTTATTTTTCACGAAAGAAAATATCAACAACAGCCTTTTCACAGAGGCTCCCGCATGGTGTTACCGAAAACCTTCAATTGTGAATATAGCATATACTTCAATATACACACATATAATTGTGTGTTTTAATATTAAATTTTATAAGTAATATTACTTGTAATAAACTGTAGCCATGAAAGTATATGCTGATGTCATTATGCAAATGTATATTTTGTTATTAAATGTAATATAAGAACACACAATTATATGTGTATATATTGAAGTATATGCTATATGTTTGCATTATCATCTTCAGGACCTGAAGAAGGTCCTAAAGGCCGAAAGCTTGATACCATAAAGTTGAAGTTCAGCTACGTCTTTGTCCCCAGTCTCACGTATCGTCACCCTATAATTTTAAGAAAACGTAGTTTGATATTTCTGCGTAATTCAGAACTAGGTGCCCGAAATATCGATAAAGAAAATATGAAAACAAATTGAAAGTAAATCCCCAGCACCCCTGTCGACCTTGTGAGTGTCGCCGGGATCTCCGATATGATATTCCCGAGAAAAGACTTTTTTTTTATTTGCTCTACCCTGAATATCCCTATGCCCACACTGAGCTAGCTTTGAGGGGCCCATCAGGATCCCCCAATTATGTTCCTTGAAAAATCAGTGTGGGTGAAGAATTTCGTCCCCTTTGTGACAATCCTGTATATGAATGTCTTCTTGATATCTCTACCATACACATGATGAATCTTACATGTATGTTTAAAACGAATATTTGATATAGAGATTGTATTCAAATAAATGTAAATATTGCGTTTAATATTTCATTGATCTTTGATATGTCGTTAATCTCTGTATTAGCACTATTTACATGAAACAAGACTGTAATTCATACGTGTGCATAAATGTAGTTTATATTTGATTGCAGGTGATAATGTCCATGTCAACACTGAAAGTTCACTGACCTTTTATTTTGGTCTGGATTTATTGTTTATTTACATTAAACTTGAAGTTATCTTTTAGGTTAACTTGTAGTTTCAAACAGTATGAACGGACTCGTAGTTTCGAAACTTTATGTTTGTAGTTCTAGAACCACAAGCGAGTTCGTGGTTAATGCCGAGACTACGGCCAGCTTGGGGGGGGGGGGGGGGGGTCCTCCGTTGCAGTTTCAGATCGTGTGAACAGAATGAAATTTAAGGTTTGCAAAACTCGTAAGTTAACAGGCTCATTTTAAACTTCCGGGTCATACACTTCGCACGAATTACTAGTATGAACACTAGATCTGTATGTGAATTGAATTGAATTGGATTTTATTAAACATCATTGATTTACAACAATATTCTGTTCATAAACACAATTTCAGAGTGTATCACTCATATAACAAAAATATGGATATAAATATTTGGAGTGTATAACAGTGGTTGAACATATGTCAAATGGATTCAGGTAAACAGATATATAATACAATCCACAATATGGACAGTGAATTCATAATAATTTAGGATAGCATCTTGAAAGATTTTATATTATGTTATACATGCAGCTTATCTACGGAAAATGTAGACTCAAGCTTTTGAAATTTAGTGTTTTGTTTTATCTACCTGAAATCATAAATATATTAAGTACGTGTAGGTTGTAACACGAAACATAGGTCATAATATGTCCCCCAAAATATACAAGACAAGATATCAATAAAATAGATATATAAATGACAGTTACCTATGACAAAAGATAATGTATTTTCAGAAGATGTAGATACTAAGAAGGTACTAGAGCATAACAACATAGATCATCATAATACTAAACTGTAACGTAAGTACAGGGAGGGCAATAGTGACACGTTTCATTTAACCTACATGAGATAATAATACAGTCATGTACAATAAATAAAGCTACAATGTTAAAGGGTGCTGTAAGTCATTAGTGTAAATACAAAGACAGTAATTTAATGCTTTTGTTTTCTCTATCTAAATAGGGATCATTTGATATTACTAGTATAGAACAATATAATAATGTATAATATAATACATTAGGTCAAATACATGAAAAAAAAATATGGGAATGTAAAGGGGATAATAGGGTTATATACTTATGCATTTACAATTTACAAATTGTATTGTATAGTATTTTATTTGTTAAATTTCATTTAAAAGTTACCTCTCATTGCTATTACTAGTGTTTGATGAACGAAGAAAATATTTCTATGTTTTCTTCATTGTCTAATTTCATTGTATTTAGGAATATTCCCTGGCATTCCAAGTTCCTAAAGTTTTCTTCCAAATTACTGATTTTTTCAAGCAAATGTGATCGCAAACTTTATATTTTTGACATTTCATCACTATATGAAATTCATCTCTTACTGCATTCATGTTGCAGTCTTCACATAATCGTAGGTGAGGGGGCGTTTTTTCTAGTATTTTGTATCTTCCCGTTTTAATGGGTAAGTTATGTGCGCTTAACAGGAGTTTAGTAATATTTTTTTACATTTATATTTTTGATATAAAATAGATAATTTTCTTGCATGATTTTACTTGTGCATTGTCTGAAAGTTCTGAGTTTATTTCCGTTACGGGTATCCCTTTATCATGAAATAAATCCAGTTTTAATTGTTCGTCAATTCTTCTTTCCAAACAAATTTTACATATATTTCGACAAATTCCTTTTGTGAAATCGGTATATTTTCAGGATCCAATATGGTCTCAGTTTCATTATTACAAATATCGAGTGAACTAAAAATATCCCGAATTGACATTAACCAACAGCTATTCCCGTTATTAACTAACTTTTTGTTTTCTTCGAACGATTTATAGACTAGGCTATTTCCATCCACACTTCGTATTCGTATCCAATATTTGAGCATGTTAATTGCGATTTGAATGAGTTGAGGATAGCTTCCAATTTCGGTTAATACTGCTAAATTACTGCATCTTCGATTTACCCCTAAGATATATTTACAGCACTGAATGTGTACCTTTTCAAAATCGTTTTTATAATAAAGTATTGCTTTCCCTATTTCCATCTGAAGAGTTTTCTTCATGTCTATTGCACTAGCACCCCAAATTTCTGATCCATAAAGCAAAATAGGTTGTATAGTTGCATGATAAAGGTGTAGTAACGTTTTTATACTGGAAGTATAAATACTGAAAGATTTATAAAGTTTGAATAATGCCCTCCTGGCCTTATCAGCTAAATCCCTTGACGCCGTTTTAAACAATGCATTATTACTAAAAACAATACAAAAGTAATTCATTTCCTTTACAGAGCTAAGTTTTTCCCCGTTGATTTCACGTGTACACTTTTCGTTCAACCTGTCTGACTTATTACATATCATTAATTCAGTTTTGGAGACATAAATAATTGCGAGATCGTCTGCATACATTACGCAATTCAATTCTTTGTCATGTAGCAGTACGGGTTCACTAACTGATGTGTCAAAAATATCTAGATTGAATGTGTACTGTACACACAATCGGTATCTACTTCCGGTTTTAACAACGACGATCGCTAGGCTTGTAGTATAAGAACAATGAGCGTTGTTGTTTCGGGAACCCTCGTCGTGGTTAGTGAGTCGTTGTTTCATTAACTTAAAAGTCCCGTATTAACGTAGCTATTGGCGTATAAAGAACTGCGACGAGTCATTATCATGTTAATGACATAGTTACGATAGTTACCATATCATTCTACGATTAGTCAATAATACCATGATACAAAGAAATAAACAACTCGCTTTGGACTCTAAGGCCCGAATTCACAAAGGAGGTTTGGTTTAAACCATGGTTTAAACCCCCTCCTGGGGATTTTAACCATACGTGCGCACGGAATCCAATCCAATCATATATTTTCTTTGAGCGCGTGCATGGGCAATGTGCGCTCATTTACGCTCATTTCAGTACGCTTACCGAGGTTTAAACCATGTTTTAGGTTTAAACCTCATTTGTGAATTTGGGCCTAACATTGTTAAAATAGGATATTTGGAATTTTATGTGACCATTTCAAAAGAAAAATATTCACAATTATATCAAGACAATAACAAGTTTGTGATTCAAATTTCCTCCGTTTGTTTGAGAGAAGAAGAAGGAGAAGAAGAAAGAAGGAGAAGAAAAAGAAGAAAAAGAGGAAGAAAGGAGGAGACGAAGAAGAAAGTAAAAGAAGACTTTTGACTTTTCAAAATGAAACTTTATTTACAATCTAAATACAAATTATCTACAAATAAAATATTGCAATGATATATTAAGTGTGTATGACCGCAGGCCATAGAACCAGTAATAATGAAAACAGAATACAATTACAATGTAAAACTAATGTCAACAGATCAAAGAGCGACGTTGTTTTGTTTAAGACAATAACGTTCGTTACAAACAATTTCAAATACAAGTATTACATGCTTAAATTATATTGACCAAATTAGGTCAAAAGAATTGCTCACAGAGCACAATGCATTATTTATACACCATCGCTTTGTGAAGGCTGTAACATTATTTTGTAACTTGAAAAATTCAAAGTCGAGAATAATTCTGTTTTTTAATTTGGATTTCCAAACTACTAGAAGATCTAAAAAATTCAACGTGCGGTATAGCCAATAAATTGTACTTTTGAAACTAATTATTAAAAAATTACATAAGCGCACAGCTTCCCTGCAACGACCTGAAGCATGAGGAACCAGGGCCCAGTACAGATCAAAGTCAACATTGATGTTTTTGACCAGTTCATGAATGAGATGATGGAGAACGTTGAGCGATTCCTGGATGGCTGGACACCGTATGAAGAGATGGATGATAGTTCCAGTATCACCGCACCAACCGCATTGTGTTGGAATGTCATGATTAAAATGGTGAAGGACCGGTAGTGAAGGCAAAACATTGTGGAGCAGTTTATACTGTGTATCACCGTCCTTTTTAATGGTTGGTGGGGTATATATTTCTGTCCAATTTATTTTCCTATCACTCGAGATGACTCCGCTTTCATGCCAAAAAGATGGGCTTGCTGGGTCGTGACAGTTCAATCGAAGTTTCATAATGCGGTATGTAGATTTTGTAGATAAAATAGAAGTTCCGAAGTTTCCCAGTTTGGTCACGAAGGGGGTGGTTGTGCTGAAATGTTGACAAAGTGGGTTTTTGAGTCCGGTCGACGTAAAAACAGTAGGAAAGGTGGCAGAAAGACGACATTTTAAGATGGAGAGTTCTTGGCATATCAAACGTCGAGATAAGCGTTGACGAGTTGTGTTGTAGACTGGGTGCAGTGGAAGACTGTCAGCTGTGCGCCACTTGCCATTGATGGGGTCAATGATGTTTTTGATGAGCCTGATTCCACACACAAAAAGCCGTGCAGGGAAAGCTGCGCTGCCTTCTAGCGATGGAGGAATTAAAGGAAAATAATTAAGTGGTACATTTAAAACATGATTAACTGACAGGGAAGCAGTGTCGATGTGAGCTCCTGAGGCCCTCCAAGCAACTAGTATTTCTGAGTAAAAACACTGAAGAGTTGTGAAGTATTTCGGGTCTAAATCAATAAAACATAATTGAGAATCGAAATTTAGACCCCTATAATTCTTTAGATTGAGAGAGCACAATAAATAGGCCGGGTGAGTGCATTGGTTAAGAAAACGTTGTAAAAAACAAAAACGAAAAGTATAAACTCGTGCTTGGAGAAAAGCTAAACCAAGTCCACCATTACCGGGTTCACTGAATAAGATTTGTTTCTTAATAAGATGCCGTTTGTTAGACCAAACAAAATTGACTAACATGTCTTGGAGTTCATTGAGTGTGTGATGGGGGACCGATAGGGTCGCCAAAAAATGAAAAACTTTTGTAGCGGCTAATTGGTTAGCTACAAGAACCTTGCCTTTAAAAGACAGATAATTAGAAAGAGGGGTCCACCGAGAAAGTGTTTTCTTTAGTTTATTTTTACAAATCGTCCAATTTTGCTGATTATATATATTAGTATTACCTAAGTGAACTCCAAGAAAAGTTAGTCCTTCAGTACTCCACTGGCAGCCAAGTGGTTTTTCACTTCGCCTGGACCATGAACCAGCCCACAGGCCTTTTGACTTACTGTAATTTAAACAAGCATTAGAAGACTTACTGTAGGTATTATAAACATCCTGAATAATATTAAAACCAATATTAGAAGATAAAAATATCATTACATCATCCGCATATGCAGATACAGAAACATTCAAATTGACTTTAGGTATTTTGAAATTACATTGTACTAAATTTTGTCTAAGTAAATGGAGAAAAGGTTCAAGTGCTATTGAGTATAGCATGCCCGACAGAGGGCATCCTTGACGAATTCCCTTTTGGAAACAGAAAGGCGCGGTTAGAGAACCGCATACTTTAACAAAGCTTTCTGCATGACAATACAATAATTTGACACTAGATATGAAAGAGTCCCCAAACCCCATTGCCTTCATTGTATCAAAAAGATATTCATGGGATACATTATCAAAAGAAATCTTTTGATTGAGATTGAGCACAGCAAGAGGGACATCAGCAGAATTTGCATAATGAATAATGTCTCTTACTAAAATTATGTTATCATAAATGGTACGACCCGGAATACAATATGTTTGGTCCTCATGAATTACACTCCCAATGCATAGTTTCAGTCTATTGGCAAGTGTTTTTGCAAAAATCTTATAGTCAACGTTTAGGAGGGAGACAGGACGCCAGTTGGTAATATCGGCGAGATCTCCCTTTTTTGGTATCAAACTAATAATGGCTCTACGAAAAGAACGTGGTAGACTACCACATAAACTAGAATATTGTAAGACTTCAAAAAAATCATTCTTAAGTGTGGGCCAGAAAATTTGGTAAAATTCTGTAGTAAGGCCATCCATACCCGGTGTTTTACTTTTTCCTAGTTGTTTAACAGCTTGTGTTAATTCTTCTAATGAGAAAGGCGTATCGAGGTATTTCTGTTCTTCTTGTTCCAGACATTTAATGTTGGATAGAAATTCAGCAGAATTATTATCAATGGGAGAAAAGCTATAAAGTTCCTTGTAAAAAGAGTATACATGGTTTTTAATTTCATTTTCGTTTTCTGTGATATGACCCGAAGGGAGACGGATACGAGATATTCTTTTCCGTGAAGAGTTCGACTTCTCTAAATTATAAAAGAAGGATGAGCTTGTATCAATCTCTTGAATTAGTTTAAAGCGTGATCTAATCAGAGCTCCCTTCGCATCATGTTTTAATAAATTATTAAGTTCATTTCTGTTTCTATTTATTTCTTGTTTTGTGTCACTTGACAAACTTGAGAGAGATTGGAGCTTTTCAATGGTGTTGTTAATGTTCAAAAGGGCTGCCCGTTTTTCATTAGCCATCTTTTTTCCATACATCTGAGCAATTTTTTTGATTTTGGATTTACCTGCATCCCACCACATCAAAATATTTACATATTCATGTTTGTGTAGCCTCCAATCGCTCCAAAAAAGTAATATGATATTTCTAAAATTCTCATCTTCAAGTAGAGAGTTGTTGAAATGCCAGTAGGCACTGCCCCTGGGTTTTTGGTGGGGAGGTTTTAATTCTAAGTACCCTGCATCATGGTCAGAAAGAGAGCATGGTAAAATACTGCATTTGTGAAAAGATGGTATGAGACTAACAGGCAGATAAAAGCGATCTAGTCTGGCTCGTGAGACGCCATGAATATTGCTTGGGTTGGTCCGATGCCAAGTATAGGCTTTTTGGGAGGGATTGAGTCTGCGCCATGCATCGCATAGGGAAAAATGTTCAATCGTATTATCAAGATTTGTAGAAATTTTAGGTCTATGTTCTTTTGGCATGCTCAGGCGATCAAGCGCTGGATTAAGGGTACAATTAAAATCTCCCCCTAACACAAATAAGCCATTATTTATTGTACGTAAATGAGCATGAAGTGATTTAATGGCTATTAGGGCATGATTATCATCATGTGGTATCAAAATATTATACAAGTGATAAAAGGTATCATCAATGCTAATCTTTGAGTATAAAACATGACTATCAACTATAGCAAAGCTATCAAACGAGCCAACCAAGTTCTTCTTCACAAGTGTTGTTATGCCGGATCCTCGTGAGGTACCGGCAGTGCAATTTACATGATATGATTTCCATAAGTTCCAACAAGAAGAACGTGGCGTTAAATTATAAGTTTCTTGCAGAAAAATAATATCAGGTTTGAGAGCAATATTGTCAATATATGAATGTATGGAGGCGTTTTTCGCTGAACTAGAACATCCTCCTGTGTTCAGCGTGAGGAATGACAAAGTCATTACGAGGGAGAGAGTATGCAGGGCCATATAAAACATGTTGAAAATTAGGCACACTCTTCTAATTTCTTGATTAATTTTTGTACCCGCTGTTGAGTACTTTTCTTAAAAACTGGACTATTCCGTAAAGGGATCAATTGTCTTACAAGGCCAGGTACATTCGAAGTAAATTTCCGGGCAATTTCAACAGGTTTTTTCCTTGCCTTGACCACCTTAAGGAACTTCAACAAATCCTTGTCAGACAAAGGGCCCTGACTCGATGGAAAAGACGACGCCCACTCAGCTGAATCATCATCAGTCGACTGGGCGTCATCCCACATCGAAGAAGGGGTGGATGGAGTAGGTGAGGATGGAGATGGGGAGGACAGGATGACAGGGGAGGATGGGGTACCCAATATTCTCGGTGTAGAAGGGGGTGTTTTCCGAACTTTACGTGGTGGTGTAAGCGAAGTGAGGGGGGTAAAAGTGGGAGAAGCTGTAGGGGTTTTTGTGGGAGTTCTTTTTCTTTTGGCAACAATGTCCGAGAAAAGTCTAGTGGGGGGTGGTGGAGTTGGCAATGATTGTTCTGGGGCATTTTGGGATTTAGAAATACCGGTCTTATTTGTTTCGGAAACCATCCGGGGACTTTCAGTTTGGGCGTGGTGGGAAGGCCCTTCAGAGGGGATGTTCTGTACTGGGGCAGACTCAACTGTTTTAGGCTCAGTTTGCGTGACTTGTGGTTTTAAGCCCTTGGGGTGGTGTTTTGGGCCAACTTTGCCCCTTTCCGAGACTCTCTCGCTCTGTCTTTGACGGTCTGTCTTTTTGCAAGACCGGCTAAGATGGCCCACTTCTCCGCATTCAAAACAGCGCACCTCGTCCGTCGAGACAAAAACACGATAGTTCACACCTTCATGAGTGAAATCAAGATGGGCAGGTGGGGTAACATTAGGAGTAATAAGCACCTGAACCTGTCGCCGGAAGGACATGATATGTGAAAAGGCCTTATCTTTGAAGCCTAAAGGAATGGAACGAACTTGTGATACAACCTTGCAAAAAGCAGCAATTTGTTTCACTAATATGTCATTGGGTATTTCAGTGTAAACATTCGAGAGAGTCAAACGGGTTGTGGGCAATGTAAGCGGTGACACCTCAATAAACGTGTTCTGAAAAGTGAAGCCTTTGTCTACAGCATCTTGGACCGCCGCGCGAGAATTCAAATAGATTGCAATTCTCTGTTGGCTGATCCGAGATGCCGAGACAATACAGTCGGCTGGTACACATGAGCTAGCAAATTCCTTTACATATTCATGAATTGAAAAAGTCGGTGTCGAAACAAAAGAAATTCCATTCTTTCGACTGACTCGAGAAGGCAGAACGCCCGAGTGTTGCCTCGCCGATTGTTGGGCTGAGGTCCCGGGAAGATCCCGTGCCTCCAGCCCAGCATCAGCAGCCATGGCCACCTTACACAGAGACAAGAAACACAACACTTAAAATTACACAATTTTACATAAAATAAGAACCCAATAATGGTGGACTAAACTGGTTTTGTCTTAAGTAATGACTATACACACACTTATCACAACAAATAGGACCAGAAAGGGTCTAACAAACGGTTTTTAAGCGAAAACTTACGGAGCTCACACTAGACACGTCCTTCCACTAAGAAGAAGAAGAAGAAGAAGAAGGAGAAGAAGAAGGAGAAAAAAGAACAAGAGGGGATAGGGGGAGGGCAATATCATTTGGCGCAATAAACTTTGCCATTGCTGTTAATATTCTTTCCTTTTAGCTGAGGAAGGTGCCGTTCGCCTTGTCGATGGATTTGAATCATCAGAAGGACGTGTCGAATACTACAATGATGACGGCCAATGGGTAACCATCTGTGACTCGGTGGGGGATATTAAGAAAGCCACCGTGGTGTGTCGACAACTCGGCTACCTAACCGCCAGCGATGCGTTCGCTCGCTCGTACTTCGGTCAAGGTTCTTGGGACCAGTCTACTGATGTGGTTCATTGTAATGGTTACGAGAAGACACTTGAAGACTGTGATCACACCATGGATGGCCAAAACTGTGATTATCATGAGAATGACGCTGGGATCATTTGTACTGATCAAGGTATTTATCTTACTGTTCCGACCGTATTCATGTAATTGCCGAGACAGGTAAGGAACAAGGAGGATAGAGGGAAGGAGTGAAATTATACAGTGCAAAAGCGTATACAGGATTGTCAGAACCGGGGGGGGGGGTAAATTTCGGGAATCCCTAGGAAGCGTACTACACACACAGAAAGAGAAAAGAAAAAAATGAGATGGGCGATATAAATAAATGAATGATATACGAATGGGGAAGATTTTATCCACTTAATGATTAAACAAGGCGGAAGACATGTGGAACGTTAGTAGGAAAGGGCAGGATAGAATGAAGGGAGGAATATATAGCTATACAGCTGAATATCTACATTCTTTAAAGTGAGAGATAGAAACATAATCGACATGACTCTCTTTGAACGGCCCTACACAAATTACAGGCCTACTCATTCTTTTGGAGGCAATAAAGCACAGGCGTGTAGCCAGGGGCTGTTGGGGGCTATCTCCCCCAAACGCAAAAAAAAAAATAATTAAAAAAAAGTGACAGGAAAAAAAAGGGGAGAGAAATTGAGAGAAAAAAAACCGATAAAAAATACAGACAATGAAATAGAAAAAGAATTAAGGGCTTAATAGACTATCTTTTTAAATAAATAAGAAATCAAGTTTTAAAATTTCGAGTTCATTCATGAATTTGCTGCTCGTCCTGCCCGACGTGCATATGTATACATTCAACAATCTGCTTCGCGCTGGAGGGGGGGGGGGGATGGGGACCCCCTCAATCCCTACACCCACCCCTAAGAAATCAAAGCGGTTGATAAAGCAGTAATTATTGCTTGTTTTCTACTATGCTGTTCAGAACGATACATAAATGGATAGAACTAGAGGAATAAACAGTTCATATCTTCTTAAATGTTGTAGATCTGCATGATTGCAGCCTGAATTGAATTCTAAGTGTTGATTTAGAATATTCTTGTGATAAGGATCCTTTTCTTTAGAATCTTTATTGTCTTCTATAGTTTTTCATGGTATTGTAGTTGGTGGTTGATGGTGGTGACGATGATGATGATATGTTATCACTAATAAATTGGCAATTATGCAGTCAAATAATTAAAACAAATCATCATGTTAGATTTTATTTAGCAGGAGGGAAAGGGGTTATCTTTTTGAATTATGGATGATCCAAAAGTTCAATAATTTGCTTACTATTTTTGGGTACTTGTATGAATAAGCTGACTAGGGCAAAGCGAGCTGATAGTGTGCATGTATTGTAATCGATAAATCTTTGCAATGTAGAACATTTTTTAAACTTATGTTATAAAAATATTTTATAATGTTGTAAAGCACTGTTTGAATGATCAGTTAGCGACTTACTTTTCGATAATAATTATTCAGTGTTTTACTTTTGATCTTAATTCATATCACGTTTATTTCACCAAGCCTCTATTCACATATTAAGGCTCCAGGAGCCCTGCTGTTATTGAGTTGGACCATCCTTGCAATAAAATGATAAAAAAGGGTTACCAGACAATAGTGTTTTCTATATTAGGCTCAATTGGAAATATAGTTTATGAAATACACAATTATACCTAAACAGCTTATATCGGCGTATAAACAAGCTAAAAGCATGGACAGGCCTATTAAAAGTAACATCGATTTTGTTTCACCTGCAGCTTATGAAGGTCACCTCCGTCTTGTGAATGGATTGGACTACACAGAAGGTCGACTGGAGATCTTCCATGACGGCCAATGGGGCTCGATCTGCAACACCAACTGGTTCGGTGACGACGCTTTGGTCGCCTGTCGTCAGATGGGTCTCGGTAATGTCAAGTACGCGTATCAGGACTACGGGCCAGGCCAGGGACCTATACATCTAGATAATGTTGAATGCATTGGTTCCGAAGTGAACATTACTAGCTGTCAGACAAGTGAATGGGGAGTAAATGAATGTGAACACGATTCAGATGTCGGAATGTCCTGTTTCCTCTTTCAAGGTAATGCCTTGGTCCACATTCCAACTCTATGTAGCTATTACACTTCTTCCAGTCAGCCATCCTAGCGGATAGTGACAAAGTCTATATCTAATGTTAAAGGGATTATAAGGCCTAAGTTTAATGGAAATGAATTAGAACTCATTTTACATTATACAAACAGACAAATCATTTGCACCTTGCGTATGACGCCTATGATATATTAGAGCAGCGTTTTAGTATCTCGACTTAAACTGTTCTCATAGAAATACACTTCAAATAATTAATTTCCATAATTTCAACCCGTTGCGTTTTATGTCAATAAAATATTAAATTAAATTAATATAAAATTTAATCAAATTTTTATTTTAATGATCCCAGAAAAAAGCCAATTTGAGGTAACGATCATTTCTTTCCATAAACCTTTCATTCTAGTCAAATTAGATACTGCAAAGTTTAATAATTCATAATTATATCAAGTTACACAAGTTACTTTGAAGGAAATCATATTCTAAGTTATTTCCTTTGTATAGAAATAGCCCTACATGACGTTTAAAGGCCAAGTCCACCTCAATATCAAGTTGATTTGAATAAACAGAGTAAAATTAAACAAGCATAAAAATTTCACTGAAATCGGATGTAAAATAAGAAAGTCATGGCATTTTGAAGTTTTTGCATTATTTCATGAAACAATGATATGCATAGCATGGGCGGTATGCAAATGAGTGAACCGATGATGTCACACACTCACTTTTCCTTATGTATTTTATTATATTTCAAATATTTCAATTTTTATAGATGTGATAATAAAGAATCCCTTCCTTGTATGAAAATAAGTTACAATAATGATGATTTTACATGTTCCATATGGAGTAAAACCATGTTTTACATTATTGAAGCAAAAAATGAAATATAATAATATGATATTTCATATAATAAAATACATAAGGAAAAGTGAGTGCATGACATCATCGGTTCACTCATTTGCATACCGCCCATGTTATGTTATGTTATGCATATCACTGTTTCATGAAATAATGCAAAACTTTTACATCCGATTTCAGTGAAATTTTTACTGTTATGCTTGTTTAATTTTACTCTGTTTACTCAAATCAACTTGATATTGAGGTGGACTTGGCCTTTAAAGGGATTGTTTTTTTAGTTATTAGAAAGTCATACCTTAGTTTAAAGGAGTTCATAGCGTCATGATCATATCAAAGTTTAAAGGCCATTCTTTTCGTTGCATTATGTATAGCATGTAGACCCAGTAACACTTCAGAGTTGTTCGAATTTGAATGTTTGTTTTCTCAGAGCCTCCAGACGATGAAGTTCGTATGACTGGAGGAGCAGACTACAGAGAGGGTAGGGTGGAGTTCTATTATGATGACATGCAAGCTTGGTACGGTGTTTGCCGTGACTCATCATGGGGGGAAGAGGACGCAAGGGTCGTCTGTAACGAGCTCGGTCTCGACCTCGAATCGGAGAATGAGGATTTCGGAGCAGCGATTCAACCTGTCAGGATTAACAACGTAAACTGTGTAGGCACAGAAAGCGTGTTTGAGTTTTGCGACTTTGAGTTACAGGATGAAGACTGCGGATCAGACGATACTGTCGGAGTCATTTGTAAAGAATATACAGGTAGAGTACGAAAAAACTTTGTGTTGAAAGTCAAACAGGGTTCAACAATAATTATTATCTGATAGTTATGGAGGTTTTGAATCAAGATATAATTTGTCATAATATTGAAAGGGTGTTTACACTTATCATATTTATGTTTTTTAAGTTTTACGCCGTTTTTATAACATGGTATGAAGATTTTATATAACATAACTCTTGCATATTGTATATTATATTATATACCGCTCCGTCGTTGACATAATATCAGCAAAGCTTAACCCTGTCAGGGATTATGGGGAATGAAAAAGATGTCTAGGACCTGTCTTAGGAGTTGACATTGTTTCGAATCAATTACAAGTCTCATCTTGTTAGGGAACTTATTATGATCAATTCAAATTCTTTTTGTCATTGTAAAACGATGCTTATCATACATCGTGTATGATGTCATGAAACAAATGATGATACCCCCTCTTTCACAATCTCCAGTTACTCCATCTGAAGGTGACATTCGCCTGAGAGACGGAGAGGCAATTGATAAAGGTCGGTTAGAGATCTATCATGAAGGTGTATGGGGTTATATCTGCAAAACCGACTGGGCGATGGATGAGACTGAAGTAGCCTGTCGCCAACTTGGATACGAATACGTCAACGAGACGGACATTCTAACAAACTATATCAATAGGCCCTTTCATCTTGATAATGTACGGTGTGATGGTGATGAGGAGAGGCTGATTAAATGTGCGCATGATCCATGGGGCTATGCTGTGTGCAGCGGAGATGATGGGGTCGGGATAGCCTGTTCAAATACTACAGATACTCCATATCATCCAGGTACCGTAACCGTCATTTTTCTTGCGATAATACCAAAAATGTTCCGTAGATATGGGGGTGCCCTTAATCGGATGGCAAAACGAGTGAAAATGGAAAAGAGGGAAAGGGAGAGAGAAAAGTTGACACGACTCTCTCTCTCTCCCTCGACTGCCAGAAGGTTACATCCTATACTCACAATTGGGCTACACAGGCTTCAAGTACAAAAGGTGACCAAGGAACAACATTCTCCTGTCTCAACCTCCCCTACTACAATGAAAAAAAAGCTTCCAAGGAGATAAAATTCTGTTTCATCTCCAAGCCCCAATGCTTCACTGTACAAAAGAATTCAAGAATTGCTCTTGTCCCACCCTCATACAATCAAGCAATTAATTTTCTCTCTCCTTCTTTTTTTAATTCCTGAAATTCTGGATCACTGCATAATCAAATCATAATTGGATCTCGTTTTTTTTCCTTTTATTAGTGGACGAGGGTCTGGAAGGATGGGCCATCGCTCTCATTGTCATCTTCTCTGTTGGTGTAGTAGGTGTCGGTGGTAGCGCCCTTGGTTTTTTCCTGTGCAAGAAGAAAAAAGGATCCAAGGTTGTCTAAAAGTGGGTTGGGGGCGAAAAGTTTGAAAACAAGGAAAGTGCTTATCACAGATCAAAATATTCATCTAAGATTACATTTAAAAAAAAAGAGCTGCACGGATTGTTCTGGGTAATTTTGAGTTGAGTTGAGTGTAAATAGTTTGAATGTAATCAAAGCATTGACATGGCAATCGACTGGTGAAAGATGGGATAACTTTTTAGTATACAACTATATACTGCCATGATAAGGTCTGGATGGAACTAACCGAACTATGGTCCCCGAGGTGACGTGAACGCAGCCCCGAAGGAAAATGGTCGTCTTCACATCATCGAGGATGCCATAGTTTAACCCGACGAGGGTCTGGAAGGATGGGCCATCGCTCTCATTGTCATCTTCTCTGTTGGTGTGGTCGGTGTCGGTGGTAGCGCCCTTGGTTTTTTCCTGTACAAGAAAAACAAGTTTGCTAAGTGGAGAGGGGGGGGGGGGGGGGGGGGGGGGTGCGAAATGTTTGAAAACAACGAAAGTCCATGATCTCTTGTATGTGTAGAGTATAACATACAGTATAGCCACTATTTGATTCATATCAAATCTCTTAGCAAATCGTTAACTTATATGATTTTACTTTAAGCTGAGTCTGTTTATAAGCTCCACTGTCTTGACTAAAAATATAAAAATGTATCATACAGCCAGTTTCTGATTATTCTTGCTCCGTATGGGGGAATTGTTCTTTACAAAACCGAAACATTCTTTTAAGACTCCAGAAAAGAGCTACTCGAAGTCTTGTCGGTAAATTTGACTATAAGGTAAATAGCTTAAATATAAACAAATCATTTAAATGACAATCCATTGATAATAGACGTGATTACTTTTTAGCATGTATCATGTATAACTGTATTAAGGGAAATGCCCCAGTACGAATGTGCAATGAAGTTTAAACGTTTTCTTTTGATATACGCGGTTTTAATACAAGACTTGCCAATACATTTGCAATAATTTACCTCATGCGAAGTCTATCCTTACATTTCAACGCATTTATAAGGAAAAATATTTTAAACCTGTATGACACAATATGCCTATTCTCATGATTTTTGAACTGTACTTGACACGGTCCATCCATCTCACATTCCACTTCTATTTCAGTCTGCCCTTAATCTCTCTTTCTTTCTCTCCTTTCTATCAATTTCCCTTATATCTTCTCTCTTGCTTAATAATTCTATTTATTATATGTATTTGTATTTCTAAATTTTTTTGTAAAAAATCAATTTCGCTTTTTAAATTAGATTTTTTACATTGTTTCTCATTTCGTTATCCGCTACATTGGTTGTAATGCCTGTTGTTCTCACAATCACTTTTACTGCTGATTCATATTTGACTATTTTTTATTATTAGCATGATTGATTCTCATCATTTATATTTTTATGTAATACATTTTTATCTGATCAGGACCAGGATGTGAAATAGATTTGTTATCTTTATCTGATTCTTGTTATCCTGATTAAATATATTGCAATAAAATGAAATAAAATAAATTACTAATGCTTCATACGGGGAATTGCCCATTAAAGAACAAAACTATTCTTCTTAAGATGACAGAAAGGAGATGCACGATTATTCTGGGTAAGTTTTATTATAGTATAAGTAGCTTGAATATAATCAAAACATTGAAATGGTAGTCCACTAATGACAGCCGGGACTACTTCTTAGAATGTATTATGAATTATCCTCTATTCATGGTAATGTTCCTACACGAAAGTGCTATGAATTAGAAATGGTTTTTGATACAAGGCTAGCTAATACATTGAATATGGTTTTACTAAGCCAACTAAGCCTACTACTAAATCTAGGCCTACTCTCAAATGTTTTAAGAATAGTTTAAGATACGTTGGTGGTATTAATTTGGAATGATTTGCCTTATCTTCTTCAAAGTGCTAAATCTATTGATAACTTTTAACACATGTAAAAGGAAAGATGTTTTAAACCTGTATAACACAATCTCTATCTTGTAGTGTATGATCAGTGTACTGCTCAACCATTTCTATTTCTGTATTCTATTCTCAAATGGGTCTCATGCAAATCATTTTGATGTATATATTCTGCAAAATAAATGAAAATAAAAGACTGACTTTTGACGACTTTCGGAGAATAGCACTTTTAACCAACACTGTCATTTCTAAATGAAACCCATCTTTAATGCTTATTCATTAGTTGCTCATTGTATGTGATTGTTTTTTTTTTAATCACTAAATGTAGACTAAGTGTAGTAATTATTTTCGCATTTTTGATGTTTTATGTGATTTGATGACCATTTGAATGTTATTTTTTTAATCGCAGTCACAACACATGACGTTATTTATATGTCCCTTTAATGAAGGACGCATTCAATCATATTCAATAAAATTAAATTGTCCTTTTCTCTAGTTAAGCTACTAAAAAAATAATTAACAATGATGTTTTAGTATAACGTAAAAAAAATATTTGCGGACCTCTTTACCTGATCCGGGAATCGTTCTCAATCAGCTGAACCCCGTACCCCACAGTCTATACTGCTTTTCCTTGCATAACTCTTTTCAAAGCCCAGGAAATCTTGACCGCATCGACTATGGAGATGGAGCTATGGAGCTTTGGAGATGGAGCTAGAACGCGTAAAACTTATCGATGATAAAAGCGAAATAACAATTTGCATGAAATTCTAGATGAAAAGCTTGCCAACTTTCATGATCTTGAGCTTTCAATCGATAGCAAGCTACAGAAACGTCAAAATCTTGTAAAATCGGTCAATGATAACACAAATTAGGTTAATGATCTTGCGACCAGGCTCAACCATTTGGAACAGTACTCTCGACGAAACAGTATTCGCGTCTTATGGCGTTGTCACACTCTACCGTATAGAGGCAGCGTATGAGGAACGTATCGAATATTTCGAAAAATTGTTTATACGCACAACTTTTCAGCGTATGAGGTCGATTTTCGGTTAATGACCGTTAGAGTAACGTGAGCCTAGCATACCGTCAGCGTATGAGTAGCGTATGAGTAGCGTATGTCAGCGTATGTGAGCGTATGTGATGTGATGTGTATTTGAGTTGGACGTATACCGACGTATGAGTAACGTATGCGGAACGTCAGCCTAACGTATAAAAGGTGGCGCCTGTAATCCAGCTACCAATGGACGTTATAAACTGATTCAGCGGACCCAGGTTCGAGACTGAGTCACGTCTTTCGGAAGGTGACGTTAAAGGTCGGTCCCAGACGTAAATAATCATATCTGATTGATACACGTCTGTAAAAACCCAATTACACACACACACACACGCACGTCTCATTCTACGCCTTCTTCTTCTGTGTCTAGCATACTCAACTGCCAACTGTAACAAATCTTGGTAATGTTGCAGCACAGCAACCTCCATCTCTGAACTGCTGGTACAAACTGATACAGATTTGGAAATGTGAGACTTTATATACCACCATACGCTGCAAATACGCATGTAATAGGCATGGGATAAATTGGCTGTACGCTCAGACCACGTTAGGCATAAGTTGAGTACGTTAAGGCGCTGTCACACTCTAGCGTATAGAGCCAGCGTATGAGGAACGTATGGACTTTTTGGGCATACGCTGACATACGCTGAAACACGCTAGGGGTACGCTGGACTACGTTTGTAGTACGCCGGGTACGCCGGTGTACGCTGATGTACGCTGACGGCCAAAAAAAAATTTGAACATGCAGAAAAATTTTCAGCGTATGCCGACGTATGAATTTTACGCTCCTCATGCGTTCCTCATACGCTGAACACGCTAGAGGTACGCTGAAGGTACGTTACTCATACGTCGAGTACGCTTCTCATACGTTGAAATTGAGTGGGTCAGGAAACCTAGCGTTAGAGGAGCGTATAATGAACGTGTGTCTGACGTGTGTCTAACGAATGGCTAACGTTATGATGGTAGTTCTAACGACAGTCTAACGTACTCAGCTTATTCCTAACGTGTTCTGAGCGTACAGCCAACTTATCCCGTGCGTATTACATGCGTATTTGCAGCGCATGGGGGTACGCCCCTCATACGTTAGGCTGACGTTCCGCATACGTTTCTCATACGCCGGAGGTACGCTGATATACGTTACGTCCAACTCAAATACACATCACATCACATACGCTCACATACGCTGACATATTCTCACTTTTCGCCTGGCGCATAATTTCAGTTTCCACATGCAAGGAGAGCTAGTCTCTTCTTCCAGCCTGACTCGAAATTTTGGCTAACGAACAAGGAGCACACCCAATTGAATAATGAAAGTATCAACGCTGATTTCTGGCCTGAGACACAGTAGCGCGATAATCAACACCCTTTTGCCTAACTCTGAGCGACAACTAAAGGCCGTATTGGTTATCCCCAGTATACAAACAAAGTGTAACAAATATTTAAACGGGTGTAATAAGTATCAAATGTATTCAGAATACCCATCATTGTTTCACTTGCATAAGATAATAATTAATGTACAACAACATGCTAATTCCGCGATTAGGCGGCCTAAAATTTTGTAAAATTCCGCCACGAGCTGTGGCTGTTAAGCAACTGCTCGCCCCCAAATCGCACTAAAATGAGACACAAACAAGGGCCCTATATTTGCCGACAGCATAACTATGAAGAGCATAATTATGAAGAGCTTAACTCCAAAAGGCGCCAAATCCTCTCTTGTTACTTGAGAGAAAACCGCATTTGTTGGCCAACATTTTTTTTTTTTTTTGTAAATTCTCTCAAAAACTTAGATTTACCTTGTTGTTCAAAAGACAGATAACATTGTGAAGATTATACTTACATCAATTACAATATTCATGAAAAGCGGATTTAGCGCCCCTCGGAAACGAGTTCTTCATTATGCTCTCCGTTCTAAATACAGTACCCAGCATAGACATGTAGAAAGCTAATTTGAGCTGAGATAACCCACTGTGCACACCAATGCAACATCAGTAAAATGCATGCCATATTCTATTGGGGACTATTATGTGTACTAAGGGGCCCTAGCATGTGTTATAAGTTAAGATCAGTAATGTAAAAGAGGGATGCGCACTCGAGAAGTTGTTATAATTATAACATGTGAGCCACGCCTAGATATTGGTTATGAAAGCAGACGACAACAGAATTCAAGGCTCAAATTACAGACGAGAGTGCGTTACCAAATTCGGACAGTAATAGGGAGGTACCCTTGTCGGAAAGATGTACCCCGTCTTCATAATAAAGGTCAACTCGTTGGAAAGTAATATGTGGGTGTGCGATAATAACTCCTCCCATTTGGTGAGTGATCGCCCTCGCGTATTTGTTTGCTGCCCTGCGAACTCTGTCGGCCATGTTCTGTCCATCTGGAGGGAATGTTTTATATTTGATGGGGGTGATAATATCGGACCAGATTACTTTCACGTTGCCCGATATTGTTGATAGATAGTGGAGACAACTTGCGATTTCACCGAGCAATTGTCTCTTTCGGGTCACTCCTACGTCATTGATACCAACATGAAGGAGTACATGAGTTGGACGGCTTACCATATGTTTGAAACTCTCAATGTAATGTCTTACGTCGGCTAATCGGAGCCCCCGTTTACCTCTCCAGATGAGGCGCGCTGGAAGGCCAAGATTGAGATTGTTCCTTTCTTTGGCCAAAAGGGCCGCCCAGTGCACGATTGAGTCCCCGATGACCCACACCGTGGGCTGAAAGGATGAATAGCCGGAACCTGCAAGTTGTGACAAACAGAAAAAAGGGGTAGGGCAACCTGCAGTAACTTGCTCTATTTTATATCCAACAATGGGTAACATAACAACATGTCCAGTTATTCACCATTTGACAAAACAGTACAAATATATTTACACAATATTCTAAAACTATACCCACAGGTAGATGTATTGTAACGTAAGCCCCCATGGGGTATGACGGTGATTATTTAACGATGTGTCATAGCTATATACCTTAAAGAGCCTACAATCTAATGTAACCTTGGAATGCCCCATTCTCTGTATTTTGTGCATCAGAAAAACCTGCCATAGCAGCGGACGTTGCCGCTCCTATGCGAAATGAATGGGAAGTGTAATTCAGAACCGGCAATCCAAAAAATGAGACACTCCTAGTTAACACCTGATTATTTCGTGACGGGCTACAGGAGTGCCATCGAATTTCCTTTAAAAATGCATCTCCTTGGCTGTGGCGAACGTCCAAATACCTAACACTTGCTTTAACTGAGCACATCGAACCGCTTTCGGGTATTACTATGACACACCCCCTCCCATGTTGATCCGTTTTGGAAGCGCGGATTCGCACGCTGAGATTGCGCCGAGGGGTATTCCCCCGCACTATGACGTCACTGGCCAAAAGAGGGATTAAGCTGCCCTGGGACGCAAATTCGCCAATGCGCAAAAAGGCAAAAAATGCCAATAGAAAAGCGGCTGCATATAATTTTGCATTATATGACGTTTTGCATACCAAGGGTAATACTTTTAATAGCTTTTGCAGAATGGGCATGGTGATGGGGCAGCGTGCGTCCTGATGAGCATGGCGCCTGCGGCAACCCTCTACCAGGCGCCTAATGGGAAATGATTGTGTAATGTCGTTTCTATTGTTGCTGCGTTCGTAAAAGGACAAGGCCGAAATATATGTGGAAACCGTGCTAGCCGAGTATTTGTGCCAGGACATATAAGAAATAAAAAGAGCAATCTGATCGATACTCGGAGGGGCCGTAATAGACAAATTGTAATCAATACGAAAACGCTGAAACGTATCCCAGGCAACTTTTTCAGTACGCATAGTGCTCTGAGCGCAAGAAGAGCTCAACAAACTGGCTCGCTCCCGACTAAGTTCCTCCAGAGATGGCAGGGAATCGGCGTTCCTTGCTGCTCGGCATTGGGGCCAGACGTCGAAATCGAGACATCTGAAAACGGGATAAAGAGTCGGCGATGTCGTTAGTATTACCTGGTACATATTTGGCTCTAAACCATATATTTGATGTCAAGCATGTCACTACGAAATGGCGCATAAGTCGCATAATGCTGGTACAACTAGATGTTGATTGATTATCAGACCAAAATGTGACTCTCTTCCCCGACAGTCGATTGCCCCACAAATGAACACCTACGACAATGGGAAACAACTCTAAGAAGGCAATCGAGTACTTTGCCTCCTTGACTTCATCTGGCCATCTGGCCACCTGGCTTGTGCCCACAGACCATCAAAATAGATACCGAGCCCAATGCTAGCCGCTGCATCTGTATAGAAGTGAAAACAGTCATTATTGCGCCAAATGCTATCAGCGAACATAACGGTCCCATTAAACTGCTGCAGGAATGTACTCCAGGCTGCCAAGTCTGCTTTAGCCGCATTGGTAAGCCTTATATGGTGATGGGGCCGGCTCACCCCCCCCCCCCCCCCCCTAGTCAAATCTATTAAAGAAACGCCCTACCTGGACCAACTGCACGGCTTACGAAATTGAGGGAACCGGTTAAAGAATTTGGCGCAGAGTAAGCTTGATCGTGACGAATGGCAGCTGATCATATTACGTAGCGATTCTAGTTTCTCACCTGGGACCCTCACCTGCCAGTGCACAGAATCGATTTCCAAACCTAGGTATGTAATGACCCTCGTAGGGCCCTCGGTTTTCTCCAACGCCAGTGGAACGCCGAAACGTTTGCACATGTATTGAAAGCAACGCATTATGTAGCGACATTCTTCCCGAGATGAACCGGCAAAGAAAAATCCAGGTAGTGAATAATTTGTTCAGAAGCCGCGATACGCCGACAGCTGCTCTCTAGAAACACGGAAAAACGTTCGAACATGGCGCACGATATACTGCAACCCATAGGCATACATCGGTCATAATAGTATTTACCCACTACACACGTACCAAGCAAATCAAAGTCGTCGGGATGCACAGGTAATAATCGAAAGGCTGATTTAATGTCACCTTTTCCCATGAATGCCCCGTGATCTAATTTGGTAATCATCTTTACTGCCTTGTCTCAATTAGAGTATGAAACACTAAATTCCTCCTGATTGACGTTATCGTTAACAGAGGCTCCGTGAGGAGAGGATAAATGTTGTATCAACCTAAACTCGCCCGGAGTTCGCTTGGGGACAATGCCTATTGGGGAACAAAGAAAGTTTGGAAATGGTATTGATGGAAATGGGCCCACTATTCTACCCAACGAAACTTCCTTTTCTATCTTCTGCCTAACTATTTGTGGATGTTGATAAGCCGATTTAAGATTCCTGGAGCTCATCTGCACTCGTTCACCCCCAAAACTCAAAGAAAAGCCGTTTGAAAATCCCGATATTAGCCGTGACGCATCTGCCCGATTTTCGTAAGAGCGAAGAAATGGCAGCATATCATTTAATCTAACTGGAGTTGGGGCTAGGACCCGATTTGTTTGATGGGGGTTGCGGGCGGGAGCAGGCAAAGGATCCATGGGATGAGTCCCGCATCGATCGCATTTATGGGACTTGCAGCCCTGGCCGCGAGCACAGCGGCCGCTGGCATTGAACGCAAAGCAGAGCCCGGGTTGTGATCGTGGACGGCCGGGTGCTGCGGACCGTCCCGCCTATACGCGGGTTGCCAGTCGCGACGGGGGCCCGTTGCCTGCTGTCTGCCCCTTTGAGTCCCCCAGCTTTGATTTTGCCCCTTCCCAAAGGCTCGAAAATTGCCGCGATCCGGCCGAGCATGAGCAGTAGCCACAAGCAGCCATAACTCTGCATCCACGATCGCCCAAGAGCGCTCTGGTTGGCGAGCCTGGCGAAGGCGGAACTGAACGTCATAGTCGGCCCAATTGTAGCCGCAATTGGCGGCAGTTCGCACAGTACTCATATACTTTAATAATTCCCGAGCTCGGAGAGGGTGTCGTTCTGTAAAGACGGACATATATATCAGCATGGCGCTGGTCCACTGCTCGATGCTCCGAATTATTGGAGATCGATTTGCAGGCCGCAACTGCAATCCCGCACCCGAAGAGAAAATTAAAGCTAACCGATCTTCACTTAAATTTGGTGCTGCCACAGAGGGCTTGGTCAGTAAACCGAGATCAACAAATTCACCCCGCCAGATTTTGTCTTTCAGGGAGATGTCAAGAGTGGCGCCTAGCTCGTCGCATACACCTACGAGTTGTTGGGGATAATTGAATTGCGACGAGCTCCCCAGCGGCCCCGCAGGAACGGGGGCTTGCAGGGATGCCGCAGGCATGGCACGGGTGCTAGTGCCGATCGCTGGCTGAAGAGGCGCATTTTGTTCGTTCAGCCCCAAAACCGCACTATCATTATGTAATGCCAGAACCGGCCATGACTCACCTGCCTCGTTGTCATTTTGGAGCACATTCGCTTCCTCCTCATCGATGTTGTCACCCATCGCACGGATTCGAACTGGTATCGGTTCCGGGTCCCGGGGTGGCTGGGCACAGGAGCAGGCGTCTGCGAAGTCGTAGCTGCCGGCGAGGGGCGATGCAAAGCACGGGTGGAACCTTTCTGTTTAGAGGCCGTCTTTTTCCCCGTTGTCGCCCTTGTTGTCCGCTGCTTCTTCGTGCCTGGTTTTGACTTAGGCATTGTGACCGCCAAGTCCCCGATAGGCTTCAAAAGTTATATCCTCTCAGCTAGTATATATCTCAGTGAACCCGAACGAATTGCCAGTTGGTAAGAAAAAAGTCAATGAAGTCTAGTTGCAGTGTAGCACATATAAAACTATAAATTGTAGGTGTTAAAGTAAAGGTTTGCCTTGGTGACAAAATTCAAGTATCCAAGCTCCAATCCGCCAAAATTTCAACATGAATGAAGTCAATGAAATATTGTTGATGTGCAGATCAAAACTGTAATCAGCTTATGGAGCGTCGGAACAGAGGAGGAGCGAGCGACAAAAACTTGCTTGTGCTTTCGGTATGAATACCATGGCATGAATGAGATGTTATTCTCGTTACAAAATATCTTTGAGAGGTCAGCCAACTATTTGCAGCTTGAGAATTGTTTACATTTCGGCGACATAACTCCTCCTTGCGACCACCAACTGATCCGGTCGAGGATGTTACTCCGTCCCACAGATTATAAACAGCCGTCTCGGTGACTGTCAATAAACTATTTTAACTCTTTCTTCGATAGTTAAAATTAATTATTAATTCAATTGTACATCCTTTATAATCCAGGTGTTTGCATTAATTATCGTTAGTCGAGACTACATCTGTTTGAACCTCCTTGTTACAAGTAGCTTGAAAATTAATTATCATGCAATCGACTTGACAGGGACCTTATTTCACAAGCTACATGTATGCTTTCCTAGACAACAGACAGAAGTATGAATCACTACCAAACCTACAATGTGAGGCGATTGGTGACACTGATAGTGGGAGATTATTCAGAACTGCTTATTAGAAATTAGGAGTGGCATTATCGTGGTTGAACTTGAAGAAACTATTCACTATTCACTCTGCACATAAGCACTTCATTGCGTCACGCGCATTTGGTGTCCTCTTTCTCCTCATAGACACTGCACTTGTGCATGCAAACGAACGAGTGGTGTCCTCAACCATGAAGCTATCTGCCTCAACCATGATATAGCCATAGCTACATGATATAGGCCTTACTGTTATACATTTTTCATCACGAGTACAAAATGGTTTATAAACTTTAATCAACTGGTGTGGTGAGCTAAATATTGCCAATACCGACACTCCAACTGGCAACATGTCCAACATGTCGACGTGCATGTCATGGTCGAAATTGTAATACTTTCTATTATTGAAGGCCCGGTCGCACTGCACTTAAGGATGCAAAGAGGATGTAAAACGTAAAAAAAATCTTGTCATCCGTTTGGAAAACGCTATGCATCCGTTGTGTACTCATTGCATACGTGTTTCATACGCTCTATCCATCGAGCATCCGTCCACTGTGATTTCATCCGCGCAAAAAGTTTTGAGCTGCACAAAACTTTTAGAACGGACATGACGGATGAACTTTCCGCCGTGTACGATGTAAATCCGCGACACATACGAGCAACAAACGTTCTATGTCCGTTATCATCCGTTAAACGTCCGCTGTATCCTCTCTGCATCCTCTGGGCATCCTCGCAACTCACATCCGCTGCAGCTGAAAACGGAAAGAGGGAGGAAAGATAAGGTACATGGAACGTCTATACATCGTTAGTAGCACGGAAATAGAAAGGATGTAAGCGTATGCATCTCGTATATAAAGTATTCAAAACGGACAAAGCGTTTGTATCTGGGATGTATCTCGTATGTTTAGGATGTCATCCACTTCCATGCGCTTTCATCCGCTAGGCTTCCGATTAACATCCGTTTAACATCCCCGCTACATACTACCCACGTCCGTTCTTTTCCGTTCTGTTTTCGCAACTTTTCACCAATTTTGTCCATTTCTGGAGCGGATGAAAACGAAATTTTGCTTGTCCGCTGTGTCCTTTTAGCATACGTTTTGTGTCCATCGGCCAGTGGGACCGGCCTTTAGTTTATTAACTTCGATTACACTAGAGTTAACGTCTTAGGCCTTTAGGGATATAGACCTAACGTAGTTCCACTGTATTATCTTAATTAGTTGATACATACATATAGACTAATTGCTTCTTTGGAATAACGTTTCCTCTTTCTTGTCCTTGAGCTTGTGTTGGAACACTTCCATGGCCCTCTCCTCCGCCCGAGTACTGTCGCTCAAAAACTGAACCCGTTTGTCGAAGTGGTATTGGAGTCTGGAAGTTGACCGCATTCGCAGCAATTTTGTTTTCTAGTATATTTCATACCCCAAAATCACAAATCTGCTCACTCCTTGAACTTTCTAAAACTCCTCTCACTGAAAGAAATGACCACACTGTGCGACGAAACAACATGCATTCAACAAAAACTTTTTTTTCTTCTGAATCATCCACAGAAATGTCAGTAGTAGACGACATGTTTATTGCACTGGAGCTCGCTATAACGCGCACTAGTGTTCAGTACACAACACTGCGCGTGATTGGCTGAAAAACTTGAAGCGCTGAAAAACCTACTTGATACATGTACAGTGATTGGACAATTTCTGTGGAAACAAATCAACATTTCTACCGCTCCCCCCCTATTTTTTTAGCTTGTGTGCATTTGTTATGACGAGTTTTGAGTATAATATTTAAATATATTTTTCAATAATTTCCACTACTGAAAAAGTATATGCGTTCGAGTGGTCACAAAACTGACGAATTCTGGGGCTCGTCTGGCGGCGGCCTATACGGCTTTTTACGACATTCGGAACATGGCATTTGGGTAAGCGTTGATTAATGTTGGTGTCAGTTGGGCAACTTGCACCGTCCTGAATGCCATGTCTATATCCCTGTAATTGAAGTACTATTTCTATAAAGTTCAGGAATAGAAGCTCACCGCAGCCGCAATATCCCTCCCCCCCCCCCCCCCCCGACAAAAAATAGTTTAGATCCACACCTGCTCAGCCCCTCCCCCTTCCCGCGTTTCCTGACAGAGAGAGAGAGAGAGAGAAAGTGAGCTTGAACGTGCCTAACTCCTGACTGGTATAAAAGCTAAATCATCAGGTTTTTTGTCATTTCTGAAAGAGTAATCTTTCAGGATTCCAATGATCTATAAGTTTTCTTTTGCAGCAAGATATCTGACTAATATTTTTTCACCCTTTTCCGTCAAGGTTACGTCGTTCATTTTCACTCTTTAATGGTCTATTCATTTTTTAAAAGTCTTCCAAGTCAAACTGCTAAGTTTTAAGTAGATATTGGTAGAATTATTATTCTTCTTTCATTTGTGATAAAAATCGGAAAAATCCGTCCAGAAACAGCGAAGTAATTGGCAGTTTTATACCGTACCCTTCTGCTAATGTATAGTCATAAAACTCGATCCGGTATGAATACGAGCTCTGTATAAGAAGCGCTTTTCGTACGGGCTGCGGACTGGCTGTCACTTTGTGGTTAATGTTGGTCAATCTTTCCAAAAATACAATTTCTTAAGGGGCACCCGATTTTGAAAATGCGTTTCCTCAACTTTAAAATAAGAAAAGATATATTTTGGGGACAGCGCTTTTACAACATGTACAATAAAAAGCTAGCAAAAAGGGTGTGGTATGTGCAACAACGTGACGTATCTTTCGCGCTCCTGTCCCATTTGACCTGTCCTGAAAAAAAATCATAAATTTCCATTTTTTGTAAAGAAATTGTTTAGCATATAATGTACCCTAGATATAATCATTTCACTCATGCGTTTAAAAAAAATCTGTATGATACAAATCTATTCCCCCACCAAAAACAAAGAAAATGAAAATTTATGAAGTTTTGTGAAAACCTTTGCTTAAACCTTTATTATTCTGTTTCTCTAATTTTTCTGTTTTTATTCAAATCAACTAAATTCTGAGGATGGACTTCCCGTTTAAAGTGCATCGGTACACTCTGACTGGTAAATGCAATATCAAGATCTTTTTTTTGCATTTATGACGCAAATGCTCACTTATACATCTAGTATCAATGAAAAAACGAACATGATGATAACGCCCTCCTTGAATTCCATGACACTACAAAGCATATACTAAAGTAGTCTTGTCGTCATTCATGATCAAAGTTCAGATGAATAATTAACATGATGATGAATCACGATAACTAGAAGGCTAATTACATTTCATGTTCGCATAGCCAGTTGTGTACCATACTCGAGATCGATAGCGACTCTCAGTCAGAGAGTGTGCAGACAGTACTTGAGCTGTATTTTACTTGTACCAAGTGTTTTATATGTATGAGACAGATGTTATACCTTTAAAAATAATTTCAAATCTGACATCAGTATGGGTTACAAAAGGAGAATATTGTCTCTTCTAGCAATGGTGCCGGTATGGAGTATGTTCATCTCCCGGGCAGACATGGCAGATATAGGTGAGTATCACAAATCGGTAGAGGCGTGTAGAAAACGCAAATTAAATCATAACCCTAGTCCTAACCCTTAAAGGGGGAGTCCACCCTGATATCAAGTTGGTTTTAAAAGAAGCAGAAAGATAAAAACCAGATCAGTGGATATTTGAGCAAAATCCGATAAGAAATAAGAAAGTTATTGTTTGAAGTTGTATTCAATCAAACACAAATTGGCAATTCTTATGAGCTCCTCTTCCATTTTCTATTAGACAAAAATTCATATATTTTCATTTTCTTTTTTTTTTGGTTAGGAAATATATTTGCATCATACAAGTTTTGTGTAAAAGCATTAGTTAAAGTGGACTTCACCTTTATCGTGGCCCGACACTATTTGAAGGAAACATACCACGCCCTTTTAGCTGGCGATTTATTGTAAAAACGGTGTCCCCCCAAATGTATCTTTTCTTATTTTCAAGTTGAAGAAAATATAAAAAATTGGGTGCCCTTAGGAAATTGTATTTTTGGAAAGATTGAATAACATTAACCACAAAGTGATGTTGAATAAAATTCACTCTATAATCGGTTCAGCATGCAGAAAAGGTACAATTATGAAGTTATGCTCTGAAACATGAATTGTAATTTTCGCATCATGACCTTTTTTGTGTTTAAAAGAAATAACGAGGCATCAGAGATATCTATTCTTTCTTTTAATTTATAAATACAAGGAATTAGAAGGCATTCCGTCTATAGAAAGTGGGAGAGTCGTAGGTGTCGTGGTTTAAACACTGGACTGCGAGCTCATCTCCCATTTGCCCTGTAGTTAAAAAAAATCATAAATTTCCATTTTCTCTAAAGAAAATATTTAATCACACATACACCCTAGATATAATCATTGGAAATATATGTTTACACACATATATAAAACATATCTATTCCTTTATTAAATAGAAAAATAATAAGCTATGAAATTTTATGTACAGAGCAAAATGGGAGATGAGCTTGCAAGATACGTCATGGAGTCACTGAACGGCTTCTCTCATTTTCTGCTTTCATTCACATCTACTTAAAGGAGAATTAACCTCAAACAATAAAGACGATAGTGTTCAAAGGTGTTATTTATTCCTACTTGTTAGACTATATGGCTTCGCGTCAAAATATACGAGATCGATACGAATCAAGATTTTCTGAGCAAAATTTATCATCTGCTAGCAATATGTATCGTCTGCTAGCAATACATGGGGGCTGCCATTTTTTTATGTGTACAAGAAGATTTTCTTAATCCAAATGCCCAATTGCCTTTTTCAAAATTAAAAACCCATTTGAGATTAAAAATATAGAATAGATATGTCAATTTATTTTTAAACTGAAGATTTCCTTATATATTTCTGTTGAAAATCGATATTCGCTTAATATAAATCTATTTTCTAGATACTGTGACGCAATGGACGGAGCAAATTAATTCAAATTTTATGGATGCTTCTTCCCTGAGCATCTATAGCGGCAAACTATGCATTCACCTGCTTTCGGATAATGGGACTTGAAAAGTCAGAATGCATGCTGCATATATTATGTTCTGCTCTGTTTGGCAAACCCAAGAAAATAGATTTTTGTTAAGCAAAACCAGACAATTTAAAAGTATCATTATAAAGATTTAATTTTTATAAATCATGTAAACACCCACTTTATATTTTTCGTCACATATGGGATTTTAGGTAATGAAGAAAATCAATTTAGGTCTTGGATTCAAAATATCTTCCTGACCGGAACATTTCTCAATGGTTCATGTACAAATCCAAATCAGCAAGAAAATGGCAGCCCCCATGTAAATGAGTAGGAGACGATACCGGGTGTTGGAATATCTTTATTTATACCCTTTTCTAATATCTTATTAGAAAATGATTTAGGCCAATAAGTAGGAATATATTACACCTTTCAATATAAGTAAATTTGTACTCAGGGGTTAATTCTCCTTTAATTCTCGGGTGGATTTTCCCTTTAAGCCTAAAAGCTTGTATGTGTATCTGCGTGTGTACATTTAAGAACAGGCCATCAATTAAAAAAATATATATTTATTGTTTGTTTGTTTGCTTGTTGTTGTTGTTTTTTGTTGGTGGGGGGGGGGGGGCTTGGTTAGAATTACCCTACAGAAATGAAGGAAATTGATAAATAACCCCACTCCCATCTTAGAGTGTGCATGCATTTATACATATTGTCGATCGGAAGTGCCTTTCATCTTATGATTCCTCTAGCTGCCTAGCAACCTTTGCTAAGCCAATGATAGTACTTCCCGATGTCTTTTCAAATTTCAATTCAGAGGGCGACGTCCGCCTTGTCGACGGTTCCAACGAGCATGAAGGCCGTGTGGAGATCTTTGTTGAAGGCCGATGGGGGACGGTCTGTGGTCGCGGATTTGATTATCTTATTGAAGGGCAGGTAGCTTGCCGCCAGCTCGGCTATTTCACTCTTTCTGGTGGCATTAGGACATCTGTGCCTGTTGCTGTCATGTATGATGCCTATTTCGGAGAGAACAAAGACCTACCAATCAACCTGGCTGATCTGCGGTGTGGAGGGACGGAATCTAACTTGACAATGTGCGAAGGTGGCCAGTGGGGAGATGATGTCACTGACTGTGATCATTCTCAGGATGTTGGCCTTATCTGCGGTTCAGGAAACGGTAAGAAACAATATTTTATGTCTCGGCTTCTACCTTAAGAATACATTGTCTGAATGTTATAAGCTCATGGAGATTGATGGATGATGGACATCAGTGTGGAGGAATACTGGACAAGCTATTGTGCTGATTACCACGGTATCGAACATACATCATTTACATGGTATTTTTTAAAATTTTATTTATTTATTTATTTTTTTATTTTTTTTGGGGGGGGGGGGTATTTTATTAAGAAACTTCATTGACATTGACATCAATATTTCGTTTTACATGTCTAAAGATATTGTTACCTATCTTAGTTTGAATTATAGTGATGTCTAGCTTTAAAGGAAAATATTTATCAGGATTGAAATACATGAATAAACTTCATTCACAGTTGAATTCGTACGGAGTAGGCGAACATATTAGTGCTTCAGTTTACTCACGTTTTTAAACTAAGAAGACTAAATAAAGTCATTCAGTATCATGTGTCTTCTAAAGCAAATCTCTAGGCTGGATAAACATATCTGGATATACTGTGTTTTGCATGTTTATTATACTTGCCTGAATTTTAAAATAAATCCTTCATGTGTTTAGAAATGAGCCAAGTAATCCTGCTACATTCAAGCTAATCTCGAGTCCTGTTATTGACGAAAAATATTTATTTTCATAGAATCGAACGAAAATTAAACTGAAGGTTAAGGACTAAGGAAGTAAAGATAATTGAGCATGATTTCTATTTTGTTGCAAGGAATATCTTACAATGCTGAAAGATAAACATCCATTGAAGCTTATTTCATTGAAAATGCAAGTCCATCACACGAACTCAATATACTAGGTGTAAAAATTGACCGTTTTCATTATTAATATCATGTACGGAAGAATAGTTTTCGGGCTTGTGCTTAATGAAATAAATGAATTAATAAATAAAGGAATAAAACTTGAATGTATAACCCGTGCTGAGATTTTTAAATTGTGAAGTTGACGGATGTCAAATGGTTTTAGAGTACGTTTTCACTACATTTCTTTGAATACTGTTCTCAAAATAATGTTTGGAATATCTGATTAAATTCTCATTAGATTCATTGCAGCTAAAATTTCAAAGCACCTTTTTTATTAACCCGGAGTCATGAATCCTTTATGACACAGGATAGCGAAAGGTTGGCAGAAGGATGCGATGCACAATATTATTTATATAAACTTTGAAGGTTTGCATGGTGGAGCTTATAACGTGGAGAAGGTTTACGGTTCACCATGTGTGTTGGTAGGAGGAAAGGGGGAAAAAAAAGAAAAAAAGGAAATTAGAAATGGATAGACGAGAAAGGATGACAAGAGAGGAAAGAAGAAATATTCTTTCGTGACAATGGGTGAAGTCCTGAAAAGGACTGTAAACCAATAGGAAGGTTTACTGGTTCACCAGGTTTATGGATAGGTGAAGGGTGATGGATGATCTGTAAACCAGATGAGATGAGATGAGAAGACTTGGTTGATGATCGATGGATGAGTAGCGATGGATTGAGTAGCGAAGGTTTGAGTAGATGAGGCTTGAGTAGGAGGTTACTCAACGTTTCGGACAGGTTGACTGTCCGTCATCTTGTCATCCTTTCTCGTCTATCCATTTCTAATTTCCTTCCCCCCCCCCCCCCTTTCCTCCTACCAACACACATGGTAAACCGTAAACCTTCTCCACGTTATTATTTATATAATAAAGAAAGTAAATGTGAGAATATTACAATGCCCCGACCGGGATTCGAACCCGGGACCCTGGATTTACATGACCAGTGCTCTACCAAAGCATGAGCTATCCGGGCTCCCGTTGAAGCAAAGTAACAATCTCACATAGCACAGTTGGTAGAGCACTGGTCATGTAATCCAGGGTCCCGGGTTCGAATCCCGGTCGGGGCATTGTAATTTTCTCACATTTACTTTCTTTATTATATTCAATTTACTTCAATCCTATCAATTATGATATTTAATTATTATTTATATGTTCTGAATTAATTACATATATTTCTCAAGAGGTAAAATTCTAATTAAATATTAAGAACATTATTTTTAAGAATAAAACTTACTCGAACAAAATGTGACATCCTTCAACGTTAATGTGGAACTTCAGTATGATACGAGTTTTTAATTTTTACCTTTCAATGATCAAAATTGTAATTTTTTTTCTTCCACCTAGTAGATATAATGTAAGATATTTCTTGACATCAGAAACCAATGGAGACATCCGACTAGTCGGAGCTGGTGTTGGTATCGAATCAGAGGGTCGGATTCACATGGTATCTCAAGGCCTTTGGGGGACGATTTGTGATTCATCTTGGGATTTACAAGGTAAGACAAATACTCATATCAACTAGATTGAAAATAATAAAAATTAGGAAACATTAGTCTCTAATAACCATGATTACTGCTCAAAAAATGATTTTTTTTTTCCCCTAGAAAATAGCGTGATAATACTTAACCTACAATCGGAGTTTGAACCCTTTTTAAAACTCTGCACAACTCCCTTGCTTGCTTGCGTCGTTTGCTGCTCTCACAAGGCTTGGGCCCTGTAACACAAAGATTTGCAAATTTGAAACAACGACTCTGAGTGGTTCATGATCAGCCTTTTGAACAATATGTGCATGCAACGATGGTCTTGATTGGCAATTGCCAGTTTGCGATTGTTTTCAAATCTTTTTTGTTACGCGGCCTGGTTTCAGAATTTCATTATGGCTCCTGATAGAAATCATGATCGAATGTGACGGATATATATATGCATGTATGTATATATTTTTTAATGGATATTCCGTGATCGCCCTGTCGGTTTTATCTTGGATTACGATTGGCTACTTGACTTTATCTGCGATGATGAATATGATAAGAATTAGAATCAATGACAACAGAAACAGTACTATTACCATATAGAGCCGAGGGCATTTGCAATGTAATCATCATAAAGATCTCCTGCTTCTATCTGTATGCTATAGTAATGTATTTAATTTTACTATTAGAGTAAGGATATAATTTCCTTCTTGGCCCTACAAGATACCGTTAAGGTCAATATTGTCCCCTTATCCATAAAAGACAGGTGCTGACAAGTCCAAGATCGAATATATCATCATAAACAAAGTAAACGTGCTCCCGTCGAAGCAAAGTAATGTAATTGGTATGGATTTACCCCCTGCGCTCGATGGAAAGAGAGGGGCTATATGTGAGATTGTTACTTTGCTTCGACGGGAGCCCGGATAGCTCAGTTGGTAGAGCACTGGTCATGTAAGCCAGGGTCCCGGGTTCGAATCCCCGTCGGGGCATTGTAATTTTCTCACATTTGCTTTCTTTATGATTATGATACATTCAATTTACTTCAATTCTATCAATTATGATATTATCAATAAGTCCAAGATCATTATACAAATCCTGGTGGACGCACGCACGCAGGTACACCATCATACTATTCACGACATGTCTACGCCTATTCACATGATTCAGCCGAATATGAATTTTGTGTCACCGGGAGCATATATAGATATTTCCAGATGTAGCTTACATGTATATTATGAAAAAAAAAATTTTAATTGTATGTTTTATTAAATCAAAAGACAAAAATCATAATATTTACATGTCATCAACAATGATTGGTACACAACAAAAAAGATTTTAAAAATAAATAACTAAATAAATAAAAAATTAAAAAGTGACAAAAAATAGAAGATATATTTAAACCAATAACATATTATAGTCATTATAGTGAGCAGTTCGAAGCCACCGAGAAAATAAAATAAAATATATACTGTTTATTAAAATTGCGCTTTGGGGAACCCTAGCTGCCAAGACCCATGACATCCTGTCAAGGGCCACCGAAGCCTGGACACGCTCCACAAAAATGGACATATGCCATCCAATGGTCAGACCATCACTATTTAACCTTGCCTGTGTAACCTACCAGATCATAATAAACAGCTACAAGTAGCTACGTGATCATAACCTTCTCACTATATGATCGCTCCTCTTCACACCCCATAATTCCATCCACATCCCACTACAAAATAATGAAAGATTATAGTTCACCTTCCGAGATCGTAGTTGCACGTGAAATCACACGGATGGAATGTGGAAATAAGTTTTTTGTAGTGTTTTTCATTAAGGCAACATTGGAACTAAAATATAACACTGAGCTGGTGTCAGTTCGAACTACGTTTCGATTGCCTTTATAGGTTCTGGATCGAGAGTTTAGAACAGACTTTTAAAATGCAACAATTCACTTCTCCCCCCCCCCCCCCCCCCCCCTCCTCACATATTTAGAGGAGTCCTTTAAGATTTTTAAAATAGTTATTCATACTTTCAAAGACGTAAAAAATGTTACGCTACCAAACCCTAAGACTGAGTTTTGCCGTGAAATGTTTTTATATAGAGGATCACGTCAGTAATTATAATGACCTACCTTTAAATATTGAATTGACTAACAACTTGAACACTTTTTGTAAAAATTCTTAATATAAGAATTAAATGTTGCTGTTTTGGAAATGTAGTTTGGCGGGGAGGGGTGGGGTGAATTCAATTTTATAATATTTCGTATGTCCCTAATATCTACTAAAATTTGTATAGACTAAAAGGCAAGGCGCATTTGTCCAATAGCAGTAACGAAACGCGATAGTCTTAATGGCAAGTTGTTTTGGAAGAACGAGGAAAAATCAGAGAAGCAGAATGCTGAAAGTGTGAGCGAAATCGGAAATCGGAATAAGAAAGTTAGGAAATTTGGAAAGTTGGTATCACTGTACATGTGGGAATTTCAAATGGGGCGAATTGGTAATGTCACTGTGATGTAGTGGTGGACAACTCCCCCATTTGCTCAAGCACACAAAATTACTAAGATGTCATTTTTTTTCAAAATGTGTTACACAAGAGGATTTTTTGTCTTTCATGAGGACCTATAAACAATATGCTATCTACAATATATTTTGAGTTCTTCCCCGAGGGCAAAGGCGCTTAGGAGAAAAGCGCAAATTAAAGGGCCCCTGCAACCCAAACGCAACCCAAAGTTTATTGATGTTGTATTTGGTCACTCAAACATCAAGATAATTATGTTTCATAGATTTGTAAATGTTTTTTTGAAATCCAAGCTCCTAAGCTCCACCCTAAAAAAGCTCCAGATCTCATTCCTGCAATGACATCATCTGTCGATCATCAGTCAGCTTTACTAACATTCTACAATGGACAGTGGAATGTAACTTCCCCACAACTCAGCACATGCTCACAATAGGTAAATGCATGCTTTCAAACATTACATCCTCATTAACATTCTTTTTCCTAGTGATGCTACAGCATGTCTTACATAGCAACTCCTAGGTAGAAATTTAATTGTTTATTAAAAGAGATGGTCATCTCTGGCAAAGCTGCATACCACTGTCTCTCATCAGCTCACTTATGATTGACAGATGATGTCATTGCAGGAATGAGATTCGGGCATTTTATTTAGGGTGGAGCTTAGCATGTTTGAAACCCCCTCTTCGTAAGGCGGCCGTACGAATGTCGTAAGAACATCGTAAGAACCACGCAAGATTTTGTACGATCGAGAAACAATTCTAGAAGCCTTAAATTCTTACGATGATCATAAGAACGCCTTTAAGTTGTTCATAGAGGAACTTACGGCGTTTGTAAGAAAGCCTTACGCACGGAGATGCTCTCTCGCAGGGTGCTCTCACGAACGACTCTTAATGGCAAGGCGTTCGTAAGGTGCTCGTAAGGCGTATGTACACAGCTGTAGTTGTAGTCTCCTTCGCACTATTGCCATCTTGAAAGTATCAAACTTTCAACAGCCACAGACGCCTTTTTGCAACCCGACAATTATATAAAAAATCGTAAGATCTCCTTACGGAATGACTTGAGATAGCCGTGAGTTGCACGTACGACCATTTTGCGACAAAAAAAAACGTAAGATGGCCGTAAGTCTGACGAAAGAATAACTCAAGGCATTCTTACGAAAAGCGTACGAACTCTAGGTCCATTGTATAAGCTAAAATCACTTCGTTTCTCAAGAAGGTCTTAAGTTGTTCTTGCGATTTAAGCGGCGTTCGTACGAACTTCGAAATAAGGCTGTAAGAATCTATGCCCCATCTACGAACCTCTACGAACTCCGGAATTCGTACGAACAGTGAGATTCGTACGAATTCGTACTGTAATCCCAAGGAACGGTATGATTCCCACCTCTTGTCATTCAGGTCAAATATTCATTTCCATTTAAGACACTTTTACATTTTCTTTTTCTACGATTCACTAAATCGCTGCATAGATATTCGAGCATCCCTTTTATTCGTATAACCACGAAAGAATTGCATCTGGAATTAGAGGTTGAGGGATTTTATTGAATGTACATTCCTTGAACGCTTCCTTAATAGTAATGCACAGTGCATGATAAAAGAGAAAATTTGTTTGAAGATCATAAATATCCTGAAGATCTTTCAAAGATAAAAAATGTCCGTCTTCGTCCAAAATATCGTTTATAAAACGAATCCTCCTTTGACACCAATTTTTCATATACATTGTTTTGCTATATATTTTGATATAGTCATTATTCCATAAAGGTTGAGAGGATATATTACTACAGTAGGTAGACCAAAAATCATTGCAAGCGAGAAACAATTCGCTCCAAAAAATGTTATATGTCTGATTGGCCAATTTTCGAAAATAATGACTTCCCATATAGATAGCAAAATCGTGTTGTCCTGACAAGGATAAATTGAGAAGACAAAGGATATTACTACCAATTGACCCTTTAACAATCCTATTAATACAAGAAATTTTTAATGATTGACAATTTGTATATATGTCGATCATTTTAACCGAGACAGTTGATTTCTACTTACTTTGTCAGGTTTCTCTTCCCATATAAACTTATAAAGCATGGCGTTTATTTCTCTCAACACATTATAACAAGGATTAGATAGAGAAATGAGTTTATGTTTGAATTCAACAAGGACTTACTCCGGTGACCCTTCCTAACAGTTGGATCCTGCTTTATCCATGATGTCATTTGTCTTTTTATATCTATATTTTTTCGTTATAGTTGTGATACACCATACCTTGTATATCTGTACAAAAATCGATACCAAGATATTTGAAGTATTCTTCAAAATCCCAGATTAAATTTCGATTTAATAGTATCTTAGCTATTTTCTTTTTGTACCGTCCTGTCCATTCCTCTATGTACATGTACATTTGTTGTTCACCTAATTATCTGGACCCCAAGGGAGAACAGCCTTTTAATCTTAACTGTTAACAAAACTGAGTGCGTTATCCAGCCAATCGTTAGGCCTATGTATTTGTTATATACGTACTTGAATATTCTATCTGTTATGCCTTCTGTATTTTGATCATGTTGATTTGAATTAAATACCATACCATTCATTCAGATGCTGATGTAGCATGCCGTCAACTAGGCTTTGAATTTGCGACACTTGCTGCAAGGAACTCTCTCTATGGAGGTGGTAACGATGGCCAACGTGTAGAGATGACCACAGTCAGGTGTAACGGGACCGAAGATAATCTCCTTGACTGTGATCACAGCAACGTTCTCAATGATGAATGTAACTCTCATGAGGAGGACGCCGGGGTCGTTTGCGCTGATGAAAGTACGTCTTGACTAATTTAATTTGTTCATCTATTCTTGATGAATTTGACCCTTTTGGATACATAATTAACCGTCACATCCACACAGGCAATTCTTATCGCCTAAATTCCAATACAAATTTCATTATTACGTGTGGACTGAATAAAACCTTTTCTTTTTGCATTGAAATTAAAAATCGGATCAGTAATTGTGAAGTTTTATGCACTTGAAAAACTACTTTATAATCAAGAAAATGAGAATGGCTTTGTCCCTACTGACTGACAGTTACTGCTTAATCAAAATTGTAATATGTAAATTATTTTTTAAAAATAACATTTCTGGACTTTCTAGATTTTTAGAGCATTTTAAATTGATTTAAAAATCATTAAAAAATATCATGTTAAAATGATATAAAAGATTTAAAAATCTTCTACATGGAATGCCAAAGTACAATATTTCTTTTGAAGTACTTCAAATATATCACCTAGAAAAGAAGGTTATTCTTTAGCCTGAGATAAAAGAATATCTCTCTCTCATTGCTCATTATATTTTCTGGGTTGTCTTTTGTATTTTGATGTACCCTACTTTAAAGATTTCAGAGGCGGCGGAACGTCGGGCTCGGACAATAGAAGGGGGGCACCTTTTTGTCGGCCAAACAAAAGATGACCTCTCTTTCATTGTTCGAGCCCGACGTTCCGCCGCCTCTGAAAGATACTATTATTATGCTCAAGACGCATGAAAATCTTTCTTCCAAAATATTTGTCCTTCTTGGCCAAATATTTATATGTCATGAAACATGTATATATAAAGACCGCTCAGAGGAGACAAGAAAAGTGGTCTTTATGTACAGGTACCTTTAATGTATGTTTGATTGAGAAACACTTTTCATGTGTCGAGGTGGTCTTTCTGTACAGGTGGTCGGAAAAGCAGGTTTTTACTGTATTTTCTCTCTCTGCGCTCATTCCGTAAACTAGCTATCGAAGGAACACTTCGATTATTCAATGGTACAAGCGATGCCGAAGGCATGCTGCAGATCTACTACGACGGCGATTGGGGAACGATCTGCAACGACGACTCGTGGTCGGAGGTCGAAGCCCTGGTTGCATGTCGTCATCTAGGGTACGACACCGTGACATCGTTCGGCACACCAGACACACCGATATCGGGTGTTATTCAGCTAGATGCGGTGAGCTGTTACGGGTATGAATTGACTGTGGGGAACTGCGCTCATGGGGAATGGAGAAATCCTTCACAGTCATGCACACATGATATAGATGTATGGTTGAGTTGTGAGAATAAACCAGGTGAGAATAAACAGACCTCGGTATTCTAAATCAACATATGAATGTAAAAGAAACGCGTTTCCTTGATTCCATATATCTGCACACAGGGGGCCTGAAATAGCCGTCCCTATTGAGAAAGAAAATAAGATGAAGTTACAAAAAAATCATACTTCACCCCATTTCGGGCCTTGCGGAATTCCCGAAATCTTATTCCTGGGAAAAGACTCTCATGACTTTTTTTTGCTGTACCCCTGAATGTTCCCATCCCCATACTGAGAGAGCTTGGAAGGGACAGGCGGAATCCCCGGAAACATGTTCCTGGAAACAATTAGGGTCGGGGAAAATAAGATGAAGTTACAAAAAAATCATACTTCACTCCATTTCGGGCCTTGCGGAATTCCCGGGAAAAGACTCTCATGACTTTTTTTGCTCTACCCTGAATGTTCCCATCCCCATACTGAGAGAGCTTGGAAGGGACAGGCGGAAAATCCCCCCCCCCCCCACTTTGTAAAATGTGCTGGACCCAACTCCTTGTTATGTATATGTCTTTATGATATCTCTACAATAAACTCCTTGTAAAATTTTAATGCAACAAAAATTGTTCAAATTTACTGCAATAAATCATATATACCTACCTATTATGCTAGACACTTGTCTACGCGAACCCGTTCGAGAACTTAACACAAATGCGTCACAATATTGTGCGCACCCCCCGTAATCCTATTGTTCTCCCCTTCGCCACTCACGCGCGGCAACACGCAACGGCCATCTTCCTCTTTCTTGCTCGCCCCCGTCGAGTTAGGATGTCGAGTCACGGCGCTCCTGAAATCAGGTCTTTTTGTATCTTTTCAGCGCGCTTTCTCGCTCTTTAAAGCACTTTTCTGTACTTCTTTTTCGTAAGATTATAGTACTCTTGTGTTTTTATGTCACTTTTGCCGATTGCAAGGGATATTTTTGATTCCTTTCCAGGCAAGTTATTTTCATTTTCACTGCCAGCCCCACGTAGTTATTTCTGTGTGTGTTTTGCTGGTGTTTCCGTTTGACCCGATCCGTTTTCGGTTCGGTGTTTGTTTTATACGGTTTAAATTGTGCGTATCCCCAAATTTATTTTTACCTGCACTCTTTCAAAGTATTTCATATTTTGTATACTTTATTGTCTGTTTTATTGCAGCATTTTGAGTTCGGAAGAAGAAGCTGCTAGGTCGCGGAGACCTGCTTCTTCCGAAGAGTCGTCTAGCAAGACGACTCGGCCCTCCAGAACTCTCCCGAGTACTTTCGTACATGGGGGAGGGAGGAGGGCTGCAGGTAAGTTGCCCAGTGGTGTTTCCCTGCAGGGTTTGCCAGCCTCGGAGCATGCGGCTTCGGGGCGGGTGGCGTTAGTTGAGTTTGGGACGTCAGCTCCGGAGCCCGTGGCTTCGGGTGGGTGGCGTCAAGCTCTAGTGGTTTGGATATTACGAATCCAATCCCCCGGTCGCTGAGACCAGAAGGGGGGACGTCTGTTTCCCGCACGGTAGCGATGACTCGCATAGGGGAGACGCGTGCCACTACTGCAGGGCAGCTCACGGGCACCGCCCATGTTGGTCTGGGTTCTTAAACCCTAGCCCCCGGCCGATGCCAAGTGGGGGAGCGAGTACTGCCCGGGCTGTCTATATTGCCAGCTGATGGGAAGGCTCGAGCCAACAATTATGGGCGCTCTACGGAGCGCCCATAAGTGCGGTCACCTGAGCGCGCGATTACTTCCGGTCTGACCTCGCAATGGCGAGGTCACCTGAGTGCGCGATTACTAGTGCTCTCCTATTGTCGCCCACGGGCGGAACAATAATGAGTTCGCATGCTATTAGTAGTCGGTGGGCGAATACTGGGACCTCGTCCCAGTCTGCCCTCGCACCTGGTTATTGAATAGCCCCCAGCCGATGCCGTATGGGGGAACGAGTGCTACCCGGGCTGTTGCTTTGCCAGCTGATGGGAAGACTGGAGCCCACATTTATGGGCGCTCTACGGAGCAACAGGTGCAATCACCTGAGTGCGCGACTACTAGTGCTCTCCTATTGTCGCCCACGGGCGGAACAATAGTGAGTTCACATACTATTAGTAGTCGGTGGGCGAATACTGGGACCTTGTCCCAGTCTGCCCTCGCACTGGGCGCCTCAGGCGCCCGGCCCATGGCTGTAGCATCTTCTTGCTCAGCCAGTATGGGTAGTTTGTGCGCGACTTTGGGTACATACCCTCAGCGCACTTCTCCCCTGGAGGGAGGCGGGCATCCCTCTGTTGAGGGTTTGGTTCGTGTCTCCGAAGTTGTTTCGGAGAACCGCCCGAAGTCTGTCTGACCCTTCTCAATCTGAGATGCTCAGCATGATGCGGGTTTTTGCCCAACGACAGGGTTGGTCCCTCTTACCACATACCACAACCCCTGCTTCTGTCCCTCTTCCGGGTCTGACTTTGAGTCTAATCAGCCTTTTGTGCTTGATTCTTCATTGTCTGAGACGGGATCTCTCGTGTCTCCTGTACCCCCAGCCCTCGGGGCTGGGTGAAGGGACCTATAGTGGTCCATGGGAGTGTCCGCCTGTTTCGGCTTTTGTTCGTGGACCATTGTCCTGATCAATTCAAGCGGAACCAGTTTTGGATGTGGCTTCTCAAGCTTCGGTTTCTGAATCGACATTGTTGGAGCAGGCAGAGCCTCGATCGCTCTCCCTTTGTGGGGTAGAGGCGATTGCTTTGTTGTCCATATATCTCCCTGAATTTCAGTCAGCCCGCGCGCAGGGTTCGACTTCGCGTTAGGTAATATGACCGCATTGAATCAGCGCTCCTTGTTAAGCGCCCTGTTTCGATTAAGGGTAAAGCCTCTGGTTATTGATGACCTGCTGCACACTCTTTTTAGTTCGCAGTGGTCACAACTTTCCAGTGCGGCTGCTTCGGTTACGTACCGTCGCAGGGTCTTGGCTCTCTCTGCCCTTGGGGTTAAGGAGTCTGACATCGCGCCGCTTCTCCGGGATGTTCCGTCTCGGGGTCCTTCGCTCTTTGGCGGTCAATTCGCTACAGTTTTTCAGAGAGAGATTGATGCGCAGGGTTTCTGGGGGCCTGCCTGCTGAGCTTCAGCCAGCTCCTGGCTCGTGGCTCTCTGCGTGGCAGGGCGACGGCTTCGCACAAGGCTAAGCCTAGGCTTTGATGGCTTTTCTCCCCGCTTGGGAGGCCATCTCCGGGGACGCATTTGTGCTCTCCGTCGTGCGAGACGGATTTTTCATAGATCTATCCGCCTCGCTCCCAGGAGGGGCTATAAGATCTCGTTCACCTCCCATGTCTGCCCTGGCTCGTTCTCATGCCTCAACGGAGATCAAATCTCTGTTGAAAAAGAGGGCTATAGAAAGGGTAAGAGACCGGCCGTCTCTTTCCCTTTCTCCGATCTTTGTTATTCCCAAGCGCTCGGGAAAACTTTGATTGATACTGAATTTGAAAAGAATAAACAAATTCATTCCTTCAGTGCATTTTCGAATGGAGACCCTCGCCTCCATTCTCCCGTTGATCAAGAGGAAGGACTACGCGATCTCGATAGATCTCAAGGATGCGTATTTCCTTTTTCCCATTCATCGCGCTTCGCGCGATCTTCTGGGATTTTTCCTTCCTCTCAGAGACTTTTCGCTTTCGCGCTCTTCCCTTAGGGCTGCGCCCAGCCCCTCGGGTTTTTACTCAGGTTGTAGCCGTTCTGGCAGCCTCGCTGAGGCGCCGCGGCCTTCGGCTATTTTGCTACCTGGACGACTGGCTCCTCCTAGCGGAGTCGCACGATCGTTTGTTAGACGAGGCTCGTTTGCTCGTCAATTTTACTCAAGACTTGGGTTTCCTAATAAATTGGGAAAGGTCAGAGTTAGTACCTACTCGCAGCCCGGTTTTTCTGGGGGCTGTTTGCGTCAGTCCTGAACCACCAACTTCCGATATACTGCTCCCGTGTTCGCGATCAGGGAGCTTGGGCTCTGGATGCTTTCTCTCTCAGTTGGGAGAATCTTTGAGGGTTCGCCTTCCCTCCCTTCCAGCTGATTCCGCGAGTCTTGCGGAAGATCAGGGAAGATCGGGCTCGGGTGCTTGTGATAGCTCCCTTTTTGGCCCAGGAGGATTTGGTTTCCGGAGCTAATGAGCCTTCTGATGGCTCAACCGTTCCTTCTTCCGCTAAGAGCGGATCTAGTGTTGCAACCCCTCTCGGGGATTCTTCACCACAGTCCGGAGTCCCTTCATTTGACTGCTTGGCCCCTATCGGGGAATCTGCAAGACAGTCGGGTCTCTCTGATAGAGCCGCTGACTTTTTAATGTCCAGTCGTAGAAGTTTCTACTAGGGAAATTTATAATTCCCGTCTTTCGGTCTTTTTCCTTTGGTGTAAAGAGCGGGATCAAACCCCGTCTAAGGCTCCTATTGGTTCAATCGCGGATTTTCTAATCTCGCTATTTGACAAAGGGAGGTCCATCTCTACTATCCGAGGCTACCGATCTGTGATTGGTGCCATTCATTCGGGGTTCTCAGATGGTTCGGGGATTTCTAATTCCCCGCTGTTGAGTGGTTTGATTCGGTCTTTCTTTCTGAAACGTCCTCCTCGTTCTAAGTTAGTCCCGTCTTGGAGTCTGCCTAAGGTCTTAGAAGCCCTAGCAAAGCCTCCTTTTGAGCCGTTAGGTGAAGCTTCGCTTCACCATCTTTCGGTTAAGACGTTCTTCTTGGTAGCCATTGCCTCTGGGCAGAGGCGCAGTACCCTTCATGCCCTCTGTCTTACTCCTGGTCATGTTCGCTGGGAGAGAAAAGGTGTTAGATTGATTCCTAAGGCTTCTTTCATTGCCAAGAATCAAACGGCTTCCTCTGGCCCTGTTGAGATTTTTCTTTGTCTGCTTTCTGAATTTTCGTCAGTGCGCGAGGACAAGGTTTGGTGTCCTGTTAGAGCTCTCAAATGGTATATTGATAAGACTAAGTCTTATCGTAAGGATGTTCAGTTGTTCCTGATCACTCGAGAGCCTTTTTCTCCTGCTTCTCTTGATTCCATTTCTAGATGGATTGTCGAGGCTATTAGGGTTGCTGGCACAGAGGCTCTTTTGTCAGACAGTAAGCCTCATGCTCATGACACTCGTAGTGTCAGCACTTCTTGGGCTCTGTTTCAAGGTGTGGCGCTTAATGATATTTTGAAGGCTGCTTATTGGCGTTCGTCCAATTCCTTCATTTCTTGCTACCTTAGGGATATCCCTGCAGGTGAGGCTATTTTTGCGTCAGCTACCTTGAAGGCCGCTGTGTCTTCTTTGTAATCCTGTTCTCTTCTTCTCTTGAAACATGCCTCCCGGTCTTTGAATGGGCGCTGGTCTAGCATAATAGGTAGGTATATATGATTTATTGCAGTAAATTTGTAAAATCAGCACTGATTTTCTTATTTACTATATAAATCTATATACCTACCTATGACCCTCCCTCCTTCCCCTCTCCTTGCAAGCAACATGTTTCTACTTGGGGTTGCTCGCAAAAGAGGAAGATGGCCGTTGCGTGTTGCCGCGCGTGAGTGGCGAAGGGGAGAACAATAGGATTACGGGGGATGCGCGCAATATTGTGACGCATTTGTGTTAAAGTAGAACACTGATGATTTTAAATATTGGCTTAATACTTATTATTGCATAGATGGCATAAATTAAACAAGGTTATCCAAATTTAAAGCTTGGAAACATTTGAATTAATGATTATTATCAATTATAAAACGGTAAAATACAGCCCCCGATATAGCAGCTGAAAAGCTCCTTGAACGCTGCTGAGATGTGTGACGACACAAGAGGGGCGAGTCCTGTCTAAGCAGACGATGTCCCATAACATTATACACATTTTTCAGTGCCTGTTTTGTCATCTCCTCTTCACTTATTTCTCTTACTTGACTAGCGTCAGTCTTAATGTTAGTCTGTTGCCTCACTCTTAACTTCGTGTATGGTATTATTTTGATGAAAAATGCAGCGTTAAAAAAATAAAGGAATCAGTCACTTGTAAACAAAATAAGACGCCATTGTATTTTCAGCTGCTTGCACCGCGGCATGTTCGGCGTTTCAAGAGGGAACGAATACCATCCAGCTATTATTCGCAGGGCTTTTCAATTTGAAAATGGGGTTTATTTCATTGATCATTGACCCTTCTCCTGTGTATTTACAATCAAACGGTTTTAGTTATCAGAATCAGTTCACTTTCCCTTTTCGAATGGTGTGAAATAAGGTCATGTTTAAATGTACCAAACTCTTTATAATTTGATAAATAATTGCATTGCAATTACGTTCATTCATTATAGGACGTCGTCTGCTTAAGCAGGATCGATCCCTCGTATGACGACATCAAAACATCGCTATATTTCTGGCGAATCCTCGGATATTCCACATGCTGAGAAGAGCTTTTATTTATGTTGTTTTTATAATCATCATATACGCAGTTGACATAAAACTTATACGATTGCCATCTGTAAGCTTCCCAATTTCTAGTGATACATTAATTGCCATATTTGTGATTTTCTTGAGTGTTCTACTTTAAGTTCCCGAACGGGTTCGCGTAGACAAGTGTCTAGCATATTAGGTAGGTATATAGATTTATATAGTAAATAAGAAAATCAGTGCTGATTTTACAACTTTACCAGAGTTTCTGACTTTCCGGTTAACCGTTATCCAACACAAATCTTGTAATATTTATCCCGTTGCCTGGTTATTTTAAGCGCAACTTCTCTAATCAAATTACCAAATTCTTGGCGAACTAATAACGTAAAATATTTAACCAGGCGTTTTCTGTGCGAACAAATTATGACTTGTACTCGATTAAATCTAAACATTTTGGCTAATATTTTATTGATCTTTGATATGTCGTAGATATTTGTATTACACTAGATAGCCCTTATTTATTTTAAACAGAATCGTAATTCATACGTGTGTATTAATCTAGTTTCCAATTGATTGCATGTGGTGATAACAGTATTGACACATAAAAAGTTTGTTGGCCTTTATATTTGATGTCTGAACTAGTTTATTTACCTAGTTGACGTCTAAAGAATTTAACGAGTCATTATCATGTTAATGATTAAATGACAAAGTTATGATAGTTACCATACCATTCAACGATTAGTCAATAATATGATATATTGCATTGTTAAAAATATGATGTTTGAAATTATAATGTGACCATTAAAACAGAACAAAATATTCAGAAGTTAACATTATGACAAAAAGAACAAAAAAGAAAGATTTACACTTCCTCCGTCGGAATGAATCATTTAAAAAGAAAAAAAAAGTTCTTCGTTTTTGTCATTCAAATAAATATCTCTGGGCCGAATCGCAGGATACCAAAAAATGAATGTATCCAGTGACATCATTTACAATCGAACTATCCACGTGACATTATAAACATCTGTATAGTCCAATGGTAGCTAATATCACAGGAATAAATTAATGCCACGGGTAAAGATGAATTTGTTAATGCCGAATTTTAGGAGGAATAGAAAAGCTGGAGGAGGAGGAAGAAGAAGAAGAGGAGGAAGAAGAAGAAGAAGAAGAAGAAGAAGAAAAAAAAAAAAAAGAAGTGGAGGGGCCATATCATTTGATGAAATAAACCTTGCCATTGCTGTTAATATCATTTCCTTTTAGCTGAGGAAGGTGCCGTTCGCCTTGTCGATGGATTCAAATCATCAGAAGGGCGTGTCGAATACTACAATGATGACGGCCAATGGGTAACCATTTGTGACTCGGTGGGGGATATGAAGGAAGCCACCGTGGTGTGTCGACAACTCGGCTACCTAACCGCCAGCGATGCGTTCGCTCGCTCGTACTTCGGTAAAGGTACTTCGGATCGGATCGCTGTAGTCAGATGTAATGGTTTCGAGAAGTCATTTGAAGACTGCGATCACACCATGTTTGGCCAAAACTGTGAAGACCATGAGAATGACGCTGGGATTATCTGTACTGATCAAGGTATATGATATTGTATAAATTCTCCCTTGCCTGTAGGGAGGCAGCCGTTTTTAGGAGGAAAGTAGGGAGTTTTCGAATGTGCCAACGTGAACGCCGTCCTAGATCCTCCCAGCGACAATGGAATGCTTTGTGTTAATTGCATACAAAGTAGGTGAAGCATGAAGCTAACAATCAGTGAAGCGAGGTACACGTTTTAGAGAAGACGGCAATACCATGTTTGACGCGTTCTCGATCTGACTAGTGGACGAGGGAGAAGCCAGTGGACGGGTGACCCGTTCTTGCACAAACTTCTGTATACAGTTAACAAAAAGCAGTCCATTGTAGCTGGGAGGATCTAGGACGGCGTTCACGTCGACACACTCGAAAACTCACTAATGTATGTCCTCTGGTAACGAGTTAATTATCATAGATCACGGGTGATCTTTGATCTTTGAGGCACACTGCTTGCCACCCGGCCGTGACAAGAAATCGCCGCTCATGGAATGTTAACCCTGAAATTTGTGAATATTATCTGTGGTTCGTAGACAGTAGGAGTATATTTAAAAAATATAAAATGAAGCGAAATATACAGAGTGTAAAACCGGACAGAAGATTGTCTAAGGGGATGGGGTGTTTGAAAACTGAAATTCAAGATCCCTGGTAAACCAGCATAAAGTGACGAATAGTGTTTGCTTCTATTCTGAAGAGTGGGGAATAATTTTTGAAACTGCCAAATGATATTCGTGCAACCGTCGTCTCAAATTAGGGCCGGGAGTTGAGCCCTTGGTAGTTTTGATTTGAAGCTATCATCTAGTATATTTTGATAACAAAATACATCCACAATCGATGTCATTATAACAATGGGTAAACAATGCGTCTGGCAAGCGAGCGCGCTAATTGAGAAATAGTAAGGTCATATTCACTACGCCTATATAGGCATGTGTATGAATAATCTTACGTAGGCCACATACAACCTAATAGGCCTAATAGTTCCATTGTCGTTAATATCGTTTCACCTGCAGCTTACGAAGGCGACCTCCGTCTGGTGAATGGATCGGACTACACAGAAGGTCGACTGGAGATCTTCCATGACGGCGAGTGGGGCTCGATCTGCAACACCAACTGGTTCGGCGACGACGCTTTGGTCGCCTGTCGTCAAATGGGACTCGGTAATGTCAAGTACGCGTATCAGGACTACGGGCCAGGCCAGGGACCTATACATCTAGATAATGTTGAATGCATTGGTTCCGAAGTGAACATTACTAGCTGTCAGACAAGTGAATGGGGAGTAAATGAATGTGGACACGATTCAGATGTCGGCATGTCCTGTTTCCTCTTTGAAGGTAATGCCCTGGTCCATACATCAACTCTTTGTAGCTAACTCTTTTCTAGTCAGCCATCCTAGCGGATAGAGACAAAATTTATTACTGAAGAAGACACGTTATGTTAAAGGGGTTCTAAGGCCTAAGCTTAATTGAAGACAGAACTCATATCACATTTTACAAATTATTTGCACTTTCTACAGGGCACCCATCTTTCTACCAGTGTTTTCACATTGTCAACTTAAATTGTTCGTATAGCAACATACTTCAAGTAATTCTTTACCATTATCATCTATATATGATTTTAACCCTTGCCTATTATGTGTTTTATGTCACTGCATATTAACCGTCATCGGTTACTTTTCTTTGTTTTGAAATATTCTTATTGTTCGAATTATTCGAATTTGAATGTTTGTTTTCACAGAGCCTCAAGACGATGAAGTTCGTCTGACTGGAGGAGCAGACTACAGACAGGGTAGGGTGGAGTTCTATTATGATGACATGCAAGCTTGGTACGGTGTTTGCCGTGACTCATCATGGGGGGAAGAGGACGCAAGGGTCGTCTGTAACGAGCTCGGACTCGACCTCGTATCGGAGAATGGGGACTTCGGAGCAGCAATTCAACCTGTCATGATTAACAACGTAAACTGTGTAGGCACAGAAAGCGTGTTTGAGTTTTGCGACTTTGAGTTACAGGATGAAGACTGCGGATCAAACGATGCAGTCGGTGTCATTTGTGAAGTATATACAGGTAAATATGATACAGATTGTTCTAGAAAGTGGAACAGGGTAGAAAAAAGGTCAAATAATCCAGTTTTTATAACAAACATTTATTAAATCATTACATCTGGACTGACGGTTTAATTCCGAGAACGGTTCACGTCCGATCATGGACGCTTCATCAGCTCATTTGATTTGATGTTGAGAAAACGTCGTTGCCACTCGGCGCAGACGCACTGTCGATGTTACTTTTGGAGTTAGACGTCGAGGCTCTGGATTACGGCGCTCATTTGAATGTTTACCTGGAGGGATCAAAATCATTTTATGTAGTTTTTGTTTATTAGATCCAGATATATAGTTTGCCATACTATTGAAAGGATGTTTACGCTTTTCATATCTATCGTGTCTGTAGTGTAGTACACCCGTAAATATTTGCATTGTGTTATGTAACACATGAATTTTAAGCTGTATTGTAATACTAAATTGCAATCACTACATAAAATCCATGATAAAAACTGTACTTGTTCTCGTGAATATCCCTTTTAAGACGTTGAATTTTACGCCGTTATGTAACATAACTCTTGCATATTGTATATTATATTATATACCGCACCGTCGTTTAAATAAAATCAGCAAAGCTTAACCCCGTCAGGGATCATGGGGAATAAAGAAGATGTCTAGGACCTGTCTTAAGAGTTACAACTTTTTCGAATCAATTACAATTCCCATATTTCTTGTAGGGAATTATTAGGTTCAGTTCAGATTCTTTTGGTCTTTGTAAAACGATGCTTATCATACATCGTGTATGACGTCATGAAGCGAATGATGATACCCCCTCTTTCACAATCTCCAGTTACTCCATCTGAAGGTGACATTCGCCTGAGAGACGGAGAGGCAATTGATAAAGGTCGGTTAGAGATCTATCATGAAGGTGTATGGGGTTATATCTGCAAAACCGACTGGGCGATGGATGAGACTGAAGTAGCCTGTCGCCAACTTGGATACGAATACGTCCACGAGACGGACATTTCAACAAACTATATCAATAGATACTTTCATCTTGATAATGTACGATGTGATGGTGATGAGGAGAAGCTGATCGAATGTGAGCATGATCCATGGGGTGATGCTGTGTGCCACGGAGATGATGGGGTCGGGATAGCCTGCTCGAATACTCCAGGTATCGTAACCTACATTTTCCTTGCGATAATAAGCAAGTTCAGTAGATATGGGGGTGTCCTTTAATAATCGAATGGCAAAAGGAAGGGAAAAGGGAAAAGAGTGAGAAGAAGAAAAAGTGAGTAAGAGAGAGAGAAAGAGAGAAAGCGGAGGGCGATTGGAAGTTTAAAAGAAAAAGTTGACACGACTCTCCCTTTCCCTCGATCGCCATGCTCTCTCGCATTTTATCCACGTATTACGACAAATGTCCTAGTGCCACCTCTGTCGCAAAAGCTACGCCACTGGTAAAAACAATTTTTTTCTATATTCTCTTTTTTTTTAATTTTAAAAATACAAATAACAAATCCGCTCTTAGTTAATCATATTCATACTCTGCAGGCTTTCATATACGCACATGACAGCCTTTTAGTGCTGAGTCCGCAATTCTAACGTTGGTGATCTCTGTTAATGGAATATCATTCTTGTAGTAATTAAAATAAACAGAATAAAAATTAATCAAATTCATATCATCTTTTTTTCATAAAGTATATTATGTAAATATAGCACATTGCTCAGTGTGGTCAATTGAATCAAATCATAACTGGATCTTGTGTCTTTTCCCCATTTTATCAGTGGACGAGGGTCTGGAAGGATGGGCCATCGCTCTCATTGTCATCTTCTCTGTTGGTGTAGTAGGTGTCGGTGGTAGCGCCCTTGGTTTTTTCCTGTGCAAGAAGAAAAAAGGATCCAAGGTTGTCTAAAAGGGGGTAGGGGTGAAATTTTTGAAACAAGGAAATAATAATATACAAAATATGCGTTACATTTGTTTGCATGAAATAAACAATCATAATACTGTTTGACACATTTACATTGTACCATTAACAAAAAAGTTTCAGTCCTGTGCACACCCCGGCCGCACCGAAGAGACCACCATCAGACCGACAATAAACCGAAAGAAAGCGAGGAGAGAGAGAGAGAGAGAGAGAAAGAGAAATAAACAGCAGTGATTCCATCCGCCCCGCGGTCTGAAGACGGCCCGGCTGCACCGCCGGGGTATAATCGTAATATCGTAATTCACAATCTGAGATTCATTATTATATAACAGAACATAGTTACATCAAAACACCACAGCATGGAAAATAAAATCCCGTATAAATAAATCATGTAGATTGTTTTTAAAGCATTTTATACAAACAGATTATCATAAACATTACGAAACGGAGAAAAACCTATTTTGCCACTTCGTCATATGCTTCTCAATTTTGTTTTTCTTTTTTGCAATTTGTTCCTCAGTAGATTTGTATGACAAAATATAATAGTTAAATTGCTTCAGAATAGGAGTAACATCTTGTATTTAAATCGTAAAATGAAATGTTTGCCGAGTAAGGTAAGGAAATTAAAAGCTGAAGAGGTTTGACCTCTAGGTTTAATAATTCCAAACAAAATCATTTCGTATGAAAGAAAACAATGGGGATTGAAATTCGACGCCCTAATAATACGTAGCGCATTCCATAAAGCTGCTGTTTTTGGACACGTAAAGAATAAATGATGAGTTGTCTCGGGTGACACATTGCAAAACGAGCACTGAGAACTATTTTTCTTCCCTATACGTACCAACTATTCATTAGTGGGTACCAAATTATTCAAAATTTTAAAGTGCGTTATTCGGAGTCTGGAGCCAATATTAACACTTGCTGGAATAGTGAAAAGATCTAACAATTGTTGCTCTTCCATATTATACAGCTCGTTAAAGCGAATGAATCATTTATAAATTTCAGGGTTATTCAGTCTTAGAAAAACACAGTAAAGTTGCTTTGTCGTTATTTTATGGATTTGCTTTAATTTTGAAGCACAACAAATAGAATGAAATTGATTTTGATCTTCAAGTAGACAATGATAGTTGTGCTGCCAAATGATATGCTTCCATGTTCCTGGTATCATTAACAGTCTAGCAATACAAAATACTCAGTGAACTGTAGTTCTTTTTCTTTACAGTCTTTCCACCGTAGTGGACGTCCAAATTCATCTAATATATCCGCAATTCTTATAAATCCCTTTTCTTTTAATTCTGATTTAAAATGGATTTTCCGTTCAATGTTATACATTTATTATTCCAAATACATTGGTTGGCAATATCGTTTTTCCTATTTAAAAGACACCATGTTTCTAAAAGTTCCCTAAACCAGTTTGACACTTCAATGTCCAAACATTCCACATCAAAATTACAATGGAAAAGATATTCTCCACCAACTGGTGACAATAATTCTAAACATATGTGTTTCCAACCTATAGATTTTTATGTAAATAGTCTTGTAGCCCATTTAATTTTCTGAGGTTGAAGAATCGATTTAATACAAGTCATCTTTAAACCTCCCTCTTTGTAATCTTTTACCAGCACTCCACGTTTTATTCTATCTGGACCTCCATGATCCATGATCATATCTTGTATGTTTAGAATATAACATACAATACAGCCAGTATATGATTACTCATGTTTCGTGTCAGGCGTTTGCTCATGACAGAACAAATATATTCATCTAAGATTACAGAAAAAAGAGCTGCACGGATTGTTCTGGGTTAATTTTAAGTTGAGTGTAAATAGTTTTACTGTAATCAAAGCATTGAAATGGCAATCGGCTGGTGACGGATGGGTTAACCTTTTAGTATACAACTATATACTGCCATGATAAGGCCTCGATGGAACTAACCGAACTAAGGTCCCCGATGTGATGTGAACGCAACCCCGAAGGAAAATGGTCGTCTTCACGTCATCGAGGTTACCATAGTTTAACCAAAGTGTATGTCCGAATATATTATTGAGAGAGCAATGCTTGTATCAGAATTAAATGAATATCAATCAGGGTAAATAATGGACTGTTTAAAAAAAACAGACCCAGGAATACAAAAAGCTATACTACGTTTCGTTTCGAGAACGAAACGTTTCAGTAAAGAATATTTCAATTACTATTACTGTATGTGTATGTGTAGGTATATGCATTAGGTATGTTTAAAAATATTTTGTGTGATTTAAAATTACATTACATTTCTGAAATAATTATTCCTATAATGCATATGCATGAATACGTATGCAGTATAAGTAGAGGTATAGCTATATCTTATTAAAGAGTATTAAAGATTTATTTATAGCAAAAAATGCACATGTTGTTTACTAACCAAGGCCACAAGTGTTTTCGCCTTGTTTAAATATTGTAAAACTGTAAAATACATGTATTGTAAAATACCATCTATACGCACACAGTGCCGTATATAGATAGAGTCTGGCCAACTCGGCTCCAGTTGGCTAACAACATGGCGCATATTCCTTTGTTGCAAGCTTACATAACAAAGGAATATACGCCATGTTGCTACCCAACTGAAACCGAGTTGGCCAGACTCTCTCTATATACGGCACTGTACGCACAGGTACACGAGCGCCCCCTCGCCCATGCTTGAGTTATTTAGGCTCGACCGAAAAATCGGCGGAACGTACCACGCCGATTGGTAAGATTGTATCTTGGAAAAAGCAGGGCAAGCAGGGCAAGATCAGCATTATTTTTGCTGTTTTTCACACAAGCCCAATGTTGTCAGTAGAAAATGATTGAAGATCCTTAAAGTTAAATATCTTTCTTGTTTGAAGCTTTAGTGTATAAAAATGAAGAATTATGAGTGGGCTAAATGTGAGTTTAAATGGTTGTAGTTTGAGAACGAAATTTAAGTTTTGCCATTGAATATCGTGTAGTAATTTACATGATGTTAGCGTTTAGCTCAGTGAAAGTAAACGAGGTGAAATTAAACATGATGGTTGGTTTGACCTGGAATATTACATGTTGAGTAGGTTTAGAAGGAAAACTCTGTATAACTCGTAATTTTAGTCAAGTTGGTATTTTATTAAGGCAGACAGCCAGATAAACAGTATGACAGAGAAAGTAGGTCAGGTCAGAGGGGTCAGTTAGTACATGGTCAAGCTATCATCTATGATATATGTAGGTTTGGATTATCAGTATGTGATATGCATTATGCAAGGATATGAACCAAGTATTAATAATGCATGATATGATATTGGGTTAAAGAGTATTTTCTGTGTGATACCAATTCACTTTACAACAGAAAGTATATCAATATTTTATGCAAATTTAATAACTCATAATTCCTGAAATTATACCAGTTGCAGAACAAGATAAGCAATATATACACTAAAGGTTTATGCAATTGTTTGGTCTATTATTAGATTTATTAGAGACAAATACATGTATTACATCCACAAAGGAGTGTGAACATGTACAATGTATATGTACAAGGCTGTGCATGTTATTCACTTTATCAGCTTATCTCCACTCATTGGCATTTATGTTATTCAACAATGCTTATGACTCATAATGATTGTTTGTTATTTGTTTCATTAAAGGTTGAACCGTTTGCCAGCTGGAATTATGATATTAGCACAAGGGCGTCACTTGAGTGTTTTATTCGTCAACGGTGGCCTTTAGTAAAAGTGTTTAACTTATCGTCAATATCTAGCGAAAAGAAATATTTTTGTCTTCCTTTTAATTTTAGCAGAAAAAATGCAAACAAAAAACATAAATTTATAGAAAGTATATAAATAATAGCCATTATTAGAGAGAAGGAGAAAAAAGAAAGTAAAGTGATTGGTGACAATAGTCAAATATGACTGATTGCCAATTAACATAACGAAAGAAGAAGAGACTCGAATGTAGGCAGTATATATTTCAATTCAATTCAAGCGTTTTTTTTTCTCATGTGTCCAAAACACAAAACATTACAATATAACATAAAAGTAGTATATAAAAACTGTAATAAGTTGGCAGTAAATACTGGAAGGGGTAGAAAATTAGTTTTTCTTGGAGTGTTTTTTTTTTTTTTTTTTTTCGGGCAGTGGGTGAGAGCAATCGTATACACACCAGGCCACGCCCCTAGCTACGCGATGGATGTTCCAGGTTACGTGATATTTTCCGAAATATTCGCTGAGTTATGTCGCACATGTGCTAGCCAGGCTCCTGCCTTTTTGCATGCGTACATGTATGGAAACAAAAGATTTTGTTTTAAGGATTTTAGATTTTCCCTTCCGATGTCTGATAGAGAGAGCTGATTCTAAATATCCCTATATTTAATATTAAAAACAAAACAAATCAACAATAGATTTATTGATTATAGCCCTTTTTAACTGCTTTTTACACTGTGTGTTGTAAAAAATAGCAAAATGCTCTACAGCAAATTATTATGTCAAGTTTAAAAAGCGTGATTCGGGGTCGGCGGTGGGGGAATAATTGTCAGGACATGAACTATATGCTCTTAAGCACACCTTATAGGAAAGCTGCAAATGCAATTTGTATTGCTCATCTGAAAAAAAGTTTGGAGTTAAAGGAAAATGTCAAACAAAAGTTTTGTTTGTTGTGGCTTGGCTTTGAATGCCTCCTGGTCTTTATACTACATCATTAGAAATCAAAGAGAAAAGAAACTTAGCTTTCAAAGAGAGAGCAACGGTCAGGAAAGCATAGTATGTCAAGTTTAAATTTATAGGTGGGTGATACAAAACAATTTTGATAATAACCATTTCAAACACTGCGGGGATAGCTCGCATAATGAAAGGTTTGTTGTTGTAGTTGAATATGATGGCGCACTTCAATCTCTCTAGATTATACGCGCCAGCCACTTTCGTCAGTGGGACTTCGGATAAGGAAGGCCCACGTATAACGTCGATCCATTTGGTGATTATTAGTTGCATGAAATCATTAGTGTATATTTTAAAAAAGGAATATTTAAAAAAAGTTAAGTTCATGAGGGCGCTATTTAGATGCATCCTGCACTCTTTATGCTGCATCATTAGAGACCAAGGAGAAAGAAACTTGGCTTTACTCTATATACAGGAAAGAGGAAAGTACTGTTTCAAGTTTCTAACGGAGGCGAGATTTAAAAGGAGAGAGAGAAAAGAAATTGGCATAATTATTGAGCAATCCAGGCCAATTTTCCAGGAACGGTCTACTTTCATTCAACCAGGAAATTGGTCCATGTTCTGATTGTAAGAAATACACAATAATATTTTAATGGGTTTTTTTCTCAGTATCACGTAAAGTTCATGTAAATAACAACTTACTTATACTTGAACAACTGACATTTTATTTCTTACAGTAAGAACATGGACCTACAATTGCCTGGTTGTCACATAGTTTCTGAGTCTATTAAGAAGAGCAATGCGAGATCTTCTTGCATTTTACCTCGACATGCCTCTGCCAGGTGAGTGACTCATCCAACCAGGTACACAAGTACTTAAAGGTGGAAACCCTTTCTAGTGTGTGATCCTCGACCTTGATATTTAGGGGCTGTACATTCTTCAGCTTCATTGTACTGTAAGGAATAGCATAAATTTAGACTTCAGTGGTCTTTAGTGGTCTTTAACCACCGGTTTACTCAACAAAGATCAGCATTCAGTACTCTTTCGATATCTCTGGGATCATTAGCGCTGTGTCGTCAGCATACAGCATAACAAGCTTACGATTTCAGGACGGGAGCCTTTGAAGACGGGGGGGGGGGGGGGGGGGGGGGGGGGGTCGAGCGAAAACTAGATGTGCGACTCGGAGTATCTCTCCATCCTGTTTGTTTTCAGGACGGTTTTGGGACGAAATAGCACCCGGTCTACAGGGGACGTGAAGCCGAACACTGCAGTGCGTCGCCGTCCACTTTTTGGTACCAAGACGGGAGAGCGCGAGTCATAGTCGGTTAACTCTCCCCCGTCCGGTTGCTCTGCCGTCCCGTTTCGTAAGCTCCCTATATCATACAGCTTAAAAGTGTTAATAGAGTTAAATACTTATTGTACATCCTGATATTTTGGTTTTGAATAATTTTGTCATTCACGTCTTTCCTGCGTTTTTACTTGCCATCACTTTTCGCGAAGCTACCTTATTTTATATGATTATGGCTTGATAATAACAGAAAGAGCCCTCTTTTCCGTGATTAAATTATAGTACGTACTGTGAATACCACGTTTCATTTTCGTTCAATTTGTGAATCTTATACTTGAGCTTAAATTTTCGCTCACTAATCTCCGCTTTCTTCATATCATTTGGAAACACAATCATTTTAAATAAAAATATAAATAAATGGACAGTAGTCTTGCATCTCCTTTTACCCTAGATGGTAACCGGCAGAAAGGCCTATACAGTGGCGGATCGATGAATTTGAAATATGGGGTGGGGGTGCCAGCGGTGAGGGTGTGGGAGGGGGTATCCCCTAGTCATTCCTCATGAATAAACATTTATTGAAATTGACCCTCCTAGATGCACTGTTCAAATCGGACATAGCTCCCACAATGCATGTTAAAAAAAAAGACCCCCCCCCCCCCCCTCCGAAAACATAGCTAAAAAGTCACGTAAAAATCTCACTCAGAAAGGTATGGACAATTAAGGAGGGAAATAGAGAATAACATTAAATCTAATTATGTGTATATTTTAAAGAATGAATTTTGTAAAATCTTAAAATATAATCTGAATTTTTTTTAAAGTTTTATAACGTCTAGAAAATCTGATCATAGTACGGTTGAATGCTTAAATGTCAATGGCGTGGTTATTATAGCAGTGGCGGATCCAGGAATTTGAAATGAGGGGGGGGTGACAGCGGTGAGGGTGTGGGAGGGGGTATCCCCCTCCCACAGTAAGGACTTTTTCAAAACATAATGTGCGAAAGTCGCATTTAAAAAGCACTAGAGGAAAAGCTCTAACTCAACCATTGTCTGTAAATGAATGACATACCGGGAATGGGCCGTTTGTAAAGAAAATTAAAACCTTTAAAGTTTATTAATTCTTAATATTCAAAGTACGGTCGGCGTCATTCCATAAAAAATATGCACCTAGAAAGATGCAGTTAGTCAAATTTAAGCACATTTATTGATAATAGTTAATAATTATACCTGAGGCCTAAGAGTTAATTGACAAATAAGATTAACCGGTGTAGATTAAGGAGGCACAGCACTGGTCCAGCCGCGTAGCCAGAATTTAATTTTAGGGGGCCGCGGACCCCAGAGGGGTGGGTGCAAGGAGGGGGAGTTTCCCCACTCCTTTGCGAAGCGCGGAATCTCTGACGCTTTGAGAGAAAGTTAACGACCCTTAGCAAACACTTTTTAGGCGGAAAGTTAAAGTTTGACGCCGACTGCTTTTCAATTATTTGGACGCAATACTGCACTGTAAGCGTGCTCCCCAGAGGGTGCAAGGAGGGGGGGGGGGGGGGGGGGTTCCCCACTTCCTGCGAAGTCTTTGATGTTTTAGCAAATGTTGAGAGAAATCAACGGCTCGTAGTGCCTGGTTTTTTTCTTTCACTTCCTCCCGCTTTTGCGCTCTCGTTGTTTTTATTTATTTATTCTTTTGTGGAAGGGGAGGGCGACCGCCCCCACACCCTGGCTACGCGCCTGCACTGGTCACTGGACAAGAAAACGGATGAATTGTGTGTGTGTGTGTGTATATATATATATATATATATATATATATATATATATACACGGAAATAAATAGTTCCTGAACTACTTTCCTAAACCTTTTATCCTAGCTCGTTACCAATCTAAATTCGCGCTTTATCATGATTAAAAGTCTTGGAGTAAGGGGAGGGCACTTCTTACAATAAAATGTGGTGTGCTACTATTAACGATATATTTGGTAATGAAACCAAAGGAGATTCATGAAAAGCCCGCGCTCTATTTAAGGTGATCCGAAGAATTTAAAAATAAAATAACAAAACAGAAAAATTAAAGGGGGCGCCATTGGCGCCCCTGCCTTAGAGTACCTACATAAAGAGAGTAGCGACAACTCATGATTTGAACGCCATTTTGTTTTCTTCTGCTATGCAACATTGAATAGAAATGTTGCATAGAAGAAGCACCTGGGTTTACTCAATAGAAAGAATTCAAGCACCATTTTGTTTCCCGAAAAGTCAGACGTTTATGTCGCTACTCTCTATATAAAGGTACTCTATCCTGCATGGATCCGCCACTGCCTATATAACTTTTCAAATTCCTGATTCTAGAAGTACATGTACATCATGTTTCCTGAGTACATTTAGTATGACAATATAACAAAAGTCTAGAAGGGAGACCGAGATAGAATGAGAAAGAAAGAGAGAGAGAGAGGGGGGGGGGGGGTGTTTGAGCTATTAGCGAGAAGAGCTAGATAAGAGTGAGAGTATCGAGAGAAAACAATATCAGATTACCAAAAAAATAATACCCGGCTAAGATATATACAACGTCTTGTTATACCCTGAAGGAAATATATTTGCTGTAAAGCTTTGCCTTGTTGGTGTATGTTCAAAATCTAAAGTGTGTCTTGGACAAATTTCTGGACAACATCCAATACCTATATTGCATTAAGGTCTCAACTTTCCTTATTACGTACATAATTCTAGTTGATTCAGTGTCATGTGACATACAGACGAGCTTACATGGTACGTATAATTGACCTGGGGTTGACTTAAAGTCGCACTTAAATTCCTAGTTGCGTGCTGTATATTGCGCATCACCGCGTTGGTCAGATCATGCTCAGAGGACGCGCGTTATTGGGTAATCTACCAATGAGATTACGCGTTAATACCGTATGCGCATTGGCACTTACGCATGACTTTAAGTCAAACTTAACATTCTTTCTCTTTGTGAAACACCACCAGTTCTCTACCCAGAAATCTGTAGGTGTTGTTCAATTGCCAGTATCCCAAAGCATGAATCGAGCATTGTTCATGTTCTAGATATCTAATACAAATTCATGATGCAATGGACATTTTAACGAGGAAATTGCAAGCGGTTGTAAAGTAAGAATCCTTCACGTTTTAACAAAATCTTGACACAAACAGCCCCTTTGGTACAGCAAGATTTAATTATCAAACTTGGTTTATTAATGTGAAGAATCATTCCACGTTTTACGTTTTGTTTAATTTCACGATGATTTTTGTTTTCGTCCATTAATTACTGTGTAGCGTAAATCTTTAGCATGATCGATCAGCAATGGAAAAACAGGTTAGTTTGATTAATGGCAGATGCAATATTATTTGCAAGGGAAGTTCAATCAATATCAAATTGTGTACCTCTGATTGTTCTGAAATTAGTGGGAAATGGGTTTCAGATCCCCGTGTTCGTTTCGCAATAATCAATTGCAAGAAGAATAAAGCCAATTCGTAATTGCAATTTGCAGATAAAAGGGTAATTTGTACCATGAACTAATTACGAACTACTTACAGAGAAAAGCTACGCGATATGCAAAAATAACCCGTGTTATCATTATTATAGACATTTCGAGATATCGAATTTTTGGCTTGCTTTTGGGGAAGCAAATTATTGATTCCTTAAACCTCATATGATCCCCTAAAATGCAAAAAATATTGAACTTGAAAATGCTGTATACATGTCCCCTGTTTTCGGGAAAGCATGAACGGGGATTAACTGCATAAAAATCTCATGTTCTACAAGGGATTTGTATTGAAATCCTAGAATGGTTTAATGTTACAAATTCCTTAAACTAGATAAACATCGTGGGATTCCTTGCTCTTGTGTCGATAGATCATACTTCCTTCTTGAGAACTTGGCGGTGTTATAATAATATACGAAATTTTAAGTTTATATTAAGAGTCATCCAAGGATATGAAGTGTTTCAGCTTTTTGAGGAAGTACGCTGAAAAAAATATCTACCTCGACAGGGAGTGTGGAAACGAGTTCATTAAATAACGTCTTAACTTGTTAAACGCTGGACATATAGAATAATACTTTGAGAGAGATGTACATATCATGTCTTGTGTCACTTTCTCAGGATCAAGTTAGGGGAAAATTTTATTTCGTCAGCTTTGGATCTTCCAGTATGGGAAGGAGGAACATTGTATGTGGCAAACTGCGTGAAATCGTTACTTCTGTATTGCTCCTGACTCTGTTCTGCATTGCCACAAATTATGGTAAGGTAAATAGAATCATTGACAAATGTTTTATCTATTTTCTTAGTATAATACCTGGCACTAAGATCGTAACTTTGGCTGCCTTATTCACACATCACCCGTGATAATATTTTGTTTGTAGAAACGTCGGCATTGTCTTCCTTTCTTTTTGCAATTGTTCCTTGAATGTAAGCTCCTAAAAATATACGATTTATACTCCTACAATCTTGGAAATTTCATGTGTCAACTTGACAGAAAGGTTTCTTAAAAACAATCAAATTCACAGATATCCAACCAGACAGTCAAATCTCTTTCACCCTCGACGTACAAAAAAGTTTACAAACAAACATAATATTCCTGACCCCAACTTTGAAACTCACTTGACATTAATTTTAAAGGCAAATATTAATTGTCCTTGTTGGATAGCTACAACAATCAAGAAAATACTAACTAAATGTTCGTAGATTTCAACCAAATGTATTAAACGGCCTCTTACCTCCTGCGTTCCTCTTTACCTCTTCTATTCGTACACTTCCCCTTCTAATCATCCCTGCCTCTCTACCCCCCCCCCCCCGACCCCCGCCCGTTTTGCTTGTTCATTTTTGTTTGTTTTTTCTCTATTTTTTTTTCTCTCTCTCCCTAGTACTGTTCACATTCTCCTCATTTATTTCTTCCTGTTTTCTACTCTTAAAAAAATGTGTTTATAGTGTTCAACTTAGCACGTTCCTTTCTTTTTTTCCCCGCTTTCAAACAGGGATCTATGAAATTCGAGGTATGATTAATAGTACACTCCTCCACTTATGTTTTCCTTACAATTGCAATGTTTACATTATACCAATTATCGCGTTAGCAGTGTAAACCATGACCAAGTCCATTGAGTGATGTTCTGTTTTATCTACGGTTCAATTCATATATTTGTTATGTTCCTGTTCTTAATTTACATATGTGCTGTTTAAAAACTTGTATAAGATATATGTCTGTGGAAATCAATAAACTTTGACACTTTGCAATCATCATGATCATGATTTCGTAGATATTTCTATCTCAAGTAAGATTTGATTTCTACAATTATAATCCATGTATCTGAACGGTTGGAACAATTGACAGAACCCTTTAAAGATATTAACAGGAGAGCGTTTCATCAAGCGTTTTGTCAGTGATTTTTACCGACAACTGTTATAAGCTACTGAAACCCTTGCATGTGATTGGCTGAGAGCAAATTTGTCAGTAAAAATCACTGACAAGACGCTTGATGAAACGCTCCTCCGATCTAAAGAACATCTAGGGATAAGGACAAGGTAGCTTAGCGAAACGGAGTGGCACCAAAAACAAAATAAATAAATAAAGAATAAAAACTCGCCAGGAACACAAAAGGCGAAATTGTTACCCACGACGATAAAATCGGCAGGGTTATGTAAAGGGCTCCGTATGTTTGTTTGTTTGTTTGTGTGTTTGTTTGTTTATTTGTTTGTTTGTGTACAAGATAACTAGAGAACGGGTGAACGGATTTGCACCAAATTTTCAGGGAATGTTCGGATAGTGACAGGAAAGAATCGATTAGATTTTGGTGATGATTGGTTGACCCCTGAAAATTAGGAGGAAATCTCATTTTCTCATGTGATTATTTATTGGGTCTATTGAACGTAACGCTGCCAAAATTTTATACTGATATATTGGAAGTATGGATGGAAACCAGAAACTTCCGAACGAATTGTGAACCATACAAAGGAAATGAAATATTTTTTTAATAATAAATTCATAAGAATCAAAGGGAAGTGTATATTTGATAAAAATCTATTTGACAAAAAATATAATAATGGATCATAATGGGAACTTACGATTATACTCATACTTTAAACAGCGAGGGTTAAACGTAAAGGATTTTGAATTGATACAGATGATTTATAAGACGCTTCCATTTAGCCTGAATTCCAGCTACCAGTGGAAGTTATAAACGGATTCAGCGGACCCAGGTTCGAGACTGAGTCACGTCTTTCGGATGGTGACGTTAAAGGTCGGTCCCAGACGTAAATAATCATATCTGTAAAAACCCAGTTACACACACGGAAGTCTTTATTGCGATAAAAAAAGAGAAAATATAAAATATAAAATATAGTGACAGGAAAGAATCGATTAGGGAAAGAATGCAACTACTCGATCTGTAGCGCCGCTAAGGCGTGGGTCCTTCCTAGTTGATATTTGACATAATTTATGCAATGACAAGCAAACGCAAACCTTTCAAGTCGAGGCCCTCTGTTAATTCGCCTACCGTTCGCGACGATTAATTTGCCAATGTCACAAATGCAAAGTATTCTCGAACTATTCACTTGTAAAACTTTTTTTTTCTGGACAACTTCGGGCTGTAAGACATTTCCCTGGTCAACAATTTCGTAATAAAAGTCTGCCTCTCAAATAATTCATGCCTTCTTACCCACGCCGATAAAATCTGCAGGGTTATGTAAAGGGCTCCGTATGTTTGTTTGTTTGTTTGTTTGTGAACAAGATAACTAGAGAACGGGTCAACGGATTTGCACCAAATTTTCAGGGAATGTTCGGATAGTGACAGGGAAGAATCGATTTTATTTTGGTGATGATCGGTTGAGGCCTGCAGATTCTGTGTAACCTTGTAGTTTTTACCCCATAGTTAGTATAGTATTGCAACTACTCTGTAGCGCCGCTAAGGCGTGGGTCTGCCGCCTTTGACGGCCTTTCTAGTCTTAAGGATGTAACATGATGGATTCAAATGCACTCTATAACAGTAAAAACTGCTGATTGGCTCAGGTTCTCAAGATGGGGCCTATGGGTTCCCATCATGCTGTACATAATGAATGTAAGACAAAAATGTGTGGCCCTTTTGATCGTTAATATATTTGTTTGCACATTGTAAAAATGAAGGATGTCAAATTATTTGGAGTAAGTTTATGATTTTGTATCAAGTTTGACTTTGGGGAAAAAATCAAGATAACAAAATCTGTATCTACCTGTAAGTAATTCAGAACTCAACAATTGCCATTGTGCATTGCAGATGAAATTCCAATAAGGCCACCGCACACCTTACGATCGGTCTGCGATCCGATTTGTGAAATAAATCGCTATGGCATTAAATATTGGCATTTTAAGAAATGAAATCTACCCAATTCAAGGTCTGAAAAGTAATATGAATACTAAACATAGAGTTTTGGTGAGCCTTCAGCTTTATACGGGGAATAGGGCAAAATTAGTTTCAAATCGTAGGCAGTCGTACGATTTTTGTGACGTCACAAGGACCCGGAGCCGATTTGGCCATTCCACCGACTAGAAAAGACGGCAAAGACCGTATTATCGATTTTACTATCTGTATGACTATTCATACTCTCAATAAAAAATATTCTTCGTTTTTAAGTGATCTATCAAACGATATTACATTTTCTTCTGAAATAGGGTCACAGACCGATCGTAAGATGTGCGGTAGTCTTAAGACACCTCTCTTAAGTCTAAGTCTAAGTCTAAGTGTCCCTGTATTAGAGAGATGTGACAACTGGGGATTTGAACGCCATTTTGTTTCCACTATTACTCTAATCAATACCGATGAGCACCTCGGTGTTCTCAATAGAAAGAATTCGAACGCCATTTTGTTTCCAGAAAAAGTAGGACGTCCATGTTGCAACTCTTTAATACAGGGACACTAACTTAGACAGGACCAAAGCTTGCCGCTCGGACGAGCAACTTTTCCTTATTACTCGCGATCATTTCTCCCCTGCTTCTAGAGAATCCATTTCTAGATGGATTCTTGAGGCCGTTCAGGCCGCTGGCCCTGAGGCCTTTCTCTCGGATAGTAATTAGCCTAGAGCGCATGATACCAGAAGCATTAGCACTTCTTGGGCGCTTTTTTAGAAGACATTTTGAGGGCCGCTGTTTGGCGGTCTCCCAATTCTTTTACTTTTTCTGAAGGACATTCCTTCTGCAGACATGGCAGAAGTGCGGTTTGCGACTTCGTCACTGAGGGCGGCAGCTTCTGTCGTTGCCCCTCGTTACCCTCCTTCCCTTGGGACATGCCACCATGGATTTCACCTGTGCTGGTCTAGCATAATAGGTAGAAACATCAATTTATTGTAGTAAATCAGTAAAATCTTACCTGATTTTATTATTTTATTATTATCAACTAAATAAGTTGATGTATCTACCTATGTCCCTCCACCAAGGATGTGTTAGAGAGCACTTCCCTGCTCCCCTCTCCTTGCCGAGCAACATGTCATAAGCGTTGTCTCTGGCAGCTCGTTAGAGAAAGATGCTCCCACCGTCCCCTCTCCTTGCCGAGCAACATGTCCTAAGCGTTGTCTCTGGCAGCTCGTTAGAGGAAAATGGCAGGCGTGCGCTCGCGCAGGTGACTATGTAGTCCACTGCCTGATCGGTCTGACGATAATAGCCGATGAAGCTACATTATATGACATCAGCCGATAGAGGGCCGATATTGTACAAGATAATTGGAGTTTCCTCGGGGTTGCGCGATTCACCGGGCGGTCGTGATTACTGGGGCCGCTACGCTAGTAGGGCGGCGGTCGCGGGGGGGGGGGGGGGGGTAATAAAAAAAAAGGTCTAGAATCTAGACTAGTGACTATGGGAAGGTGTCATAACGGGGGTGGGGCGTGCGCGAATGTGACTTTTGAGTTTCTCGGTGGTAGCGTAGTTTGGACCAAACTAGCATAATAGGTAGATACATCAACTTATTTAGCAAATAATAAAATCGGGTAAGATTTTACTGACAGTGAGACTTTTGAGTTCCTAACAAGCAAAAGATTCAGATCTTTTTGTCCTACACATAGTATGTACGGCATTGGAACCCATACATATTATACATGAATTATGAAAATTCAAATATCCTGAAAACTTTAGCCAATCAGTAATTTTAAGTAGCATTTCAATTTTCAGTGACTCCCAGTTAGTCTAGTTGCCTATCTTTGTTTAAGAGGCATTTTAACTGCAGACACGGCTTTATTAGCTTGATCAGTGTAGGATCTTTCTATGAGTAATCTCGTCACAACCAAAACGTGAATTCCCTACAACAAGGGGCTCGTATATAGACAAATGATCATAAGAAAGAAATGAAATACACCTTAAAACTTTAGTTCTATTTTCGCTTTTTCTTGTAAATATTTTAGAAAGTGTAATTAATGATAAATACGTAATGAACAATTATCCGTTTTTATATGCACTTACATGCTAATAATTTCTGTTTTGTTATTTGCACTAATTTCCATGTTTGATAAGGCAAAGTTCTCAATTTGTGCGAAGGACCTTGTGGCAGATTAGCCAAGTCTTCTCCCCCTCCTCCTCCTCCTACTAATAACATAAAATAGCAAGTTAATCTGAATCGAATTATTGTTTAACCCCCAGATGCTTAAAGTTTATTTTCCGACTATAAACGAAACTTCGAATCGATAAAGCCAATTTCGTTAATATTTTTGTTTGTTACTCTTTACTTTAGGCCTGCGATTATATACAATCAGTATTTAGGAAATGAATATTTACAATTCATCGAATACCATCAAAGCATTCGGAATCTTCGAGGGAAATGTAATTACAGCCTCTTTCTAACAGTTGTTCAGAAATACTCATTCGCTTAACCTAATGTATAGACTATTGATCTAATCAGTGTTATGGTCCCAGAAAAAAAAATCAAGAAATCATATAACCTTAACTATCAGCTCGTCATAAAAATAAAAACATAACAACAGACACCGAACGATTTGTAGTAAGAACCCTTGATGAGAAAATTTGATTTCAAACCGCTTGTTGTGATATTTTTAGTTAGGATACACTAAAATATAGAGAATTGCTTTGAAGAGGGACATGCTTAAGATTTTCGTCTTCCACTTGTCATGCCTAAAATGATTAGACAGTCTAAACGGAAACAACTCATTCATAATCGGAAACAATGACAAGTTGACGTATGTAACTTTTATCATCATTTTTCGATATCATAATTATAGTATCAATGATCTCTTTAATGGAAAATTTCTGGACATTCCCATTCTTTCATCCCCATTACCAACGTTTCCAAATAATGTTTACCGCGAATATCATATTGACATATCTATGCAAACGATATCGAATTTACAAAATCCTGGATCCGCTCCTGATGACAGGCCTGCAGTTCTGTGCCCCCCTTTCAAAATCCTGGATCCGCCCCTGATGACAGACCTACATTACTGTGCCCCCCCCCTACAAAATCCCGGATCCGCTCCTGATGACAGCCCTGAATTTCTAAGCCCCCTTCTCTTTACAAAATCCTGGATCCGCCCCTGATAATAATTATAATGATACCAATATTTAGGAAAAGTCAACGCATCCTTTCCGCAAAACCACGGGAGCTTTGGACGAATGGTGGCCTAATTCCAGTCAACACCACGCGACGCGACACGACTCCGGTCCAATGCACCCTTTCGGCCAACCCGGGGAGGGGGGGGGGGGGGATTTGGACGAATGGTGGCGATCGCGTCAATGCGACGCGACGCTACCCACCCTTTCGGACTATGCCCCTTATATAATTCTTTTTTTTTCTACAAATAATTATTTCAAAGTAATATATTATACCTTCTTTTTTTCGGTAGTACAATGTGAAGACCGTGGATATTGTGAAACAGATTCATACCGAGATATAGGGGATGCCACCTACTGTCACAGCAGTTTTGGTGAACCGTTTAAAAAAGCACGTGACTACTGCCAAAGTCTCCGTGGTGATTTACCAATTTTCAACTCGTCTAAACAAAACGTAAGTAATGCTTCTGATTTTTTTCTCGAGGAAATCAAGTTTGCATAATATATAGGTGGCTTGTCTCGAATGGGTGGGTTGCGGGAGCGGGATGGGAGCGGGAACGCTCCCATTATTATTACTACTGTATATTATTACTGTTTAACAACAGTAATAATATTAATAACAACATGCAACAGGCAGGCCAAACATTTTGTGCCTGCCTGTTGCAAGCATGTTATTGGTTGGCCTTATAATAGCTTGGAAAAAAATCCGGCCCCTATTTTGTGGGTTTGCCCAAGTGTGTTAAGAAATAGGAGACATGGGTCATAATAATACCATCATAACATATACACAATTAGTTTTACAAGCACAATGAAATTTGCATCGTCCAAGTCAGAAAAAAATTCTGCCGTACACAACCCAACGGGCAAGCAACGCGAGGTCTGCCGGAGATCACGGGCGAAGGACCCTTGGTTGTTCCATCAGCGTGTGCTTCTTGCTACTGAAACATGGTTGCGCGATAGGATAAAAATGCGTCTTAATTCCCGTAAAATATCAGCTTTTCATCTTTATATATGCACAATTCATTGTCATAGAATGCTACTTACATTAGAATTTTACATAATTATTGTCATGATTTATTAAAATATATTGACATCGTCATATAATATGAATAAAACGGAGGTACTTACCTCATTTTTCCAGTCATGCTTTCAGCGATATCAGCGGGGAAATGTGGAATTGTCATAGTCTCAAGACAAGTCGTTACGTGTTATTTAAATTCATTGCAAAAATTAATAACGATTGATCGCTATGAATCAAGCTCTAATAGCCTTTGATTGAAAGGGGGGGGGGGGCTTTGTGTTACGGATTTTAGCGATTGATTGCCATTAGCGCTTGATCAGAGTTTATAAACTCTCTTTATGTTACGGGGCCCAGCTAGGTCACGACAAACAAAAATAATAATAAATAAATAAATACAAAAATCCTAGCTATGCCACTTGCCCTTTCGTCCCCGTGTGTTTTAATGCATAATTATTCAATTCTCCTATTTATTTTGCACAAATAATGATTTCCTTGTCAAAAGCTTTTTTTAGATACTGTTTTATTATATTTTCTACATCTTAGACAAAAGAAAAACGAAAAAAAAAAAACAGCAAGAGTACATTTTTCTAAAAATTTCTAAAACGTCTGTTACAAAAGTCTACTCAACACACCCATTCGAGGAAAGCCCCCCCCCCCCCCCCCCCCGGTTGTCTCGAAGTGGCGCGTTCATTGAACTTCTCGCTGGGAACGCGTCCATTCGAGATAACCGGGGGGGGGGGCGTGTCTCGAAATGGTATGCCCGTTCCCGCTCCCATCCCGCTCCCGCAACCCACCCATTCGAGACAAGCCTATATAGCTAACTTTAAGCCTTCTCCTACGCTCTATCCCTATTACGACCGCTACTGCTAATTTTATTACTATTCGAATCGACTGATGTGGAATACTAGTTAACGCACTCTTTGATATAAGCGCCCCCCCCCCCGCTTTTAAAAAAAACACGCCAATCCGTTCTTAACGCACCCTTTCGAGACAAGCAGGGGGGCTTTTCCCGAAAGGGTGCGTTGAACTTTCCACACCGCGCCGCGCCGCGCCGCACCGCACCCTTTCCAGCTAAGCCATTGAGAAATGGATCATTATTTTTTGTTATCTTAATGATGTTAATAATAATGACGTAATAATAATGGGTTCATGATTTATTTAGGTTAATAAATAAGGATTGCCTGTATAGAAGACTGAAAATAGTCAAACTCCAATTATAGAACATTTACAAAACATTAACCACGGCAAAAGGATTGTAAATGCGTTTATTTCAATTTCTAATAATTTCTCATTCAACTATAAACTTGCCTTTATTTGATTTCATTTGCTTTTTATCAGGATGAAGTGGCCAACTGTTTGGGTAAAAAAAATGGCGATGATTATAGGTTTCGTTACTGGATTGGCTTGACTGAAATCTATGGAACTTTCACATGGATCAACGGATTAAAAGCTAGGTATAGTAATGAATGTAGCTTAACTGTTAGAAATGCTTAACTGTTAATATATATACACGCACACACAGTGCGTCCCAGAAAAAACACACCAAACCCTAAACAAAGGGTTATTGTGATCACACAATGGCTATGGATATAAGTATTAATTTTCCATAACTAGAAGACAGTATTATAGATAACATTTAACAAATTCATAGTGACGAAGCTTTTCGACCTGCACTCATCGGGTCACAACGCAGGAATGAGAGAATACAAGAAAATACAAAAGTCAAGGAAGGGTGTGTATAGCGACCCGGGTAGGATCCGGGCACGCTAGAATAATCGAAGCGCTTGTACAAACTCCTTTTGTCGGCACAATAGCGGATCTCTCGACTGAATGAACAACGCTTCTAAGAAGCGAAGATGTTGAAAGCTGCGTGCTCGGGCAACAATAGTGAACTGAGCCGGGTTATACGCCTTGGAACAAGCCGGACTATTTAGCAAGTGCTGACCAATAGCAGAGTCGCTGTGACTGCGGCATTGAACATTAGCGACGCTAGCAGCGGTTTTGCAGTTACGCTTCGGCTGTGCTTGGCTACCAGCTGATGTCTGTCGTACCACGGAGGGTACGTGCTGTTTAATGCGGTCCGCTAGACGCTGAGATGTACGGCCAACGTAGACGGCTTCACACCGACATTGATACTGAAAAAAGACATCGCTCATTTTGGGGAAGGCAGTACATCCTTGCGAACTGCAGGTAGCATTCTATTAGTAGAGAACACGACACGTGTAGCCACGGCAAAGTTTGGTTTGGTTTGGTTTGAGTTTATTTAATCACGGAAATAAAAACCTGCTATCAGCCAAAAAAGGCTGCTTTTCAGCAAGGCCGTACATTGAACAATATAACATCAAACGTACAGTACTTACATAATAAAGAACCAGTGGCGTAGCCAGCCAATCTAGGAATGGATCCGCGGGGCCGGCAAAACTTCACATTGAACTGCCCCAGTACCTCCACTCCCAGACTACTCGGCCACGTCAATGATATTACAACAAAATTTTTGAATAAATAATTACAAAACATACAATGAAAACTAAGAATAGGACATATATAAAATAAAATATAAGATAACAGCGCGACACTGCATGCTTAATATCGCGCGCATACTTATCAGACACTTTACCTCGCCAAGGTAATTTGAGGTGGACCGGGCATTTATTGGGCCCATACACAGGGCGAGTCCGCGAATCAATAGTACGCTGCACAACGCGATCAATGACAAGCTCCGGATAGCCATTGTCTCGTAGGATTTGCTTGATGCGAAGAAGCTCAGGGTTGAGCTTACACGGAGAACAAATTTGCAAGGCGCGACACACTAAGCTATTAATCAAACCAGTTTTATACGATGTAGCACTGTACGAATCCCATCGCGTGTACTGGCCCGTAAACGTAGGTTTACGATATACGGACGTGAGAAGTTTGCCGTCACTCTTCTCAACCAGTACATCCAAAAATGGAAGCGCGTTAGACTGCTCCATCTCACATGTAAACCGAAGCGCCGGGTGAAGCGAGTTGAGTTGTGTAAGAAAGTCCTTGCACGCAGCGCTTGAATCAAACATAGCAAATGTATCATCAACGTAACGAAAGTAGGTGAGCGGGGTAAGGCTAGGATCAGTGATGTTTTCATGAAGGCGGGCTTCATGAAAGCCAACAAAGATATTAGCAAGCACGGGGCCCAACGGGGACCCCATAGCAACACCATCGATCTGCGAATACATGATATCATTAAAGCTAAACTCGACAGCACTTGTAGCATGTTTCATTAGTTCAACAAACACGGATTCAGAGATAGGAGGTTCATCCAAATCACCATGGTAGAGGGCGGAGACACAGATATCAATGGTCTCCTTTAGTGGCACGTTGGTGAACAAACTACAGACATCAAATGAACATAAAGAGACAGATTCACTAATTACCATCTGACGAACCGACCGAGCAAATGTAAAAGAGTCCTTAATTGCATAGGTTGAGTATCGCTCAAGCACAGGTTGCAGGAGCTCACTCAACCACCTAGCCAGTTCATGCTGTGCTGAACCAGTCATGGAGAGAATAGGGCGGAGCGGGGTATTGGCTTTATGTGTCTTCGGTAAGCCATACATACGGGGGCGCTGAGAGCCATGCGGGCGGATCCTGTCATAAATATTATGTGCTAGCTGATCATTCTTACGCAAATCTAGCAGGTAGCGCTGCAACCTACCCTCGAGGCAACTGGTCCCATCGTGACTACACGCAGGACCAATGCACCGAAATTTGGAATCATCATCAAGAACATCCATCATCTTACCAACATAATCACGCTTATTCAAAAGAACAACACCGGTGCCTTTGTCGGGTTTACAAATGTGAATATCTTTGTTAGATCTAAGATCACGCACAGGCGCCATACATTCACGTGTCATATGGAAATCGAACATGTCGTTGGGTATGCCACAATACGAGTGCTTGTACAAACTCCTTTTGTGCCGACAAAAGGAGTTTGTACAAGCGCTTCGATTATTCTAGCGTGCCCGGATCCTACCCGGGTAGCTATACACACCCTTCCTTGACTTTTGTATTTTCTTGTATTCTCTCATGCCTGCGTTGTGACCCGATGACTGCAGGTCGAAAAGCTTCGTCACTATGAATTTGTTAAATGTTATCTTTAAGTTTTGTAGTACCAATCGTCTGTAAGACAGTATTATGCTTTTAAATGATATTGATGGCATCCATTCGTACATGCTTTATCGAGCATCGGCATTTTGAAAATGACGTGTAAAATGTCGGTTGTGACAGATTTGTGAATGTTTTGTATTGAAATGGTACCTGCAATTGAAATAAAAGGCAAGTTTTGCATTTTTCGGAACTGCAGTTTAAGAACAAAGCGGACAGAAAGGTGATATTTTTTCATAAAAGTAAAGTTAGTGGCACTATCCATTTTTATCAAATTGAAATTCTATAGGGGAAAATGGCACACAAAGCAGAAAAAATATCAAATTTATGACGATATCCCACCTCAGGAGGAGCACCTTTTCCATCACAAGAGGAGGGGGGCACTTTTCATCTTATGAGGAATATCAATCGATTTTGGAAATTTGGGGGCGTACGCCTATCTCACCACTGGAAATTGGTATTGATCCGTGTTTTATGAATTTCTGATTGAATGTATGTCATTACACGAGGAAATTTCACGTATCATATTTCTGAAAGCTATATTGCGTCATGTTCGCATGTGATACTAACGTTTTCACGGTTTTACCCAAATCTGGCAAAACTGATATTACCAATATTATTAACCCTACCTTTCATGATATTTTCCCCATCCCTACTGTTTATAAATCGTTCAGCTAGACTGGATACGCTAATGAGTGGTTAGTGGTTAGTTTTTAATTTGAGGCAAAAGCGCTATCTACAGAACGGCGCGTTTATTATTATTTGTTTTTTTTTCTGCTAAGAAAGTAGTCACCGACCATTATCACCCACTAACCCTAGCCCTAACCCTATCATCACCGCAGCCCATACCACACTGTCACACCAAATCGAGAATAGTTTTCGTTGTGCAGTTTACCTCTGACATTTTTACCTCTGGAAATCCCCCCCCCCCCCCCCCCCCCCCGTAGTGGTATATATGCCTTTTGGTTAGAGCTAACTGATGACACAAATCAGTGAAGGTTACAATACTTTATACCAAGGACATTGAGCACTCCATTATTGACTCTCATAATTATCATGTACTGTATTATGAATTTATACATCACTCATATTTATCTTGTGCGTCATTACGAGGTTGATGGTAAAACTATGATCAATGTCAATATAAATGGAAAATATAATTAATCAAATTAATCATATATCAATATAAATCTTATTTGACTTGCTTTAGGTACGAAAACTGGGTCATACAACCTGCATCTGAGGGGTGCGTGTATATGATCGGATCAAGTAATGAAACTATCCATGGTAAATGGGATCGGATTCCTTGTACAGACCGCAGACTCTTCATATGTCAACTTCCAAAAGGTGACAGACGCTAATATGTCTAATCTTGTATCTTCCATGGAGCGGAGTTTCTTGATACGATCTAACATATAAGTTATAGATAATTTTCATTATGCATATTTCACTTGAAATACGTACGTGACATCGTTTTGTGCACTTGAGTGTTATCAATGCATTGTCGGTAGTATATGTACTCTAATTTGTCATATATAAACCGAGGATGGAGGTCTGTTATGACAGTTTATAGCCTATAGATTTACTTCGTGTTAAATTAGCCTCATTTTTTGAAATTTAAACCCTACCCACTTAAAATTGGGGAAAATAGGCACTTTTTAAATTTTCAAATGACCATATCTTTTTAGGACCTAGTCAATTATGCACAAGCTGTCTAAGTCTCCCATCATTTTTATGCCCGAAGAACATAAAGTTAAATAATCTCGTTATCTTAACCTTGAAGGTCACATAATCAAGGGATGAAATTTGATGAATTTATAAGTCAATATTTTCTTTTCTACATCATATAAATAATTGGAGGAATAACACTTTTCGTTTGCTTTACAGCTTCTTAAAGTTGGCAAAAAATTGATTGGTCACTGTGACCCAAGTATCAGTAATTTATTCAGAACAGTAAAATACGCGTTGTACATGATACCTGCCATTCCACAACATTTTATACAGGCAAATCGTCATCCATAATCAATGACACTGAGCAGAAAAGATTTTTATAGGACAGATGTGACACATATTGTTCTGCATCAGTTAATGATACTTGCAAATATTCTAGACTTGGTTAGTCAAACAAACATTAAAAGAAGCTGGAAAGCAAATGAAAAATATTATTCCTCCAATCATTTATTATGAAGTCGAAAAAATATGTTGACATTTATAAATGAACATAATTTCATTTCCAGATTACGTGACCTTCAAGGTTAAATTCAAGCTTTAATAATGATCATGATTATTGCGCACGTATCTATCCCAGAGGATGCTCAAGGCGCCTGAAAAGTACTATTACTACCCCTGCTTCAGCACAGCTTCCCTAAGGCGCTGAAAGTATTCAAGGATTAAATTCCTACCAGATAACCATCACCACACCTGGTTGGAGAGTGGCAAATGTAGATTAATGTCTTGCTAAAGGGCATTGGTGACGCGGTGGGACTCGAACAACGAATCAAAGAAGCGTTCAAGAGGTCATTGAAGTTCATGTTATTCAGACACAGATAATAATGGCAGATTATAGCCTGTGGCGTCATGTTTCTAAAAATTTCAATATCAACAAGGTTGACGGAGTAGTTACAGAGATATTTTATTGAATTAAAACAAACAAAATAATTAAAAAGTGTCACTTTTTCCCGAAATGCCTGTGGAATGAGTTTTATGAAGCAATAATCCATTCGACCAATGGGGCAAAAAAACTAAAAATTTGAGCTTTTGAAGAGCCGATTATACGCCATATACCAAATTTGGGCCAAATTGAAGGCAGCAGGATTGAACTTATTGGGTGATCTGACACGGAATGACCGTAAGGTATTTAAAAATGATTGCAGAAGCACGGATTTAGCTCAGTACGAGAAGATTTAATGTCAAAGGTCCAGCTTTGCAATTTGATTTTTTAAGGCATGAAAACAAACAAAGAAAAAAGAGAGATCATCACTTTAAAGTATTGGTTGCCATTCTTCTCTTTCCGAAAACAACTTACCGTGAATAATTCGGTTATTGTTTTAAATTCTATTACAGACTTATTGCAAATGCCGTTTTTCTTGATTTTCTGTTATTTGACACCAAAGGTAATTCCAGTCATACCACAACCCCAGAGAACTGCGAAGGAACCGAAAGAGGTACCATTCATGTCACAACTCAAAAGAACAGCGAAGGAACCGTAATTGGTACCATTCCTATCACAACTCGAGAGAACGATGAAGAACGAGAAGGAGATCACACTCGTGCTTCAACTCAAGAGAACGGACAAGGACCTGAAGGAAATGACATTCATGTCCCCACTCAACCGAATCGTAAGTTTTCCGTTTTTACCCTAAGTGTGTGATAAATTGCCATGTGGTCTAATGCCATTTGGTCTAATTTTCATATGGTCTAACACCATTTGGTCTAACATCATTTCGTACATCAACATTTGGTCCAATTATCGTTTTGTCCAATATTCTCTTTTTCCTAATGACAAGTTGGTCTATAACCATTTTGTCCAATTACCACTTTGTCTAATATCCAGAGGCGGCTGAAAGTTGCAGTCGGACAATGGAAGTGGGAGGGCAGGGGGACCTTCTTTTTGGCGAACAAAAGGTTCCCCCCCCCCCCCCCCCCCCCCCCCCCTCTGTCCGAGCCCGATGTTCCGGCGCCTCTGCAAATATCCAGTTTGTCCAATACCCATTTGGTCTAATAGAAATTACGTCTACTCACCATTTCGTCCATTGACCAGTTAGTCGAATGATCATCTCGTCTATTGCCCAATTGGTCTAATAATCATTTAGTCCAACGATCAGCTTGTCTAATTAGCGTTTGGTCTTTTATTCGTTTGGTCCAATATACATTCGGTATAGTACTACAAACAAATCTGTTTTGAATGCAGATTACTGTAGGTCTATTTTTGTAATATTTTCTTTTGAATGAAGCGATTTCCTATATAAAGTAGGCCTGCTGTTACTGTAACTATTCTTCTTTTTTTTCCCCAGTACGGTAATAAGAAATGAATAACAATTTAATTTGTTAATAGGGTAGAATTATGTTATTTTTTTGTCTTATTTTTTTTTATTGCTATCATTTCTTTTGCCGATGCGAACCTTAAGAAAGAAATTTTGTACTGATCTAACTCACTCAACAGAAATACACCCCTCCCCCTCCATCCCGACCATCCTCAACCCCCCCCCCCCCTGTAGAGCCCGCGAATGTAAAAATCAACCACAAATGTAAAAACATTGCACCTGCAAATGTCAAAATAACCACAAATGTCATAACATGTCAACCACAAGTGTAAAAATAACCACAAATGTAATAAAAATCGCCCACAAATGTAAACATCTATTTAACCATTAATGTAAAAACATTTCGCCTACAAATGTAAAGAATTTCCATATTTACCACAAATGTCATAACACGTCGACCACAAATGTAAACACTCATTGCTTGCAAATAATGCACCGAGGTAAGTTATTATGGTAAATTGCCACTTGGTGTAATGACAAATGATCTAAAAACCAAATGGTCCAACATCATTCGGTCTATTCGTCCATCACCAATTCGTCTAATCTACATTTCGTCTAATAGCCATTTGGTCTAATAATCAGTTTAATCACTTCGTCTAATCACCACTTCGTCTATAGCCAATTCGTCTAATACCTATTTGATTTAATACCCATTTGGTCTAAACCAATTTAGTCTAAACATCACTTGCTATAATAAGCAGTTCGTCTAATGTTCACTTGGTCAAATCTATTTCGGCTAAAAACAATTGGTCTGTTTGTTTGTTTGTATTTGTTTGTATTTATTTCCGTTTTAAGAAAACCACATAAATTTCATAAAATACAACGTATACATGAGCTTAAAAAATGCCGCTGTTCTTCATTGGGGTCCCACATATCATTATATATTAAAAATTGTATCATCACACAATTATATAATAAAAATAACAACAAAAAAAGAGAAACAAAATAAAAACACACACAAATCAATCATATTTGCAAACTACAGTAAAACCAAGTTACAAATTAATAAAATGAAAATGACTATACCCAAACCCAGACAACCCCCCCCCCCCCTACTTATATGCTCATTTATAATATTGATTTAATAGCAGTTTAAAGGATCTAATAGATGTTGCACTTTCATTTGGGTCGTTGGTTATAAATGGAAATTCCCCTGTAGAAAAAAAGTTCTTTTACAATGATTAGACTATGGCTTTGGGAGATATAAATTCTGATTAGAGCGGAGTGTGTAATTGGAAGTTCTTATTGTGATATTGTCTGACATATAATTTGTGGTGAAATTATGCAAAATCCTATAAATCATTGTACACATGTGTTTGTTATAGCGGCAATCAAGAAGGTCCCAACCCAATTTGTCGTGAATATGTTGATTTGATATATGAGAAAAAGGATTGATTTTCATAATGATGCGACCCGCTCTGTTTTGGATTTTTTGCAAAGGTGAAAGAAAACTTTTAGGAGCAGATTGCCACACAACATCTCCATAATCGAAATGTGGTATAATGAACGATTTATATATTAAATTTAAGCTTGATTCATTTACAAGATATATTAATCGACCAAGGAAACCGACAAGCTTGCTAATTTTTTGACTCATGTTATTTATATGAATATCCCATTTCAATTCCTTATCAATATGAAGTCCAAGGTATTTAGTAGTTTCAACCTTTTGTAAGATCATATTATTTACTTTCACATTAAGGTTATTATACTTTCCTAATATGTTAGGATCTAATAACCAAATGGTCTAATCATCATTTCGTCTAATAGCCATTTTGTCTAAACCGAGTTGGTCTAACACCCACATCGTCTAATCATCACTTGGTCTAATTACCATGTTTGCTAATCATCGTTTGGTCCAATTCTCAGTTCGTGTAATAACAGTTTGGTCTAATGTTCACTTGGTCTAATATACCTTGGTCTAATACTTATTAGTTTACAAGTGACTGATTCCTTTATTTTTTTAACGCTGCATTTTTCATCAAAATAATACCATACACGAAGTTAAGAGTGAGGCAATAGACTAACATTAAGACTGACGCTAGTGAAGGAAGAGAAATAAGTGAAGAGGAGATGACAAAATAGGCTCTGAAAAATGTGTAAGATGTTATGGGACATCGTCTGCTTAGACAGGACTGGTCCATGGTGTGTCGTCACATATCTCAGCAGCGTTCGAGGAGCTCTTCAGCTGCTATATCGGGGGCTGTATTTTACCGTTTTATAATTGATAATAATCATTACTTCAAATGTTTCCAAGCGTTGAATTTGGATAACCTTGTTTAATAAATGCCATCTATGCAATAATAAGTATTAAGCCAATATTTAAAATCATTAAAGTTCTACTTTAATACATTTTTACATTTGCGGTTCACTTGTTTTGACATTTGTGGTAAAGGGTGTTTCAATTTATTTAGGGATTTTAATGGTCAGGAAAAACTCTCACACACGCATATACGCGCACAAACACATACATCTCATAATAACTTATCTTACATGGGTACATTATGGAAGCAGTGAGTTTTAACATTTGCGGTCGGCATGTTATGAAATTTGTGGTAAAAATGGAAATTTTTAGATTTGTAGGTGAAATGTTTTTACATTTGTGGTTAAACCGATTTTTACATTTGTGGGCGATTTTTATTACATTTGTGGTTATTTTTACATTTGTGGTTGACATGTTATGTTATTTGTGGTTATTTTGACATTTGCGGGTGCAATGTTTTTATATTTGTGGTTATTTTTACATTTGTGGTTGATTTTTACATTTGTGGGCTCTGCACCCCCCCCCCCCCCCCGTTATCTTAGTTCACAATTTTAAATGACGGTCCCACTTTGAATATTTCAAGGAAAATACCCATTTAAGAGGGTTGAATAAATTATCTTTATAAGATAGGATAGATGATTGGTGAAATCACTCACTTCATTTGATCGTTGAGATGATCAATTGACATGTAAACACAATTGAACAAGATAACATGAGTACATTTTCAATAGTACAGCTATACCGGGTTTCCCAAAAAGAGCGGAACGGCGGATTTTCATTACTTTGCCTTCGAAAGGTATATTGTTACATCATTGGGTAAAGCATCTTCTACCGAAGAGAATGATATTAAGATCATTGAAATTGGTAAAGTAATTTTTTATTCTATGCCCATTTCTTTAAAAAGTCATTTTCAGTAATTTTCAAATTTCGCATGTTTTTTGCGACTGATGCGAGTAGAAATGTGTGGGGAATGGCCGTTTATAATTATGGCATGTACAATAATTAGCGTCGCTTTCACTTTTCCCGAGCTACAGTTCATTAAATCCCATTCCCGACACTCATTGATCGCAAAAATCAAGCGAAATTTGAAAATGACTGTGTTTTAAGAAACGGGCATAGAATCAAAATTACCTAACCAAATTCAATGATCTTTATATCATTTTGTTCGGTAGAAAATGCTTTATTCAATGAATCAGATGTAAAAAGTACTGAAATACTGAAAATCAGCCGTTCTGCTTTTTAGGACACCCGGGTATATATGCGTGTGCGCGTGTGTGTAATGTGACTACAATGCTAAATACAATCGCTGTATAGTAAATAAAACCCTACAAGAGAGCTTTGAACTATTTTAAAGGAGAATTAAAACTAGAATATAAATGTACTGATGTTAAAAGATGTAATACATTCTTAATCATTGGCCTGTATCACTTTAGGGTTTAAATCAAGACATTCTAGACACGGTATCATCTGCTATAAACACTTTACATGTGGCCTGCCATTTTCTTGGTGATACGGAGTTGAACATGAACCACTGGAAACCGTTCCGGTCAGGAAGATATTTTTAATCCTCGAGCTAAATTGATTCTCTTCATTACAAAAAAAATCCCCGTATATGATGGAAAATACATAACAGGTGAATACATATATTCTAAAATTTGCAATCTATAGATTTCTTTTTAAATTCTCTGAGCTTGCCTGGCAGAGCGGAGCATAATTTATACACCGCGCATTCTGACTATTGAAGTCCATTAACTCAACGCAGGTGAATGAATAGTTTGTCACCATTGACGCTCGGGAAAGTTATTATCCATAAATTTGAATTAATTTACTCCGTAGCGTACGTCATAGTATCAAGAAAATAGATTTATATTGAGTAAAATAGTAATTTTTAAAGAAATATAAAACACATTTTCGTTTTTAGAATATATGTATATATCATTGCATTCGGATTAAAAATATCTTTATGTTACACATGAAGAAAATGCCAAAAGTTGCAGTTTCCTTACTTGACATTATCCTATGGGGCTGCCATTTTCTTTACAAAGTAATGTCAGAGCAGTTCTATTTGTGAGATACCCACTGACCTATACACTATAGCTACCGTGACACTCATGATGTGGAATGCATGATACTAGATATTCTCATAATAAACCATTTTTGTAGTCATGTACATTCAAATGAAGATACTTTTATCCTGTCATATAACCTATTTGTGTCAAGATATTTGGTTCAGCTGTTTCTTTTGTTAAGCAGGATTTGGCATGCGCTTATAAGTTGCTTGGTCTGACAAAGGTTTGTCAATTCTTCAAAAGAAGTGACAAAGACCTACAACTGCTCTTAGATATCACCTGTGCGAGACAATGGGGGTACCAAGATGGCTGCTATTTTCCGTGGGTGGCTTTAGTTGTACAATAGCTATTTATTATGCAACATCTTATCCATTGTGTACGGGTAAATGGACATGTACCGCAATGCATCGCAGTATTTTCAAACTGGCAGCCCCCATGGGATATTATCTAGTAAGAAATCTGCAAACTTTAGAGAGACTGTTCTCCTTACTGAGTAATCAAATCACAGTATTTTCAAGATATTTTGAACAGGCTGACAATTTTCCACATGGTTATGAGCTAATGTATGTTGAGTTTCATTCTCCTTTATGCAAAACTACGTAGGAAAATTGCATCCTTGAATATAAGTACATTTACATTTTGAGTTAATTCCCCTTTAAAGCTTACGATCTCCGACCGGACGATACATCGGTCACTCGTAGAACGTCTTCAATGCCTTTGATAGCCGGTGGGGCCGTTGGAGCTATCATCATGATTCTTCTTACTGTCATGATATTCATCGTCCGGAAGCGCAGGTGACCTTCTATTTCATTTCATATTTTCAAATATTATTTAGGGTTTTTTAAATCCACATGTACTTATAAGCAATGTATATGAATCATGGGAAGGTGGTTAGATGGGCAAAATTTCATATTTGTTAAATTCCTGATTCTGAATTTCATACTGAACCTCGAAACTGGAACGAGATTAAATGTCATTGGAAAAACCTTGCAAAAGCAACAACAATACCTATGATTTCACTTAAAGTGATTTTTGAATGCTTATAAATCTGACTCACCATTAGGAATAGTCACACGCACACCTGTTGACCACCGTTTTTCTATAACCATGTAAATATTGATAAAAGAACGTTCTATTATACTGTTACTAAAACCATGAAATACATTCCAAGAATTTTTTCTTTCTGCATTTTGCATTGACGAATAATTTTTAGTCTCGTGTTTGTTTCTGAAGCATAACTGTCGTGGTGGTGGTGTTGCCTTTTATATATCCCAATCGTTATCGTACAAAGTCAGACACGAATTTTCTCTTGTTAATAGCTCCTCTGAATTATTATGTATTGAGATTAATATAAAGAATGGGAAAAATTTAATTGTTTGTGTTATTTATCGTCCACCTAGCAACAATGTTGATACCTTTTTAGAAGATTTTGATAATTTATTGAATAGTCTGAACCCAGAAGGCAAATTAATATGCTTAATGGGAGATTTTAATATAGACCTTAAACAAGATAATAATACTGTCAATCGATTTAAAAGTATCATATATTCAAATGCTTGTTTTCCTGTTATAGACAAACCCACAAGAATTGTAAATCAATCTTCCACTATCATAGATAATATAATTTTTAATGATGATACTTATAAAATTGATTCCGGTCTTTTATATTCTGAAATTTCAGATCATATTCCTGTTTTTTTAATGTTTAATATTCCTTCCCCTTTTAGAGAGAAAGAAACGAAATATACACGGAAGTTATCCCCAGAAAATATATATAGGTTAAACGAACACTTGCAGAGTGAAGAATGGGAAGATGTTTTAATGTGCAATGACACTGAAAGAGCATATCATTTATTTTGGTCAAAATTTGAGTCATATTTTAATATTAGTATTCCTAAAGTTAAAGTTGGGGGGAAACGCAATAAACCTATCAAACCGTGGATTACAAGAGGAATTCTGAAATCTATTAATAAAAGAAATACTCTATATAAAATAAGCCTCTCTGAACCAAACCCTATTAATGTGCGTAATTACAAAATATATCGAAATAAATTAACAAGTGTAATAAGATTATCAAAACGGATGTACTTTTCTAATAAAATAGATAATGCTCAAGGTAATATTTCAACCACATGGAAAATAATTAACGAAATCCTTCATAAGAGCAAATCACATATTAATTCCCAAGTATTTAATAGAGATGGTAATTCTATCAAAAATCCCCCTGAAATAGCAAACATGTTCAACGAATATTTTGTTAATGTAGGTCCAAACCAAGCTGCTAAAGTTGATGATAGTAATTGTAACTTTGTAGAATTTTTATCACAATCAATAGATACATCCATATTCTTCATCCCCACTGACTTTATTGAAATATTAAGAATCGTCCGCACCCTCAAATGTAGTCACTCCTCTAGTCATGATGAAATTAGTACTCACTTATTGAAACAGATTATAAATAATATTTTGTCACCTCTAATCCATATTTTTAATCTCTCACTCTCCTCTGGTGTCTTCCCGACCCCCTTTAAAATTGCAAAGGTTATACCAATTTATAAGAAAGACGATCCTTCCTGTATATGTAATTATCGACCTGTTTCTATTTTGTCAAGTTTCTCAAAGATTCTTGAGAGGATTGTCTATAATAGGTTATATGGATTTTTGTCTGAAAATAGTTTTTTTAATCCTAATCAATTTGGTTTCCGTAAGAATCATTCTACCGATTTAGCCTTAATGCAGTTATTTGACAGAGTATCAGATGCCTTGGCAAATCATGAACATGTAATTGGTATATTTATGGATCTTAGCAAGGCATTTGATACTCTTGATCACAAAATTTTACTATATAAGTTACAACATTACGGGATTCGGGGTACTGCACTTCATTGGTTTGAGAATTATTTATCACACAGACAACAATTTGTTTCCTTTGAATCCGCTCATTCGAATATGTTACCAACAACATGCGGAGTCCCACAAGGCTCAATTTTAGGCCCCTTATTATTTCTAATTTATGTTAATGATATTTCAAATGCTTCACCTATGTTACAGTATATTTTATTTGCTGATGATACAAATGTCTTTTGTTCACACTCTGACTTACACCGTTTAATTACTATTTTGAATAATGAATTACCGAAGTTATCTACATGGTTTAAAAGTAATATCTTGTCACTCAATTTAAGGAAAACCAACTATATTTATTTCAGAGGTAAAAGAAAAGTTGACTTGCAAAATCATGATTTATATATTGATGGTAATCTTCTTGAAAACAAAATAATGACTAAATTTCTTGGTGTGTATATTAATGAAAATTTAAAATGGAATGATCATGTAAAACACATAATTTTACCTATCTCTCGTAATGTTGGTCTGTTAACTAAGCTAAAATATTTTTTACCTACTTCTGTACTATTTACGCTGTATAATACGCTTGTCTTGCCATACATATCATATTGTAATATTATCTGGGCAACTCATAAATGTTATACAAATCCCATATTAATTCTCCAGAAAAAAGCCATCCGGGCGTGTAGTGGGGCAAGTTTTTGCTCTCACACTGACCCTCTGTTTTTTCGTCTTAAGTCCCTCAAGGTCAAAGATATTAATTTCCTACAAAAAGCTCTATTCATGTTTAAGTATAACTCCAACCTTTTACCCCCAGTATTTGCAACATTATTTCAATCGAACACACAAATTCACGCATATCCCACCAGACAATCAAAAAATGTGCATTTATTTAACCCCAGGACTGCTCTTGCACATAATTCTATTAGGCACTCTGGCCCTGATGTATGGAATTCCCTTCCTCCCGAAATAAAAAACATGACTTTAATGTACTCTTTCAAGCGAGCAGCAAAAAATCACCTAATTAAGCAATATTCCCCACAATAATGATTGTGTAGTACACCCATAATATCTTGTATAATTATGTAAATAGGACCCATGACTTGGCACATTTTCACCTCTTTGGGAGGCAGATATGATATTAGTTTACAAAACGAGTTTACCACTTGCTATTATGTTAATATCATGTCTGCCTCTCAAACCGGATGATTAACTCTCTATTGTTAATACAGTTGTTATTTAAAATATTTGGAAAGGTACAATTGCCTCATTTTATCCTCCTCTCTTCATCCCTATTTCTCTCTGTATCCTCTTCCCATTCTCTCTCTCATTACTTTTTTAATTATATTTTATCTCAAAGGGCTTTCATGCTGTCAAGCCTCGGCTTATTATGAAAACCCTCTTGTTTGATTTCTCTTTCTATAATCCTACTGTTAGCCTTGTAGTTTAAGATATATTAATGTCATGATGTTCCATTGTATTGTATATCGCATAATTTGTATAACGTATGCATTATTTGATGAATTGAGAAATCAAGCAGAAATAAATAAATCAAATCAAATCAAATAACTGTTAATACTTTTTTTTTTCATTTGATATAGAAAGGAGAGGAGGAAAGAAAACCAGAGAGAAGATATCCAAGTGCAACCACTATCTCTTAACCACCAACATCAGGAAGGTATGTGGGTTCTTATAAAGAATAATGCTTCTAACAATAATCTAACAAGATTTGCTCACAAGGTTAGGTAACGTTAATATTGGTTACAATGTGTTTTCAGTACATAGGTCCCCCCCCCCCCCCCCCTCCCCCGCAGTATTCTGTTAATGTTTATATAGAAAATAAATATCTAAAATATGGAGTGCGTAAGACATCGATTATTATCCAAACACGAAATAAAGTATGAAAACGGGAATGCGTTACAATAAATCGATTGTTGTTAAAGATTAAACACTGTGAACACGTACGCACACATCCCCTCGCACACCCTCACCTCCACCCACTCGCCATACCCACACATCCTGCTGATTTCTTTATTCCCGTATGTACCCATTTTTATATTTCATATTTTCTATCGCTCTTTCTCTATATCTGTCTCTACGTCTACCTCTCTTTCTGTCTTGTCTTTTTGTCAGAAGCTAAATCAGATGGCCAAGATGATAAAAACAATCTGTCTGGAAATCGTCAGAAACCTCACGTTCTTAAAAAGCCACCAACACTCGCCATTCAGATGATTCCAACCTCCTGTAAATCAATCCCAACAAAACCAGATGAGACAAATTTACCTGCAGGCGAGCCTAGTACCAAACGAGGATCGATACCCGTATCAGAGTTTCCTGCTATCGTTCAGCAGAACAGATACACTTCTTTCTTTTCCGATGAATTCAATGCAAGTTCAAATGGTATTCATGTTTATAGACACCTCAGCCCGGTTTTGAGGAAACTGGATGAAGTCATGACAAATGGATCTTTGTATTCAGTTTTATGTATGCTTCAGTTACTATGGTTAATATAGGCAGATTTTTGTCAGAGGAATAGGAACACCAATGTATATCATATGTATTCTAACTATTGACATTTAAAAGAGCAATGGGGTCTTTATCGAATACCTTATCTAAGGAAGATAACATGCTTATCGGCCTTGCAAGGGTCCTTCCGTGCATTGTTAATAATGTAAAAATATGTAGGTTCATAAATAATCTTGTGGAGGTTATTTTGGAATATTTCATGCAATACTAGTACCATAACTAAATAATTAGTTTATATTCATTTTGTTGTATTTAACTGAGACTTTAGTTCAGGGAATTTTGTTCTATTTATTTGTTTTCTTCAAAACATACATTGTGTCTCGTCATTTTAAATGTTATACTGTTTTGGGGAGTTTGTTATTATTTGTATTTTCATGAGTCTTTCCTTTCATAGTGTCTAAAACCGAGTGTCTGTCTTAATATTTCAGGCTCTGCCGAGCGACCGCCTGTACCAACAGACTGTAGCAGAACTGGCTTTTAACAAAGTAAAGAATAGATACAAGAACATTCTGCCATGTAAGTATCATAAATAACAGAATATTCTGTCATGTAAGCAAATGGTTAGCATAGAGTTTTTTTTTTTTAAAGACAGGCTGTAGTGTATACTGAAGGGCCGAACGTCATTATTAATAGGTCTTAAATAGGAATTTGACCTATGTTATGTAATGGCTTTATTTTTCAAGAAGAGACTAGACGATAACAAATAATTATTTATTTGAAATCAACTATATTCTTATAATGGGTACCCGGTAGGAAGAAATTCCTTGAAATGCTTTAGCGCCTATTATGGCAGCTCGGCTAAAGCCGGGGTAATAATGTGATACTTTGTATTAAGCGCAGTAGAGTATATCCATATAGTGGCTGCGCTATATAAATGGGCATATTATTATTATTATTATTATAATGAGAGGATGTTTACATCATTTTAACTGAAATATCATTTTATTATTGACCGATTATATATGACTCGTGAGCTAAGTGTGCTTAATGACATAAAAATCATGAAGAAAATTCTGAAGTGCAGTTCTAAGGCGGAACAACGGACACAATGGGGGGGGGGGGGGCTTTTTCCTTTTTTTTTCCTTCTCATTTCTTCCTTTTTTATTTTAATCTTCCTTTTTATATTTTCCCCTTTTTTATCATAAGAAAGACTTCCAGATTTTGCATAATTTACTTTAATACATGCATGTAAAATATTAAGGTTACTTGTTATTATTATGTAATTTGGTACAATGATACTGGCATGTGAATATATTTATTTGTGTCTTTTAACTTGATTGTTGTGAGAATATTATTTTGAAAAAGGAAGTAATAAAAGATTCTTAAAAACAAACAAAAAAATCGTGACTGTGTTCTGCTCTCATCTTCGCCCTAGATGATGCTTCGAGGGTTGTATTGGACATGATCAACGACGATCCTACTACCGATTACTACAATGCATCCTACATTCCCGTGAGTTCAATTCACCTAGCTTTCATGAATCGTTCAGTTTTTCTTAACAACATGATCTAAGTTATGGTATGCATCTGTTCAGAATATCAAAGATTATAAATATAATTTCAAATTTCTTTTCTTATTTAATTCATCTGTGTTTGGTATATACTTATCTCGTTTATAGGAAAACCAAAGCATATGCCTTCTTCAAGACGATTTTACGATTTTTCTTATAAATTTACTTTATAGGGCTAAAAAGTTTATGGTTTACTGCACCTACATTTCCTATCGTCTTTGGAAATTGTACATGTCAGTTGTGATTCATGAATGACCACTGGCGTAGATAGGGGGGACACAGGGGGGTCATGCCCCCCCCCCCTATTCAGCCACTAAAAAAGAAATGCGAGAGCGAAAAAGCGGTGAAAGTGAGAAAAAAGGGCCTTACAAGCCGTTATCTTTCTCTCAAAAGGAACCCCCCCCCCCTCCCTGCACCCACCCATGTTATATATAGTGCAGTATTGCGTCCAAATAACTGAAAAGCAGCCAGGGCGTCGAACTAACTTTCCGCCTAAAAAAAGTGTTACGAGCCGTTATCTTTTTTTTTTCAAATTTGCTGTAAAACGTAACATATTTCGCGCTTTGCGCAGGAGGGAGGAAACTCCCCCTCCCTGTACCCACCCCTGTTACATACAGTGCAATATTGCGTCCAAGTAATTGAAAAGCAGTCGGGGCGTCGAACTATAAATTTCCGCCTAAAAAATTGTTTGCTACAAGCCGTTATCTTGGCGCGGGAAGGGGGAAACTCCTTATCTATCTCCTTATATATCAACAAAAAAAATTAGGTGGGGAATGGCCTGTATTATCATCCCCCAAATATTTTTGAATGAAATAAATGAGAATTATGATACATTAACTTAACACTAATAATAATCCAAACTCATTATGTTTGATCTTGAAATACCATCACATTACTGAATGATTAGAAGTAAGGAATTGAGAAATGCCACAATTTCAAAGCGAAAATATCAAAGAAAACTAATTCGCTCGCATTGTTATTCTCAATTGAGGGGTTTCTTCCATTGGTGTAGATCCGTACATTCCTTCTTTTCTTTATGGGATGCTCTAAAATGGAAGTTTTATAGACAGATTTTTGAAAAAGTCCCTGGTGTGGGAGGGAGGATACCCCCTCCCACATCCTCTTTGGCTCGGTCGCTTCGCTCAGTGGCGTATCTAGGGAGCATGGGGCACGTGCCCTGGGCGGCACTTGGAGGGGGCGTAAAAAAAGCAAAGGAGAGAAAAAAAAGGGGAATGAAGAATCCGCAGGGTAAATGCACTAGAAATCTAGTTTTTGAAGGTTTGAAATGCGAAAAATGTCCAAAGCTCGGTCGCTTTGCCCTCTCGCATAATTATTCTCTTTCAAGTGTCATATGTCTCCTGCTAAATATTGCGCCCCAATATAGGATAAAGTGTATAAAACAGCATTTGCAAAGGTTCAACTTCTGAAAGAAATCTCAACTTTAGGTAGCCTTTCTGATTTTCTCGACTCTTTCTCAAGCCTATATCATGTATATAGGGTTTTCGTTAGTTTTGCTCCCGATTGTAGAAGTGAATGAATAGAAAACCGTTTATCAATGTATACAATTCGAGCTTATCTGCCGCTCAATTGCGGTGGTAAATTGCAAACTTTCCTGGGTAAAATGCACATGAAATTGCGTTTTTTAGGGTTAAAAATTGAGAAATTTGCCTCTCGGTCGCTTTGCTCCCTCGCTAACGTAGATAAGTTTTGGCACTCGGGGGGGGGGGGGGGGACGTAATTTCAAGCGCCATAATCCCTAGATACGCCACTGGCTTCGCTACCTCGCCGGTCACCCCCCCCCCCCCCCCCCCCAATCGTGAACACGGATTTTAACGGAACATGCCTACAATGCTATCTGTATATGTAATGGTTTTACATGATGATTTGATTCATGAGATGCGTCTTTATTGATTTTGGCAATTTCAGAACTTCAAGAACAAAAGGGCTTACATCGCATGTCAAGGTATGTTTGCGAATACAGAAGTGGTGGGGCTGCCCTGGGTTTTATAAATACAATTTCCTTTCAATGGGAACATGCAATGCCATGAGACAGATGTGCCAAAAAACGTCTCAAAATGGCTCCATGTATTTTTATTATACGATACTCCCCTTGTTAGCTACCACTTTGCTCAATTGTCAGTTGTTGTTTTCCCCCGACAATGTGGAAAGTTTGTCTCGTTGGGACGCTAGTTACGACCCTTCTGACGTTCTCGATGTTTGCTTCTTATTTGATAGACCTTGTCTTTGTGAAGTTTGTCACATATGTAAAATTAATGAGAAATCGTGAATAGAGGTAATCTGTGTTTATTTTTTTTTTATTTTATTGGCTATCGCTACAAAATAATCAGTGATAAATTACCATTTATGTATAGGATACAAAGTGTAGTTGCAAAATAAAAAGGAAAGAGACTGTATTCATGCTCATTAATATATATGTATCAGAAGATATAACACGTTACATTATTTAGGGCCTAACAAGGTCTCTATGGATGATTTCTGGAGGATGATCTGGCAGGAGAAAGTGCACACCATTGCCATGGTAACGAACCTCCAAGAAGGAGACAAGGTCAGTTTATTAGAAAAGAGTTTAGTAGTGAGAAAAGTCAAGCCATATGAGAATGATGTAAACATTCTCTTCGAAGAATATCCGTATTGTAAGATGACCGATCTGCATGTAGCCACGCCTTATATTAAGTCATTATCTAATGTTTAGACGAGTTTTGAAATGAAAAGATTTTCGTCCCATCAAGCATAAAAGATTTGAATATTTGTCCTGTGTTACTCTTGTCTGTCAGTTGCTTAACGGTGGTTCCAGGAAATGTTGTAAATTTATCTTTTTCCCGAAATTTCACAAGAAACAGAAACATTATAGTATATTATATTTTATCTTTCTCTAGGGGAGGCTCTGCAAAATTGCAATAAAATCTTATCTTGAATATGTTGGTTGTCTCCCCAGATCAAGTGCCGCCAATACTGGCCGGATGCAGAGAACAAGACAGTAACATTTGGAAGATTCCAAGTTCAGATGACATCAGTGACAGACAGCACGGTTTGGGTCATTCGAGATCTAACGATTAAACAGGTAGGACTAAATAGTGAATAACTTACATGAAAAGATGCATGAGTGATTTAATATCACTCGCAATAGTAAAAATAACTGTAGGGGCCTATAGACAATAGGAAATTCATAGACATAAATTAACGTAAATTCTACCCTCCGTATTATCATATTGCAAATATTGTTGTTTAAAGGGATATTAAAAAGCAGATTGTGGACGTGTTTTATGCCGCGAGAGGGCACCGTGTTCGTTACCTGATCATGCCGTAGCCTCGTGGAGCACAAACTTCGGACAGACTTGTCGCTGCGCTACATGCACGCTCAAGCTCACGCGCGAGATTCAGTCGGCTTCGGCCGACGGACGCGCTCGACACTCAAACTTTGCAATCAAGACTTTCCCCACGGTCGCCTGGAGGCGTGTCCTTTTAATCTTAAGACAGGGAGGTCTATGCGCCTGTTCGACATGATCAGAGAATGTTTTCAGATTCACTTGATGAAGGTAGCATATACCAATATTCATAACTATTACACAATAGAAAGGGAATAGGAAATATAGTATTGTGAAATTAACATGGTAGTATTACAATTTCAATGTTTTAGTTTTAATAGTCCTATTTCGGCATCATTGAATCGTTGGTAACGTGCTGATTAGCTGAATTACAAATGAAGATTAACTTAGCACTTAATGCATAAAAGTTTATTTCCCTTGAAAAAACCTTAACCCCCCTCTCCAAATAGGATGATGAATGTCGAAGTCTTCGTCAGTTTCACTACACTGAATGGCCAGACAAGGGTGTACCTAGACACACCTCATCACTTCTCAAGTTCATGAGAGAGGTCCAGGCTGATCATGGACAGACGGTGGCACCACTGCTAATTCATTGCAGGTAAGCCATATATGTGGAATATTGTATACAACCGAGATATGTGAGTTATAATAACATGTCTTGTTTACCCAGGGTAGCCTCATCAGTATTATATACTGTTCTCCCTGAGGGCCCTGCAATCATATTATTACCCCGGCTTTAGCCGAGCTACCATGATAAGGTATACTTGTTTTGTTATTTGAAATGTTGTTACTATCTTTTCTCTCTCTTTTTCTTGTTGAAACAAAATACTGAGTTAAATTTCTATTTTTTTCTTTGTTTGATTAAATCCAGCATATAGCCTTGGACCCTTGGAATGAAAAAAAAAATCACGTTTTCGGGGGGGGGGGGTGTAACTATACCCCACTTGCCTAACTGTTCTGAAGGACAGTGTCCTAACTTTAACCACCTGATCACAGTGTCCCTTTGATGATGTTCAAAGGACGAACTTATAGAATTCAATGACTGGGTGTTTTTTAAATAGTCAGTAGATTCGTAAATATGAACGGCATAGTTTAAAATGACTGATACAATATCCTCGAATTATTTCTACGTATGCGAAAGTTTGGTTACAAATCTTTGATAATTACCACGATTTATACAGTGCCGGGGTCGGTCGTACAGGCGTAATGATCGGTATTGATGGTGTCGTCGCTGAAGCCAAAGCCACAGGGTTTGTTGATGTCTTCAACTTCGTATCTACCATGAGACAGAACCGCCGTCATATGGTCCAGACAGCGGTAGGTTTATAACAACAAAAATCCGTTCCCTTTTAGGTAGCCGAAGTAAGAGTAAGAAAGAGAGAAAGGGGGTGGGGAGAGATGAAAGAGTTGGTTTAGAGAGGGAGGGAAAGAAGGAAAGAGGAATGACGGAAAGAAAGTGGAGAAAGATGTACATATGGAGATAAAGGAGTGATTCCTCCTTCTCTTGTTTTAAGAGAATTATCTACCCTGATTACGAAAAAGCGCTTCTGTACTTGAGAGTTTGATTCATATCGAGTTAGTCTTTTCCAGACTTGGTGTCAACAAAAAATATCTTATTAAATTTGTTGCATCACCTTTACTCATTTCTACATTCAGACCATTTTATGGATGAGATTTTCCATGCTTCTTCCAGACATCACTTTCTTAAAATGAGAACTTTCCTTTCCATCAATTCTAGGAGCAGTACGAATTCCTGCATGTTGCCGTTCTTGAAGTTCTCCTTTGGAGAGACACGTCGATTCCTGTTGCACACTTCTCAGCCTATCTCAGCAAATTGCAGAAAACGGTTCAAAGTGAGAAGCAAACTGGTCTCTCCAAAGAATTCAAGGTAAGAAGTAAGATTCTTTTACCAAACTGCTTGGTTGAATTTTGGCCATTGACTGAAGCAAAATATCACGGGTAAGGAAAGCAAGATCTGCAGATTGCATCATATACTGCACGCTACCCAGATCCATCAAGATGATCAATGGTTCCTCTCTAATTACGAATATGAGATACAATTTTTCTAAGCGTTTACATTAAAATAAATTAAAACTATAACGGTTTCACCCTATGTTCTAGCACCCTTGTGTTCCAACTTATTATAATTATATTAAGCACAATGATAAATGAGCGAATGATGAAGTAAGTGTTATTAACTTACCATTCTAATCCAAAAATCCGAACTACCTAAAACGAACTTGTACAATATGCAAGACCACCTGGGTATTGTGACATCGGGCCCTCACTATCATGACGAGTATAATTACACCTATAATTGTCAGTATATTGCCTATTGTTCATTTTGTTATCCAGGACTTACAATCCATGTGTCCTGACCCTCCACTATCAATGTACCGCTGTGGTTTAATGGCGGAGAATCAGAAAAAGAACAGATACAAGAATATCATTCCTCGTAAGTACCTCCATCAATTACCATTCAGTTATGTTTACTCTTAATGATGTGTATTTCTTGGTACTAACTATATATTGAGTAATCGATTGCAAGGAATGTTAACGAATGCCATTTTTGTAACAAAGGTGTCATTAATAAGATTCAGTCTTTAAGAACATTTAGAGCCACTATTTACGCATATTGGAAACAATTCTCTCCCTCTCTCTCAATTGAATGATTTTGATAATGCTCTGCAAGCTTGTTTAGGGTACTGCTGTCCTTATTATACATGAATGAAATTCAATGAGCACAGTAATGTGTTACATGACCTCAAAATCAATTACACTGTAGTTTGATTATTATTATACTTTGTCCGTTTCTGATCCTAACATTAGTACAACGTAACAGAGTAATGCTCCGATCCCATGATTCTCAAGATGACTACATCAATGCAAGCTTTGTCAGGGTAAGTTGCAAATAATCCTCATAGCATAATAATTTCGTATGGTCACGTGGTGTTATTTGACCAATCAGGATGGCTACATTCTTGAACCCGTTTTATAAACTCCTCTATTAGAACAGAATATATCCCATCTTTGTAACCTTTAGCTTGTACCTGACTTGTGTCTGATTCTCACACCAGGCTAAATAAACCAGTTTGTCTACAAGGCGAAATATATGCATTGCTCACTTAAAGTTACAAAGTAGACTTCAATAACCAATCATGAAAGAAATTTAAGATCGAACATTGTTTAGTAATTTGCATAAAGTTCCTGAAGTTCCATGCGCCATGTTTAATAAGAAACTGAGCTGAATATCATGCTAAGGATTTTTGGTTTGTGATATAGCCGCCCACTTTATATAGAGAGTATGAATTTAGTTAAAGTAATTTCCAGATCACGCATTGTCAAAATAAAGTAAAATGAAAAGATTTAGTAAATTAATCTAATCTTCTCTATGTTGATTTTGAAAGGGTGTTTACCACAGGTACATCACCACGGCAATGCCGATGTCGAACACCATATCAGATTTCTTGGCCATGGTCTATGACTATAAACCCTCGTGTATTATCATGCTGAACGATCAGGAGGATAAGGTAAAATATTTTGATCTTCATATTTCACTTTTTCTGAAATGAGTTATCATATTAGTATATGTAGCCTACATGTTTTTAAGAATCAAATATTAATATACACTGATATGTTATACATGTTTTGTTATTTGAAATGTTGTTACTATCTTTTCTCTCTCTTTTTCTTGTTGAAACAAAATACTGATGTACTGTACATAATTATGTCAATGATGTTTATAGACTGAATATGAAAATATACAGTTAATTACAATATGCCGTCAGCACATATATCTGAGAAGATTGATTTTGGGTTCGAACTTGGGACTATTCATTGATGATCATCATCAGTGCATGATGCAATGATATATGAATCCTATGCGATGTTTCATCTTTTGAAATGTTTCATGTAAAATTGTACGAATAATGTAATAGAGTGTCAGTTACACAAACAGAACACCTATATACCGATATTCCAGTGAAGGCGATTATTGCAGCCTCACCAAAGACGTTTTGTTTTATGTGTTATCACTCTTTTATTACGTTGTTATGTCGTCTGTAGACAGCGCCCCATAATACATTACTGTATCCTCTGCTAATTTTCCTCTTGAGCTAACTTCTGAAAACCTTCCACAATTCACCACTAATGAAAACATAGGATGTTAAACTTCCACCAGACAAACTTGATCAGCTTCAAGAATATCGGAGCAACATATTTCAACACGAAGATGTGGTGAAGTAGTACCTTAATGAATTATTTAAAAAATATAACTAGAATGTAAGACTTACGACTACAGTCTTTCTTTTAGACTTGCCAGCAGTACTGGCCAGAAGAGGGCACTTCGTCATTTGGATCGTTCACCGTGTCAGTATCATCGACGACGAGGAAGGATGACATCGTTATCAGGACTCTACGCGTTCAGCTAACCAGTGCCTCGGTAAGTCAAATTATAAAGGTATAGGCTTCCTTTATAATTTGGGGTTGCCCAAAATAATACGCACGTTCTGCTTTTTGATTAAGACTTTGTTCACATTATTTATTTTTTTAATGTACGCGCAATGTGGAAATTCGATTACCGACGTTTTTTTTTTAATTGAAATTATACGAATTACAAAAATTTTAATTTCAAGAAATATGTCGTAATACAAAAGCCATGCATATGGTTATCTTAACATTCATTATTTTTATAAAGTCATTAACGATATGTCATACAATATAAAAGTATGATCAATGTACAGATTAGATCAGTCTTAAATTTAATTTCCATATAATTACAACTTTTAAACAGAAGTGCTACGAGTTGAAGCAGTATCAATTTCTAGGCTGGTCGAAGGATACCATGTATCAAGATGGAGGTGCTTCATCACTTCTCACTCTTATAGATCAGGTCAAGGAGTCTGTCGATACTGGAGGCTACATCCTAGTACACTGCCTGTAAGATAAAACCGTCATTTGCCACAATATGTTATCATACATGATCTTACATCCTATTTTTTCCTTCCTTGATTTTTTTTTTTTTAAAGAAAAGGTGTCCGTATTGTCATTGGTACATTTTCAGCAATGAGCTTGTTTACTTTTATGTAATGTTTCGGGGCATTTGGGGGTTTGGATTACAAGGAAATGAGTACATCGTTTAGCACCGGACCTGCTTTTCTTGACGCAGGTGCGAGCCAGGGGTTGGGGGGGGGGGGTGGTATGGACCCCCTTTTTTCCTCGTCAGAGGTTTTCGGTGTAAATCTGCAAATCAGCACCACGAGAATCTGGTGACCATTACCCCGCCTATTTACAAAACCCTGGATCTACTCCTAGATATTCAAATCCTTTTTCCCCACCCTTCTTTCCTTGTATGAAGGAGCGGTGTTGGACAAACAGGAGTATTTTGCACTGCTATGGAGTGCATCGCTCAGATAGCTGAGGAAGATACCATTGATGTCTTTCAGATGGTCAAGATGCTGCGGAATGATCGAACACATTTCGTTCAGACCGAGGTAGGGTGTGTATACAAAATATAAAACATTGTTAACCAACGAATTATATCAAACAAAACAAACACACCCGACCTACACACGCCGTCGCTTACACACTTAGTCATTTCGAGTGAGAAGCATGCAAATGCACTACATAAAGACCTGCACTGAATATATCTGACATAGCATTTCACTTTAAAGATTGCATTCTCAATCAATAATCGTTGCTATGTTCACTATTTGATTTTTATTTGAGTTTAAATTGCAGTGAAGACGCTTTTATATTAAAAATACATATTAATGAATATGAATAATTGGGTTATTAATTATAATTGTCCGTGGTAATACCACATGAAACTTGTATGCTGTGTTTTATCTCCCACACAGGACAACTACGCGAATGTCTACATGATTCTTCTAGAGTACCAACTTAAGCATGACTACGAACAAGTACAACTTGATGTCCAGGACGACTCTACGGAAAATATACCAGATCAAGTGTTAACAAACGGCTTCGCGGACAGTAGGTCTCCAGTTGAATCTGCGGGCAACAACACTGAACCTGTATATGGTAACACCGGGTTTTCATATGACAGCACCGAACACGATGAAGCCATCACTCAAGGAAATAAGAGAGGGGGAAAGGCTGTTGATAAAACAGGGAATATGACCAGCCCACACTCAAAACCTACGTATACTTTATACGACAACGTCACATTTAGTAACCAATAAGAGGTATAAAGATGGGCAGTTCCAAGCAAAACAGGACATGAACCTCAAAGTTTCATATCTGTCTGATCATATCAAAGTTGGTGTCAAATTAATCGTAAATATCCAAATTTTGGCAGTCTAATTTAGACAGTTTCACATTTATGAATACTGAAAGTTTGCATTAATCATAAACATAATTATTTCAAAATTAATAATTTGGATATTTTGTGTTTTGTGTACAAAACAAATGGGAAAATAGTGTTTTCTTATTCACTTTGTAATTAGATGTCTCTCTTTCCTCTTTAGCTTTGATTGTCCTGTATTCTAGACCTAAAAATTGGTCTACATGATAGTAGCAAATAGAACATATCATATGATGAAATTTATGAATATTGAAAACAATAAAATACATACGAATTCCATAAAACAATGAAATACATGTACATGCAATATAAATTGAAAGCTTCCCGGAATCATTTTACAAAAACAATTCTCTTCAGAATTTTTCAAGAATCTACTTATAAACAAATATATGAATCTTGAAATAAAATTTGCATAAATTATTATAAATTAATAAACACTTATAGAGCTATTTTTAATACAGATATCTTAGGTCATCAAAAATTATCAAACCTTTTGCTCAATCTTTGTTTCAAACTATGTTTTGACTATTTATTTACATAATATGAATTTTAAACACTATTTTACATTGACTTTCACAAGTCATTCCGTAACGCTGTTTCATTTTGTATTTCATTTTGTATTTCAAACCGATTTCCAGAACATGGTGATATATCAAAGCTTAACATTCTACAGAATGCGTCAGCAATGTTGAAAACCAAAAACATATTCAAGGTTCACAGAGTTTGAGCAATGTTTATTTTGGTTAAAAAGTCATATCATTATTGTGCCATGCTGATGAATGGTTGACATGAAACTCAACAGTTGTAAAAGTGCCTCGTAGTAGTTTATGTATTGTACTATTAATTTGAAAATATTCATTACGATGTTCATAATAGTCTTCTTTCATATTTGAAAAATTCGTTGTGAATGGCATTCCGTAACGCTTGGAATTGCCCAGATGTAAATGACTTGGAGTGACTGAGGAAGCACGGAGTTGATTTTGTAGGTTGGTATGTCTAAATCCTCTGGCATAAAGTCTTGGTCCTAGCTTGCCCAAAGGATTTTACTAGTTATATTTGAAATGATTATTATAAAAGGTGTTCGTCTACATAGTAATAGCATGATGCAACGACTAGTTATGTTATAATTTACTATTCATCAATGTAGTATCGTCATTATTATATACCCAAGAAATCTAAGGGAATCTTAGTCCAATCATTATTATTATTATTATTATTCATGGTTTATTTCAAATTGTATCTTGCAGCCAATGGCTGAATTGCACACAATTTACATTTTTAAAAAGATACAAGAATATTGCAAATATATAAACAACATAAATAGATAACCACAACAATAATGTCCATGATAAAATGTGTCATAAATTAATATAGAAGATAAAAATTTAAAAATGCATAAAAGTACATTTAAAAATCGAGAGATATGGAGAGAAACCATCGTATTGATCGTCATTATATGTAACTTTTGTTTACAGAGGTTTGTGAATAACATGTATGCGATAATGAAAATAAAATCAAAATCAATATTGCAGTCTCAGAGGCTCCATAATTCTATAACACAATACGCATCAGCTATCCATCATGAAACGGAAGACAGAGATTTTTTGTTTATTCATTTACTGATACGGGGTGTCCCAACAATAAACATGATACAGAATGCATATAAATGTACAGATAAAAGCATTCAAAATACAAATACAATAATACCGAGTAAAAGGTGATTAAAACAAAAATATGAAAAACAGTTAAATATTGCAGAGGTGAAAGTCGCCAACGTAGAATAATAGAAAATCATATATGGTTATATATCTTATAAAATAGAAATGAAAATGATATTGAAAAAAAAAATATATAAATACAAACTATTAAAGAATAATAAATGCTGAAGAAACCCTTATACTTCCATTGACATCAGATGCCGTTTAAGGTTTAATTTGAACGAGACCAATGTGAATAACCCTCGTATAGCGACCGGCAAATTAATCCACAAATGAGGGCATAAGTAATACAAAGAGTGGTTGCAGTACTCAGTGCGGCATTTAGGGATTACAAGATCACGTCTGGCGGATTGCCGCGTGTTTTTATCATGCATTTTATTTAGCTCTTGGAAATAATTTTCGTAGTAAGTGGCAGAAAGGCCGTGAAAGCATTTATAAACAAATACGTATCGAAAATAATTTATTCGGTTTCTAAAAGATAACCAATTCAGACTAGAGAACATTTTCTTAGATGGGGTGTAGATATTGCACCTAAGGAGAGCTGCCCTCTTTTGAAGTTTAGTGATGCGGTCTACATGTATATTAAAACAATCACCCCAAATCTCACAGCAGTAATCCATCTGTGTCTGTATAAGGCTTGTATATATAATAACTTTAAAGCATCATTTTCCACAAAAGGACGAATTCTCTTTAGCATCGCAAGGCCAGCAAATATTTTTTGACATACAGAATCAACTTGTTCATGCCACAATAAATGTTTATCTATTATTACCCCGAGACATTTAAAACTTATACATTGCTTAATTTCGACCCCATCGTAGGTAATGCAAATGTTATCATTAGTGCAAGAATTAATTTTTTGTCATAAATAAATTTATTCAATTTGTCTCCAGCCCACAAGGGGGTGACACACGCTACTGCTGTGTGATAGGTTGCCCGGGTGCTGTGAAAAAAATCACAGGCGGAACCGGGCGGGATTCGAACCCGCGACCTCTGGATTACTAGACCAGTGTCATAACCACTAGACCACCGGAGTGCCCTGAGTGATCAGGTTCAAACTATCCCAATATGGGAACTATCAAGTCAAAGGTATTGAATTAATCCGTCGGGTGATATAATGTCATAAATAAATTTATTCAATTTGTCTCCAACGGCCCACAAGGGGGTGACACACGCTACTGCTGTGTGATAGGTTGCCCGGGTGCTGTGAAAAAAATCACAGGCGGAACCGGGCGGGATTCGAACCCGCGACCTCTGGATTACTAGACCAGTGTCATAACCACTAGACCACCGGAGTGCCCTGAGTGATCAGGTTCAAACTATCCCAATATGGGGACTATCAAGTCAAAGGTATTGAATTAATCCGTCGGGTGATATAATGTCATAAATTGAATAAATTTATTTATGACATTATATCACCCGACGGATTAATTCAATACCTTTGACTTGATAGTTCCCATATTGGGATAGTTTGAACCTGATCACTCAGGGCACTCCGGTGGTCTAGTGGTTATGACACTGGTCTAGTAATCCAGAGGTCGCGGGTTCGAATCCCGCCCGGTTCCGCCTGTGATTTTTTTCACAGCACCCGGGCAACCTATCACACAGCAGTAGCGTGTGTCACCCCCTTGTGGGCCGTTGGAGACAAATTGAATAAATTTATTTATGACATTATATCACCCGACGGATTAATTCAATACCTTTGACTTGATAGTTCCCATATTGGGATAGTTTGAACCTGATCACTCAGGGCACTCCGGTGGTCTAGTGGTTATGACACTGGTCTAGTAATCCAGAGGTCGCGGGTTCGAATCCCGCCCGGTTCCGCCTGTGATTTTTTTCACAGCACCCGGGCAACCTATCACACAGCAGTAGCGTGTGTCACCCCCTTGTGGGCCGTTGGAGACAAATTGAATAAATTTATTTATGACATTATATCACCCAACGGATTAATTCAATACCTTTGAATTAAGTTTTTGTTTGCTTCCTATTACCATAAACTTTGTTTTGTCTGCATACAAGTGCAACCTATTATCACTTATCCAATTACCTTAGTCATTCATTTCGTGTTGCAATTTATTTTCCAAAATTTGGATAGAAGATCCGGTAACATACAACGTGGTGTCGTCTGCATACATTATGACATTTCCTTCTTTTAATACATGGACAACATCATGAATGTAAATTAGAAATAAAAGCGGGCCCAGTATCGAACCTTGAGGAACTCCTATAGACCGGGAAGATTAGTCTTGTCAATAAGCCAGTTGATAATTACAGATTGCGCACTTGCAGATACCGAGTACTTTTATACGCTGTCATTTTGTAAGCACCACGATGCGTGCACCAGTATGAATCCACTTGTTAAACAGATGAGCGTGCGCGTGCAATTAGAGGTCATTTCAGGGTCATATTTACCATGTATTAATTAGGAACTGGCTTATTAAGTATGAATTCTCGGTGTGCACCTTATAAGGAATCGCCTGGTTCATGAATCCATTCAGCAGTCACATCTTCTTATAATCCATGACCATGACCTTTCAAACTCCTATCCTTTAATGTAAAGGCCTATTCAGATATCCTTCTCATCAGTTAAGCTGAACCGCGTGAAATTGTAATCTCCCTTCTTCCAATTTTCATGTGCAAGGGAATTCATACGTCACTGTAGGGGATGATATGACCGTCTTATTATGGTTATAAAGAGTTACCATTAATTATTGATCTGAACTCGATATGAATCGCAAGTGTTTACTTAATAAGGCATGGGAGATATATGATGCATATAAAAGTGATCGGAGGACATGGGGTTCATTTCAGAAAAAAAATCATGAAAATCAGCTCGTTTTAGATATTGAGATATTTTACACGGAATGTGAGTATATACAAAGAATAATTAGCGTATAATTTGTACCCAGATATAGGCGGAGGGGCGATAGGAAATATCTAACATATAGATATATCACGTTTATTTTGCCAGTTATCATTAGATGACATAATTCCAGCGTTAACATTGAACATTTCAAGATGAAACGTTTAATTAGCATCATCTCTCCTGTATGTATACTTTGAATACAGGAGATGGGAATATGATTTGGCATTGTACTACAAACTCTAAGCTTCATTCTCCTTGTATCAATTTTCACTGTTTTGTTTATAATCAAGTATTACCTGTGCCATGCATAAAACGAACGACGTTGGAATTCATTTGCAAATCACAGGCAAGACAGGGTTTAGCAGTCATGAATTACCAATAATTTAAGTAAACCCTGTTTAGTTCCTGAAGATTTATTCGATAAAATGTCAAACCCTTTTATCTTGTCTACAATCAATAAAAGAAAAAAAAAAGAGCATCGTTATCTTGTTTCTTACTTTTATTCAATCACAACATAGTTTGAGCAAGCTTTAACATATTTTCTTTTCTTTTCTTTTAGTAGTTTATTTTTTATTTACGATCTCACAAACTGTGAATATTAGATATGTTTATGATTCCTAACGTCTTTCTTTATCTCTCTTTCTCTCTCTCCTCGGATGTATATACAGTATGTATTCTAAATTGTCTTGTTTTCTACATGTTACGCGCGTATCACCCCCTCTTTCTCGCTGTCTGTCTGCCTCTCTCTCTCTTTCTCTCTCTCTGTCGGTCGGTCTGTATCCTTTTACTCTTACTTATTTGGGTATCAAATATCTGGAAATGGATTAATGAAACAACTTGCAATTATGTTTTTTTTTTCATGCAGATTACATTTATTTCCTACCACCTTCAATCAATTCTACACCAAGCTGCAACGGGGCAAAATGAGCTGCGTAGAATATGAAAATAATGAATATATTCTTATAATCCAGACCAATTGGTATTAGTCTGGGAGCCTATCCCGAAATATTCAACCCATTTAACATCTGAGATTTGACCCCTTAAAGTTACTTAGACCACACATTTCATTCACAAAAAGCTTGCCAGCCTGCCCTGAACGAAGCTGCCGGGTTTGGCCCCAGAGCCCCCTAAAAGGGCTCCAGGCCGGGTCGATTTCAACCCATCTAACATAAACGCCAGACTTTGTAAGAAGGAAGTTGTATGAATATACATTACTAAAACACAAAAACTGACAAAATTTTCCATCGGGATGAGTTGTCAGTCAGCCCCTAAAAATTGGGGTATAGAGGTACTGACAAGAATTCGCATCGGGGGAAAAACACCGAAAGCCCCTACTACCTAGAACAGGTTTTGCTCCCAAAAATGATGTTGATTTTATAGAGACAACATTAATAACTCCAAAGTATCTCATTCAGGTCATTTTTTACCTTATAATTTTAACTTTCTTGGTGTGCAATTTGGTGTTAACTGATTATTTAAAAAATGAGTTACTAGTATTAAAGTATGAAAATTGTATGGCTTTCTCAAAAGTATTCCAATGGAATCGTCTGGATTATGTGAACCTCCATTGTCAAGATATAATAAAGGAGCTGGCTATGTATCTGGGTTATGTGGCTGAAATATACCATTCATACCTTGCCCCCCAAAAGTCTATTACGCCTTGTCAAACAGGCTCAGATGGACAATTGGTGTGTTTACCTAATCCTGACAATATCATTTGACTATTTTTGAGAAAACAATTTCCATAATTTAAGACAATTCTCAAGGTCGTACAATGTAAATTTCATCTGAATTGAAAGAGACACTTATGATATATTAAGGCTGTAATGGTTTAGGGGGAGGGGTACTTTAGGTTTTTTTTAAGGAACGTGTTACGTGTAGGTAAAAGGGGGCATTTATCAGAGATAGAATGGGCACAAATGCAAGAAGTGAAAAGGGGCACTCATGAGAAGAGGAAAAGGACACATATTAGATAGGAAAGGGGGTACCTATCAGAAGTAAAAATGTACTTATCAAAGGGAAAAAAGGCACAAATTAAAGAGAAATTAGGGGAACTTATCAGAAGATGGAAGAAACTTATTAGAAAAAGGGGCACCTATCCGAAGAAAAATTGCACTTATCAGGAGAAAAGGGCACTTATTAGAGAGATAAGGAGGCAATTATCCGATTTGAAAAGAGAACCTTATCAGGAAGGAAAAAGGGCACTTATCAGAAAGGGAAAGGGCACTTATTAAACAAAAAATAAGGGCACTTTTAGAAGTAAAAAGGGCACTTATTAGAGAGAAAGAGGGCACTTATCAGAGAGAGAGAGAGGGCATTTTTTCAGAAATAAAAAGGGTACTTTTGGGGTAGTCGAAAAATTAGGGGGCACTGTGGCCCCCCCCCCCCCCCCCCTGGCGCGCCGCCTCTGTCCCCATGCAAAACAGCACGGCATTTTAAAGTAAATCTAGACAGCAGATTTCACGATTCTGGTTCTACATCTCATCGATAGCATACGCAGTAAACAATGCATTCATGCTAGCTTTATGCGCTATGCATGCAGTTGTAACTCGCACGCTCACACTACATTGGGTCACAACCACAGAAAAATTAAATATTTCTTTGTTACATGCTTCCGTGGCACTGCTGCAGCCCATGTGTCGTCTATATAGAGAGTTTGGCCAAATCTGCTCCAGTGGGTAACAATATGGCGGCATGTTGCATTGTTAGGCAAGCATGTAACAAAGGAATGTGCACCATGTTGTACTCAACTGAGAGTTGGCCAAACTCTCAATATGGAAAGCTCTGTTGCAGCTCAAAACAGAACCCTAAAATTGCTCTGGGGAATAGCAAGATTTTTTTCACTCATTTCTGCTTTTGGCTATGACTTTTTCCTACGTGCCCATGTTTGGTAAATTAGCAGACATATTCTCAGTCACTTAGTCTTGAAAATGTATTTCAAGATTAATAATTATTAATAATAATATGCATTATCATATTTTGGGCCTTTATTTCTCTCTATTTTTTTCTTCCTCTCTCCTTTTCTCTCCACCTCCCTCCCACTCTCTTTCTCTTTTCTTCTCCCCTCTCCCCACCTCTCTCTCCATCTGTTTATCTTTCTCCTTATCATTCTCTGCATTTATACACTCATCTTTTCCTCTTCTCTCTCTCTTCCCCTCTTGTTTTTGAAATTTTGTAATATTTCATGTTCCCATTCTGTTTATTATGTCAGATTTATGTACTGCAATGAATAGTTTAATTTTCAGTTTTTCTGTTGATTATTCATTTATTCTGTATGTCTTACTTTGGGAAATTGAACAATTCCAGCTCTTGAGCTGCATGTTCGTTTTTATTTCAAGAAGCAAAATGAAACAATGAATAAATACGGTGCGTGACTAGTGCATCATATTTTATTTAATATCTTTTATTTTCCATATCTAACTACAGATTATCATACGAATGCATGTCACTGTACAGGGACCGCAGAACCGGGGGGGGGGGAGGGCTGGGGGTGCAGCCCCCCCCCCCCCCCCCCCACACTTTTTTTCAGTAAACACGTGCAAACGTATGGCAGTGCAAAAATGTGGTTATACACGCAGCCACCCCCCCCCCCCCCCCCCATTAAGCCCTTCCACTTTCCAAGACGTTCCGCGGCCCCTGTTGTATGGTAATGTTGATAGTTTATGGAGTGAATGACCCATGTTAACGATTTCAAACGGCTTTCTCTCCCTCTTTCTCTCCTTTGATGTGTATTATGTATTCGACATTGTCTTTTTTTCTGCATGTGCTTTTTCCGTAATCCCCTTTATCTCTCTCTCTCTCTCTCTCTCTCTCTTGCTGTGTTTTACTCTTGCTGTGTTTTACTCTTGCTCATTTGAGTATGAAATCTCCGGAACTGGATTCATGAAACATACTGCAAATTATTTTTCATTCAGATCTACATTTCAGTCAATTCTACACCGACCTAGAAAGGCACAAAATAGGCTGCGTGAAATATGAAAATAATAGTCTTATAATCCAGACCATTGGTTATTGACTAGGCTGAGAACAAATAGATTAACAAACTTTGCAAAACATTACAATTTCTTTCTTTTTTCTTGAGTATATACCTTCTTTTCTGATTTATGTAGCCTATTCCCCTCTTTCGTATCTAAATCAATAGTGTGTTCATTTGATACAAAAAATGAATATACATGTACATACGTAATATGAATTATGCCAGGATTAATGATTTATACTAAACGTTTTTTAATAGCTTAATACAATTAAGGCTCAGAATTGTAGGTTTAGTTCCTTGAAAACATGGTGTAATGAGATTAAAATTCGCAGGCATTTCCGATTGGCGCAAAATAAATGAGCAGGCTGTGAATCGGATCCCTTCATAGGAAATTAATAGCCTCCACAGGGCAGTGTTCTAGTCATGCTCCCGACATATCCCGATGACGATCAGAGCATACCGATCGAAACGTCGAGAACCACAGAGCTCTTAGCGGAGATCACCAGCCCTTTTTCAGGGCTCTTATATTCCTTGAAAGATTACATGGTGTAACCCTGAACCTAAACTAAACCTACAAATCAGTTTCTCCACCATGAAAAGTATCGTTTATACTAAACATTATACTAAACATGCTAAATTAAAGCTCAATTGGCAAGAGAATATAAACGAACCACTGGTTCCCTAAAACTTTTACGGGTTCGGCTGGAGAGCAGTTGCGTGTGTGAATGTAAAGGGATTTTATAAAATCATATCAACCTCGGGTTTATTCACGTTACAATCAATGATTGAATATTAAACATTTTATATAGTGTACAAAATATTCAAATCACTATGAAAATATTTATGTCATCCAGACATGATATATTTGAGGCATTTTGGTACCGTAGTAGATACATTTTAAACACAGAGTAGATTTATATCACTTTAATGGGTACCCGGTAGGATGGCGAAAGGTAATGTCCTTTGCTTAGCATGTGTGCGCTTACAGGCGACTGGCTGGAATGCTCCCCAGGGAGTGGAAAATGTGCATACACTGTGTGCGGGCGTGCCAGAATCCAATGACCGGGGGTAATAATTTGCGCCTTGAGCATCTAATCAGGATGGAAAAGTGCGCTATACAAGTCACATGTATTATTATTATTATTATTATTATTTAAGCTAAATATTCGAAACATGTAAATTCACCGCATGAATTATCTGAATAATAGAAGAATATAATATATATACACTAAAGGAAAAAAGAAACTTATAAAAGTTCAAGAGATCACCAAATTAAATTCTCTGCATGGAAATGTACCAAATTTGGATATAATGTTGATTCAATGCATGGCTTTAAATGACAGTCAATAACAAAAAGTTTTCTTCAATGCCACAAAAGAAATGTGCACTGAAGCAAAGGACTCTCTAATCCCCAAGTCACAAAGACAAACTGCAGCCTTGTACACCATATGCATGTCAATGAATGAAACAAAAGAATTTCAAAAGGGATTTGCAAGTTCATATCCAAACAGATTAATAGCCAGTATGTCCACCTCTAGCTTGCTGGCAAGCTGTACACCGTCTTCGCATGCTTCCGATCAGATTCGCGATGGTAGCCTGGGGAACATTGTTCCATTCCTCTTGCAGTGCTGCAATGAGCGTCTCCCTATTGATGGGTTGATTGTCACGCCTTGACACACGTCGACCAAGCTCTTCCCAGAGATGTTCAATTGGGGAAAGGTCTGGTGAACGGGCGAACCATGGCAGAACATCAATATCCTCTTGCTCGAGGGGTGCAAATCCCTTTTGAAATTCTTTTGTTTCATTCATTGACATGCATATGGTGTACAAGGCTGCAGTTTGTCTTTGTGACTTGGGGATTAGAGAGTCCTTTGCTTCAGTGCACATTTCTTTTGTGGCATTGAAGAAAACTTTTTGTTATTGACTGTCATTTAAAGCCATGCATTGAATCAACATTATATCCAAATTTGGTACATTTCCATGCAGAGAATTTAATTTGGTGATCTCTTGAACTTTTATAAGTTTCTTTTTTCCTTTAGTGTATATGATTCTTATCATTCAACAGGATATTACTACTATTGATTCAGAAAGCAATGACATACAGGCCCATGCAGGCTAGGTGGTTAAACAGATTTTGTGTACTTTGTCCAAATTTCTTTAAAACACGGATAACTTTACCACTTTACGTTTCGGTCATTACATTCTTTTTCAAAGCAATCCACGAGATCAAATGGATTCCCATTGTTTACTACATGTAGATTTATCAAACACAAAACAAAGAAAATGAGTTTCTTTGAAGAGGGTCCATTTTCATTATGCAGTGCGTATCAGAAAGTATACTCAAATTTGGTGGTACCTAATTTAATGAACATGTTCTCAATTAACTCTAATATTCATAATTATTTTACCAGATCACGTAATCAATTTCACAGGTGGGCCTTCTCAAATGATAGATCCAAATATTCCATACGACATACAGGCCCCACTTTATGGAATAGTTTGGAATTTAGCAGAATTAATACAGTCTTTTATGTTTTAATTCTCCTTTTTATTTGTCTGTATATGACTTTGTTCATTTTTATGAATTGGAAATAAATACTGAATTGAATTGAATTGAACCTTCATATATAATGCCGAGTTTACATATTTTGGCCTGCGATTGGTCTACGGAGCCCGTATCCTGCCCCGCATACCCTTTTCCGTGCGGCCTCCGTGCGGAGACAAGAGGAGGCCGTTCGATTTTCGTACGGATTCATGGGCTCCGTGGCCTCTACGATTTTGTTTGGCGAGAAGTTATACAAATTTGAAATAATCGTAAGCCCGTAGCCCGTAGATATGTCGTAGGTGGCATTGCACAATCCCCGCACGGGCATCGCGCGGAGGCCTCGTGCTGACTTTTTCAAATTTTTCAGTGAACAAAAAAAAATCGTACAAAGACTGTAAACTCATGGGACATTCGCACGGCCATCGCACAGTTATCGCAAAGTTGCAGCATGATTCCCGAGCAGTGATACTGAGCAGTCATCCCGCGACAACGCCCACAGCTTCCGCACCATGGCCGTGCAGCCGCCTATAGACGGGCGAACATTTTTCAGATGGGCACTGTACGATTTCTGTGCGGATGGTGCGGAGAAACTGCACTGAAATTGCACGATTTCCGTAGAATCTCCGAACAGCCTCTGTACGGATTTGCCCCGGCCTGCCCCCGAGGGCCAATACAAGAAATGGCACGATGCTCGTAGATAATGTAAACACAAACGCCGTAGCCCGTAGCCACATACTTCCTGCGAAACAAAATCGTAGAGGCCGCGGAGCCCGTGAATCCGTACGAAAATCCTGCATCCGCGCGGAGGCCGCACGGAAAGGGGGGTACGGGCAGGATACGGGCCAATGGCAGGCCAAACTAGGCATTATGCCTAGTTTAGGCCTACATTTGCCCCGAGCCACCAAATAACATTTCCGAACTCCAGGCTCGCATAACGCTAGAAATCAACTATAATAATAATAATAATAATAATAATAATAATAATAATAATAATAATAAATGTAATATAGCGCCAAATCCACTCTGTGGAGTGCTCAAGCCGCATGTAGAAATTAAGAATTAAACAGAAATGATTTTACATGATTATTAAAAGAATCAGATGTTATGCACTTTTTGATGTCTTCAGGAAGGCTATTCCATAATTTAGGACACGCATGGGCAAATGATCTTTCCCCCCAAGATCTTGCGACTTTAGGGATCACAAGAGAACTGGAAGTGGATGAGCGCAAAGATCTCGCGGGGTGTAATTTTGAATTGAAAGGTAATACATTGGGGAGCAGAACCGTGAACGCAGTGAAAAGTGAGTAATAAAATTTTGAAAATAATGCGGTTTGACAGGGAGACAGTGTAGCGACTGCAAAACAGCTAGCTAGGGGAGATATGAGTACGCTTGGTGGACAAGTATCTTTTCAGTGGCAGACTTGGACAAATATTTCCGAATAAAACCGATATTACGTAATTGGTACCTAACTGATCTGCAGATATTTGAAATTTGATTAGACATTGTCATATATGAGTCAAACATAACACCAACATTGCGACAAGTTTGTGACATATAAATTGTGTGGCCAGAAAATGAGATGGAATTAATTTCAATTTTACTAAGCTGCACAATATAAGGAATTCACATTTATTTGAATTCAGTTTCAGAGAACGTGCAAGCATCCAATCGTGAACATCAACCATGCTTGATTCAAGGCGATGAACAGCACCAAACCTGCAATGATCAGCAGAACCGAGCAGAAAATACGCCGATGCTGTAAGGTCTGAATTGGAAGGGGAGGCGGACACGTTGAAGGTGTTGTTGTGTAAATTGAAAGTCTTAGATCTGCTTATTTTACTAACAAAATAATCAAAATGATAAGTCTCACATTTTTATTAAATCACGCATTCTTTCCTCAGATTCGAAGTGATTCAGAAGAGAGAGAAAGAGAGAGAGAGCATGAATCAGTGCCTTTAGTATTTTTACATTTAAAAAAAAATATAATTTAAACTTTAAAAATGATGTCAGGCTCGAATACGACATATTGACCCATTTTCCTTGCATGAGCCAAAATGGGGTCCAAGGTGATTTCTGGCAAAACTTTTTGAAAAGCAGGGTGCTAAGTCATCGGTGGCAGCAAATGTATGAATGAAGTATCATTGGATAGGACACAAGCTACTCTTTATCATGATATATATTTTATGGACACAAAGATTATAATTTGTTTATACAAAGCTACCAAAGTTGAGTATAACTTTTTCATACGCAGTGTACGCAGTGTACATTGCTGCACACACTATACAAAATAATTCAAATACGTATACTCGCAATGCTGTTCTTAATTTACGATTATTGATAGCAAGGTCTATATAATTCAGTACACCGTATTACTATAATACAATATCATTCAGGGTAGCGTTATTATTACAGATCTTCCTGATTCCTGTAAGATTTCGTTATTTCCAGTAAACATGGTAAACGACTGCGCAAATATCTACATTACAATAGCAAATCCAATAAAGATCAAATCTATAGCGAACCAATAACCATTTCCCTAAGTTATGCGAATGTCTGAGCGAGAGGGGGAGCCTGGAAGATAATGAGACAAAAATAAACCGTAACTCTTCAGAATGCACCTCCGCGAGATCGCACAGTTTTTGTATTTGTTTCTCTTCTATGTGGATTACTTCTGTCAAAACGCGACATTCTCGTACGGAGCATCCATCGGTTGCGATTGCGTGTCGGGGAGACTTTCAGTGGTGTTTTCTGCCCGTCCTCCACGCAGGGCCGTATTGCTAGTTCCATGTGGAGTGTTATCATACGGAGGTTCGGTGCTCTGGTCCTCAGGTTCTGTGTTATTGTATGGATGCTCGTTGTCCAAAGTAGGATGTATTTGTACCTGTTCGGGGGTCTTCATAAGCAGGTACTCATGGAGAACTGTATGCAAATACGCATAGTCCTCCTGCAAATCAGATTATAAAACGGAAAAAGCATAACAAAAACATACGTTGGGACTGTCATTGTTCTTCTGCAAGCAGGTTACAAAACGTGAACCTAATATAAATGACAATCCCATATACATGATATAGAATCTAAAAAGCCTGATACTGTTTAAGCTACATCAGTGTACATTATAAACGTAGTTTTGTCTCTCAATATATTATTTGATTTTGTTCTAGGTGGCTATATTCCACATTTTCTAGCTGACTGAATTTCCAATAAAATATACGAATTACTTACAATATTTTATTACAAACCGTTATCTGTATCCCTAAATCTTAAGTCGAACTGTGCCGTTCTTGCATTTGGTGGAGAAGACTTAGAAAACGCTGATAAAATTCCTCAATGAAATATATGCAATTAGAACGTTAATCTACTATACATCTTCTCTCATCATGTTTTTTCTTCTTATGTACATTTATCTAAACAATACCTCTGTCTGAATGAAGTTTGTTCTATCAGCTCGCAGCATCTTGACTGTTTGAAAGATATCGATGGTATCTTCTTCGGGTATCTGAGAGATGCACTCCATAGCACTACAGAATACACCTGTTCGACCAACACCACTCCTTCATGAATATAATAGACAATAATTTCAAATATATTGTCCATATATTATGTACTCTTTAATAAAATATAATAGGGAGATGTGTTTCGGGAGATCACAATTAAATCGGGGGAAGGGCTTTTCACCCCCAAATTCGCTGACAGCACCCCAATCACAGATTGACAGAAGTTTTAAGAAATTCCTTATTCATGAGACATATGGTACATGAAACTTGCAGAAATTTTTGACTAGATGGGAAATGATCCAAGAGATCGTATACTTCTGCAATGCGAATGATCCTCAGTTTACATTATATTTTTATTACGAAAATCTCATACATCAATCTTACATGCAGTGTACTAGGATGTATCCTTCAGTATCCACAGACTCCTGGACCTGATCGATGAGAGTGAGAAGTGATGAAGCACCTCCATCTTGATATGCAGTATCCTCAGACCATCCTAGGAACTGATACTGATCAACATCATGATATGTCTGCATGGGTGTTAAAGGGAAATGTTATATTGATAAACGTATCATCACGATTTAAGTGCCATTTCTCGAGTTTGTAATAATAATTAATATAATGAATTGTAAATTCGTAAGCCCAACTAACCAACCAAATGACCATCATGAGAAATAAACAAGCCAGGCTCACCAACAAAGATCAAAGCTATTGAACAAACCAAATCAATCAATACAAAGGCAGGATAAGAAAAAGATGAAAACAAACACAATGAAAAATTTTCGTCCCCCCCCCCCCCCTTCCCATCTGACTTGTATCATAAATCTAAGTGTTACCGTTATTTCTCCACTGTTCGTTATTCATTATCATTTAAATTTTATCTATCAGTATCGGTATCATGTGGTCATTCAAAGTAAAGTGATTCGATTCTTCTTTAAAAAGAAACGATTGGTAGGAGGAAAATCGCTATAAAAGTAACAATGATAACTAACTCACCGATGATTCGGCATGGTGAACTCGCAGACTTCGTACGATAATGTCGTTTTTCCTGATCCTTGATGATGTTGAGACGGTGAAGGCATCATAAGAAGCAGTTCCTTCTTCTGGCCAGTATTTCTCGCAACTCTGCCAATGTATTATAAATTCAAAGATTCAAGGTATTGAAATGTTATTTTTTGTTTGAAATTCTTTTTTTGCTATTCTTGTTTATATCCTAATCGATTGCATCCGAATGAAGCAAGGGGCTATATATAGAAAACAAGGCAAACGCCAACCGTTTTCTCGCCTGCATCTCGCTATGCGAATAAGAACATGAACTTTGGTCTGGCAGCTTTATTATACTAAGCAATATATACATTTTTATCCGTGGAATATGAGACAATTATGTTTGTGCTTGCTGTGAACACTTTCCATGAAGTTTATTGACCTTTTGACTTATGATTTCTCGAACTTCAAGGGATGTAACTGTGGTATGAATCTGGTGATCATACCTCAAAGTATGGACTAGGTACAAAAAGTTATAAATGTACATGAAAAGGGATTTTCACTGAAAGTTCGTTGGCCTTTTGAACTTATAAATTAACCATTTACAAACATGACATGCATCTTGAAGAGATATACTTGCCTAGTGATTTGAATTTGGTGATCCTATCTCAAATTTACAAAAAGTGATTATATGTGAGGTGATTTTTATTGAAAGTTCATTGACCTCTTGACCTTTGAGTCAGATTCAACGGATTTTCGAACTCGACTTGCTCCTTTAAGAGACGTACATGTGGTATGAATTTGGTTATTCTATTTGAAATCCTTTCAAATTATTGTAATTACAGTGCTTTTTGCAGAAAGTTCTATGACCTTTGACCTTGTTGAGATTCGGCTCATTTTGAAACTTGAGTTGTTGCGCTTTTAATAGATGTATATATTGTATGAATTTGGTTATTCCACCTCGATTCTATAGCAAGCTAATTTGATTACAGCTCTTTTTGCAAAATTTACATTTTGACCTTTGACCTTTATGAGATTGGATTCATTTTCAACTTGACGACCCCGACGACGATGGAAATAGTGACCCCACTATAGTCTCGCTCCTCTACGCAAGCGAGACAAAAACTATTATGAGTAAGCATTTAACTATTGAATTTTGAATATTTAATGCATGTTTCGTTGTTTAATTGGGCGTTAAACATATTCCATAAAAGCAAACTTTACAATGAGGGTATCTCTTTCTGTTCTTGGAAAAAAACAGCCATTCTCAGTCTAAAAGCTTTATTCAACACAGATCATTGGGCAAAATTTACTTTCCGTGGCACAGAAGGAATGAAAGGTGGACATGATCAAATCGATCGGATTTTATTTCTAAATCTTTAAAAATTACAAATGTGAAAACATATTTAGTGTACAATAAACACAATGATGAGTGGCTTCAAAGATGATACCGTACTACATGTATTTACCTCGTCTTCGTTTTCATCGTTCAACATGACGATACAGGAAGGGTAATAGTCATAGATCATGGACCAGAAATCAGATACGGTGTTCGACATCGGCATCGCCGTGGTAATGAAACTATAGCGAGCAGCCTGACAAAGAAGTCAAATTAAACAAAAATAACATTATGTTAAAGATGATTATCATTAATCGTATTCATAATATCCCCTAAAATCTAATAAAAAAGCTTATATATTAGTTGGAAGAAAATCAATCAGAATATTGATCATTAAATTTAGGAGACAATTTTTGCGACCATACCTTGACAAAACTAGCGTTGATGTAGTCTTCTTCTGTGTTGTGAGTTCGAAGCATTACTCTGTTACGTTGCACTAAAAAGAGAACAATGAGTATTATTCAAGTGAACTATATATGAACATAAATCATGTAAGCAAGAACTTTACTAAATTTTAGGATATTTGTTATATTCCTAAATAACAATTCAAAGCGGAATTGAATAGTATGGGATACCTACATGGTAGAAGGTTCCCATATCTGTTCTTGGGTTGGTTTGTTGGCATCAGTCCAGAGCGATACATTGCTTGTGGAGGGGTAGGACACATCAACTGTAGATTCTGCCGAATCAATTGTTTTTATTGAGAAACATTAGAATTTCTCGACAGTATCTCAAACCTTAAAAGAGACCACCTCGTAGGCCTACACCTTAGGATGTCTTGACATATACATATCTAATTTTACGACATCCTACATTCCTGTAAACACTACAACCTGTTACAAGTATAAAATATGGGTAATTACATTTGTTACACTTTGATTTTCTTGGAAATATGTCTCTGTTCCACAAAGTTGTAGACCAAATTCAACTCCCTTCAAGTGTCATTCTTATCATACTAATACAGCATAAAATGCCGATTAGTAAGAACTATACGTAAGATTTTGGTAATGCAGAGTTAGAAGCTCAATCATGAAGGTGTTACATTTTTAAGTGAAGTTTTCTACAAACTATATTATATTTAAGTTGACCTTAAATAAATCTATTAAATTGAAATAAGATGTCAGGTATCTCTGGTATTTTAGATTCTGACCTCGAATTCTTTTGATAGACGTGTTTGCTTGTCTCCTGGGTCTCTTTCCTGAAGGTAGCCGAGGTGAGATGAGAAGTGTGCAACAGGAATCGATGTATCCTTCCATAGTAGGCCTTCCAGGATTGCATCATGCAGGAATTCGTACTGCTCCTATATTGAACCAACGAAGGAATATGATCAATGAGAATTAATAAGGTGATGAGGAAGGTAATGAAATGAATAATTGTGGCAAACGTATTACAACAAGTCAAAATGGGGATTGAGAAAAAAAATTGTCTGAAATATATCGGTAATATACTTTTTGCTTAAAGAATTCAAGCGTAATAAACCCGAGTTGGGAAGCAAAAAAAAAAAATCAGTACTCAATAGCAAATCTTTTTCATCTTAATGCTATCATAGGCTAAAATATATTTTCATGTTATTGTCTATCAAGACTCACTTCTGTCTGGACCATGTGAGGGCGATTCTGTCTCATGGAAGACACGAAGTTGAAGACATCAACAAATCCTGTGGCTTTGGCTTCAGCGACGATACCATCAATACCGATCACCACTCCTGAACGACCAATTCCAGCACTGTAGATAACCAATGAGTTTAGTTGATTGTACATAGTATGGATTCGTATAGAATGCTTATTAATGAGAGTGTGTTCATTTAAAAACTGATATCCTGATCACATCGACAAGACCGACACCACACCGATAACAGACCGAACAAAATAATTACATTAACCCTAATGGCCAAGAATCAGTCGGTTTGAGGTCGGTCTCGAGGTGTATGAAACAACACGTTGTGTTCTAAACTCTAAAGGCCATTCTGCGAATTGACAGATTATTATGGTAAAGACGATATGACGTAAGCGCAATGAAAACGCCGAATTAAGAGGGTTCATAGGAGCAAAATCTTTTCAAATCAGGTAGAAAATATCTTGCTTTAATAGGTAGCTTAGCGAAACGTCGTGGCGCGTAAAACCGCATGAAGGAGGATGTATAATTAAGTATTTACCTTTTTGAACACTTTTAGGAAATAATATGAAAACTTTTATTTACATTTTTCTGATTCGAATTTTAGAAGCACAGACAAAACAAGCAATTTTATTCTTTGCGTCTTTCCCGCGTTTATATGCGCCTGCGTTCCGCTATTAGCTACTTTAGCTAGTCAATCATTAGAACAATAACCTTGGGACTAAACCGGGCGACGAAGGTGAGCACCTCATATTGGCGTTGCACAATCTGGCAAGCTGGGTAACAATTGTTCGATGACTCGTTCAATATTCCTCGAACCATGTCGATGTTTCTAGTCCCTCCTATCTTTTGAGGCCTTAATTCCGGAAGTACAATGATTGCTTGATTAATCAAATGCTACAATCTGATAATGATAGCTGCAAAACACTACCATCATCACCAGCAACCAACACCATCATCATATCCATAATTATCATACCTGCAATGAATAAGTAGTGGTGCCGACGTCTGTCCATGATCAGCATAATCAGCCTGAACCTCTCTGAGGAACTGGAGGATTGATGACGTGTGTCTAGGTACACCCTTATCTGGCCATTCAGTGTAGTGGAATTGACGAAGACTTCGAGATTCATCTTCCTGAAGAGAGAGGTTTTCGTCAACTATTTCAAATACACAATAGTGATAACTGGGGGAATAGGTTGTGCTACTTCAACTAAATCTTTTGGCCTATCATACAAGTAACATTTTTGTAAGGGTTTAGGTGATCTAAGAGGAATTCCTTAACAATTCATGTTTGCAGTTGATGGTCTTAGGAGATATCGTTACTCTATATTTAACAAGGCAATGCCGGATTGTGTCTCTCCCACCTGTGACCTAATTAAACAAATGTCGCCAAAGAGCATCCCTGACCCAAATTTGGTTGCACTTGGAAGAATGTATGAGAGTTACTAGTCATACGCGAGTCTTGTGAGTAAAATCTTTAACATACATGTATGACCTTAATTGACCTTTGACTTTAGCATGTGACCAACGACGGCACCATAACTGGAAGGTACCCAAGTGCATCTCTCACCCAAGTTTAGTCACAATCAGATTGAGGGTTGCCAAGTTATTTGTCAAAACAGAGTTTTCCAATATATGACCTCAAATGACCTTTGACCTAAGCAGGTTACCCTCGACAGCACCATAACGTGTAGGTCTCCCATTTACATATATCTGACCTCAGTTTGGTCACAATATGATTAAAGTTTGCCAAGTTATTTTTCGCAAGAGATTTTGCAATATACGCCCTCATATGACCTTTGACGTTACAATGTGACCTTCGACAGCACCATCAGGAAAATTTCCCCAAGGGTATATTTCTGATCCGGCAGCCAATTTTGGTCACAATAGGATTAACGGTTGCCATGTTATTTATCACAAGAGAGTTTTGCAATATATGACCGCAAATGACCGTTGACTTTAGCATGTGATCTGCGACAGCACCATAACGTGAAGGTCCCCTAGTCTGACAAGAGTTTGGTCACAATATGATTGAGGGTTGCAAACTTATTTTTCACAAGAGAGTTTTGCAATCTATGACCTCAAATGACCTTCGACTTAACCATGTGACCCTCAACAGCACCCTACCATGTAAGTCCCCAACTGCATCTCTGACCCAAGTTTAGTCACAATCGTATTGAGGGTTGCCAAGTTATTTGTCAAAACAGAGTTTTCCAATATATGACCTCAAATGACCTTTGACCTAAGCAGGTTACCCTCGACAGCACCATAACGTGTAGGTCTCCCATTTACATATATCTGACCTCAGTTTGGTCACAATATGATTAAAGTTTGCCAAGTTATTTTTCGCAAGAGATTTTGCAATATACGCCCTCATATGACCTTTGACGTTACCATGTGACCTTCGACAGCACCCATCAGGAAAATTTCCCCAAGGGTATATTTCTGATCCGGCAGCCAATTTTGGTCACAATAGGATTAACGGTTGCCATGTTATTTATCACAAGAGAGTTTTGCAATATATGACCTCAAATGACCGTTGACTTTAGCATGTGATCTGCGACAGCACCATAACGTGAAGGTCCCCTAGTCTGGCAAGAGTTTGGTCACACTAGGATTAATTGTTGCCAAGTTATGCGTCATGAGTCTCTGTGACGGGAGACGGACGACGGACGGACGGACGTCATCCCAGCCCCTTTCAAATAGTAGCGTAAAGAGCTAACTTATGCCTAGCGTACGTAATTTTTTTTATCGAAAGTTGGTAAACGTCTAGATACGCTCATATACGTTTCATATAGCCCAATCACACATTGCCGGATAGCGCAACGGATGGAAACTTTGCGAACAAATTATCCAGAATGTTGTCTCCACTTATGCTCGATGCTCTTGTGAACGGATTATGGCGAGGATGAAATGTACAATGACCTCACAATTACCGGCTAATGTAACTGACACCACCATACGCGTAACGGACAATAACGAGGTTTGCTCCTACAGAAGCCAAACCAGCTCTGGTCCTCATCGATCTGCGACGCTGTCCTTGTCTCCATCTTCTTCTGCCTTGGACTGTGATCATCCTCCATTCCTGATTACCAGCTGAGCAGAAATGATGAAGGAGCTACTCGCGGTCGATGTGACATCAAAGACTGAAAAACGCTACCTGTACTGTAGCTACAGCTACAAATTACTTTATCGGTAGGCTAGCGTCAAGCACGTTAAGGCCCCGTCACATTAGAGCGTATAGAGCTAGCGTATGCGTAGCCGTAGCGTACACCATTTTTTCCTCGAAATTCGGAAAAAGTCGGATACGCTCGAATTCTCAAGCAACATCTGGTTGTCAGCGAAGTAGTGAACGTAGTAGTGAACGAAGTAGTGAACCGTATTACTAGCGTACAAAGTAACGAATGAAAGCGCATGCGTAGCGTCCATACAACCGATGCTGAGCGTACGAAACGAATGACCAGCGAATGTCCAACGTGTGCATAGCGTGCTGCGGCAGTCACGTGACGTATTTCGGCTGACCCACACTTCACCAAATACGTGGAACAGTGAACATCTTAAGAAAAGTTCTTGCAGTTTTCAATATGGCTCCAAAGAAATAAATGAAAAGGAAGCAACCTGCCAAGCAGGCAGAAAAAGTAGGTCGGAATATGCTGTATATTCGTTGGCCATTCGGTAATCATTTGTTACACTAACGCTGTGTATGCGTTGTGCATTCGTTTCCGCAAAGTTCCTGATGGCTGGACGTATTTGGACGAACAGCAGACGAATAAGAAACGTACACCCAGCGAGCAAAACGTTCATGCAGCGAATGTTTAACGTATTGATTGATACGTTGTTATACGCTCAAAGTTTTGAACATGTCCAAAATAAAAAATCGGCTCCAGCGTATCTCTGCGAACCATTGCGAACAGCTAACGAATACAACGTACGTCGAACGTGTTACGAACGATTAGCAACTTATGCGAACGTATATCCAAATCTTCGAATACGTTGGGCATTCGTTGACTCGATACGCTGTAGTGTGACGCGGCCTTTAGATGGACGCCTTGTGAAATTTAATATAGGTCGGAATGGTCGGAATACGCTGTCTATTCGTTGGCCATTCGTTAGACAAAATACGATGTGAATTCGCTATGGCAAAGTTCAAATAGGTTGGACGTATTTGGACGAACAGCGGATGAAGAAGAAACGTATACCCAACGTGCGAAACCTTCAAATAGCAAATGCTGAACGTATAGTTTGATCAGTACGTTGTTACACGCTCACAATTGTGAAATTTCCCAAATGTCCAAAATTAAAAATTTACCCCAGCGTTCCTCTGCTAACAGGTAACGGATAAAGCATGTGTCAAACGTTTCACGAACGAATGGTAACTTACTCGAACACCCAAATTAAAAAAAAAAAAAAAAACGTCGGGCATACCTTAGCTCTCTACGCTACGCTAAAAAAGCCATAAAAGTGTGTGTCTACTGCTGTTTGCTCTACCCTAATGAATCACTTCTCAAAATATCACAGTGGCATTATAGATCAATGAGTGAGAAAAGTTTTTTACATGAAGCAGGACCAGATGTCGTACGACCCATCCCGCGCAGTCTGTTACAGATGAAAGTTTCACGTGAATGCGTCCAAATGTCACTGCTTGGCTGGGCACATTTGGCCAATATTGGCGGCATTTTATCTACAGAAATAAAATTGTACGATATACGTGTATATGTATAGAAGTTGTGATATCACCAATACCTTAAAGAAAAACACGCAATTCAAAAAGAAATCTTTAAAATTAAAGCTATGAATAGTTTTGTTTAGAGAGTGTCCACTTGTTTCTGATGAGGACATGATTTTCTTCTGGTGTGATCAATGTCTTATACTATGTTCGTATGAATACAAGATGACTGATTTTAATAGATACGTATTTCACTCGTCTATATCTAATTCAAATTTAACTTGATATCAAGGCCACCCTCCCTTTCAAAATGTCAGTTCCTGGAAAATGAGTTTCTAGCCGATTTTAAAATAAGTTTTACTTTTACCTCTGGTTTATTTTGCATGGAATCTAAATCTTTAATTTTGGTCAGCATAGGCTTGTCCTATATAGAACATTTTCTAACTCTGAATGATATGCGTGTCTCATGAAGTTAACATACCGTATTTCCTTCTTTAAGATTCGTTACCATAGCAATAGTCCTTACATTCTCCTGCCAGACCATCCTCCAGAAATCATCACTAGAAGCCTTGTTTGGGCCTATACTTAGACAAACGTAGGAGTAAATCAGATGGTGAATAATGGGTTAGAGTCATATTTCATGAGAAATGTTGTTTTAGAAGGAATTAAATATTGTCATATCGTCATTTTATATGATATGATGGAATCGATGATATATGGCATCCCACGAATATCACGATTCACGAATAACTTAAAATGTCGTCAATGAAAAACTAAGTTTTACATTATATCTAAAGTTTCAGTGAAAATATTGTTAAATTTATATAAAGTCATTTCTTTTTCTAAGAATCATACCTTGACAAGCAATATAGGCCCGCTCGTTCTTGAAGTTCTGAAATTTATCAAAATGTAGAAAATAATTCAGATTGGTATTTGCATGAATATACCAACACCACGACGATGCTCAGTTATGCCTGAAACAGGATTTTTTTAAAAATGTCTTAATGTATCAACAAAACGCTCTATTGTGTCTTCACAATTTCAACATTAATGATGTTGCCAGACCCATGTTTGAAGTCTACATCTACAGTAATTACTAATCTTACAGGCCCAGAATTCTTTTTCAACAATGGGTTTTTCATTACGTCTCTCTAGATATTATATTCTTCAAATCACTTAACTTCGCTTACTAAACGGCAATGTTTGCCATTCATCGTATAATCATAAAATAGATTAAACCTTACTGGAATGTAGGATGCGTTGAAGTAGTCAGTAGTAAGGTCATCGTTGATGGTATTTAGAATCACCCTCGTCGCATCATCTTGGGAATGATAAAGACATAAATTCTATTTTGAAACTGGTCAAATTTTCAACGAAAACATAATACATGTATTTTACGAATTTTGTAGAAATAATGTATAAGGACGTTATTTAGGATTATATTATATAAATCATAATATCAGCTAAAGGATGCTCCCAAAAGTGGAAGCAAAACATATACTTACAAGGCAGAATGTTCTTATATCGGTTCTTATCATAGTTGATAGCCAATGCTGCAACCCTTTGTGGAAATAGACTTCCTGTCGGTAGAGCCTGATAAATGTAAAAGCATGTGATATGTTACTCAATCTATTTCTGCTATGGAGCTATGTCCCAACTTACTGAGACCGTTATATATGAAAATGTCAGGAAAAAAATTCATTCTGATGATTCTAGGACAACTAACCCCTGAAAAACTACAACGGACAACTACCCCCGGACAACTACCCCCGGACAACTACCCCCTGGACAACTGCCCCCCGGACAACTACCCCAAGGGAAATTACCCCCATAAAATGACGATTACCCCGATAACCCCCCCGACAACTATCCCAGAATCCGGGGTAATTGTCCAGGGGTAGTTATCCTGGGAGTAGTTGTCCTGGGGGTAATTATCGTAGGGGGTAGTTGTCCAGGGGTAGTTGTCATGGGGGTAGTTGTCCGGGAGGTAATTGTCCAGGGGGTACTTGTCGCACTCTGGTACATTGTACATTTAGCATTATATCGCCAATTAAACACCAATTAAATAGTGAATTTCTATATGGTTAATCAGTATGAAAAGTGTAACTATGGTAACTCTTATCGGAATAATTATTTTACCCTTAGATTAGAATGAAATCGCTTTACAAGAAACTTGAGTATACCACTAATTCAACATTAATTCCCAAATGTTATGCAAGATATTTTTAAGCCATCATATCTTCTATGCGTCCTAACAACGATGAAAGTCGTGTCTTGCAAAGCCCTGTCCAGTTTACGTCACCAATTTTCACTAGAACACTTTGATTTACTTCGGTCAGTATTTTATTTAGAATTTTGAAAAGATACCTGACTAATCCTAACCTCGAATTCATCGGAAAAGAAACTAGTGTATCTTTTATTATGCACAAAGCCAGAAAACTCTGCCACTGGTATTGGCTCTCGTCTGGTCATGGGTGCAATCTCCGCTACAGGTCTGTCATCTAATGAGGTAGAAGTCCGTTTAGCTGGGGTGGGGCCTGGTTGACTGTTTTGTAGCGGAACAGTTTCAGGACTTACTGAATCTGGAACGGACTTATTCTGACCATCATATTCATCCGATGATATTTCTATATCAAAGTATATATTATCATGAAATAGCAAACATTGTTTTTGATAATATATTAATAATAATTTTAAGAAAATTCAAACTACCTTTTCCGTATATGTGAGGCAGAATGTGAACAAATTGTAAAATCAGCACTGATTTTCTTATTTACTATATAAATCTATATACCTACCTATTATACCAGTAGTCTTGACTACGGGACCCCTTCGAGAATTTAACACAAATGAGTCACAATATTGTGCGCACCCCCCGTAATCCTATTGTCCCCTTCGCTACTCACGCGCGTCAACACGCCACGGCCATCTTCCTCTTTTGCGAGCAACCCCAAGTAGAAACATGTTGCTTGCAAGGTGAGGGGAAGGAGGGAGGGTCATAGGTAGGTATATAGATTTATATAGTAAATAAGAAAATCAGTGCTGATTTTACAAATTTACTGCAATAAATCATATATACCTACCTATTATGCCAGACCAGCGCCAACTCAAAGACCGGGAGGCATGTTTCAAGCAGAAGGGAATAGGATTACACCGAAGATTACAAAGAAGACACAGCGGTCTTCAAGGTGGCTGACGCAAACATAGCCTCACCTGCGGGAACATCCCTAAGGTAGCAAGAAATGAAGGAATTGGGCGAACGCCAATAAGCAGCCTTCAAAATATCATCAAGCGCCACACCTTGAAACAGAGCCCAAGAAGTGCTGACACTACGAGTGTCATGAGCACGAGGCTTACTGTCGGATAAAAGAGCCTCTGTGCCAGCAGCCCTAATAGCCTCGACGATCCATCTAGAAATGGAATCAAGAGAAGCAGGAGAAAAAGGCTCTCTAGTGATCAGGAACAACTGATCATCCTTACGATAAGACTTAGTCTTATCAATATACCATTTGAGAGCCCTAACAGGACACCAAACTTTGTCCTCGCGCACTGACGAAAACCCAGAAAGCGGACAAAAAAAAATCTCAACAGGGCCAGAGGCAGCTGTCTGATTCTTGGCAATAAAAGAAGCCTTAGGAATCAATCTAACGCCTTTTCTCTCCCAGCAAACATGACCAGGAGTAAGGCAGAGAGCATGAAGAGTACTGCGCCTCTGCCCAGAGGCAATAGCTACCAAAAAGAGCGTCTTAACCGTAAGATGATGAAGCGAAGCTTCACCTAACGGTTCGAAAGGAGGTTTCGCCAAGGCCTCCAGGACCTTAGGCAGACTCCAAGACGGCACTAACCTAGAACAAGGAGGTCGTTTCAGAAAGAACGACCAAATCAAACCACTTAACAGCGGGGAATTGGAAATCCCCGAACCATCCGAGAAACCCGAATGAATGGCCCCGATCGCCGAACGGTAGCCTCGGATAGTAGAGATGGATCTCCCTTTGTCAAATAGCGAGATTAGAAAATCCGCAATTGAACCAATAGGAGCCTTAGAAGGGGTTTGATTTCGCTCTTTACGCCAAAGGAAAAAGACCGAAAGACGGGAATTATAAATTTCCCTAGTTCCGCGGCTCTATCACAGAGACCCGACTGTCTTGCAGATTCCCCGACAGGGGCCAAGCAGTCAAATGAAGGGACTCTGAATTGTGGTGAAGAATCCCCGAGAGGGGCTGCAACACCAGATCCGCTCTTAACGGAAGAAGGAACGGTTGAGCCGCCAGAAGGCTCATTAGCTCCGGAAACCAACTCCTCCTGGGCCAAAAGGGAGCTATCACAAGCACCCGAGCCCGATCTTCCCTGATCTTCCGCAAGACTCGCGGAATCAGCTGGAAGGGAGGAAAGGCAAATCCTCGAAGATTCTCCCAACTGAGAGAGAAAGCATCGAGAGCCCAAGCTCCGCGATCGCGCGCACAGGAGCAATATATCGGAAGTAGGTGGTTTAGAACCGATGCAAAAAGATCCACTTCCAGTGGATCCAGGTAACTGGAAATGCGGCGAAAGACCTCTGGATGGAGCATCCATTCCGATGGAAGACACCTACCCCGAGACAGAAAATCCGCAATGAGGTTTTCCTGACCGGGGATGAAAGAGGCCACGGGTGTGATCGCCAAGCGACGACACCAGCTCCACAAATGTGCTGCTAGGGCATTCAGGATAGCAGAACGAGTGCCTCCCTGCCGATTGACATAAGCCGCCACAGTGACATTGTCCGTGAGGATCAGAACTGAACGACTGAAAAGTCGACTTCTGAAATGAAGCAGGGTTAAAAGAACTGCCATAAACTCCAGGACATTGATATGGGGAAGAGTCCCAAGATGAGACCAATCCCCCGCGACCGTGCTGCCATTGCAATGTCCTCCCCACCCCAACCGAGAGGCGTCCGTCGAAACCGAGATCAACGGAAGGGGGGGGGGGGTACGGAAGGACTTGCCTCGCGCAAGAACCTTTCTGGCCAGCATGAGCTTGCGAGCTGCCGAGACAATGGTGAGAATCCTGTCTCGACTGGGCCGAGCCAACTGATTCCAAATGTCCAACACAGCCCCCAGAAAAACTGGGCTGCGAGTAGGAACTAACTCTGACTTTTCCCAAATTATTAGGAAACCCAAGTCTTGAGTAAGATTGACGAGCAAACGAGTCTCGTCCAACAAACGATCGCGCGACTCCGCTAGGAGAAGCCAATCGTCCAGGTAGCAAAATAGCCGAAGGCCGCGTCGCCTCAGTGAGACTGCCAGCACGGCTACGACCTGAGTAAAAAACCCGAGGGGCTGGGCGCAGCCCGAAGGGAAGAGCGCGAAAGCGAAAAGTCTCTGAGAGGAAGGAAAACCCTAGAAGATCGCGCAAAGCGCGATGAATGGGAATATGGAAATATGCATCTTTGAGATCTATCGAGATTGCGTAGTCATTCCTCTTGATCAACGGGAGAATGGAGGCGAGAGTCTCCATCCGACAAATGTACCGAAGGAATGAATTTATTTATTCTTTTCAAATTCAGTATCAACGAAGTTTTCCCTAGCGCTTGGGAATGACAAAGATTGGAGAAATGGAAAGAGACGGCAGGTCTCTTACCCTCTCTATAACCCTCTTTTGCAACAAAGACTCGATCTCTTTTGAAGCATGAGATCGAGCCAGGGCAGACATGGGAGGTGAACGAGTTCTTATAGCCCCTCCGGGGAGCGAAGCGGATAGATCTATGAAGAATCCGTCTCGCACGACGGAGAGCACAAAAGCGTCCCCGGAAAAGGCTTCCCAAGCGGGGAGAAAGAAACGAAGTCGGCCACCTACCATGTCGGAAAGAACAAGCGCTCGGGGAAGACCATCAAAGCCTAGGCTTGGCCTTATGCGAAGCCGTCGCCTTGCCACGAGAACCTCTCGAAGAGCCTCTGCCACGTCCACCTCTCCCGCTAGAGACTCAGTAGGCGGGACCCCAGAAACACGGCTGTGTTGACCCGAAGCAGGACCAGCAGGCCTCCGACGGACAGGGGCCCGCGTCGGCTTAGAGTGAGTGTGAAACTGCGTAGTCATGTCAGAGACCTGCTTACGCGCATCAATCTCTCTCTGAAAAACCGTAGCAAATTGACCACCAAAAAGCGAGGGACCCCGAGACGGAACATCCCGGAGAAGCTGCGCGATGTCCGACTCCTTAACCCCAAGGGCCGAAAGAGCCAAGACTCTGCGACGGTACGTAACCGAAGCGGCCGCAGAAGAAAGCTGTGACCACTGCAAACTAAAGAGAGTATGCAACAGGTCATCAATAACCAGCTTGTCACCATCAGTGACATTCAACTCCTCCGCCCTAGACCTGAGGTCGGAGAGAAAACCTGAAAAGGCAGCCAGACTTATATTGTGACTCATTTGTGTTAAATTCTCGAAGGGGTCCCGTAGTCAAGACTACTGGCATAATAGGTAGGTATATATGATTTATTGCAGTAAATAACAATTATTAGTGGACAATTAGATTATAAAATCCTGCTCTAAGCATCTAAGCATTTGATTCACGTATGAGATACATTGGTATAATTGTAATTAAAGTAGCTATTCAAAGAAAATCACAAATATGGCAATTAATGTATCACTAGAAACTGGGAAGCTTACAGATGGCAATCGTATAAGTTTTATGTCAACTGCGTATCTGATGATTATAAAAACAACACAAATAAAAGCTCTTCTCAGCATCTGGAATATCCGAGGATTCGCCAGAAATATAGCGATGTTTTGATGTCGTCACACTCGGGATCGATCCTGCTTAAGCAGACGACGTCCTATAATGAATGAACGTAATTGCAATGCAATTATTTATCAAATTATAAAGAGTTTGGTGGATTTAAACATGACCTTATTTCACACCATTATAAAGGGAAAGTGAAAATGATTCTGATAGCTAAAACCGTTTGATTGTAAATACACAGGAGAAGGGTCAATGATCAATGAAATAAACCCCACTTTCAAATTGAAAAGCCCTCCAAAATAATAGCAGGATGGTATTCGTTCCCTCTTGAAACGCCGAACATGCCCCGGTGCAAGCAGCTGAAAATACAATGGCGTCTTATTTTGTTTACAAGTGACCGATTCCTTTATTTTTTTAACGCTGCATTTTTCATCAAAATAATACCATACACGAAGTTAAGAGTGAGGCAACAGACTAACATTAAGACTGACGCTAGTGAAGGAAGAGAAATAAGTGAAGAGGAGATGACAAAATAGGCGCTGAAAAATGTGTAAGATGTTATGGGACATCGTCTGCTTAGACAGGACTGGTCCATGGTGTGTCGTCACATATCTCAGCAGCGTTCGAGGAGCTCTTCAGCTGCTATATCGGGGGCTGTAGTTTACCGTTTTATAATTGATAATAATCATTACTTCAAATGTTTCCAAGCGTTGAATTTGGATAACCTTGTTTAATTTATGCCATCTATGCAATAATAAGTATTAAGCCAATATTTAAAATCATTAAAGTTCTATTTTAAGAGAAACATACCTTCTAGGCCATTATTACCAAAAAAAGCGGGTGACATCTGAATAACAGATTCTTCTTCTCCAGTAGCTTTGTTCTTTCTACAGTAATTGAACAAAATAATTAACAAATCGTAATAAAACATGATCAGCATGATCAAAGGACATGGAGCAGTGTCATACTGTTTTTTGCACACTGTCTTCGTTGGGAGAGGAAATACACCACGATCACGTGTCACACCCATGGATTGAAAGATGGTGTCGCTTTTGAAAGGGATACGATGCTTCAGCATTATAACAAAAATAACAACCAATGGAAATCCGCAGTCGGAATTGTTCTTTCAAATAAAGTTGGCTTGAGTAGAAACACACACACAAAAAAAAATGTTTTAGTGATCCCAACTTTCTAAAATTTATACCGGTAATTCTTTCTAACTCCTGTTTTCTAAAACACTCATTATTGTTGTTACATGAACATTCTACAAAAGTATTAATCAACGCGATTATAAAACATAATATTATGATGTTAGAGGTATGGTGAAAGAATACAATGGGGAAATGATAATTCGTTATTGGGGGTGAAATATAGGACTTAGAATATTTATAAAGGTAAAATAAGGAATAATTGTGGCAGCTGTTCACTCAAGGTTTACCTTCTACGTTTCAAGATAAATATGAGTATGACGGCAAGGAGAAGAATAACCAAGATCGCGACAACTCCACCAGCTATACCAGCGTTTACATCGTTGACAGGACTAATGATTGTAGTTTTGGACACAGCTGTATTAGTATTGAAATTGAAAATGGAGTGCTGAAAGGTATGATTAAAATCAATAACTATACCAACTTTTGACAGAAGAATCAAGAAAAATACGGCTAAATATCATTATATACAATATTTATTTATTAAATACTGTCATGAAAGGTGAACGTAGCTGCATATTAAAAAAATCATATCACAGGGGGATAACCATTTCATAAATATAATAATTTATTGCAATGACATACCAGAAGAATATTCATATGCCAGCATGGCCAGAATCAGAATTTAGCTTGGTTTAATTGTTACTTGCTCCCAGGGGTTATCTAAGGGGCAGGGGGCACGCAAACTGGCGGCACTTGGAGTGGGCGCAAAAACGCAAAGGAGCGAAAGAAATAAAAGGGGGGGGGAATTAAGAAAAATCATTATTCTTACGGATTATGCACCCCCAAATCCGCAGGGTAAATGCTCTAGAAATATATTTTTTGAGGACGGTTTGGATTGTGTAAAATTTCCAAAGCTCGGTCGCTTTGCTCCATCGCACATTATTTTCTTTCAGGATCTCGTAATTTCGTGCCCCCAGTATATAGTTCTTATATATTTGAAAAATAAAGATGTAACTGTCGTTGCTTTGCTCACTATCATGCAAGTTTCATCTGACTCCTGCTAAATACTGCGCCCCAATATAGGATAAAGTGTATAAAAGAGCATTTGCAAAGGTTCAACATTTGAAAGAAATCTCAACTTTAAGTCACCTTGCTGAATTTCCCCACTATTTCTCAAAGATGTTCTTTAGTTTTGCTCCCGATTGTAGAAGTGAGTGAACAGAAAACCGTTTATCAATATACGATATTCGAGCTTCTCTACCGCTCGATTGCGGTGGTCAATTGCAAAATGTCCTGGGTAAAATGCACAAATTGCGTTTTTTAGGGTTAAAAATGGGAAAATTTTCCGCTCCCTCGCTTGTACAATAATGTAGATAAGTTTGGGCACTCGGGGAGGGGGCGGGGATAATGTTTGCTTCGGGCGCCATTATCCCTAGATACGCCACTGCTTGCTCCAGTAATGATTTCACTCCATACGGGTCCATGGGACGTTGTCCATGTGATATAAAGAGCTTTTAAACATACAGTACTTACTATTTGATTTGGTTGTGACGTTGATACGAGCACCTTCTGGTCCTTCGCCATCCTTTCCTTCTCGCATCACACTAATACTCAATGAGTAAGTAGTATTTGGTTCCAGGTCTGTGATATTATGGCTTATCATCTTCTCTGCGAGTTGCCTTCGAGATCTAGAAGAGGTCCCCGTAGATTTGGAAGGAGAAGAAATGGTTTCATTTCGAAGGAGCCGGTCATCTGCTGCGCTCCTGATGTAGATGGTATAGCCGACGATAGGCCCGTCACCCACGTCCATGTTAGGATTCCATTCTCTCCACTGAAGAGTCACGTGTTGAGCTCCGATGTCAGATTCGTAAGGTGTAGAATGCAGTTGGGGTAACACTGTGATGTCAGCAATTTACACAAATAAGAAATGGTCACTAAATAGAAATATACGAAACAAACGCACAGAAACTCAGCCGATTATAAATTTTATTGACCCAGCAAACAACCACATTCAGAGGCTTAGTTTACGAAATAGTACAATGATATAACCTTTAAGAATGGTGATTTGTTTCATACTATATTCTTTGTATCAGTTGCGATGGATTGGTAGGTCTATCTAGTCTACGGAGTTACATAAACATGTCCATCTCACAATATTTAAAAAGAAATTATATGACAGTTGTTATGTTTATGCATGCCATTAAACCTCATGCCAGCTTGGCTTTGCAGAGCACCTGCTCATAACTAATTCATGATGTTCTTGGATAACAATGAAAGTGTCTTTACATATGAATGCACATGAGTGCACTTGAATACCATGTGAGACTTGTACATGTTTGATACAGCCTACAGAGAAACTGGAATAAACCACACACCAGACCACACCTATTTCTGCAAGCTCTATTTTGTTTTTGTCTTCTACTATATTTGTTAGCTTAGTTATAATTTCCAGCCCACTATACAACATATTTCTGGCGACGAGGATGTTTACGGATTTGGAAATAATTAACTGATTTTGTTCCTGTATTTAACTTTCTGTTCCAAAATGTCAATTCCACCACCTTCATGTTTTCTGTCATCACCGGGTTCTCCATCCACTCCATGGAAGTTATGGAGACAGCAATTCGAGAACTATTTGTTAGCTTCAGGTAGCAATGCTTTTCCACCAGAGAGGAAAAAGGCGCTTCTTCTACACTGTTTAAGAGCTGAAGGCCAGAGGATATACTACTCCTTGAACATGGCTTCAGTGACGAGCTCGAACGAGGACGCATATGAGAAGGCGTTAGGAGCTATAGAAGCGTACTTTGTGCCACGAATCAACATCGTTGCTGAGCGATATCGTTTCAGAAGACGAAGGCAGAGGTCTGATGAGACTGTATTACAGTATGTCACAGCCTTGCAAGAACTTGTAACGCACTGTGCGTTTGGGGACTTGAAGGAGGAAATGATTCGTGATCAAGTGGTTGAAGGCTGCTACAACACACGAATTCGCGAGAGATTGTTGCTTGAGCCTGATTTAACGCTAAAGAAGGTTCTTGACTGCAGTAGTTGCATTGAAGATGCAGAACGAGATTCCAGAGCAATAGCTCAGGGAAGTGAAATTGCTCGCGAAAGTGTTCACAAGCTAGAGAGACAGAAAATGAAAGGACAACGAAAAGAGCAGAAACACAGCAGTACAGACAGAAAAGGACAGAAACAGACCTGCAGAAATTGTGGTAGCACTCTTCATGCCTCATTCGACGAGAAATGTAAGGCAAAAGGAACTAAATGTTACAGTTGCGGGAAAACTGGACATTGGGCTACGGTTTGCCGCAAAACCAGAAAGGTTCGAGTCGTTCATGATCATGATGACGGAGTTGAACGTGAATCGCCACAAGTGTTAACCGTTAACACACACCCAAAGAAGCCGATATGGTGTGAAGTTGAACTTGCTGGGAAAGCCAAGGTTCAGATGACTGTTGACACTGGCTCTAGTGTGTCAATAATTCCACTCAGCGTCTACAAGAAGCACTTCGTTGTAGAAGCTCTTCAGTCTGCAAACGTCAACATTTCAGATTATTCCGAGGGAAACATTCCTGTAGTTGGTATCTTCGAGACACGTGTCAAGGTTGGAACGAGACACGTGTCAAGGTTGGAACCAAGTCTACGATCGCAAAGATATTCGTCGTACGCAGAGGTTCAGCTTTGCTTGGCAGAGATATTTTCGAAGAGTTGAATCTTCGAGTCGAAGGTAGCACCCTTTACGTTGAGACGGTAAAGGATAATACTACTTCATCGACGTCATCTTCTACGTCAACAGATGGAAGCGACATCGCACAGAAGTTTCCTACACTATTTGCGACAGGTCTTGGAAAGGCGCATAACTTCAAGCACCGTGTCAAAGTGAAAGCAGATCACGTTCCCGTTCAGCAGAAGCTGAGACGACTTCCATTGTCTGTGAAGGATCAAGTGTCGCAGGAGTTAAAGCGATTGGAGAAGGAAGACGTGATCGAGAAAATTGATTCCAGTGAATGGATTTCTCCCATTGTTGTTACCGCAAAGAAATCGGGAGATGTGCGATTATGCGTTGATTTGCGCGAAGTGAATAAAGCTATTGTAGTAGATAAGTTTCCACTTCCAGATATTGGAGAGTTGTTTTCAGAGTTGGAAGGATCCACTGTTTTCTCCAAGATGGATTTAGCGTCAGCATATCACCAGCTTGAGTTAGACGAAGAGAGTCGCGATCTCACTGCATTCATTACTCATGATGGGTTGTATCGTTTCAAACGAGTATGTTTTGGGCTAGCATCAGCGCCATCTACATTTCAGAAGATGATGAGCATCATCTTAGTTGGTCTACCTGGAGTACAATGTTACTTAGATGATGTAATCGTCTATGGGAAGGACAGAGCTGAGCATGATAAACATCTACAGAATGTGATAGACAAGCTACAGTCAGCAGGCTTACGCTTGAACCCCAAGAAGTGTCAGTTTCACTTGTCAGAACTCAGTTACCTTGGACATTGTATCAGTAGTAAGGGTTTGTCACCCGATGATAGTCATGTTAAAGCAATCCTAGAAGCACCAGCACCCACAGATATTGGGATGCTCAGATCAGTGTTGGGTATGATAAACTACTATGCTAAGTTTGTACCTAATTATGCTACCGTTGTAGAACCTTTGAGATGTTTGCTTCGTAAAGATGTATCCTTCGTTTGGGGGATGTGCAACAAGATGCTTTTGATCAGATCAAAACGATCATAGCACAGAAAGTAGTCCTTGGGTTATTCAGTCCTGATCTTCCTACAGTTGTCACCACCGATGCATCTGATTATGGGCTAGGAGCCATACTTAGTCAAGTCAGGGATGGGGTAGACACTCCCATTGCATTTGCATCTAGATCACTTACACCCACTGAAAGAAAGTACTCCACTCGTGAAAAAGAGGCTTTAGCTTGTGTTTGGGCGTGTAATAAGTGGTACACATACCTCTGGGGTAGGCATTTTGTACTTAGGACAGATCACAAAGCATTGGTAACCATGTTAAGTACAAGAGGTACAGGCAGGCAACCGATGAGAATAGCTCGTTGGTCTGCTCAGTTGTTGCAGTTTAACTACACTGTAGAATACAAGGCAGGTAGTGATAACTACGTAGCAGACGCATTGTCTCGCTTACCATTGAGTAAGAAGGAAGAAGATGTAAATTTGGATAAAGATGATGAGTTTGTCTTGAATTTTGTAGAAGTAGATTGTCCAGTAACGATTTAAGAGTTGCAAGACGCAACCAGAAATAACAGAGTTTTGGTTGAAGTTCAGAAGTACATAGAGAAAGGTTGGCCTACAAATCATAGGACCATACCTGATGAATTGAAGCCGTACTTTATGCTTCGAGAAGAGTTGTCAGTAGTAGATAACATTGTAATGAGAGGAAATAGGATTGTAATTCCGACAGTACTTCAGTCAAAGATTGTCAACTTTGCTCACTCAGCACACCAGGGTATTGTGCGTACCAAAAGTAGGTTAAGAGAGATGTACTGGTTTCCTAGATTGGATAAGGTAGTTGAAGAAAGGATAATGTCATGTGTTACTTGTAGAGAGAATGATAAGTCACAGCACACTTACAGTGCTCCAATGCAATCAGTTTCATTCCCAGAGTCACCATGGGAAAAGATTTCTATTGACATTACTGGTCCTTTCGTAGATGCTCCTCATGATCAGAGGTTTGCAATAGTCGTAGTAGATTACCATAGCAAATGGCCAGAAGTAGCATTCTGTAGTAAAGTGACTAGTAGTACAGTTATCCAAATGCTCATGTCATTGTTTGCAAGAGAGGGAATTCCTACACATTTGATTTCGGACAATGGTCCTCAGTTTGTTTCATTTGAGTTTGAACAGTTCCTTAAGCAGAATGGCATCACTCATTGTAAATCTTCTTTGTATTATCCTAGAGCAAACGGAGAGGTAGAAAGATTTAACAGAGTTCTAAAATCAGGTATACAGAATGCTAGGATCGAAGGGAAGTCTGTTAAAGAGTCAGTTGTTGAGTTGCTAGAGGCGTATAGGTCAACGCCACACCAAACTACAGGTGTATCTCCATCAGAACTTCTACATGGGAGGAAAATGAGAACGAAACTAGATGTGAAGACTATGATGCCTCCAAAATCAAGAGAGAGTTCTAAAGAGGAAGTGAGAAAAAGGGTAGAGTTGAATCAAAGAAAATCAAGTCAGTACATAGATGAGAAAAGGAAAGCAAGGGTTCCTAAGTTTTCAGTAGGAGACTATGTTCGTGTGAGAAAACAGAGACATGTTCACAAAGGTGAAGTGAAATTTGGTTCTCCAATGAAAATTATCAAGCAAAAAGGAGATGCTACTTATCAGTTGCAAGATAGCACTATTTGGAATGCTTTTCATTTGTCACCATGCACAAATGTTCAGGAGAGTGTAGAGGGGGAATCCCAACAGGAATTCCAAGATGAGTCACCAGAACGGAGAGTAAGAAGAAGTACAAGTATTCGGAATGAACCGAGTTACTTGAAAGATTATGTTAAACACTGAGTTGAATACATTAATGGCAGGTAATAAGAATAGTTATAATAGAAGTTATTCTAGAGTGAGAATAATTGTTAGGCTTAGTTAGCCAGATACTTTTATGTGTAGTGGATATGTATTATCATAAACATGATGCAAAGTAAGAAGTATGTACTTATTATTAACTCACTCAGATATTTTCATGTATGTTTACAAAAGATTCGTTTCATTATGGAATTTGTCATTACATTACTTCTATATTGCACATTGTAATTTGAAACAGTTTAAATTACCAAGTATATCGAGTAAACATGCAAAGAAGTATTATTCTGTAGCAGTGTATTTAAAGCAGCAAAGTGTTAATGATAATTTCTGGAAGGTTTTTGAAATTACTAAGGTACAATTTTCGTCAAAAATAATTTAAATGATGCATGTTCTGGTGTACTTAAAAGTGATAAATTGGTTTCTACAGGTACAGGTACTTTGCAAAGGAAAGAAATTAAATTTTTTAAGAAGGGACATTTATACTTCGGAATTGTATAAATGAACAGTCAAATTCATACATGTACGGTCTTGTACAAGTTTGAAGTCGTTGAAATTGAAAATATTCTAGTTCAGGGATTTTTGGTTATAAAAAAATTAAGGTTGATCAAATCAATTTCAAAAAAGGGGAGAATGTTATGTTTATGCATGCCATTAAACCTCATGCCAGCTTGGCTTTGCAGAGCACCTGCTCATAACTAATTCATGATGTTCTTTGATAACAATGAAAGTGTCTTTACATATGAATGCACATGAGTGCACTTGAATACTATGTGAGACTTGTACATGTTTGATACAGCCTACAGGGAGAACTGGAATAAACCACACACCAGACCACACCTATTTCTGCAAGCTCTATTTTGTTTTTGTCTTCCACTATATTTGTTAGCTTAGTTATAATTTCCAGCCCACTATACAACAACAGTCTTGTGCATGGTTGTTCAGGTACACTTGCAGTATGATAATGCATCCGTTGAAAAGTGAATGTAGTTACGATACTTGACTACTAGACGATAAAGGTTCAGCAGGCAGTGTGATGTCAGGTTATGATTATATTGTTGAAAGAATTGCAGGTACATGTATATTCTAATTTCTTTTGAAAATCTATCTCCAGGTGGGTTATCAAGTGTATTACGTAAGCATATGATATACCGTGGACTGGATACATACCATAAAATTCTCTTTCAGGTATCCTAGCATAGAGGATAGGTCTGTGAGATCTGAGATCGTAGCCAAATGTGCAGTAGAGGATTTCATCACTTGATATATTTTCGATCCTAAACGACATTGATACGATCCCTATTGTTGTATTATTAACTATTGCAACAGTTCTGTTGATCAGGGTATTGTTTCGAGCTAAGTTGATTCCTCCATAAACTGGAAACTGTTCTCCCAAGTCTACAGTAGAAAAACTGCAGTTAAAGAATGCCAGACCTGGATTTGTCCTCTCTACATCAATAGTAAACCGATCTGTATACATATAGAGAGCGTGAAAGAGAGAAAAAATATATTTATATTAAACAAACCTTTCCGCAATATATTACAAGTTCAAGATAACCCTAGAACATTATTCTAATCATCTCGTAAAATAAAAATAGCAAAGAAAGTTTATTTACTGTGGGATTGCTATCACTATGGGATAACGGCCCGAGTTTTACCAGATTTCGGAAGAAATTGCAATTAAATAAGATGTGAAATTTCAAAATTTAAATATTCCTGATTGAAGCTTCGAATAATCTTGTGAATAGTGGAGTTGAAAATATGTGTCTTTTAAATCGAATTAAATCAGATTGTGAGACTAGTCTGTGACTGGCCTGCCATCACCCCGATCGTACAGATATTGGGCCGATTAATTACTTTCTTCCGACTATAAAACTTCACAGTTACATAACAATGAAAGGATGCTGATGATGTCTGAACACCACGTGATACCTGTTTGACACTTCTCTCCAGTCCATCTCAGAGAGCACTTGCTTGATAAACACGAACCATTCATGCTGTTACAGTCAGGTGCTCCACCAGAACAGTGACATGTACTGAGACAGGTGTTGTAGCATCCTGAAACTGTATATGATATGATGATACCGTAATTATTGCTAAAAGTCATTTCCGCAAAACACGAATGAGCCTTCTTATACCTTCCAGCTAGTTCTAACTAAAATCACGATGACTGTATATATTTGATCCCGTATACCTCAGTCTATAAAGCTGTAATCATATTTTATCAAATATGATGACTCTAGAGACCACTTTGCTTCAAATTATCCTGATTTCATGTACAGAACAATAAAATCTCCTTGATTTTGAACTTTTCGTGGATTGCACTATTCCTCACCTTAGAATAATCGTTACAACAGATTGTGTTACTCACGTTGTCTGCAGTTATCGAAATGTTCATTGGCGTCTGGGATGTAGCCAATAGCACATTCTCCCTTTGATGCCAGACACGCCCCTGATTCCTTGTCACATGGTCGTCCATCCAGGCAATTACACTTATCCGTGCAGTTCCTCCCCAAGAACCCGTTTGTGCATACGTCAGGCACTACAAAATATCAGAAAATGAACGAGTTCCTTTTAAAGAATGATACCTTTAAAGTGATCGTTTAAAAGATGGGCTTCTATCCATTCACTTGATTTGCTTCAATGCTGATGGTATCTACTTTGTAAATATAAATGTTTTTACTATATGGAGATACGATATCCTCTTCGTCATTATTAGTGCTTATGGCGTTTAGGCGTAGATGGGACTATAGAAACCATGATCTAGCCGCTTTTATAAAACGGGTTCAAGAATGTAGCCATCCTGATTGGTGAAATAACACCACGTGACCGTGCAAAAAAAAAGGACTAACGCACGGCTGATCTACGCGATTTTACCGCAGGGATTACATGCGCGCACTGAAACGCGCATGACTTTTCTTGGCTGCGCTTATGTGATGTCATCCAGGAAAGCAAATGGCAGCCTCCATGACTGTGCGACTCTTGGCGTTTCCATGGGGTTCGTAACCATTTTTATAATCATATTGCCGGCGCGTTTTTATAAAACTATTAATACATGGTTATGAGTTCGTGCGTCAGTGCGATCCGGCAACACGGAGGTTGGCGCCTCGTGCGCGTATAGTACACCACGATAAAAACATTTGTGTTGCCAGATCACACAAACACACTCCCAACAATGTATTAATAGTATACTAGCATGGATGGGCTAAATGTTAACTTTGATACACTGGTTCTAAAAACAATTGGGAATAAAACTGAATCAAATAGGATACAAATGCTGTGCTCGTCGCACACGAAATTTCATTCACTCACACCAGGGATAATACATGCATCAATGACGCAGCTACATTATTGACCTATCGTTTACCTGAATACTTTAAAATAGTGTAAGTGGCATGAGAAACGCATAGATATAGCAAAAATTTGTCTAGTGGTTTGGGACATCCCAGTAGACCGACTGCCCACGAGACCAACAATGTCGCTCAGGTGAACCCCCCCCCCCCCCCACAAAAGTTGTCAGTATGCCCACGAAGCCGACATAAAGGCCTATTTATGAGATGACTTTGTATCCATCGTCAAATTTTTGCGTAAAAATGTATTACTGAAATTACAAACCTTGACAGGAGGGACCAGACCACCCATCTTCACACTCTCCTGAACAGTTCCCTGTGTAAGGATCGCATGATGATCCAAGGGAACAATGGCAATATTGAAGACAGTCAACACCGAACGTTCCTGCATCACAAGCTGAATATGATGAATTCGGAAAACACAACGTGTTATTTTCAGGTAGATATTTTGCACAATAACCTATTTCCATCTGAAAAAAAAATCATCTCTGGTGACACGAACTGATAAATCTATATACTAGTGTCAAGAATGAAATGAAAGATGAGGTGAATAGACTAACATGTATAAATAAAATAGCGAGTATTCTAGTGACTGAACATTTCTTAGGTGATATGAGCACAGGCGTGCAATAGTACATATTTTTTCGCACGGAAGATCGCAAAGGTGTCTTAGCTGAGCACATTTTGTCGTACTCCAAAATATCATTACATACCGGTTTTCTCCTAAGCGCCTTTTCCCTCGGGGCTGTACTCAAAATATATTGTAGATATATTGTAGAATCCCACTGAGATATATATTTTGTAACAGTCATTTGTCATTGGTTTATTGGAGCGAACGGGAAAGTTGACCGCCGCTACATCACAGTAACCATACCTCGGCCAGTTGAAATTCCCATATGTCTATAGTGATTACAACTTTCTAAAAATCACAACTTTCTTATTGCTTGTCCGATTTTGTTCAAACTTTCACCAATCTGCTTCTCTGATTTTTCTGCTTTCACACAAATCAAAGTATTACAAAGGTTGGATTGCCGTTTAAGAATTTCCCTGGTACGTACTGTTATGTTTCAACTCCGGCCTGCGGCCTATAGCAGTACTGAGTCTGTCAGTTCATACAATTGGTTGTAACCCACGGGTATGCATTATTTGTAAAATAGGCCAATGTTAGTAATAAAGAATAAGTTTCAACCAAAAATGTTTGAAGGTATGATGGGGACATTTACTTGCATTGCAGTGGATTCCAGTATATCCGGACAAGCAATTGCAGATGGACCCGTATGGATCAGGTAGACATACTTGACTTCCAGCACATTGTTCCAGATCGTGTCCGGAACCGCATTCAAGCTCACATTGCAAGCCGTACAGATGCTTTCCACATGCTTCAGTTAACGAATTTTAAAAGAAAATTAAATTTGATGAATGCCTATGTGTATGCCAATTCGAATCCGACAGTCTTTTTAAAATAATTTGTTGACTAATTGTCTATTGAAATAATGGACAACTTATTGCAAACTGAAATTAAAACTATGTATAAATTATTAAAATTGATATTATTGAAACAACAAAAAGATTGAATTCGAAAGTGATGAAAATATAAGCCTATATATTAATTTATTGAAATCATTTTATCTATTAAATTCATTATTGAGTATACAAATCGATGATATATGCCCTTCCTTCGAGTATGTTGATCATAACATACTACCTAGAATAGATAAACTTTCTCTTACTTGACTAGCGTCAGTCTTAATGTTATTCTGTTGTCTCACTCTTAAAGGACAAGTAACCCCACGTGATATTCTAGATGCACCTATTGTCTGCTACGTCTTTCCATGGAGGCTGCCATTTTGTGCATGACACGGATCATTAGGTACCATATGCATTGATAATAGCCTACCTTTACAACAGATACGTCGCTTTGTTCTGATTGTATTACGATTGTTATTGGCCATGGGCCTAGATAATTGACGACCCATGAGTTCTAATAGCCATCCTGTAAAGCAGATTCCTCGCTTTGTTTTGGTATTGTTACGATTGTCTCCGTCCTTGACGTCAATTCTCCGTCCTTGACGTATATTTTTTATGAAGTATATTTTTTATGAACAAATTAAGACCTTTTAAAATATATATAAAACTAAACTTACATTTCAGAATATGTGACTTTATCTAATATATATTTGTCCTCTAAAAATCAATTACAAGTTAACGATGAAGGAAATTTTACTTGGGATGAAAAATATGTTCGTGTACACATAAAGTAATGGCAGCCCCCTTATTATTGCTAGCAGACGATAACTTGGCTGGAAAATAGTGATTTATATCTATATCCTGTGTTTTTACATGAAATTGCATGTATCAAATAAGAGGCATATACTACACCATTCAAAATAAGCTAATTCATACGCTGAGGTTAATTTCCCTTTAACTTCGTGTACCGTATTATTTTGATGAAAAATGCAACGTTGAAAAAAAATAAAGGAATCAGTCACTTGTAAACAAAATAAGACGCCATTGTATTTTCAGCTGCTTGCACCGGGGCATGTTCGGCGTTTCAAGAGGGAACGAATACAATCTGTGATATTATTCGGAGGGCTTTTCAATTTGAAAATGGGGTTTATTTCATTGATCATTGACCCTTCTCCTGTGTATTTACTATCAAACGGTTTTAGTTATCAGAATCAGTTCACTTTCCCTTTTAGAATGGTGTGAAATAAGGTCATGTTTAAATGTACCAAACTCTTCATAATTTGATAAATAATTGCATTGCAATTACGTTCATTCATTATAGGACGTCGTCTGCTTAAGCAGGATCGATCCCTAGTGTGACGACATCAAAACATCGCTATATTTCTGGCGAATCCTCGGATATTCCAGATGCTGAGAAGAGCTTTTATTTATGTTGTTTTTATAATCATCAGATACGCAGTTGACATAAAACTTATACGATTGCCATGTGTAAGCTTCCCAGTTTCTAGTGATACATTAATTGCCATATTTGTGATTTTCTTTGGATAGCTACTTTAAAGGAGAATTAACCGCAGAATATAAATGTACTTATGTTCAAAGGTGTAATATATTCTTAATCATTGGCCTGTATCACTTTAGAAATAAAATATCAGAAAATGGTTTAAACCAAGACATTCTAGCACACGGTATCATCTGCTAACACTTTACATGGGGGATGCCATTTTCTTGATGATATGGAGTTGTACATGAACCATTGGAAACCGTTCCGGTCAGGAAGATATTTTTAATCCTAGAGCTAAATTGCTTCTCTTCATTACAAAAAAAATCCCCATATATGATGGGAAATACATGACAAGTGTATACATATATTCTAAAATTTGATATTTCTCTGGTTTTGCTAAATAGAAATCGATTTCTTGGGCTTGCCTGGCAAAACAGAAGATAATTTATACAACGCGCATTCTGACTATTGAAGTCCATTATCCCAAAGCAGGTGAATGCATAGTTTGTCACTATTGAAGCTCGGGAAAGTTATCCATAAATTTGAATTAATTTACTCCGTCGCGTACGTCATAGTATCAAGAAAATAGATCTATATTTAGTATAAAAAAAGTAATTTTCAAAGAAATATAAAACACATTTTCTTTTTAGAATATATGTATATATCTGTTAATTTTTTTAAATCTCAAATGCATCAGGAAGAAAGATAATTTTGCCTTCGGATTAAAAATATCTTTATGTAGACATCAAGAAAATGGCAGACCTCATGCAAGTATCGCTAGCAGACGATAAATTTTGCTGAGAAAATCTTGATTTATACCCATCTCGTAATTTTGATGCAAAACTACGTAGCACAACAAGAAGGACTAGATTACATCATATAAGCACATTTATATTTTGAGGTTAATTCCCCTTTAATAATGTAATATTTACCTTTTAAGCAGTTCTTTCCAGAGAAACCTGGTGGACAGATGCAGGTTCCATACTCTTGATGACAGATTCCTCCATTGAAACAATTGTCACATACACCTAGGCAGCTTGGTGGGTCCCATCTACCGTGTGGACAAGCTGATAGTGTACCACATTCAAAAAAGTATAGTAATAATGCAGAGATAAGCTATAATTCCCTCCCCCCCCCCCCCCCCCCCCCCCCCCACCGAGTAGCAAGAATTGAAGAGTGTTAATCACCATCCGAGGAACTGTAGAGCGTAATTACCAAAAGCCTCGCCTTTACCATAATTTATATTTTGATATGTATTCATTTTCTTTACTAGTCAACAGAAGTTGATTTTTAGATACAATCGTAATTTTTCAAAGATCATTTGAGTAACTGCAAAAAATTTTCTTGAAATACTAACTAATTTCATACATGTATTAACACGATTCCGCATGTTTTTCAAAAATTTTTTTTTTCTTATTGACCTTTTCCCCCACCGTTTTCCACATAAACTGTTTATTAAGTGAATTAATACTTACTTTTAAACCACTGCTATGACGTCAATCTATTCAATAAAGTGTAGATTCTTTTTTACGAATGTATGCAATGGTTTAAATCAGAGAATAGCCTTGGAAGTGTAGATTCGCCACTCCCAATCTACTCGGCTACGCCTCGTAGATTCGGAACTACGAATCTACACTTTCTCGGCTATTCTCTTTTATATATTACTACACATATTGTAGAAAGAAAAGTGAATTTGAACATTAATTAGATTTAAGATGTTAATGAAAAACATCGGGTACTTTCAACCATAAGATTGTCTTTCAGCATGTCTAATTTTCCATTTGTTTGACAAGCGCATTTATAAGTGTTATGATTATCGAATTTTTTGAAAGAGAGATCATCTTTTAAAAATTGTATTTGGTTTGTGGAGATGTTAAGACTGACCTCTTTTGTCGTAGTCCACCATTAGTAGACTGAACCTATACCAATGTTAAAGGAGAATGAAACTCAGCATTAGCCGATAATCATGTGGAAAATTGTCAGCCTGTTCAAAATATCTTGAAATACTCCTATTTGATTACTCAGTAAGTAGAAAAATCTCTGTTTGCAGATTCCTTGCTATATATTATCCCATGGGGGCTGCCCTTTTGAAAAACTGTGATGTCATAGTCGTACATGTCCATTTACCTGTACACAATGGATATGATGATGCATTATAATGAATAGCTATTGTACAACTATAAAGCCACAACGCAAAAGGGCAGCCATATTGGTACCCCCATTGTCTCGCACAGGTGATATCTGTAGGTCTTTGTTACTTCTTTGAAGAATTGACAAACCTTTGTCAGACCAAGCAACAACTTGTGCATGCCAAATCCTGCTTAACAAAAGAACAGCTGAACCAAATATCTTGACACAAATAGGTTATATGACAGGATAAAAGTATCCATTTGAATGTACATGACTACAAAAATGCTTTATTATGACAAAATGTAGATATTTGTAATAGGCTGACAATTACAACATGATTATAGGCTAAATGTGTGTTGCCTTTCATTCCACTTTAATGTAGCGTACCTATCTCACACGTGAATCCTAGCTCGGTTGAACAAGACTGGACAACCCAGTTGTCATTCTCCGCAAGAGACACACAGCCATTGTCATCATGTACTTGAATAGGACTGGGGGCCCACGCTGGGAAACTGTAGTGGAAAAAGGGGAATAGACTTGAATTATATATAGACTGAGTTTTAAAGGCCAAGTCCACCTCAATATAAAGTTGATGTGAATAAACAGAGTAAAATTAAACAAGCATAACAGTAAAAATTTCACTGAAATCGGGTGTAAAATAAGAAAGTTATGGCATTTTGAAGTTTTGCATTATTTCATGAAACAGTGATATGCATAGCATGGGCAGTATGCAAATGAGTGAACCGATGATGTCACACCCTCACTTTTCCTTATGTATTTTATTATATGAAATTTCAAATATTTCAATTTTTATAGATGTGATAATAAAGAATCCCTTCCTTGTATGAAAATAAGTTACAATAATGATGATTTTACATGTTCCATATGGAGTCAAACCATGTTTTACATTATTGAAGCAAAAAAATGAGATATATCAGGTGCATCTAGCAGCGATTAAAAACGAGTGCAGGAAATTGGATATTGGTCAATATACTCTCCCCACAACAAACAAATGAATTGCTTTAGTCAAAATTATTTTGGGGAGGAGCAAACAGGCAACCATTAAAATCAAGAATAAAGTTCCTTTCAATTTAGATCTAGATCTAGATCTAGAACAATGTTATTTTAGTAAAAAGCCTTAAAAGAATAAACCATTAACCGGGGAAAAGGATAAATTATTGAATAACAATTTTGTAGGTATTACAGTATTTGTTGAATAAATATGTAGGCCTATAAATGTACTTTGCTTGGATTAAGTTTATATGGTACATCAGACTATAAAACGTGTATATCTTCTGTTGAGTTTGATGATTTTTATGTATGTAAAAAAAAGGAGGCGAGTTGGCTCAGTAGGTCTACCTGTCGAACCAAATATCGTAGGTTCGAATCCACCACGGGCAGATGACTGAAACCTACGTTGTGTGTTAACGTGTCCCCCCCCCCCCCCCACCCACCCCTCCCCCGTTTCATGTAGACACAAGCTATGTATCAGTGGAAGACACTCCGCCCCTCGGATAGGATGTTGAATAGACGCCCTGTGTAGAGGACAGTCACCATTTTTGCACGTTAACATCCCACTTAACTATTCGAAGAACAGCAGTAGGGGAAAACCCCGGTGTAGTGGTACACTTGCACATCCCAATCAGTTATATCGGGAGCAGAGACCTGGCCAGGGGTAACAGTGATTCAATTTGCTTTTGCCCTCCCAGGCACTGGTGACGCCAAATACTTGATAATAAAAATAATGTTTATGTCAAGGTCTTATTTCCTTAAAAGTATAAAATTAAATTGAATAATGTAATACATCAATTTTTGACGGGGGCAGTGAGTCTAAACTCAAGAGCCTACTACCATCCCTGTGTATATTTTCGTAAAGTGTAAAAAGGCGTTTTGATCAAAATTTTCCCTGGATCTATAGCTCTGACTATTCAAATGATTAAATCAAATACACTAACCCGCAAAACTCTCACCTTTCACCCTGGGTTGTTCTATCAATCCACTCATAAGTTCCTTCAGACTGATTATAAGAAAGTCCAAGCCAGACATTAACGTCAGTTGTCTCTCTCAAGAAATTCTGTAAACATTGATATGTACAAAGAGTGTAAAGGTCTATAAACTTCATATAAGTAAATATTACAAGTGTAGTAAAATCACGCGAAACCGTTATAACGGTATAGCGTTATTTTCACTGCGAGTTACGTAACCCTCGCGCAGCAAGTTCTAACTCCGGTTCTACGCTCCAGTGAATTTCACAGTCTCTTATTAGTCGTTCGTCCGAATTTTCGAACTACACTACTCATGCTACTCGCCACAAGCCCACCCTCACACATACACACACACACGGCCGGTGTAGCGGCAGATACGGGGATCGGCAGATACCGTTCTAAAAACGACCAAGAACACTATCTGTCGGCGGATCATGTTCCAACCCCGGCAAATACCGTACCTAGACATAGCAACAAATAATGTATGCAAACTGGATTCCAAGTATTGTAGTTCATTTATTAATAACAGGTTAATGGAATACCTTTTTTTTTGGCTAGTTTTTTGCGCCACCCCCTGGATATGCCACTGACTAGGTCCCCAGGAAAGAAACATCCATAAATTTGAATCACTTAGTAAACAGGTCTATTACTATTAGGCACGGGAGTGTCTCGTACAAATCTGCCAATATACAATACACCTTATCTGCAGCGCCGTGGAACCAAATCCGCCGGGGAACCAAATCTGCAAACGTCAAACCCGGCAGATATGGTTCCGAGGTAGAACGATATCTGCCGGCGGATACGGTATCTGCCGGAGAACCGTATGTGCCGCTACACCGGCCGAGCCGAGCCGCAGTATACACATACTACACAGTGTAGTACATGCAGCGCTCGAATACATACACCCTGTACACCCCATGCATATCACACAAAGTCGGTTTTGGTTTTGAAACGAATTAAGCGAAGACGGCTGTTACACACATCTAATTTTGTTCTAGTCAGATTCTGGAAAAAGCTGTTTAATATTTGTGACTGATTTTTACAAAAACGCCAGGGGGAAATCCAATTCGGCGCGGATAGCTCGATCAAGTATACATTGCATGTTAAAAGTATCGTATTTTGCAATTGTTTCGATGATCGAAACTGATTTGGCGATATCAGGCGATTCTTTTTCTTATTTTTCTTTTAGATGAAAGCTACAGTAGCTCGTTCTGTTAACCCAAAAATCAATGCTTCTAAATTCAGGTTTGAAGCGTGTAGTAAATCCGAAAGCATGCAACGTTTCGACCGGAGGCTTGAAATGTCTAATTTCAACAGTTTTCAGCATTAGTTGCCTTGGTGCATTCTGAAGTGTTTTTGGACGAAAGTTCCTGCCAAAGAAGTGAGTGTTCGTAGTGGTTTAAGAAGACGTATAAATGATTTAATGAAAAAAAATATAATGAAAGTGAATTTAGTGGAAAAAAACAGATTCAAGTTCATGATAAACTAATTTGCATATAATTTCATGGAAAGCGTCACATACGGGAATGTGACAGGAGTGTTTAATCAGGATAGGATTTTCATGATGGAAACACTAGGTATAGAATATAATTGCTGATATAAAAGACAGTTATTGTGATGCAATTATCATGGGTTAAATTACTTTTCTCTATGAAACAAGAAAAGGTGATTTATTGAGATTTTTGGTCATGGAAGTGTAATGAAAGTGTAACTGAAGTTAGCAGACCAAAATTGTGCATCGATCGCACATACAAAAATAAGTGTGCCAATTTAAGGATTTATGTTTAGTGGAAGTATTCACATTCTGAAATTATTATTTGTGAAGAAGGTTGTATTTTTCAGGATGATTTATCTCTGGGCCTGAATTATTAATTAGTGCAAATAATTCAGTTAGAACCAGAGTTGAAGATATTTATCCAAAAGTTATTGCATGCAAATGTGACTTACAAATTTGGTCTGCCACCTTCACGACCTTGTTGGGTCTATTGCTCATGCATTTTTTACTGAAACTGGTTACTATTTAAATAATACAAACTTACATATTTTCTGGAAGGTTTAGCAGATGTTTCATGAACATAATTATGAATGAATACCCACATAGGCTCGTAGTCATGATGAAATAATTATCACTCAGAGACATATTTTCTTTACTATACATCATGATTTATTGGTTTTAAATAACAAAGCACATTCATAAAATGTTGGTATTTACAGTAAATAATTGAGGTAAAATTACTCAGTTAACTTGATATAGCTAGAAACTTCAAAGTGATTTTATGACTAATTTTCGGTTCAATTTGTTTGCTTTATTTCATGCAGATTGAATTATATATATACACTGTACGTGTCTTGCTGTAACGGTGTACCTTATCGACTATTAAACATCGATCACAGCAACTAATCCGATTTCGATTGACTTCGTCCTTGATCCATACTATTCAATTTCTACGGAGCTTCGCTGAGATACGATGGCGGAGGACAAGAAGTCAGTGAAGTTAGCGAGGAGGGGAGCCAAGGCCCGGTTCACAAGGAGTAGCAACGGTCTCCAGCTGTTGCTAGATAGCAACCGCGAACCGCCGGAAATCGAACGAGCATTCAAGCAAGTCGAGGAGTCATATGAGAAGCTCCAGGAAGCACACGGGAAGTTCACCGTGACCACTGAAAACGAAGCAGACTTTGAAAAAGAGGAGCAATGGTTCAGCCAGTGCCAAAAAGAGTTTCTCCAGCTACAGATAGTCGTGACAGATTATTGCTCCCAGCAGCTAGAGGTGACAAAAGTTCACGAGCCTTTAAACCCAGTGGCGAGCCCAACACCAGAACCAATGCAGAGTCCCGAGACTTGCCTTTTCAGAGTAGAAAAGCCGAAGCTACCAAAGTTCAGTGGAGATGTGCGAAATTATGAGATATTCAAGTCTGACTTCAACCACATCAATGCCAGGTATGGGAAGAGGGACGCCATAACCATACTTAGAAGTTGCCTGGTGGGTCGGCCATTTGATTTAATTCAAGGAATCGGAAACGACTATGACGCTGCATGGGACTTGCTTGACTCAATCTACGGTGACCCCCGGATCGTAGCAGACACTATCATCAACGACTTGAACAAGTTCAGACCGCTAAAGGAGAGTGAAGACAATAGATTTGCGGAATTAGTTAATCTCGTGAGAAGGAGCTACAATGTTCTTAAGCTTGTTGGGAAGAGCAGTGATATGGACAACTGCCACATGCTTGCAACGATCGAAAGGAAGATGTGCTCAAGTGACAGAAAGAGTTGGTTTCGATACCAGGAAATTGAGAAGCAGAGTGTTTGTCTTCAGACGTTGTTGACGTGGCTTGATCGGGAGATGAAAGCAAGGATGAGAGCTTCGGCGCCATTGAGAGCTCATCCTGAAAGCCGTTCAGCCAACGTCAATCAGATGTCAGTAAAGGAGAACAGTAAGCAGTCCAGTGGTAATCGGCAAGAGTCAGTGCAGCAAGATAAACCTAGACAGAACAGATGCTGGTATTGCAACACGAACGACCATTGGATTGACCAGTGCAAGCGGGTAATGTCTATGACTGCCTCGGAACGACTAAAATTCTTCAAAGACAATAGATGTTGTTTCAGCTGCTTGAAGAAAGCCGGTAAGAACCACTACATGGCCAATTGTAGGAGAAAGAAAAGATGTCCCGAGGAAGGCTGCTCCTACAACCACCATCCGTTGCTACACACGGGAGACAACGATCAGTCAGAGGGTGAAGGAAGCAAGAACAGCATTAACGTTGCAACTTCCGTCGGAGCATCGCTGTTACCAATCCTCACCGTAGATGCTGGTGATTCCGGAAGACGAGCCAATGTCCTCATAGATAGTGGATCGCAAGTTAGTCTGATAAAAAACTCATTGGCCGAAAGTCTTTGTCTGAAGGGTGAAAAGACGACGATCACCATCAACAAGCTTGGCGACGTCGAAGAAGAGCTAGAGACTATGAGATATAAGGTACCTATTCGCGAGCCGAAATCAAGCAAGAAACCACAGTATCTAGATGTAGTTGGAGTACCCTCAATCACGGAAGAGGATACAGTCAGTATCAATGAGTTAAGAGACAAGTTCTGCATTCCTGAGCTACAGAGAGATGGTGGACCAGTGGAAATCTTGATTGGCAATGATCATTCAAGGTATCAAGTTGGTGGGCTGGTCAAGAAAAGAGAAAAAATGATAGCTCGAAAGACATCTCTTGGATGGGTAGTTTCTGGTGGAACCAGCAATAGCGCCAAAAGTGTTAACGTTCTTCACGTCTCGGTCCAGAATCCCGATCTTTCAGAGTTTTGGCGTATAGAGTCCAAAGGTGTTGATTGTCAGTGTCGAGATATCAAGCTCACCAGGCAAGAACAGAAGGAGGAAGAGATCATCCGAGCTTCTGCATCGAAGAAAGGCAAGCAGTGGGAAATAGCATATCCCTGGCTTAAGGATCCGAAGGAACTCCCAGATAATAAGGCTCAAGCATTAAAGATATTGGAATCTACCGAGAGGAGGCTTGAGAAGAACCCAGAGCATGCTGAGGCATACAACAAGCAGATCCATGAGCTGGAAGAGTTGGGATTCGCTAAGAAACTTACAGCAGATGAGATTAGGAAATACGACAGAGCAGTCCACTACATATCCCATCATGCCGTTGTGAGACCTGAAAAAAAGAGCACCCCGATTCGAATCGTATTCAATTCATCGGCATCATTCAACGGCCATCGATTAAATGACTATTGGATGAAAGGCCCCGACCTTCTGAACAATTTGATTGGTGTACTTCTCAGGTTCAGGGAGAACGAGGTCGCTTTATGCGCAGACATATCGAAGATGTACCACCGAGTAGCAATACCAGAGGAGGATCAGCATGTCCATAGGTTCCTCTGGAGAGACATGGATCAAAGTAAAGCTCCGGATGTGTACATGATGAAAGTAGTCACCTTTGGTGACAGGCCAGCACCCGCTATTGCCCAAACAGCCCTCAAGCTAACAGCAGAGGAAGGAGAGAGTTCACATCCACATGCAGCTTCGGTCTTAAAGAGGAACGTGTATATGGATGACATTTGTGACTCTGTGAAAACCGTAGATGAAGCCAAGATACTCAGTGCAGAGATTGATGAGGTGCTAAACGATGGCGGTTTCAAGGTCAAAGGGTGGCATTCTAACAAGCCAGGTGTAGGAGATGCCAGTCAGAGCAACGTGAAACTGCTAGATGAGATAGCTGAAGAGAAGGTCCTAGGTGTAGTTTGGGACAGAGAGACGGATACCTTCTCGTACAAAGTGAAGTTGAAGGAGGATGTTACGAGATCACCTACAGACGGAGAGAGTAAAGGACTGTTGACAAAGAGAAAAATCCTTGGTCAGATCGCCCATATATTTGACCCCATAGGATTTGCCGCCCCAGTGATTGTCAGAGCGAAGATAGGGATGCAGAAGTTGTGGCAGAGAGGATATGACTGGGATGATCCACTGTCCGCAGCAGATGATGCTGAATGGAGACTTCTGTTCAGTGAGATGAACGAACTGAATGCAGTATCGATAAAAAGATGTCTTACCCCTGCAGGAGCAAGAGGTAAACCGGTGTTGTGCATTTTCTCTGACGCATCCGAAAATGCATACGGTGCTTGCGCATACCTGAGATGGCAGACCGAAGAGAACAGGTATGAGAGTCGCTTCGTCGCATCAAAGTCCAAAGTAGCCCCGTTAAAGACATTGACAATACCAAGATTGGAGCTACAAGCGGCGGTGCTAGCTGCCAGAATGTACAAGTCAATAATTGAAGAAATGAGTCTAGAAGTCGAGAAAGTTGTGTTATTCACGGATAGCATGATCACTCTGCAGTGGATCAAGTCTTCATCCAGGGTGTATAAGCCTTTCGTGTCTAGCCGAGTTGGTGAGATCCAGACACGATGTCACACTGAAAATGCATTTATTTTATGTTATCTGTTTTTCCCAGGAAAGCTTGCCAAATTTCGTCTAATTTTCACTCCACAGCCAGGTTGCCAAGAGACAAGGAGTTAATTTATGTAGCAATGAGAAGTGTGTGAGGAGAAGAGTGTGAGCTTCCTTTTACCATCGATGACCGACTTGGAGTTAATTTACATTTCTATTGTAAGTTGTGTGTAGGGTAGTAAACCTGAATAGGTCTTTTATTTGAGCTCAGTGAGCCTATGCTTTTGAACAGCTGCTTGGAATACTTTTAGGGAAGAGTTATTGTGGGAGTAGATCTTGGTACTTTTCCAGTAGTTTTTTTAGGCAGAACATCTTTTCGACTTTGTGGAACACACATGTGCAGTTTGAGGCAGCCGCCATTTTGATTTGAATTTCAACTATATATTTTCATCAAAAAGCAGCCTTATTTTACCGATTTGGCTGAAGCTTTTTAACCTGTATGAGGCCAGATTAATCAGAATTTATACTGATGTTTTTAGGCCTGAATTAAAGAAGTCATCGATGGTTCCAAGATCGGGACATTTTCCAAGATTGGGTCGTTCTGGGATATCTCGTTTCTACAAGGATCGGTGAAGTGTTTTTGGGGGGCTGACGAGGTACAGCGCCGTCTTTGGTGGCGGTTTTCGGCCAACGAACAAAAGACCTGGTTACGGAGATAAGTTTTGTTATAAAGAAGAGAGAGAGAGAACGCAGAAGTTTTTTTTTTTTTCCTAAGGAAATCTTGCAGATTGACTTTGAGACAAAGCAGACTCTCGGAAGATGAGTGAACAATGGATAGTGAGGAGGGTTATTTTGAATTTTGATAAATGTAAGATTTAATGATTTAAGATGATAAATTGAGTTTTTGAGTTACTGAGAGTTATGAATATAGAGACTTATAGAGATAGAAGTTGACAGTTGAAGAAAAGGTCAAGTTGAGGTAATGTTTGAAGCTTTATTATAAATGTGATCAGTAAATGCAGTATACAGTGTAGTTACGAGAAATTAGTTGAAGTTTTGTGATTAGATCAGTGCAGGATCTATTCATGCATGTTTAAAGTTATTTTTTTTTGGTATAGAGACAAGGTCAGAGTGGAAAGATATTGAATAGTGGATTGGATCAACGCAGGATCCTTTGCCTTTGTGTGAGGTTGAATTTCGTGTTTGTGAAAACGGAGTAATCATTTGAAGTACTATACTTTGTCGTTTTCGATGTGGTAAAACATTTTTTTTTCTTTCATCCGATTTCATGTTTGAATACTGAATTTCACAGAGAGATATGTGTTATCAGATTTTTTAAAAAAAATATATACTGAAATAAATTATATGTCTTGACTGGCACAAGTTGAGTATCTGGAAATTTATTTGAGTCCGCCCATGTGACACACTAACTGACCCCTCAACATGGAGACACATTCCTGGTGAAGCTAATGTAGCAGACAAGGTCTCAAGAGGAATTGCAGTGAATGAACTAATGGATGAATGGATGTGTGGTCCTAAATTTCTCCAAGACAGCGAATCAGAGTGGCCAGTCGACAAGGCTCTGATTGACCCCAGCCTTGTGAATGCAGAAAGACGGAAGGTCCACACAGTCCTAGTCAACAAGACAGTCAGCGAGACAGTCACACCAATCGATTGTGAGCACTTTTCAAGCTGGCGAAAGTTAGTAAGAGTGACTGCCTATGTGTTTCGATTCATCCGGATACTCAAGTCCAAGCTGAAGAAAGCATCTAAGCCAGATGATGTTACTTTGACTCCGAGAGAGTTAGAAGACGCAGAGGAGTATTGGACGAAGGAGGCACAGAAAAGTCTTCAGAGCAGAGTTGAGAAAGGAGAATTCAAAGTTCTTACTCCTTTCATTGATAGTAGAGGAGTGATCAGAGTAGGGGGTAGAGTGGAGAACTTGGTGACATCTTATGAAACTAGACACCCTGCCCTACTCCCGTCCAAGCATCACATCGCTCTTCTCATAACACGTCATTTCCATGAGACTGGACATCATGGGATCGAGACTACAACTGCCAAGGCGAGACGCAAGTATTGGATTCTGCAAGGACATCGCCTTGCTAAAACCGTGAAGTATCGCTGTGTTAAGTGCAGGTCAGCCGAATGTAAGCGTGAAACTCAGAAGATGGCTGATTTGCCCAGCAGTCGCGTAGCACCCCATACTCCACCTTTCTACTACACTTCTTGCGATTATTTTGGTCCTTTCAAAGTTAAAGTCGGTCGCAATAAGAGGGAGAAGCATTATGGTGTAATTTTCACCTGTTTAAACACGCGTGCGGTTCATTTGGAAATCGCGACAGATTGTTCAACAATGGAGTTTCTCCAAGTTCTGAGAAGATTCGTATCAGTGAGAGGACAGCCAGCGCAAATACTTAGTGACAACGGAACACAATTCGTGGGAGCACAACGCGAACTTCGCGAGATGATTTCAGGATGGAATGAGCACGAGCTCAAAGATTTCTGTGCGGAACGGGGAATTCAGTGGAAATTCATTACCCCTGGAGCGCCCCATCAGAATGGGTGCGCTGAATCTCTTGTAAAAAGTGTGAAAATCGCGATCAAGAAAGCGATCGGTGAGCAAGAGCTCACTCCGTTTGAATTGCATACATGCTTTTGTGAAGTAGCCAATCTCATGAATGAAAGACCGATAGGACGGAAATCCAATGATCCGGATGATGGTTGCTATTTATGCCCGAATGATATTTTGTTAGGTAGGTCAAGTAGAAATGTACCTCAAGGTCCGTTTAAGCACACTAAGAATCCACGTCATCGATTTGAGTTTGTGCAACAGATTGTTGATTCTTTTTGGAAGCAGTGGTCACAAAGCGTCTTACCACTTTTAGTACCAACAAGGAAATGGAACGCAGATAGAAGAAACATTCGCGTCGGTGATGTAGTTATGTTCGCGGAAAGTAACGCAGTTCGAGGCAAATGGACTATAGCTAGGGTCATTCAGACTTATCCAGGACCTGATGGAAAGGTTCGGAATGTAAAACTGATAACCGGTTCCGGAGAGTATCGAAGACCGATATCCAAAATCGCGGTTATTTACCCAGAAGAAGGATACGAAGACTAAGTCCGAACTGAACTTTACAAACTATATAAAGTACATAGTGAAATTTCTGATTGTGAGGTCATTTACGATGTTCATTTGATGTTACATGTATTTACATGAGTTTGATATATTCGAAATAAGACGTTTCAAGCACTACCAAATTTTGCCTTCCCCTGGGGGCGGGAGGATGTTTCGATGATCGAAACTGATTTGGCGATATCAGGCGATTCTTTTTCTTATTTTTCTTTTAGATGAAAGCTACAGTAGCTCGTTCTGTTAACCCAAAAAACAATGCTTCTAAATTCAGGTTTGAAGCGTGTAGTAAATCCGAAAGCATGCAACGTTTCGACCGGAGGCTTGAAATGTCTAATTTCAACAGTTTTCAGCATTAGTTGCCTTGGTGCATTCTGAAGTGTTTTTGGACGAAAGTTCCTGCCAAAGAAGTGAGTGTTCGTAGTGGTTTAAGAAGACGTATAAATGATTTAATGAAAAAAAATATAATGAAAGTGAATTTAGTGGAAAAAAACAGATTCAAGTTCATGATAAACTAATTTGCATATAATTTCATGGAAAGCGTCACATACGGGAATGTGACAGGAGTGTTTAATCAGGATAGGATTTTCATGATGGAAACACTAGGTATAGAATATAATTGCTGATATAAAAGACAGTTATTGTGATGCAATTATCATGGGTTAAATTACTTTTCTCTATGAAACAAGAAAAGGTGATTTATTGAGATTTTTGGTCATGGAAGTGTAATGAAAGTTTAACTGAAGTTAGCAGACCAAAATTGTGCATCGATCGCACATACAAAAATAAGTGTGCCAATTTAAGGATTTATGTTTAGTGGAAGTATTCACATTCTGAAATTATTATTTGTGAAGAAGGTTGTATTTTTCAGGATGATTTATCTCTGGGCCTGAATTATTAATTAGTGCAAATAATTCAGTTAGAACCAGAGTTGAAGATATTTATCCAAAAGTTATTGCATGCAAATGTGACTTACAAATTTGGTCTGCCACCTTCACGACCTTGTTGGGTCTATTGCTCATGCATTTTTTACTGAAACTGGTTACTATTTAAATAATACAAACTTACATATTTTCTGGAAGGTTTAGCAGATGTTTCATGAACATAATTATGAATGAATACCCACATAGGCTCGTAGTCATGATGAAATAATTATCACTCTTGGAGGTATTCAATAATGACTCAGAGACATATTTTCTTTACTATACATCATGATTTATTGGTTTTAAATAACAAAGCACATTCATAAAATGTTGGTATTTACAGTAAATAATTGAGGTAAAATTACTCAGTTAACTTGATATAGCTAGAAACTTCAAAGTGATTTTATGACTAATTTTCGGTTCAATTTGTTTGCTTTATTTCATGCAGATTGAATTATATATATACACTGTACGTGTCTTGCTGTAACGGTGTACCTTATCGACTATTAAACATCGATCACAGCAACTAATCCGATTTCGATTGACTTCGTCCTTGATCCAGCAATCGTCCCATCGCCTTCCAAGCCGTCCCTGGGAGGGTAAAGATGAAGAACGTGTCGCCTAATCGTTCCATTTCTTTCCATTCGCATACGCTTTGCGTGCAGAGTTGGGGACTCAGTGGAAAGCGGACGGTGCTCTCACTGTGATCGATATACTATTTTGACGTCAAATTATTACGCGTTTGCGTTATAACGGTTTCGCGTGATTTTACTACACTGATTACTGAAAAAGTAAAGCTAGCTGCAATCATGTATTGTTGACAAAAGTACTAAAAGTTGAGGAGGATGAATAAGCTTATCTCTTCCCTCTTTTCTTGTGATAAAACGGAGGGTTTGTTTTTTGTTTTTTGTTTTTGTTTTGGGGGTTATCTATGTATGTATGTGTGTACGTATGTATGTATTTATGTATCTATATATGTATTTATGCATGTATGTATGATCACCTCCCAGAAACCCAATGTGGCTTCAGAGCCAACAGGAGCACCACTGACATGGTGTTTGTCCTCAGGCAGCTCCAAGAGAAATGCCGGGAGCAGAACAAAGGACTGTATGTGACGTTCGTGGACCTGACGAAAGCATTCGACACAGTGAGCAGAAAGGGGCTGTGGACGATCATGGAGCGACTTGGCTGCCCCCTCGACCCCCCCCCCCCCCAAAGTTCCTCAGCATGGTCATCCAACTTCATGAAGATCAACGCGGCCAAGTCATGCAGATTAAACAGCGACCTCTCTGAACCCTTCCCCATCGTCAACGGCGTGAAACAGGGTTGCGTCCTGGCACCGACCCTGTTCAGTATCTTCTTCAGCATGATGCTCAAGCAGGCCACAGAAGACCTCGACGATGACGATGCCGTGTATATCCGCTACCGCCTTGATGGCAGTCTGTTCAATCTCAGGAGACTGCAGGCCGACACAAAGACACTTGAGCAGCTGATCCGTGACCTTCTCTTTGCCGACGACGCCGTTCACCAGGCAGTCTCTTCATTTGAGGACTCCCGCAGGGCCAACCTGAGGGAGAAACGCTGCAGGAGGAAGGACCGGGTAGCCTCGGCAGCAGTACCAGACCATGCAGACCTTTGATTGCAATCGCTGTGGCCGGACTTGCCTGTCGCGCATCGGCCTTGTCAGCCACCAGCGGGCCTGCAATCGACGTGGACAGTCCCCTTCATAGATCTTCGTTCGCGAAACTAAGCCAAGAAGAATGTATTTGTGTGTGTGTGTGTATGTAGCCTGTGTATGTATGCATATTTTAGCTGTCTGCAAAGCTCCAGCCCCCGTTCCCAACTATAATTATGCTTCTGGTTCAGGTTCCTAATAATTCTTTTAAGTTATTAATGACACTGTCATGAAAGGAAGTAACAGAAAATTCTCAGAAAACAGATTATTTTAGAGATAGAAGAAAATAAGATTTCACCCTAAACCATATTTGATTTGAACATGCCTGAAAGATTGGTGTTGAAATACGATACGTTATTTAAAGACCTCAGCATGACCCAAAACAACCATATATTGACGTAAAGCTTAGTAAACAAAGACCCTGGGTATTCATAAATTTTCGTCTCCGTTTATCCATAAAAAATAAAAAAGATAATTTTTTTTGGTCCGCCCCCTCCCTATGGCGTAACAACAGAGGAAACTGCAGGGGGTCGCTAGACGTGTGACGACATGTCATGTATACAGCTCCGAGTGCGTCTACACGATATGTCGTCATCAAATTTTCACCCCCCGCAAAGTAGCGTTCCTCAGAGACGGGGCCCTCGTCAGAAAACCCACCGGGGCTCAACATTCGGGACGCTGTTACTCATTCCACAGGAAACGGAATCTCATGAAGTTGGTTTCAATTTGTTCAGAAAATATATAGCTCCCCGTGGATGAATAAAGGGTATATTTCAAAATTCGGTCAGGCTGAGGTCTTTAAACAAATACATGTAAGTATGGTATACTAATACAAGTTATTATATTGTAGTTATTGTTATCATACCTTGTGTCTAGTGTTGTAACACTTACGTAATTTATTACAAATAAGGATAATTTGTATGATGTATTAAAATGAGTTGATCTTCATAGGCCGTGCTTAACACCTTACCAGGGCACATTTTCGCTCGGGGACTGACGTCTCCTGCCCGTGTATCAACTTTCCAGTTTCTAAAATTAATTTGACAAATTGAATTGTCATAGTGGCCTATATTGTTATCATTAATGTAGCTGATAAGACTGCCCAAATATGAGGTAACGGTTGCCTGATCGAATATTGCTAATTTCAAAATTTAAAAAAATGCCTCGTACGCCTATGCCGGAGGTCAGTCATTCTGTGCTTGAAACTCAAATATAGATTAAAACCTGGAATATTCAGAGAGTGTTTGCTTTTCTCTCTCTCTCTTTTTCTAAACGTGTTGTTAATGATTGGCGAAAGCAATAAATGTCTAATAAATGTATTTACCTGAGTTTCTTCGTTCTTTGGTTGTACAAGATCGCCGCCAAGACCCTGACAGTAATTCCTGGCATCATGGAAGGGCATAAGCAACCAAGATGGCGACTTGAAGTAGATGGCGTTTGTAAAGGGAACCCAACTGCCAACGGGAAGTGCTGAATATTCAATTAAATAACGATTCATTTTAAACCTTGATATTGAATTATTATATATTCTCTATGATGTGCATTTCGCTAGATATAGGTTACGTACTATATACATGCTATTATCAATGAATATTGGACTTTAGTGTCAACATCCAAAACTCATTTAATAGGCAGTAACGACAACCAGGTTTTAAAAAAAAAACTACCTTTCTTATTCATTACTATTATTTTTTTTTTATTATTATTATTATTATTATTACTATTCATTCGGCACTTTCACAAATCAATTTGAATTCTACACTGTACATCTTTTTTTTCTTAGCTTTGCGAGTGTTTTTAAGTGTAAGCATTTTAAAACTATACAGTGTACATTGCTTCACCGGGTTATATACATGAATTGCAATATAAGTACTGCACTCTTATCTGTTGAAATTACCTTGATTTGTTTCACAGGCAAAAGTGAGATTTGCAAAACACGACAATATATTCCATGTTTTCTCATAGAGGTAAATGCATGTGTTTGCAGTTGTTCCGTTATTAAACCACGGCATGTATCTGCAAACGAAAATAAAATAATAATATGTCGTATATTTGCAACTTTTCGTAGGAGGTATCATACCTCTGGCAATTCCGTACAGAATTTAAGAATATTTATGATTCATTTTATAATGGAAAATGAGAGCCAGTACGGAGATGAAATAAATAATCCCTTATTTACATAGATGCATAAATTTATCCGATGATAAAAAGATTGAACAATTTTCAAATACCAGTAAATCTGAGATTTATTCAGAATTAGGGACGTTCGGATTGAGTAGAAGTGTGTAAGGAAAAAAGAAATAAGAAAACAACATAAAATATACCCGTCTCCTAGCGTTGTTCCATCCACCCATTCAAATCCATTTGTTTGGCTCCTACCATCCAATCCAATCCACATTCCATCAGTCCCCGAAGCGCCTTTCAAAAAGTCCTTCAGAAAAAATACACAAGAAAGGGAAACGATTAAGAGAGTGAGCAAAAATCAGGAAGAAGAGACAAAAGGGTTATTTCATAAGTAACGTACTGAAATTCTGGAATGTTGATGTTGCCATGCAAATTTTCTAAATTTATTATGTTTAAAAGGGTAAACATTTAATTAAGGATCACTGAGCCGATTTGAAAATTACATAAATATTCGTATGATTATTCATTAAATGGTTTGTTTAGAATAACGAACAGAAAAGAGCAAAAAATCAGGAAATAAGATATATTTCCTTGTACTAAAAACAAAAATACGTGAGTTGAAAATTACTCCACCTAATCCACAAAGTAAATACTCCAACTTGTCACTTTGCAACGATTCTTACATGTATCATCTTGGTTTTTGGTTGGGCAAGATCTCCTCCTAGGTTCTGACAGTATCTCCTAGCATCGTCATAAGTACGAACGGTCCATTCAGAAGACACGAAGTATAACTTGTCTCCCAACGGTGCCCAATTTCCTAAGGGTACGGCTGTCGATGGTGGTGAAAGACGAAGACACTCATTATTGAAATCATCGCTCCCAAAGGATTATATAGTGTGCACATTATGTACGCAATAGCAACGGAATTCCATGACCGGAGTAATGATATAATTACATGTAAAGCACTTAGAAACGTGACAAATGTGACTTTCATAATTATTGTTATTATTACTACTATTATTACCATTATCATTATTAATTATCATTGTTATTATTATTCTTATTATTATTCTTATTATTATTATTCATGATATTATAGGATTTCCCGGTCAATTTTAAACCCTTGCCAATCAAATTCGTAAAATGGTCATTCAAATAAAACGATACCTCGCGTATCGTGTGTATCGATCATTCAAATTAACACAAACAGCAATCAATTTCATTTTAGAACACGCAATTTCGTTTTTGAGCGATCAAAAGCGTTAATAGGAAAACATTTTCGTTCATGTGCCATGGAATTTAAAATGACCGCAATCAATTTGAGAAGTCATGGCTGGGGAACGTGTTTCGAGCATTAAAAATCGTTTTTAGGAAGTCGATTTTCTATGTTATTCATTCAATTTAGAATCCTTGTGTACGATGTGTCCGCGTGGACACATAGGCATTTTGATCTAACATGCACACATACACAAACGTAAATACACATTACTTTGGAAAAATCATATTGATAATATCTGTAAAATAATATCTCGAAATATCGGTGTTTTAAATAGGGTTAAAAAAGATCTTCCCTTAGAATCTCTTTTGACACTTTATTCTTCTATGATATCACCTTACTTAAATTATAGTTTATTGGTTTGGGGTACGGCTAGCAAACGTTTTTTAAATAGATTACTTTTATTACAGAAAAAGGCAATTCGGATAATTACTAACTCTCATTGGCTTGCCCACTCTGACCCTTTATTCTTTAATAATAAAATATTAAAAATTGATGATTTACATTCATTTCAATTGGGACAGTTCATGTACAGTTATGTTAAGAATAATTTACCCTCCCATTTTCAGGATTTGTTTTTGAAAAATGATAAAGTACATACCTATTCCACAAGACAATCCGACGAATTTCATTTACCACGGTTGAGAACTCAATTTGCGCAAAATACTTTTTTTTATGAGGGCCCCAAATTTTGGAATAGTTTAAGTGATGACATAAAAAACTCCCCGTCTCTTAATTCATTTAAAAGGAAATTAAAATTAAGTTTGTTGCAAACGTATACTAAATAATTTTTTATTAGAGATTGGTAGGGACCAAAAAAAAAATTTTCGTCAAACCTTGAAACACCTTCAAAAATCGCTCAGTAAAGGGTTATGGGGTACTGTTTCCCTCCATAATTCCCTGACAAGTAAAAAAAAAGCGCCTCTTTTTTTTTTTCGTCGCCAATGGGGGGGGGGGGGGGGGCCGCGGCCGATTCGGCCCCCCCTAGATCCGCTAGTGGGTACAATCTTTTGATTTCTTGTACAATAATTCTACATAATGAATTTCGTGATGTCAACAAAAGTCATTCTCGTATCTTATTCTGTTATATACTTTATAAAATATTGTATGATTCTGATGAAATGAAAATAAAATTGAATTGAATTACTTTCACATTTCTTGTTTTCTTTATCATCCATTTTATATATATATATATATATATATATATATATATATATATATATATATATATATATATTTTATTTCTATTTTCTTTTCAACGTTTCAGATTTTTTTGTTGTTTTGTTTCATTCATGACATTTTTTCTTTATTTTGTAATTTCTATTCTTTTTCTTCTATTCTTTTCCATGTTTGTTTTCTTTATTTTCATTTTATTCTTTCCTATACATGTTTTTCTTGTAGATGTTATCTACTTATCTTGTGGCTTTTCATTTCTTTTGTGCATGTTTATGTTCATCGTTTCATATCTTTCATCTTTACGTTTATCTTTCTCTCATTACATATTTCTCAGTTATCGGTACATGGTCTTCTGTCTGAAAGTGTGCCGGTCTATCCGTCGATATTTTGTCTTGCCAGGCATCGAGGAAAGAAGGTCTGGCTGTGTCGGTACCACTGGCTACATTTTTCTGCAGTGATGACGCCGATCGAAAGTCGTCCGACCTGGAGTAGCAGGTTCAGCCTCAATTGCTGAAGATTGATGCCTTCCTCCTGTGCCGCCTCTCTGTCATCCACTCGTCTCTGCCACTCCGGACGAGCGAGCATTCTCTTGACCCGAGCCTTGAAAGCAGAATGAGCGTTCTCCACCGGATTAAGGAAAGGCGAATATGGCGGAAGCAGCTTCAGGGTGATGTTGTCCATTCCCTCTGGTAGCCTGGCGTTAATGTGTGGTCTGGCGTTGTCGAAAATGAGAAACACCCGATCGTTCTCTTGAAAGATCTCTTGGCAGCGTCGGGCTGTATCAGCCAGAAAACCTTCGAAGCCCTCTCTGGTCACAGTCTCTTGCTCCATGGTATGATGCACCAAACCGACTTCAGGGGCTATTGCCAGGGTTACATTCAGATTTCGTCCTCGTTGTCCAATCACGACCCGGCGAGCTGGCTGACCTCTGGGGGCACGGCCGTATGTTCGGCGAGTCCATACATTATAGCCGCACTCGTCAATGAAGACGGGTTTCCCGACCACCCCTTCCTCCATAAACCACTGCGCATACCCCGCCCTGTTGTCTAAAACTCGCTGTTCATTTCGTTGTCGGGGCACATCTTCCACCAGCTTGGACGTATACATCATCCCATTTAAAGTACGCGCGATGGTACTGGTACTCACATGGGGCTTGTTTGGAAGTGATGCTTCCAAGTCGGTTTTCATTTGTTCGAGGGTCGCTAGGGGGTTGGCGTTCAAAACCTCACGAAGGCGCTCTTTCATCTCGTCGTCCATCTTGACATTCCTGTTACCACCTCGAGGTATTTTGTCACTTCGCCCCGTTCGTAGGAATGTGGCCACGATAGATCTTGCTGTCTGGCGCTTGACACCAAGTCTGTCCGCCATTTCAAGATAGTCCATGTTGTTGTCTTCAAAAGCCTCGATAATTCTACGTCGGTCCTCATTGGTGATGCGTCGGTAGCGTACTGGATGATGGTCAGCCATATTTTTTTCTGTACAGGTTGTCCGTTAAGTCAGTTCAGTGCAATATGTAGTCTGTCAACGTCAAGCTTGTAGAGTGAAATGAAATGAAGTAAAATACAGCACGGAACAGATGAAAGTGTTTACAAGCGTTTCTTTAATAGACTGATTTATGAATGTAGTCAAATTTATGAATGTTTCTTTCCTGGGGACCTATAATTATATAACAAGCTTTCTTAACATATAGCATAGACCCCTTAAGAAATCAAAACACCATATCAAAAAAGAGATCAAATTTCTACCCAAATTTGACATGAAAAGAAGGAAAATGTTTCTGGTTATTTGCCAAATGAGCATAACAACACCATGGCCAAGTATTAACATAAAGCGTTCCCCAAACCCTCCCCATTTTGACTTTCTACTTGATACGAACCTCACATTCTTAATTGCAGTTATTTCAAATATGCATGCTCATTAACGAATTTTAATGACCGCAAAGACGGAATTGTTACGAATGGACGAATTTGAATGACGATTGACGAATACCATTGCTCATTGTTTTAAATTGATTGGCGCGATTTGCAATTTGATCGCTGAGATGTTGATTTTGAGCGGCCAAAGACGAATTTGAATTCTGATTTGTTACCGCGATCGCATTTCGGGCGAAATTGATTGCTCGAAACGTTAAATTGATTGGAGAAAGTTTGAAAATGACCGGGAAAACCTATATTATTATTAATATTATTATTATTATGTAAACAATTTGCTTTGATTAATCATCATCTTTTAGGTAAAGAATTGAAATTATCATGCCTGCAAAGTGAAATTTATAAGTTCATCATACAGCGGAGTTCCTATGGCCCCAACTTCTCAAAGAAACCAGTAAAGCGGAGTCAGTTTGTTTTGGTTTGGTTTGGTTTATTCTTTATATTGACTTTTTTATAAGCCACAAATAGAAGGGGACGAAAGCCGTTCCATCCTGTGCCGCATCCATAGTTCAACATATTATTTTGAGAACTACCTACCTAATAATCTCAGAACTACGCTCTAAACCTCTGTGACTTGTTATGATTATTTCCTCATCACTATCACTTTACCGTCTCCTTCTTTCTCTTTGAATTTCGTGTCATTTATGTGTAAACGCCGTCATCGAAAGAAAAAAATTAAAAAAATAAAAAAGGAGTCTTCAGCCAGTGTTTGAATTGCATTTCAACTCCAAATAATCTAGGTTACCATTTTCATTTGCCCATCACTTTTCTGTTATTCCTCTAAGAACCTTATGAGATTTCCCCAAAAAACTATCATGGTATTACCATGAATTGTGAATAATCCTTTTTTATTCTCCAATATTGATAATGCTTTATATAGATAATTTTTATTCACAAAAAAAATATATCCATGAAGTGGGTCGAATGAATGAATGAATGGTTACAGGGAGTGATTATTTACCATTTGTAAATTGACATATGCTCGGTCTGTTGTCTTCACAAGATGATAGGCCCCATTTACCAGCTAAGTTTGTATTTGATCCAAACATGAAGGCACATTTTCCTCGCTCGTTTCCTGCTGTCACATTGTGCCAGTTTAGATGTCTAAACAAAAAGGGTGGGGGAAGCGGGAACTTTCAATAAATGGTTTCTTGAGAACGCGTTAAAACGAAAAGGGCATAACTATACTTTAAATGACTAGGTTAATTTCTTTCAGCAGATTTTGTTTTTGTTTTTGTTTTTTTGGGGGGGGGAGGGTTCTCATTCTTCCGAAGGTTCATAATTGCTAAGCATAAATTTCCCATAGCAGGGGGTCATAATTACGAACATTTGATGGAATGCTCCGAAGGTTCATTATTCCAAAGGTTCGTATAGTTTCGGAAACGAAATAGGGTTCGTAATTCCGAAAATGAAAAAGGGTTCATAATTCCGAAGGTTCGTAATTTCAAAAATGTAATAGAGCCCTACGTAACTTTTCGGAATTACTAAGCTTCGGAAATATGAATTTTTTTTTTTTTTTTTTCGGAATTATGAACTCTTTCTTACTTTCGGAATTATGAACCCTTTTTTATTTTCGGAATTATGAACCCTATTTCATTTTCGGAATTACGTACCGTCCGGGTAACGAACCTTCGGGACAACGAGACTTCGGAATTATGATATGAATCTTCGGAAAAACGACAAGTAACCGTAAAAATAACCCGCCTGGATCCACCTCTGCAGGGTCTGACCGGAGTTGTATATAGTTCTGGATCCGAATTTTCTGTATACCGTTACAAAATAACACGCCTTTATTTTGTGCGTGCGTGCGTGCATGTGTGCAAAGGGGTTTAAATGGGCATATAAATCATATACTACAAGGGACAGACCTTTAACATCACCATCTGAAAGAAATGTCTGACTAACGTTCGGACCGGTGTCCGTCCGAGTTGGTTTGTAGGTGAAAACAGTGGGTCGATTTATGGACCAACTCCCATGCCTTAACTGTATATTCTGAAATAGTTTTTATGCTGTTTACACGAAAACGATGTCAGGAGAAAATACAAGCTGATTAAAAGAAGTTTGATATAGTTCCTTTGAAAATCCAATATCTAGGTAAAGAGTACTGATCTTGAAAAGAATATCATACGTTTGTGGTGTGTTCCCGTCAATCCAAGCATAATGCATATCCTCGAACCATTGCAAGCCAATCCAGTATTTTCCATTGAGGATTCCATGCTCCTCCACACCTTTGGACAGAAAATTCTACTCAAAAAAGCAAAAATAAAAACAAAACAACCACAAAGTTATTAAAGGTTCAGAAAATTAGAAATACTCCCTCCAGGCCTCATTTGACAATTCCTATGATAAAGCAAAAAAAAAAAATACATGTAAATGGATGGTCTCATGCCGAATGGGATTGTACGTAAATGGAGATTATATGCTGGTAAAGTTTGATAGTACATTTGGAGATTGTAATCCGCGATATGATATTTTACAGAAAATGGACAATTATAATTATGATAATCAATCAATGCTAAGTTTATCAATGTTCAAGCCTAAGCTATTTTGATCCATATCTTATATACCGATCACATCTAAGAGTTTTGTATATCTAATGACGTTATCAAGCTGGTGGCCCTACTGAGATTGGATCAGACAAAATAATAATGTTAATAATAATGTTAAATTCTTATTAAGTGCTTTATCACCTCATGGTCTCTATGCGCTGAAATGGAAATAGGAGAGAGGAAGTGAGAAATGGATAGTTCAGTTATATTATATCAGAAGTTAGGTTAAAGAAAAAATTATCACTACTGGATGAACAAATATGTTTTTCATTTTTTTTTTTAATTTATCGGTGGAGTTTACTTGTTTGATACATTCTGGTAGGTTGTTCCAGAGCTAAAGTAACATGATATTTTTATGTCAATTCATATTTACGATTTCATAATATACACTGTTAAAAAATATGTGGGTATTTTTACAGGAAATTTCCTGGCAGTCGAAACGCCAGGAGTGCACGTTATTTTACAGCCTCATGTAAAACTACAGTCTGTAAAAAATATTTCCGTTTTTTTACAGGAAAGATTAATTTGTAGTCAGTCTCAAAGAAAGCCAGAAAGTCTGTAGTTTTACAGTTATTAGTGTATAGCCATGCTTTATGTAATCCTATTCTCTACCTTAATCTATCCTATCCTAAACATATCCTATCTAGTTAATTCAATTTAATGCAATCTTTTATATGCACCTTATAGTTTTTTTTATTCCTTTTGTGACCGTTACTAAATCGGGCAACCCCAAACCATAGGCTTACTAAAAATTCATGAATATTCATATAAGTGTTTTCCCACATATTTGGTAATTTAACAGGGTAACTTGTTAAAATATGAGAAAATGTTTTTTAACGGTGTTTTTTATCGGGCGATTGAAAATAAATGCTGATTTCCGGTAAACCAACAAACTCGCTGTTGTTTTACAGGAAAAAGCCTGTAAAATTGAAATGACGGCAATAACTTGTAATTTCAAGGGCCAGGAAACCTGTAGTTTTACAGTTATTTTTACAGTGTACATGTAATTCCATAGTATTTGGTAATGTAATGGAACATACCTTGAACTTGCCTTAATATAAACTCATCACACACTCATTATGCGCTCTGTTGTTATGTTTATCCTAAGCAAAAAACAGTCACAATTCTTACAAAACTGTATCATTTTCTTTATTTTGTCCCCCTTTTCCCCTTCCAAATATCCAGATAAAGAATTTGTAAGTGAGTAACTGATTAAGGTAGGCCTATACAGCCATGCATATTATGATGTTTGGATATTTATGCAATGCTTTTCTAGTACTTATATTATAAATGGTGCAATTCGACATCGTTGCCACGATCTGAAATTAGGAAATCAAAACAGGCGTGCAAGCAATGTGATAAAGCATGTCTGAATGGTCGATCACGAGTAGACATAATTATGCCAAGAAAACTCATTCCTGGGCCCCGTTTCATAAAACTTGTCATCGATAACAACTGCCACATTTCTATGACAAATCTGCTCTCAGACTGTCAAATACAACGATTTCAGAAGCTTATAACAATTATCAGAGCTTGTTATTGATGAAAAGTTTCATGAAGCGGGGACCAGGAAGAAGGACATGTATGCTCATGTTTTAAAAAAAGTGTCATATGATATCATTTTATCATTATTATTATCAAACAGGATAGTTGCATCACAATGGAATACTTGCATTTTGTCCAGTTGATAGTATGATGGTTAGATCCCCACCAAGGCTTTGACAGTATGACCGTGCATTCTCAAACGTTTCATATCCATGATAGAGGCAGTAGGTTGAATGCTTGTAATCTCCAAAGACATCGGGACAATCTTGAGTGTGCACTTTGTGGAAGAAAAAGTTTGTTATCTCATAGAAATCAATGCACATAATATATACATACTGTTCTTAAGCAATTTCAATAGAGCGATGTTAAAGTGGTATAATCAGCGCTGCTATTTTTTAAAAATTATTTGATACATCTGTCCGGGTACAACTCGGACATAATGTCGTGTTGCAGATGTCGTGCTGCAGGGATCGTGTTTGTGGTGCTAGTCCATACAGTTAACAATGACGAGTCGATGAGAGGTATATTGTGCAGTTTCACATATAGTTTATTACAGTCAGAGACATATATATATATTTATATATATATATATACATACATACATACATAAATATATACGTATACGTATATATATATATATATATATAATGTATAAAATCAGTAGCATAGAACATATATTGTCTTGGAAATATGTCTATCAAGAGTTGAGCATGTCTGCTCTCTGTGATGGTCAGTCCTGACTCCCTCCCTTAACTATCTGGGGGTGCTCTCTCTAGTCTAGTATACGGGATACAGTCTATCATGTGGACAAAATGTGAGTTCACATGGAGAGGGGGCTGAATTCTGCTGGTACCTTACAAAGTACATTAATCAAGAAGTTTTCTAAAGGACAAAGGGAGATTATAAACAAAAGGGAGAATATGAACAATTGGTTAATTATGAGGAAGTATTAAAATAACACATTGGCGGATCCAGGGGGGCACTTCCGGCCCGTCCCCCCCCCCCCTTTGGAAGAGAAGTATGCATTTTGACCATAGACGATCCGCCATTTTTTCGATTGTGCCCCCCCCCCCCTTTTAGAATGAAGAATTTTGAAGGTTTGGGGGGGAATTGTCTTAGTAATAAAGAGCCTTCGGAATTATGAACATTCGGAGTGATGCAACAAATTTAAAGAAAATTTGTAAATACTATTTCATTTTCGGAATTATGAACTTTCGGAAAAACGAGTAACCCCTCCCCTAATGTTATGTACTAATCCAGATACTTTTGATTGTCTGATGATAGCATGCAATATAAGAAAATTAATTCAGAAAATATGGGAAAATATGGGGGGAAATGGAAAAGAAAGTGTTTTCGATAATTCTTTATCACGGGTTTTTCCCATAGAATCGTTAAATGGGGGTGACATATCAACAGCCCCATCCCACCGATCCAACAAAACCACCACCACCACCACTTATACTACCACCCTCTACCAACTCCCTGATGGTACTTCGCTACTAGTATTTCATGACTACATTGTACTGAATTGAATTGAATTGAATTCGGTGAATCTATGTTGTATGTTTCTATTCAATATCAGAATATACCGGGGGAGTGCCCAGTTCAACTCATTCAGGTCTGTCTTTTTAAAGAATACAGCGTCTTTCACGGGTGATTAAATACAAGTAAGTATACAATGTAACCTCTGTATGCACTATGTGCTTCCCGTTTCTTTTTCTTCATCTCTCTCTCTCTCTCCCGTTGTGTATTATCCTTCTATTTTCCTCCTGATGATTCTATTCCCCGGTTTTCCCCTTCTATTTTCCCTTCCATTGGATTAGAAATAATCTCCTAAAGTAATCTTATTTGTGTTTCTATGATACCTGTATCATTCAAAGCTTTATGCTTACAATGTAAGATAATAAACGAAGAAGCTTGACTGGGGAGGAATTTTTAATTTGTAAACAAATCTTTAGGCATTTTTACTCCCAGTATTAATTCCAATTTTTCTGACTTGTGTTTTTCATTACAGATCGAGCATACGATCTTTAAAGTAGATATTCAAAGAAAATCACAAATATGGCAATTAATGTATCACTAGAAACTGGGAAGCTTACAGATGGCAATCGTATAAGTTTTATGTCAACTGCGTATCTGGTGATTATAAAAACAACACAAATAAAAGCTCTTCTCAGCATCTGGAATATCCGAGGATTCGCCAGAAATATAGCGATGTTTTGATGTCGTCACACTCGGGATCGATCCTGCTTAAGCAGACGACGTCCTATAATGAATGAACGTAATTGCAATGCATTTATTTATCAAATTATAAAGAGTTTGGTGTATTTAAACATGACCTTATTTCACACCATTATAAAGGGAAAGTGAAACTGATTCTGATAGCTAAAACCGTTTGATTGTAAATACACAGGAGAAGGGTCAATGATCAATGAAATAAACCCCACTTTCAAATTGAAAAGCCCTCCGAATAATAGCAGGATGGTATTCGTTCCCTCTTGAAACGCCGAACATGCCCCGGTGCAAGCAGCTGAAAATACAATGGCGTCTTATTTTGTTTACAAGTGACTGATTCCTTTGATTGATGATATCAATATTTTTGAATACTAAAACAAAACAATTTTATTCTTTGTTGGTTGAAGTTTTCTATCAATTTTGGAAAATATAAAGTGTGTTAAAAACGTGTAAATGCTGCAAAAGAGATGAAAATACTTTCCACGTTCTATTATATGTCCTGATGTAAATGTATTCTGGTGTAAAGTAAAATGTTTAATCTGTATACTGTTTATAATTTATTTGAATATAAAAAAGTATTAGTTACTGCTTACATGGTGTCTTATATACAAGTTGTAAGGTGTATGTTTTAAGTTATTTGAAATCTAAACAGTTTGATTCAGTTTTCATGTTTCTTGAATCTAAAAGAGATCTCACGGAAAATGTGAAATACCTCGTAAAGAAAAATCAACTTAATCTCTCAAAAGAAAAGTTTGAAAGATTAACAAATATCGTATATAATTAATAAATTTGTTCAGTCATGTAATCTGTGTAATAAGTATTGAGTCATTCTAAGAATAATAAGTTCCTCGTCAGGGGATTAAAAAAAACCTTCAGGTTTTTCGAAAAATGTATTGAAAAGCAGTGGCGGCACCAGGATTTTTAAAGTGGGGGGGGGGGCAAATGGGGGGCAAAAGAAAATGTTGGGGTGCAAGGACGGACAAAAAAATTTTCCACCCTTTTATTTTTTTTCACTCCGAAAATTATTGGGGGGGGGGCAACTGGGGGGGGCAAATGCCCCCCATGCCCCCCCCCCCTTGGTGCCGCCACTGTTGAAAAGGTGATGCAATAATTTACATTATAAAAAGTTCACCAGCGCTTTATCTCATGTGTTCTTATATCAGAGACAGAAGCTTGTATTGAAGTTTTATTTTAAGATCCTTTTTTGCTGTTCAACATTTTAATGCCGTTGAATTTATTAATGATGAACTTCTTCACACATCATATCTAATAATCTTACTTAGTATTTGAAGCAAATAATTCATAAGAAAACCTATTCACTATGATCTTTTGTGAGATGATACTTCATTGGAATTGATCTTTAGATTTAAAAAAAACAATTATGACTAATTACATGATCCTTGCGTTACTCACATAATTATGACTTTAACCTAATCGTTAAACACAATTTACGTTAATTAGTTTGATATTATATATTCCTCAGGATTTGATGCACTATATCTTGACATGTTGTAATTTCTTCCATAACCAATCTTAAAGTGCATAAAAGAATTATTACCTCGTAAAAATATCGTCAGCAGCAGAATCGAATGTAAAATACGGCCAGCGTCACAACAGATTCCCCTTGCTTTGATCTTCCCCATCGTGTCAGCATGTTCCAAAAACGAATGATGTATATTCCTTCTCCTTATATTCAATATTAAATGTCCTGATTTGCAGCATGAGGTGCATGTGAAGTGAAGTGAAATAGAATAATGTATAATAAAGTTCCGTAATCACCCCTTGTTATCCAAGATAAAGTGAGATGCATCGGTTTCTCACAGACATACAACCTGCGACACGTAAATGTAACGTGTCAAACAAACTCGGAGTGCCAATATATTAAGTGTGCTGGTATGAGATTGCGAGTAAAATATTTATTTTGTCATCTATTTTCATGCAGCATAACTTCCTCAAACTATGAGCAATCAACCATGAATTCCTTATGATCAACCCCGGACATGAACCATGAATGCCTTCACAATACAGTGGATTGACATAAGTTTCGTATCAATAGTTTGCAGACACGGGACATGCTATACACTGAGAGAAGAGTGGCAAAATGTTCATAAGAAACTAGATCCTAAATATTTTATAAAAGCAAACTGGGGGAACTTGGGGGGGGGGGGGGTATATAATATACTGGAGATTTGACGCAGTACCATCGGTGTAGCCATGGGGGGGGGGGGCGGGGCACATGCCCCCACAAATTTCTTGCGCCGCCAAGTGTGCCCCATGCAAAATCCAGACCCATCAACAATTTAGTGATCTATCTCATGATGCCCCCAGTGACAAAAAATGGTAAATCAACTCGGTCCACGAACTACGATGACGATTTCACAATACCCATACCCATCCCTCCACCTAATGAAGTCAAGTTAAATCAAGTATAATCTAATAATTATGTACAACTTCTCTGCTCCTATATATTAAACATGACTGTGCTGAGTTTTGTTTTGTTTTATTTTGTTTTGATGATAATAGCATACTATCATGTCAGGATTTTATATCAATAGATTTGAATTTGAATTTGAATTTGCAGAAAAACAGGACTACAAAACCGCTTCCTGTGCCAACCTCCTCCCCCCCCCCCCCCCCCCACACACACACACACAAAAAGGAGGTTCCCTATCCCTCCACTGTCCCCAAAGAAAAAATCCTGGCTATGCAGTATTTATAAAAAATGATGGTTGCAACCTGTATGTGTGTGTGTGTGGGGGGGGGGGGGGTGTAATGTTTCTCGGTGAAAATATTATGAGATATGAGATCCCCCAGACATACTATGATGCACTTATTCTTACTTTTGAGAGAATAGCTGATTGGTAGCACACATGTAAACATGGCGTATACTGAAAAGTGTCTTAATTTCAGATAATCAATCCGACCTCAGGATGTCTCATTCCTTCGTCTTGACTACATCATGCACATACAGGGGCGGACTGGAACTAAAATTTGAGTTGAGAATTTTGGAGCGACCAGCCCTTTTGTTTTGTATGACTACCATATCAAACCAAAATATTGACCGAGGAAAACTCCCCAAACTCCCCATGGTCAGTCCGCCCCTGACTCTACATAATTATACCCATATGCATATTGCATGATAATGTTCACTTGTTTTGCAACGTTTTGGTTCCATTCCTATTTTAAATGCCATTATCATTAGCTGAAGATTAGCGCAAAATTGATATAAATTTATTTTTCCGAAGTCTGTTAAACTACAAAAACTGACAAATGATACTACGAAAATAAGTAAACAATCTTGTCTTTGTGAAAGTTCAACCACGCGTATACATTTATTTTTCAACATTATCATTTCTCTTAGTATTTAGTTTGAGTCAATAAGAGCTCGGTCGATATCAGATGAGCTTTCGTAACGTTTGCAATAGGTTGTTTATACTTGTTTAGACTTTGAAGGTGATTCGAAGGAGATAAACTTATCTATATCAAGCGTAAATCAAAATATAATTTGCATTTCCTTGTGTATAGTGTATGTAGTAATAATCATCATTATCTTCAGTGCTTGACATACGTACATGTATAATCAAAATATTCAAAGAATAATTTTTTTAACACAGAATAAAAAACAGCCGTCGCCTTGCAACTAATGAAGTTTTACAACAACTACGCGACTCCCGATTGTTTTTATTACATTTACTTAGGGTATCTTGGCGATGTGTTTAGATAATTGATAACTTTTTTTTTCTAAAACTAATATAAATATATATATATGTTTATGTATCTTGCGCTAAGGCTACACTAAGTTGCATAATTACATGTCAGATATACAAGTCATGAAAGTAGTGAACTATGTTGGTGTGTATGGGTTCATATCAATACTTCATGCAGTGTCATATTCGAACCCCGTATCTTCTGATTAACAGTCCAGTGCAGTAGCTTAGATACGAACACACTTATTATTGTTAGTGGGGGATGATGAATAGATCACCGCCCCCCCCCCCCAAAAAAAAAAAACAACAACACAACAACAACAACAACAAATGGGCGTTGTGGCGTGCGCCTGTAATCAGCGGACCCAGGTTCGAGACTGAGTCACGTCTTTCGGATGGTGACGTTAAAGGTCGGTCCCCAGACGTAAATAATCATATGTGATTGATACACGTCTGTAAAAACCCAATTACAGACACACAATACACTAACAATGGATAATTATGCGTGTCTACGCCCATGGTCCAGTGACTTATAGACCACAGCACCCTTTTCCTCATGCTGTTTCAATCAATTCTAAAAAGTCTATTCTGTGTGATCAAAATTGTCTCAGATGATGAGCAGTTGATTTTAGTTTATCTTACCATTTTATGAATATCTGCCTATATATTTTAGACTATAAGCTTTTATATAGCTATAACTTGGTATTCTGCTAATTCCGTAAAACCCGTTCGTTCTAAATTTATGTTTAATAAGAGGAAAACTTAGACCTTGGCCTAACTCGAATTTAGACACATGGACTTAAATTTCAGCAGAATATGCGCCGTACTGTCTTTGTCTATCTTCTCCCTCTCTTTTTCTTTCTTTCTTTCTCTCTCTCCCTCTCTCTCTCCCTCTAGTTCTCTCTCTTTCTCTCTCTATCCTCTCTCCTTTCTCTCTATATTTTTCTCTTTCCCCTCTCACCTCCTTTCTGAATGAATGTAGATATCTAAATAAAAGCATAAATCAATTTATCAATCAATCAAGCAAGCAAGCACTCAAGCAATCAGTCAATCGATCAATAAGTACACGTTAACAAATTCTTTCTTGAATATTTGGTGGCTCTGAAAAGAGCAGTTGGGTTAGGTTGTGAAATAGGGGCATGTAAAATCACAAGGATTTTTGCAGCCTTCTTTTAAGAAACTATTCCGGTAATGGGGGCACACTCCAGGGCACACTCCGAGTCGTCTGCTTGGTGGGTATGTTTGTTGGTTGATTTAAAGACAGTGCATGGTGGGGGCACTCTTCGGGTCAGCCATGGTTGCCAACTACTTGCGTTGCGGAATCTTCCCTGCGGCAGACTTGCGAGCGTTCGGCTTTATTGGTGCCTTGGTTATTTTACCGGCGGCACTCTTCTTCTTGACGGGGGCACTCTTCGTCTTGGCGGGGCACTCTTCGCGGCAGCCTTGCTTGCCAGCGGCTTGCGTGGAGCCTTCACTGCTGCAGATTTGCGAGCCGTCTTTTTGGTGGGTGGGATGCCTGGCCGGCCTGGCGTCGCCGCTTTTAGTTTGTCAAGCTTTTTCGATTAGTCATTCGGGGTTTTTGTTTTTGTCTTAATAACAATGGCGATACGGTAGAGCTGATTGTGTGATACGGCCGCTGCACTGATCTGAACCGGATCAATGGACCGCTCTCTATTGTCTGCAATCGTCAGTGTCCGACATGCCACTTACTTCACCCAAAAGATGATCATAGATCCGGAGACTGTATGCGCAACTAAAGCCTATGTAAGTCACACTAGAGTGGCGACCGGTTGCCGAACAGCACGACCGAAAATGCTGCAAAAACAAACACTGCTGCCTACTGAAACCCGAAATTTGAAATATGTTAATACTCGGCTGCTTGTCGCCTATAGGTGTTACACACAGCATCGCCAATCGGTTGTAGATAGGTCGCCTACCGCACAAAGATCAGAAAAACCTTCTGCCGACCAGTCTGGTCGACAAAAGGTTTTTCGATGGAACGTCGAAAACTTTTCATTGGTTGGCGACCTGTCGTTAACCAATGAACATCCTTACAAGACCACATTATGGAAATAATGGAATCAGCATGAGCCAAGGGGAATTATAAGGCTACCAGAAACACTTCTATGATCACATACAAAGAACTGATTTTCTTTGATTGGCGATCGGCCACTGCTAAGGTGTGAATTAGGCTTTACATTCTTTTGTTCAAGCTTTCTCCTTTCTTGCAAACTTTCTTCACGATTGAGACGTCTGAAGCAACACAGGCATCTCGAAATTTACTTGCCTTTTACACATGGGTGTCGATCCCGGGTGGTGGTGGGGGAGGGGGGGGGTATATATCCCCCCCCCCCCCAAAAAAAAAAAAAATGTGAGGTGGGGGTGGCCTGTATTATCATCCCCCAATAATTTTGGATAAAATAAATAAGAATTACCGTACATTAACTTAAAACTAATCACTATCCAAACCCATTATGTTTGATCTTGAAATACCATCACATTCTTTAATGATTAAAAGTAAGGAAATAAGAGAGAAAATTTAATCACACAGAAAAACATTTTGGGATGCTCTAAAATGCAAGTTTTATAGGCGGATTTTTGAAAAAGTCCCTGGTGTGGGACGGGGATACCCTCGCCGGTCATCCCCCAATCATGAACACGGATCGACAACCCTGCTCTTCCATAACATGATTCCGATCAAGCTTTGTCTCGTTCTATTCTTTTTAATCTTTTACATTTTGTTGTGTTGTGTCAGGCATTTAAGTTATCCCTTAGATAGGACGTCAAATGGAGGGCTCGTGTAAAGGAGAGTCACCACCTTTGCACGTTGAGAAGCCACTGCACTATTCAATGAAGAGTATAGGAGAACACCCGGTGTAGTGGTACACCTGCACATCCCAATCAGTTATATCGGGAGGAGAGGACAAAATGACTTAAATTGTCATTTTTGGCCAAAAGTGGTGATAATGACCACGCAGTTGTTATTGGGGTCAATAAAACCACTTTTTTATCGGTCCAGGGCACTTTTTTTTACATAGGATTGGCCTATCAAAACTTCTTCCCTGATAATAACGATTTGGGATTTAATACCCTGACCAGAAGTGACCAAACATGGTCATTTTGGACAAAATGTATAACGATAATTTGGGCACTGTGCAGGCTGTATGGAGTATAGTTTTTGTGAATGTCATATGTTTGTAAATTTTATGTAAACTATACATCACATTCATAATTATTAGGTCGGCAATCAAACGAAAGGGGTTACTTCCTTTCGGGCTTGTATACTCACCGCGCAAAATGTAGGCATATATTTTGTACCAATGTCATTTTCTAAGACTGTATGCTTTTGAGTTTGGGAACTGTATGAGATGTGGTGTATTTTATTTTGTTTTGGTTGGTTGGTTGTTGGTAAGATGGCGCTCTTCAATCTCTTCAGATTACTAGTATTCGCGCCAGTCACTTTCGTAGGTGTCGCGAAGGCTTCGGAAAGCCGACGAGCGACTTTTTTTTTTTTTTTTGGGGGGGGGGGGGTGAAAATGGTGTTATTAATGGTCATCATTAGTATGGTAAGATGTTAGTATACCATCCCCTAAGTTAGAAAGCTGTCGATCGTGATTATTCGTAATTATTGGCTATAATATCAAGATACGCAAGTAATCAATCGGAAATAACAAAAAGTTAATTCCAATTGTTCATGGAAGAACCGCAAAAATGTCTCTTTACCAAATTGCTTCAAGATCAGTTATGTAAGAGGATCAGTGATAGCTTAAAAGGCTATCTAAAGCGAAAAGTATCATACATATATATATATGTATATAATTATATAACTCAATAATAATAAGAAATCGATTGTTTACCCAGATTCGTATTACTGATTGAGAAATTCAAATTAGATTTCTCTATGTTTCTTGTATGATAAGGGTGATCTAGTACTGAAAAATAATCAGATAAAGTATGAGGCAGACGGTTATACATTACATCATGCATAAAAATACCAATCACATAGCGATATTCTTTGAAAATATCTAGCACTTTAAGATCATAAAATAAAGGAGCAGAGTGATATCTCGAACCTTTGAAAGCAATTACTCTGGCCATTCGTTTCTGAAGCATTAGGACAGGATTCAGAGTTGTCTTACATGTAGCACCCCAAACTTCTAATCCATACGTTATATGGGGTAAAATAAAAGAATTATATAACATGAGCATTATTTTTCTTGACACGAAGTGTCTTAATCTATACAATATTCCAATCTTTTTACTTAGTACATTGCATACATTATCAATGTGCTTCTTCCAGGTCAAATTTTTGTCTATACGAATTCCAAGGAACGATGTTGACTCAACTGACTCTAAAATGGTTTCATTAATGAGCAATTGACCTGAAATTGAGAAATGTCTTCGTCGATTTTTAAATAACATGTGATTAGTTTTTTTCGTATTTATTATAAGTTTGGGAGTTGCACCAATCTGTAACAGCTTTCAGGTTACGGTTAACTTCTGATAAATCAATATTACGTTCATCATGCTTAAATGTATGAAATAGATTAGAATCATCGGCAAATAATCGAAAATTGAAATAATTTGATGAATTTGGTAGGTCATTAATATAGACAAGAAATAATGTCGGGCCTAACACCGAGCCCTGGGGACGCCGCATGAAATAATCAGATTTTACACAGTCGTAAGTTGTAGCTATATACATGTAGTTGGAACCACTGAACTCTTCAGTGATTGGGACACTATTTACAGGTTGTAAAAATAATGATAATGAAAAAAAAAAAATAATCTTCCTTTAAACGAAAATCTCCCGTTTTACTTTTTGTTGTTGAAATGCTATTATCACATTTTTCTTGGAATATAACCTTTTTTTTACCCTGTCAGAGATTTTGCGGCATTTTTCTTTTCACATGCAGGTTAATATGCTGTTTATTGTATATGTTTATATAGTTTTAACGTGATGAAAGATTTAACGTAGTTTTTTTTCCATTCTCATCTTCGTTTCCATCTCTCTCTCTCCATTTCTTCCTCTTCTAACTTCGTCTTCTCCTCTTTTTCCTTCTTTTTTCTTCTTCCTCTTTTCTTTCTTTTCCTCTCCGTTCTAACTTTGTATATATTTATCCCTATTATTTTTATGATTTATTTTTCCTTATTTATTCCTCAACGTTAAATATTTATAAATATGTTCTAACTCAATAATTATTTTATTCATACAAGAGGACCCCGCTGGAAATAAGCTTTCGAGCTTTCGTGGGTTATCCTGTTCAAGCTTAATTGCTAATTTGTTATTCTCACTATGTACAAATTTATTATGTTCTGAATGCTTGGCAAATAAAATCAATCAATCAACTACTAACGGACTACAATCATGTTGATCATACACTCATGTAGGGGGCTACTCATGATTCTTTACGAGCCTCTACCAGCACCCCTGAATCCTCCACCCCTTTTCCTGGTAGGAAAAGCCCCATTCCATTATCATCAAGGTTAAATTGGAAACTCCCAGTTAGCCATGCAGTACGGGACCCCATCGATCTCTACCGAGTCTTTATCCCCCAAATCATTAATTTCCATTTTTTTTTAAATAAAGAAAATCTTCAATCATACTTATAATCATTGCTCATAATATGTTTTTACACTAGCCGAAGGAGAGGAGAAAATTACCTACCACCTATTGCCTGTGGATTACCAAAAGAAAACATGTTTCTGTAGAACGTTCTCCTTATTAGCTGGTGGTAGAAATGCATAAAATTCAATTCAATACCATTGCATATATGTAGACATAAAAAGTTCAGCAGTGTAAATACAAAGAGTAGGCCTACTAATTATTATTAATTAATAATTGCAGGTCGTAAAAGAGCGTATTAAAGAAAAAATAAATAACATACGGTTCGATGAAAAGAGACAGCGAGAGAGAGAGAGAGAGAGAGAGAGAGAGAGAAATGAAAAAGACGGAGATATATAGAGAAAAAGAAAAGAAAGAAAGATCGTACAGTTGTATAATATCAAATGAAAGTATAAACTCAGTCCCATACCACCGGTGGGGCTAAATCCTCATTTTAAGAGCCCCGCCGATAGCACGGGATAAATTTTGCAAGTGAAAAAAGCTTATTACTTTGTTTAAATAGATTCACTGATTATTTGTCAATTGAACATAAATTCATTCAGATTTGTGGACCCCACACCCCCACACAGGGACAAGTAAGAGTAAAATGCACATAATGTTATTCTAAATTGTGAGTGAACCGTAAATCCAGTAAGTTCATTGCGTTAATATGGTTAAAATTAAGATGCCTTTCACTTTTACTAATCTTTTTCTCTCATTTTTCTTCTTTTACTAGTATTCAAATCAACTTTATACCAGAGTGAAATTTCCCTTTAAATTCTGCTGTGCGTCATCGATGTTGTGCATTTTCTCTCCATCTTTCACCTCCTGAAATTATGTTATTCCGCCCTCTCTTTCTCACATCGAGCTCATCTATGCATCTTCTATGCGCCCCAGCTCCGAGCACTGCTATTGCATAGTATACACTGCGCATTTATTAGGCGGTGTGGTATCGGTACTGGGTATATGCGGTACTACTGGGTGTATGCGGTGTATGCGTAAAATACGTGAAGTTAGAATTTCCTTGTCAGTGTTCCGAAGACATCCGTCGCATCCAGCCTGTGCTGTGGATTGGAATCGCAACTTACACTCAGGGAGGATTTTTTTCAAAGTTGGAAGGTCACTGGACATTACACCCATAATAATGACACTGTAAATATTATATAGAAAGCTTATCTCGTCTTGTGGAATAATATTTAGCAGGTTTTCTGCAGGAGGCTTTAAACCAGCGGTAGGACCCATTCTCCACGGGAAGAACATGGCGTCGTCAAAGCGCACGCCAGTGGTGTACACAGCTGCGATGCTGTGGCTGTGTTTTGCTCTAAGTCTAACAATTGTGTCGATCCAGGCTGAGAAAGCCAATAAATCTGCCAACCAACAGGAGGACGAAGTCGATGGAGTCGCCAAGGATGATCCCACTAACTCAAAAAAGAAGTTACCAGAGTTTCCGAATGGAGTTATCAAATTTAACAATCCAGATTTGTTGAAAGGGATATCGGGAGCTGGTCGATCGTCTACGGGGAATAAGCGGCAGGGCTATTCTGTTGTACAGGCGGAGTTCCGATCCGGAGTCACCACGAGTTTGGTAGATGAATCAAGGACGCTTGCTAAGAAATACAGTCAGATTATTGAAGAAGAGCTTGGATATACTGCCATGCAGGTTAGTTTGTTGAAATTTAGTATCAAATTCAAAGTCAGTTCCAAATGGAAATAGTAATCATGGTAATACGGTAATTAGTTTATTAAAGCCAATTCGTATGTACAATTTGTGTATCATTGTGCAGATAATCCATTTGTACCAAGACGCAAGAGGCAAGACCAAGTATGATTTGGGGGGGGGGGGGGGGGGGGGCTAAGTTAACTAAAATGAAGTAAAACTATGCACTTTGTTTCAGCCCCTAAAAAGTAATTTTATTCAGGGGTTTATGTAAATTTCTTCAAATATTTTGCTTCTACATATTCTGAAGTTAAAGGTAGTGCATAGTGTCGGGGGTTCAAAAATAAATTTTATTCATTTTTTGTTATAACACTCCCTTTGGGGTACCTAACCAACCCTCCAAACCGCAGATTCTAATATTGTTCAGTTTTCGAGATATTAACGTTTTTCTATTTAATGTATTTTATTGAAAATTCAGGCATCGCCTTTTTATCAGGGGACCCCCGATAAAAATGCGATCCCTAATGTAGCAACAAAGGCAGAATTGTTAAGCCCTATATCTCAGTTATTCATTGGCCGATTGCCATGAAATTTTAGGAGTATCTTCATGTGAGACTACTTCATCATATTATTTAATTTAACGACGAACTTGATTTCTTATGTAAAACCTTTATTTTGGTGGAGGAGAATATCTTTGCCAACGATTGTGCTATACAGCTCGAGAAAAGAAAACCCTTTATATCTCTGAACCTTGACCGATTTTAACCGGACCAACGACCATTATCTTCTTCTGTAGGTCACATGGATCGAATAAAATATAAATTTTAAAAAATCTATGATCTTTGCAAACACTACATGTATGTACTACCTTTAAATCACTGAGAAAATTACGATGGACGAATGACAATAACATTCATTTTCAAGTCAATGTCGATGCCCGTGTCCAATTTAGTTCGACAAAATGAAAGGGTCCCAAAGCTATGCACATGTAATAAATGAATGCAAATCTTGATTTTGAAGCTGACTGGTGTAAATTTGACTCCGATTTCCAAATAGTGATACATGTACATGTATTAAAGTACATGTATCACAAAAATAATGGGAAATCATATACTCATTCTTTTTGGCAAACATAATTTTTTTTTTTTCAATTCAAAACATTTATTTCCTTCCGATTTGTTACATACATGAGATAAAAACACTAGAAAAGGTTTAAGTACAATAATTGAAGGAGGCATGGTCCCTGAGAAGCATAACAATACTTGTGATTGGGGATGCCTGTTTACAAACACAAAAAACAAAATGCAAACAAAACATTAAAAAGTCAAGTAGATATACATGTACAACATATTTATAATGGGATAAAATCTAGAGGGATAGGGATAGAAGAAAGTTAAAGTTAATAGAGGATATATACAATGTAGTACCATGAACAATGTGAGAGATATGTTTGAAATTTACCTAAACTGATCACTGTTTTTAGCTCACCCGAGCCTGAGGCTCGAGTGAGCTATTGCGATAGAAATTTGTCCGTCGTCCATTAACTTTTTACATTTTCATCTTCTTCTCCAAAACCCATGATCAGAATTCAACCAAACTTGATAGGAATCATCCTTAGGGGTAGGGGACCCAAAGTTGCTAAAATGGTACATGTGGCCCCCAGGGGGGCCAGGGGGAGGGCCCCCAATTGTAAAAGCTATGTAAATTTCAAACATCTTCTTCTCCAGAACCAGGCATAGCTCAGACTTGGTATGTGTATGGAGATACCTCTATACATGTAGATGAAGAATGAATGTTGTTCATGAAATTTCTCTGAGTGGCCCTGTGGGGGTAACATACTGGAGGGGGGGGGGGGGCGCTGCCAGGCAAAATGTACATTCTGATCTCCTCCAAAACACATGATCGGAATTCAACCAAACTTGGTAGGAATCATCCTTAGGGGGAGGGCCCCCAAGTGTACATGTATAAAGCTATGTAAATTTCAAACATTTTCTTCTCCAGAACCAGGAATAGCTCAGACTTGGTATTGTGTATGGAGATACCTCTATGGACGAGAAATGAAAGTTGTTCCTGAATTTTTCTGGGTGACCCTATAGGGGGTCTGTGGGGGTAACGTACTGGGGGGGGGGGGGCAAGTTGTCCGCCATCCATAAACTTTTTACATTTTCATCTTCTTCTCCAAAACCCATGATTGGAATTTAACCGAACTTGGTAGGAAGCTCAGAATTTTTCTGGGTGGCCTTTATAATGGATGTTCCTACATGTATATGTGGGTAACATAGTGGGGGAGAGGTTCTGCCAGGGAAAAGGAATGATCAGTCAAAAAAAATTAAATTTCAAACATTCTTCTTCTCCAGATCCAGAAGTTTATCTACATGTAGATATTTTGTGTGTTATATACATCTTGAAGATGAATAAAAAAAGTTGTTCATGACATTCTCAGGGTGGCCCCATAGGGGTCCTGCGAGGGCGAGGTTAATATGCAGGAGGGGAAATGTACATTCTTTGCATGATTTGTTGTATGATTCAACCACACTTGGTGGGAATCATCCTTAGATGTAGGAGATTCAAATAATACATGACATTGTAGAACATGGGGGGGGGGGGGGATTATGTTAATTTCTAACATCATCTCATGTACATCCTCCTAGTTGTTTCAATTTCTAACATATCTCCTGGTGGTGCTACAGAAAACATGCACTAGATGTAAATTGATCCACCTCAGGTGAGCGTCATGCCCCCTTGGCGCTCTTGTTTTTTTATTGTTATATCATGAGCAGAACATGAATACTGACAACATATATTTTAGGATGAAGCAAGGTAAAATTAATGAATTACATGTACATGTATATAACTTTTTAATATACTTATACAGACTTTGCTTTCTAAGAAATTGAAAAGTATAAGTACAAGAGATTTTTAAAAAAGCATAAGTATAAAAGATTAAAAAGTATAAGTTGTGTTTTTAATTTATTTGAGTGCATACAGTACCAGTCAGCATTCACTGACTACGCTCACACTATTCAAGCCAGAACAATGGGATCAGGGGATTAAATCTTTTGTTCTGGGCTGAAGAGTGTAATAGCATGATCAATGAATGCTGACTGGTACTGTAGTTCGCAATGAAATTCTGCTTAAGTTTAAGGGCAAAACTTTGTTCAGACAAGGAGCACAATTCTGGTAACTCATTCTATAATTTTGGTGCTTTATAGCGTACATTATATTGAAATGAAAGTTTTTTATGCCTTGATGTGATATTCTTGTTGCTTTAATAGTCAAAGCAGAAATTTAGCGCTATAGCCGGAGAGCGCATAATGGCAGTCCGACTATATGGTTAATTATTAATATACGGGATCAGGAAAGTGATTATGACTTACAGGTATTGATTCGCCCAGATTCTCAGAGACTTCAGATAATTCCAAGCTTTTCAAATACCAGTCCAAAGTCACAATGCCAGATGACGTCATCTGGACCAGTTCATCGTATCCAGAGGGGCGTGGCCAGATCATTGTGTCCAGAGGGGCATTCCTACTGTAGTAAAAATGGCGTCCTTACTATAGCGTGTTGAATGTGTCACATTGTGCATATTTGCTGGGTGCGTGTAGCTTTAGGACCCATGCAGCTGTAGGACCCCTGGCCGTACAATTAACTTCTATTTACAATTTATGGTGGCAACTACATGTATGTGGAATTTACTTACTTACTTACATACATGTACGTGTAGCTTGTGTATTTTAACATGGGAATGTGCTGTAGATGAACATAGTGCAAGGCAGTGCAACGCTGAGCTGTTCAGATTCGGCATGCTAAAGTTATTTAATATCTTGTTCGCGTACTGCCGTCTGTACTGCTGTCAGTAATGCATATTGTATTTCAAACCGGAAATGTCTTTGATTGCATGCTGTTCCACTCATCAGGAACAACATCTTCGGGGGGGGGGGGGGGGGGGTTAAAAGTTGTACTTTTTTGTTCCTCCAGTTTGTGTGAAACATGTAGAATGCTCCAGAGGAACTTCATTGCTTTTAAAGTTATTTAGCATACAACTGTACTGCTACATGTATGTATGTTACACCAACCTACATGTATCCACCTGTATCTTCTTCAGAAAGGCATTTTCCACTTAGAATAAATGTAGGGGTCACTGTCATTCTGAAATGCAGTTTATGAACAAGCTCTCACAAGGAGAACTTCCTTCAGGATGACATACACTATATATTCCACTGTAAAACCCGTCGACAATCTACACACAAAAGCTGTGGTGTACTCACTTTTGTTGCCTCATATAATACAGAATGTCTACTTTTAGTACATTTTGTAAGAGGTTAAACTGGAATTTTTAACATATGAAGGATATACTCACATCGTTCTTAGAACTTACATGTACGGAATGTGCATTTTTTTAAATTCAAAGCCCAATGAATACTACTTTCATTACCATGTCAAGATATCAAAAAGTAAGTACAGACCCCTTTAAATGTTCCGCACCTGGGAATGCATGTGCATGTACATACATTTACATGTCCATGTCCATGTTCTTAATTCTCTCAGATTCGTTCAAATTATTTGTAGTTGAATTGGGTTCCCATCTCATTGTTTGCATGCAGTTCATGGTTGATTTGCCATGAGATTTAATACAATCATTACAAGCTCATCAGATTTTCTGCTTGGCTAGGGATCGGAAGAGGTGCAACCATGTGAACTTTTTTAGGCATCCGTAAAATTCCCTATATCGAGCAGACATGTACTGTCTGAAAGTGTTGTTTGGAAAAGCTCATGAAGTATTACATACATGTACATGTATTAGATCTAACATTTCTGTAGCCTCTTTTGAAGCGCTTACAAAATGATAAAACATTTTCTAACTTGCAAAATTATAGATCTACATGTTATGTAGGTTGCGAAGAAATATTAGCAGCACCTACATGTACATGTACAGTTGTATGTAGTATCGGTAAGTAATTGAAAAAAAGCAAATAATAAATGAAAAAAAATTATTCCAAATTACTAGGAAATGAACACCTATATGTACAAGTACTATTAACATTTTAGTAAAATATGCTTTTTTTATTCCTCTTGTTTTTGCAAGGGGGGAGGGGGGGAGGGGGGGAGGAGTACGTGAAAATTTTGTGTTTGTAAAAAAAAAAACAGGTACATACATGTACAAGAAAATATATTACTGACGTTGTTAGACGTGGACTAATATGATGAATTATTTATTGTATGGTATTTTACTATTCCTACATGTACAAATGTAGCGTACATTGAAATTGAAGCGGTTAGATACAGAAAGATCTGACTTTTGCTTCAAATGTGTCTACACTGTTGGCACTCATTTATATTAAAGTACATGTATGATAACAATATTTATGCATTTTACTTTAATTATTATTATTAATATCAATTTAATGCAGCTGTGGTTTTTACTCTTTATAAATTCTGTATACCCATGTACAGTGTATCGAAAACAAGCTGCTGAAAACTGCTTATCCAATAATAGCGAGCCAATGGAGTAAAATGGAGTCAAAAGGGGCCTGAGCTTTCGATCCAGCAGAATCTTCGTCAGTGTATCAGTTTTGATTTTTTTCCCCCATCTTAAATTTTGCTGGTATGTCTATAGATTTAGTTTGGTAATTTTATGATCTCTGATCCACTGGTCCAGTCTGTAGCCCTCAGACCGGCACGTTATGTTGCGCAGTCTTCTCGGCCAGATCATGATGAGGCCTAGGCAACTCTGGTGTCTGATTAACGGTCTACTGATGGGGTGGATCTTGATTGAGTCTCTCCACTAATGCCTTCTTTGATTTTTAAAAGGAATTACATGTACTTTACAGTGTAGATTTCATACCTACATGTACATTCAGCAAAAGTCATATCTGTCACAGGTTTTTTTTCAATGTCAAGGTACTTGAAGAGAGCAAATCACACACGGATTATGCAGTCCAAGTGTTTGACTCTAACTTTCCAGCATATTTACCTTCTTTTAACTGCCTTTGTGGAGGAGAGCTCTCATAAACAACCCCAATGTTTACAATGTGGTAGGGTGCAAGGCTCTCGTTTTATCAGGTTAAAGGTATGGTCTTGTGAAAAAGTTTGTTGAGAAAATATATTATTTGATAGACAACATAGTGAAAAAACTACATATGTACATGTAGTTCCTCAATGACTTTGTATCTTCCTAAAGATAAAATGCAAAATATGTTAGAAGAATTATAAAACATATAGCAGGGTGGAAACGTCTTGAAATTCTAGAGTACATCTAAATACTAGTGTAAGAATGAAATGAAATCTTTATTAAATGACATTTTATGATGAAAATAATTTGTAGACCTCCCCTATCACATTTCCCTCCCATTATCAATAGGGTGAAATACATGATGTACATGTACATGTACATGTACTGTTTCTTCCTGAAAAAGCTCTTGTATATTTTCTATATAATGTACATGTATACACAGTATTGAGCTTTTACTGCCAATTCTCACATTTTTCTCTCTTTCCTTTCAAGTTCTTTAAAAAAATTTATCCAGACCTACATTGTAAATGGCTCTCTGGTTAGCTCAGTTGGCTCAGACAACCTTTTTTTTCCCACCAGCATTTTGCCTTTCTGGAGTCAATTATTTTATGCTTTTTTTCCTTTCCGAAACGAGAGCCTTTTCCAGTACTTACTCAGGACTACACAATTTGGAAATGTGTACAAGTACATGTAGAAGGGAATCAGAAAAATAAAAAAATGTATCGTGAATTCCAGTTCACATGAGAAATTTATTAGTCACATTTTGTCAGTCATACCATTTTTCTTGGCCTGAATCTTTGCACAATACTGTCAATAGGCATGATGAAGTTCATCAAAATGGCATTGGAATCTGCTTGATTTGGTCTCATATTGCTAGTATTCTTATTCCTGTATTTCGGCATACAGCTCTTTTTCTTGCTTTTCTCCATGCATAATAGGAGCATGGACTATTCTAACTGTAAATATAAGATCAAGATAAAACTGTTTGCATTAAAGATTATAGACCCAGATAGTCCAACCTGAAGCATTTCTTTCTTCGTTTTGTGTACATGCTGCTGTATTGAGTCATACTTTATTGTGTTGAACTGGCATATTTTCAAAGGTTTTCACGCTAGTTAAGGCATTGAACACAATCAAATTAAAGGTATGATTTTAGTTTGATAATGCTATACATGTACATGTAAAATGCATTTTAGTCTAGCAAAAAAAAAAGGAATAAAGAAATAAACTGCCTCCATGCAGTGTAAAAGCAACAACTACACCGTAGGGTACATGTACAATGTATAATTACTTGATTATGAAGGCCTGCTGTAAAACTACAAATTTTCATGACATGAAATTTTCACAATTTAAAACGACAGCCGTATTCACAGCAAGAAACTTCCACAAATTTCAAAAAATTCAATGTTAATTCAGTTGTAATTCAAGAATTTTGTTGCCCGAAACTTCCGCAATTGGTTTCGACTCATGAAATTTGTGAATATGAAATGCTCATGAAAGTTTATTGTTTTACAACTTTATACTTAAACATACATTGTAGCGCTCTACACACCCCAAATGTACATACTAATACTACATCAAGGAGGTATATACATGTACAACCTCCTTGGTACTACACTGCATGCTGCAATATAGTGATGGCATCCCTTCTGGCTTGCTACAAACATGGGACCATGGTGTGCAAGGACAGATTTAATGGTGATGGATTCTCTACCAATAAAAAATATTCCAATAAAATCTGACAAGGAATTGCCCTCAATTTATGACATGCCAGGGCTAAAAGCAACACAAAATGAGAGTTGGAAAGGTCATTGATTTTATTTTGATAGAATAAGTGATGTTCTGTATGCCTTGTCTCTTCCCCTTTATATGTTGTAGCTATAATATTGGAAACAGCTTTGTAGGTAGAATGATTTTTATGTTGTTTTTTTTGTTACAAGTATACTTGTTCATGTACATTGAGGCCTACAGGGATGACAGAATTTAAGGCAGTCATCCAAACAATTTTTTTGTTTGCTACATACACTTCGTTTTTCCTTCAGTGTAGTCCAAATTACACTTTCGCAGGTAAAAAATACCAGTCAGGACATGGAATAGTCGTGTGATAAGGGTATGAAATGTGTACTCACTCCTTTTTGTTACATGTACACGCAGGCCTATGGCTATAGATGTTGAAATATGGATCTAGGATTGATGATGATGTTTGGTTAAGAGTTATTCCTGAATTTCTGTAGGCCTACATGTAGTGGTGCAATCTGATGATAGCTTAATACATACACTGTACATGTAAGTAGGCCAAAACTTTGATTGGCTAAAATCTGTATTTGTTATCTACATGTACATACATGTACATTTGTAGGCCTACATTTTCCACAATGGAAGTGTTATTTTTCACTTGCTGACATTTTCTGCCAGGACAAAATAAAGCAGTTAGTTAGTCCATTGGTATAGGGCACGCTCTATCAATTTAGCTGTATGCATCCAGGGGGTTCTGTTGAGGTAATTTACGGTATTCACATACAAGACAGGAGATAGGGAGCCCAGAGCAGCCTGGCATTGTAGATGTGATTAGCATAGATGAGACATTAGTCTCTTTGCCAGTCTCACAGTCAATAAAATGTAGAAGTAAACGTACTGCTGTAAAACCAGAAACGTTCTTGACATAACATTTTCACAGCAAGAAACTTTTTTTCAAATTAAATCAAAAAATCAATTTTGTATCAGGTTGTACATGTAATTCAGTAATTTTGTGGCATTAAAATCTCACTTCTAACAAAATCGAAACCATTTTATGATTACCAGTACCTGATTTTACCTCAAAGTCTCTTTTTAGGTTCATATACCTAAAGAATGTTTGAAAAGAAGCTAATATTTCACACTTTCTACTTCTAAATTTATATATGAAACATAATCCTGTCATAAAATGAACTCAAAATCAAATATATTTTCAACCATAAAATTATGATTGTGTATTCCTGACTCGCACATCAAGGAGGGCCCTGTCTTGTAAAGAGTTGCACAAGTCTTCCACAGTCAAAGCTCTTTATAAGATATGGCCCATGAATTTTCTGTGTATTTATTTGTTTTATTGATTTACATGATTAGAGCAAACAAGACACATTATGACTTTAAGTCAATAGCATAGTTGGTGAACAATTTTTGGAAAAGTTTACATCTCAAGAAATACATCAATACATACGATACATGTAGGAGTGATAAGTGATCATAATACTCATACAGTATTAACATTTTATCCTGCATTCAGTACGTTTTACAATGTCCTACAATTTTGATAAGATGGAAGTGCTTTCCTAAATAAGTACCTGTGAATTATTTCATAGAGACTCCAATATATTACAGATTACTGTCATTTCTAATTGGAAAATTGGAAAATTCAAGGATAATTGGCTGTCTGGCTGAAAGCAAGGCAATTTCTTGTGTTTGCAGCCCATTCCATACAAAGCATTCAATCTCCCCCTAGTAATTGCACTTATCCCAGTCTCCTTGCCTGCCTGTATGCTTGCTTCATGTATAACAGCAAGAAAATTACAACGGGACAGGGACAGGAGAGAAAGAAAAGAAGGAAGGGGTGGGGGGGGGGGGGGTTGAGACTTATAGAGAAAGGACTAAACTGGGAGTCTGGGATAAATGTGTAGGGCCTACATTGTACATCTACACAAGACATGTGTCGTCATTTGGAGAGAAAGAGACAGACAAAGAGACCTGGAGAGGGGAGTCACAGAGGATGAGAGTCACAGAGGATGAGAGAGAAAAAAAATTCATAGAAAAAGACATATAAAAAAAGGGAAGAGCTATTAAATAAAAAGAAGAAACTATACTTGGTAGAACTACATGTAGTATGTAGAAGACCTATACAGGGTGGTCTAGCAGTATAAAGAATGCAACACCGAGATCTGCAATTTCACTGAGAACGGTGCCACAATATCATTATTTTTTGTTTGTTTTATTGGGTAGAAAATTCTTTTCGGAGTAAAATGAAACCAATATTATCAATTTGGGGTGTTTTGATTCTACTACTTTTTTGTCAGGCAATATCATTTTCAGAATTTGCTACCCTGTACTTTTGCAACGGTAGTCATGCTTGAAGCAGCTTTCAGTACAATCCGCTTTGCTGATAAACGTATGACTGCTCTCGCTTTGAAATGAAGACAACGTGAATAAAACAGAAATTGTACATGTATGGAAAGCCGTCATAAGCAAATTTCTTGCTGCTCTAAGCATGACTACTTTTGCAAAAATAACAAATTTTGAAAATGACATTGCCTGACAAAATAGCAGTAGAATCAAAACTCTTATTAAACCCAAAATTGATGACATTGGTGTCATTTTACTTTATAGAAATGAATTTTTTTACCCAATAAAATTAGTAATTGATATTGTGGCATTGATGTCATTGAAATTGCAGATCTCAGGTGTTGCATTCTTTCTGCGCCACCCTGTATGAATGTACCTGTAGAGTACAGTGAGGTCGAAGAAGGAGAGAAATAACAAGGAAGGAAGATATCCAGAAAGAGGGACAAAAGTGAAGCGAGATAGCCTTGTGATTATGGCAGAAAGAAAGAGATTTCAGCAAAGGCTTGTCCTTACAAAAGAGTCCCCATTGCTTTTAATTCCAGAGCTCTTTTGCCAACACTGGCCAATTGTAGTGGGGTGTATGGACTAGTCCCTTTGTAGAGAGGGTATGTGAATGGGAGTGCTGGAGTATTGTTGTGGGGTCTTTCTGCAATGAATGGTCTGCTTAAGGGCTAGAAATAATTACTGGATGAAAAGGAGTCAGGGACCCCAAAAGATATTGCTTTTTGTGGTGAGAATTACTACAGTGTAGTACCACATATTTTCAGCACATGATGTACCATTTGTGTAGGCGATTGAAGGCTTTACATTGTAGGACTATAATGACTTTACTGTATAAGCCTATCTGTATACATGTACATGTACAGTTTATGTACAGTAGGCAGGCTTGAAGTCGGTATGCCTCCATGGTTTACTTTCTAGATAGAGACCTGTGTATCAGTGAAAAAGAATCATGGTAGAGGTGAGCAGTTAATAGCTCTTGAAAGCCTCAAATGAGCTCTGGAAGACTAATGGATGATAGGGGTGAGCGATTACATCCAGCTCTTGAAAGTTATAAATGACCTCTGGAAGATAAAAAAAAAGAAGAACTCTGGTGAAAAATAAAAATTATAAAAGACACTGCAATGAAATCTCAATGTAACTGTACAGCAAATCCAAAAATAGCTGCGTAAACAAAAATGATTTTTTTTTACGTTGATAGATTCATGCTCATGCTCAGGATAGGGAGGACTTTAGAAATTGAGCTTGGCTTCATCTCCTCTCATACTTGATAGAGCAGTCATGTCCTTGGCATATTACCATTACATACAGTATCGTCTTTTGAGAACCAGAAGGGCTTTAATGCTTCCGTAGTCTTACATCAGTTAATTCCCCTCTGCTTCTCATTCTCAGCAGACCAAAATGTGCATGGTATTAAAGAAAAGACTATAGGCATAGCTACATGTCCATGGTACAACATTGACCCTGAACAATGAAATTGAAAAGAAAGCAGTCTTTTCTGGTTAAAATTAGAAGAATACCTACATGTAGACACTGGTAGAAGGACAAAGCTTGAAGGAGTGAATATCTGGGGAGATAGATTTTGTCACAGCTTCTACTCGAAATCAGCATGCATGGATCTCTGAAATAATAAATCAGAGGGAAGCAGGGAGAGGAATATCTCTAGCTGAGTGTACCCATTGCTATATCAGCATGTGGTTACCACAGTGAATACAAGAGATGGAGAGATAGAGAGGAAATGTGTGGAAGAAAAAAAATGAACATGAGAGAGAGAGGGAGGGCGCGAGGGGGGGGGGGAGGGGAGCAGATGAAGAAGGGGTGATGGGATATGAAAAGAGGAAGGGAGAGTGTGTTAAACTTCAATAGCAATAATTTCTATACTTTTTATGTATCTATTAAAGAAGGCTATTCCCTGAATTAAACAGGACTGATTTTTTATGAATCTTGTATGTGAAAAAGGCCCTTAGAAGGGAGATAGAGAGAAGAAAGAGAAATGAGAAAGAGAGAGAGAGAGAGAGGAGGATAAGAAAGAGGGAGAGATAGAGGGAGAAGTGGAATGAGAGAAGTAGGTGCAATTCTCTCTCTTTCTGCATTCTGTCAAAACAGCGGGCGTGACCTGCAACTTGAACTTGGAGGATTTAGGAAAGAGGCAGAAAATTAGAGTCCCACCTTAAGAAAATAGTATGCTTCCTGTTGCAAGGAATTTGTACATGTACATTATTTTCCAATCCTCCATCTTGCTTTTATAAACGTCCAGTGAAATTCATAGTGAACAAACGATGTAATACTACATGTACATGCATGATGCATAAGAATGCCCATCTGGCTATTTTTTATTTATTTATTTTTGGCAGTAATCTCACTACAAAAGCAGCAATCACCCCATTAATTATCAGATCTTTCATGAAACCAGAGGTTACAATATGGCATTACATGTATGTACAATTGTAAATGAAACTAAAAGCCCATCACTGCATTGTAAATGCCAAGAATCTCCTTGGTCAAACAAAGAAGATGACTTGAGCATTTCAGATGATACAGCAACGCTCTTTGTTTGAGATTCATAACAAGATAGGCTTATAGTACATAAGATTTCCTTGAAAAAAAAAGACACATTTATATAGGCCTACATGTATCTCATGAAAGATTTAAGATACATATTCCGATTTATGCTCTCATGGAATAAATACCCTATTCAACTTTGAAAAATGCATGTTAACAATTTACATGTGTAGTCCAAACTGTAATAACTGGAAGCAAGGTTATTATGGGTAGTTACAATTCCTTTCAAATAATTTTTTTCATTGTGATCATTTTAGAGTCATTTGTAATGCCACGAAAAGAATTCGTATTCTTGTTATAAAAATAATTCTTCTCAAAACTTTGATTTTTTCTTACATTCCATTGGAAATAAATTTATTTTTTAAAACTACTTTCATGACTATTTCAAAATATTTAGAATAATTCTACATGTACATTTAGGCTTACACATTTGTTACCTTTAATTGAGAGTGAATAAGAAAAAACAAATACGAAGATTGGATGGCAAAAATCCAAGATTGAATACCATGTTTTGAATACTGGTACATGTAGGCCTAGTCCATTATGCTGTGTGTGCACACGCAGAGAATGAATACTAGTACTGTACCGGAAACCAAGTATCAATTGAACAATGCCTCATTCACATTTCAAGCTGACTATGACCTGAGAGAACAAGGCATATCTTGCCTGAGACATAAAAGCTCAACCGCTAGGGTACCTTAACATGCACTCTCCTCAAGTCAACCCCCCCCCCCCCCCCACCTCAATCTTGTAGAATATATAAAGGATGTACATGAACCTACAATGTACATGTATCCCTCTGTGATTTCACCAAAATATTTCAGACTTTCCACCTTGAAACTTTTTAAAGAAATTTATCATGATATTACTTAATAATAACATGCATAAAAGACTTGATACATGTAGGTATTAAAACCTCCTTACCCTACCCTCTCTTTTGATTGTATATTGGCCTATAAATTTTGCAATGGGCAGTCTTGCTACAGTGTTGGCCTGATCGTAAATGAAGCCAGCATTTCATATAGTAAATTGATTTGATTAAATTTGATCTATTCATTAGTAGTGCTATGCCTGTTGACCTTTTCTACAGATTCTTATTTTTTCACAATCTGTGATACTGCTTGTTTGTACATGTACCTACATGTTGTAGGTGTACATTTGTACATTGAGGTACTGTTGGTTTCCAGTTGCATAGAATGCATTTTTCTGAGGTATATTTCCTTTCATCTCCTAAATGGTACTTGTTTGATGAGACAGCCAGAGATGTTTTCAAGAGATTAGTTGTACATCACCAGCAAACATGTGTAGGCCTTCGTGAGATGGGATAGATTTCACTGGGATTTCAGACAGGACAGAATAAGGGGGGAAAGAGAGTGGATAGGTTGATGATTGAGTTGCCTGTTGAGAAGGGGATCACTTTCACCCATAAATCTGCCAGTTTTCTGCAATGATTTTGAACTTTTTGAGTAGAGGTTGCTCCTTATTTTAGTGGCTCAGATTTCAGAAATGCATCTTTTCTTCAGTTTCACATAAATCTTCCACTTTGTGGTATATGCATGTTGTTTTATCAAACCACAGGAGAACTATATATGTTACAAGCCTATCCATACCATCATACATGTATCTGTCACACTCTGTATGTTTGTATTAGGTGTTTTTTATTGATCCTTGATGAATGTTGAAATTCACTACAAACTGTACAATGTCTGCCTAAACTTGTACACAACATAACGTTGTGAAGATGAAATTTGTGCTAAGCTACATGTACACATCTGCATTAAAAGAGTACTCATCAATATTGTATAAATGCAAAGCTGTATGTTGTTTTATTTTAAATTTTCTTTCAGACGTCCTGACTTATTTCATGAAACACTACTAGTTTTCATCTACATGTATCTGGCTGGTGCTAGACAATCACCAAGTATCACACAGCCACTTATGTTATAAATGATCTATCTCTCTATGCTAGAAATTCAATTTATAAGAATTCCCCAAAGTACATTCCAATTTAGCTGTTATTAGTTGACCTCTCCTGCTCCTGGTTTTCATATTTTGCACCCCCCCCCCTCAGCTAAATCCCCCATTCCCAAGGTACTACTGCCCTGACAAGCATTAAGATTTGAAAAATGATCATGTATGGGATCGAGGCTGGTTCTCTTCATAAAAGACAGCTGAAAGAAATATTTGTTCTCAATAGGAGACAGAGTTGTAGAGTGGAAGAAGAAACCCAAGATCTTTGAAGAACTTCTTGAACATGGCTGATAAGTACTAGAATATTGCAAAACCAGAAGTTTTCGCGGCATAAAAGTTTCGCGGATTGTAAATGACAGCCGATTTTGCAGCAAGAAATTTCCGCGAATTGCAATAATTTTATGTTGTTTCAATTGTGAGTTTATTATTTCGCGGTAGAACACTTTCGCAAATCTCGACTACTCGGGAAATTCGCGAAAGATTCATGGATTCACGAAAATTTGTGGTTTTACAGTTAATGCTTGTGTTGGAAAATGCCACTAGGAAGAATATACCGGCTACATGATGAGGCGGTGGGGGGGGGGGGGGGGGTGCTAGTGATGTTGGTGGTGCCCACACGTGGCATACATGTAGCTAAATGTATCTATATGTAGTGAAACACTGTTAAACCTCTGTTTTAATTTTTTAAAATTTTCATTAGGTTTGTATGATGTCTTCGAAAAATTGTCACATTTTAATAAGCTAAATTAAAATCAGTCATACATGTATATCTTTACATACATAGATGTATTTGTATGTGCAGTTATTTTTCTTTATATTTTCTTCATAGGAAGGGGGGGGGGATCTCTTTCGCTCTATCTTTCTCTGCCTTCTCTCAATAGAAGAATGACTGGTTGAAGCAAGGATGTACATTACTCCTTGGTTGAAGTGATTACAGTATGGATGGGTGGCACAGTGAATGAAAAATGGGTGTTTTTCTCTGAGGGGTATCCCTTGGGCTGAAAGAGGAGAGGCTAAAAATGTGGAGATGATTTGAGGAGGATTTGTGATGAGGTCCATGGTTGGGGGCACAGGGTACTCAATCGTTCCTTCTTTTAAATCTTCTCAGAAGAAGAAGGTCTAGAAGAAGAATAAGTGAGACACCGCTTTTGTTTTATCTACTTGACTGCATGCAATGCCGAAAGAGTACATGTAGTTCTACAAGATTATTTGATGGATTATTTAGCATAAGAAGATTCTGTCTAAAAGGGAGTTTACCCAATCTGGGGCATGGAAATTATTCATGAAATATTTTTCAATTTTGTTCCCACTTATGAATGGTAATTTCTTAAAAATATATAGAGGCCTCTAAAGTAGGAATGATAAATGTACATACATGTACATGTATAAGTAGGTTGTATTAATTTCTGGTTATTTTACTTTTAAAGTGTGAACACAACATGTTGTGTTTTTAGCTACCAAAAGAAATTAATCCTTGTAGCACTGCCTGACCTGTCGTTAGCAAATTAACATCGACTTGTAATTGGAGGCACTTATTGACTTTCTAGCGCTTAATGGTATGACTTTAATGATTAACCCTGAAATTCTACTGCACAAACACCACCAAGTCAATATCATCTAGTTAATTAACATGAAAGCTATCATGTTGATGGATACCAGTGTTGGGTCAAGGACCTCCCTGATGTATTATTTAATTTTTACCAAATAGTATCCTGAAGAGGATCATTTTAAAGATTAATTTCATCGCATATAGGCCATACACACATTCACTATTTATGTACATTAGTATAATTTGCACATGCATGTTGCATGATAGAAATCATTAGGCAGTCATTATCACCGAAGGCTTTATGCATGTACCGTAATGGCACCAGTGGTGGCGCGCCCTTGTAATACAGCTTCATTGCTGCAACGCCCTGTGTCAACTGCCCTAGTCTGACCGGAGCGAAATGAACGGATGCAATTGACTAGCAGATATTTTACCAAAATAAATAAAGGAACAACTATACAGAGTTTCGCTCGCTGCTGATCGTGCAAAAAATGATGGCAGGAAAAGTTTGTTTCCAAAGAGAATTATCCACGGGGCTTTTCAATATTCTGCTAATTTTTTTTGTATAACAAGAACTTCCTCTTTAGCAGACTGAAACAAAAAAAATATTATGTACCATATTTTCTGTTTTCAATGTAACAGAGCTTAAGTTCCATAGATGTTGGCCAGACAATTTTTTTGCATGAAAAATCCTTTGAAAATAGATTATCTTTCTTTCAAAATAGCTGTCTTGCCGCGAATGCCTATGCTCCAGTCTTGACGCGCCATTCCTACAACACACAAATCATGACGTAGCATCCCGACAAGCGCATTATACTAGTGCTCATGCACAATCCCCCAAAGACAAAGCGATTGCCAGATAGCTTCGTGCGTATGGTTTAAGTAGCGTGCCGTGTACTGAGTGAATATATTTACCACAAGGTCCGGGGTTCGAATCCCACCGCAGCACTAGCGTCCTTTGGCAAGACATTAATCTACATTTGCCACTCTCCACCCAGGTGTTAAATGGGTACCCGGTAGGATGCGAAAGTTAATGTCGTTTGCTTAGCAACCTGAGCGTCACTGTACTGCCCATTGCTGGAATACTCCCCAGGGAGTGGAGAATGTGCATACATTGTGTGCGGGCATGCCAGAATCCAATGACCGGGGTAATAATATTTATCTAGCGCTTTGGGCCCTATGGGAAAAGCGCGTTATAAATGCCAGGTATTATTATTATTATTATTATTACAACAGAGTGATTTATCTTAGATTAATCCTTCCCTCGCAATATCATTTGCAAGGCTTTTGCTAAACAGTCGGTAACGTCGCGCCGCGTTGGTAGAAATTTTCGAACATTTTTCAGGAAGGTGTCTTCAAGGGGACAAATTGAAAAAGAGTCCATCTCAGTATGATTTTTCCCGTTTTCAGGCTAAAAACGACAAACAAGGGAATAAAGAAAACAATAGAAGGATAATGCAAAGAAAAACATGAATTATAAAGAGAGAATAGAAGGGTAGGAAGGATGGAAGAAAATATGATGAAAGGAAACAAAGAATACAACAAAAGGAAAGTTGGAAAGTAAAAATAAGTGGATAAAAACAAAGAATAACAAAGAAAGATAGAGACATAAATGATAGAAGGATAAAGATATTAAGAGTAACATAAGGAAAGATAGAAGAGAAGATGATAATTTGAATAAAGGAATAACATAACGAAAGAAAAGATGAAAGGAAAACAAAATGATAGGATAAAAGCAAAGAATGTTTTAAGGAAAGTAAGTAAAGATGGGAAGCAGAAAATGATTTTAAAAAGAATAATATGAAAGATAGAGAGAGAAATGATAGGATAAAAAAGTTTAACTTATATAAAGAAAGACAGAGAGAGAAATGATAGAAGGATAAAGATTAACGTGAGGAAGGTGGGGGAGAGAATTGTACCAGCTCATCAGTGATGAAAATGTAGCCATGAATGACTTAAGGTCAATTTCGACATTCAGGTTAAGATTTGAGACCCATGGATTTGTTCATCCAAATTACTGTCATCAGGTTGTGTTTTTGTTTTTGGTAGGAAAGACACTTTAAAGGGATACTCAACCGCGGATTGTGGACGTTTTATGCCGCAAGAGGGCACTGTGATAGTTTCCTGATCATGCCGTTGCCCCGTGGGGCGCAAACTTGGGACAGAATAGCTGTGCGCAACATGCACGCTCCGCCTGAGCTCGAGCTCTTGTGCGAGATTCGGTCGGCTTTGTGCAGTCTGAAATATAATCCCAGTAGTCCAACAGACACGTTCGACGCACAAACTTTGTGTATGAATGAATGGGGCTTACGCAACCCTGACTTTCCCCACGGCCACCTGGTGTCATATATCCCTTTAAATGTTGATTTGTTCATTGGCCCTACATTAGAAATAGTCTACACGACATGCCTCATCATAGAACTGAATATCTGCATATGTGTATACAACCTTGTCTAGATTCATGATACCATTATATAGAGCAGTCTGAATAGCTTGTTAAACGCTAGAAGGCCATGCATGCGAATAAAATGACACAAATTGAAACGGCCTTTTTTGTCATTTTAACAAGATCAGTCCTGCTGCAGCGTCCTTCATTTCTACATCTTCACATCTTTCAGTGTTGTACATACATGTACATGTATAGATCAACATACTACCGGTTTGCATGGACTTGTTAAAGAACAGACATTGGATGAAGCAAGTACTGCGGCAGGAGGAAAGCTGATAAGGTTTCCTTTTTTTCTTACGAATACCCTCCCCCCCCCCAAAAAAAAAAAAAAAAGGGGGGGGGAGGCTGAATGTAATTCCAGGGAATTGTCAACCAAAATGTACATAGAACTGTACATTTTCCTGGTTGGCTTACATGTACATGTATTCAAGGAAAACAAACTTACCAAAACCTTACATTTTTTCTGAAAGCTTGTACATGTAAACAGGCATGGTAAATTTTCAAATGCATGTTTTACCAACTACTTGTATTGCTTGTCCAGGTGAGCATGTGCAAACTATACATTTAAAATATTTTTGTTTATCAATCCTGATTGTGGAGGTGCTATGGTTTGGATTTATGAGCAAACCCTTGGGGTATTGCAAGGTGACTGCAAGAGAAAATATGATGGTGTACTGTATTTTGTTAAGGAAAATCAATAACAAAGAGAGACAAATGAAATCAGGCACAGTACCTGAATAAATAAAAACTCTGTGGCAGAGTTGTGACACCCTACTGTGTACTTATCGTTATTAAATTCCCATTATTGATTCAGCATGACATTTCTCCATCATTGGCTCTCGCGTGATTGATTTCGATTAGAGACAGAGCACTCCAACGTGACTTCTCCTAGCCTAATATTTATTTCATTTAGCTACATGTACATGCATGCATGCATGTCCATCCGTGAATTAACTTTGGTTTGCTTCAAGCTCCACTAGGCATATTCTGACAAGAACACCTCACATGAATAAGAATGATGTTAGCTACGTGCAGTACTTTAACCCGTTGACGACTGAATTGTTTGGTTACCATAGGTTTGATACAGGAGCAATTCATTTCTTGTATTCAGTGGGTTAATTTACTGTGTAGGAAATGGTCAAACATGTAGTCCACTGCCTGGACTGTCTCCGTATCGCGCGATCCGACACCCCCTCAACGCTAAAACAAGAACAGTCCTTACGATTCCACCCTCGCAGACAGGTGAAATTTGGGGGTTCGCGCGATGAGTGGAGAGTCGCGCTCTGTGTGGGCCTGGGATATATGCGTGTAGAGAAATAGCAACGTAGGGGAATAACAATAATCAAACATGATGAAACTTTACTCAAAATGTTATTTGCTTGTTAAAGTGAATTCATGAATCTAAAGGGATGGTCAGACTGGTGACATTTGCTCCTTGTCCTCATCTCGAAAGGTCGAAGGTTAAGGTCAAGGTCATGATTGGTTTTTTTGTTTTAAGGACAATGCGAAGATTAGGATTAGGGTTCGGGTTCGGGCTAGGGTTAGGCTTTACATGTAGGTGTAGGTTTAGGTTTAACATGGCAAAGTTAGACCGCAGCAATTGTGACAGGAGCAAATGTCATGGAACCTGTCAGACTTGACCAATTACAATAATAAAAATTTTCATTGAAGGTCCTATTACAGTGAAACCTGCTTTATCCACCACCTGTGTAGAGAGACCACGTGACCACCTGTGTGGGTGTGTGTGTGTGTGTGTTTGTGTGTGTTGGCATGTATGTACGTTAGTATATCATTTATTTTTACCTATAATCCTATAATCACCTTGTAGATATGTTCCTATTTCATTGCCTAGTGCTTATAATGTAAATGATTTATAATCGTTTTTATATGTATCTTTGTGCATTGCTAATCATTATCTTTTACCATTGATATCACTCTTTTTAATTTTGTCCGGGGGCCCCTCCACAAGCTCTGCTTCTTCGGGGTCCCAACCCGTTCATTGTCCTCTTTATGTTATCTATATAAAAAATGTCAATATGTAACTGTCTGCAATGAATTGGTAAAATAAATTGAAAATTGAAATTGAGAGACCACCTGTCTATGATAAAGACCACAATTTTTGTTTCCCTTGAACAGTGTTTGTGATTGAATTGTGTACTTAAAAGAACTACTCATAAAGACCGTTTTTCTTGTCTCTCTTGAGTGGTCTTTATAGACAGGTTTCACTGTATTAACATGCACGAGCATACTCACACGTACGTATTTATGTACATGTACGCACAGCATTATCGTCATCAATCAAGTCTGATACCAGTTTATGTGTTCTGCTTCAATGAATTGAACATGTAGAATTAAATTAGCAAGTAGCACATTAAAAAATGTATATTGACTGGCTTTGAGGTGGATATCAGAATATATTGCCCGCAACAGAATCATATTCCTCCGAGTCGAAGACGAGGGCAATATGGTTCCTTTATTAAAAAGGGCAATATTTTTGATATTCACCGAAAAAAGAGCCAGTCAATATTATTATCATTACCTATATCATGCATAATCTTGTAGCAATTACAACTGTACAAACACGTCTGTTTGCCTGTCAATCCCTGTGATTTCAGGTTATTCATACAGGTATGTAAACTGGGCCAAGCAATCGTGACATAAATTGTTATTATTGTTTAAGCCTTTGTACACATTAACGCGTACACAATACTGCGCGCATGCACTTTGATAAAAGCGCACTGACACGAAAAGAGTGGAATATGGCAAAATGTTGCCCTCTTTTTTAGTACAGTGGTCTACATGTATGTATAAAACCCGGAAGTGGGCACTATGGCAAATATTGCCCGCTTCTGTTACGGATTCAGAGTAGCGTTCAAAATCGGCTTTTTATTTTGCGGCTAAAATACCCTGTATAGGTAATGATTATATATTAAATGTTGAATGTCCTTGAGTGAGATACAAGGATATCGCACGAGCTGTGAGCATATTTCACGAGTCGGCACGACGAGTGAAATATTTTCAAAGCGAGTGCGATATACCCTTGTGTCCCGTGAAAGAATAGCCATTCAATATTATTATTATCAATTGTATGATACCTACATGTAGATCCTCAATTTTCACCATTACATGTTCTAATGTTTTTGTATTGACTTCAACATAAAACACAGGTAGAAAAACATTATTTTGTCCTTACCCAAACATCTTGCATATGCTGCGCGCGTACATCCATAGTCTTAACCTTTGCGTATTTAAACGCGTATGGATATGGAGATATGGAAATATATTGCACGGTCATCTGGGTACTTTTACACAAACCATGAGATATTGTTGTAAAATTGCACAGTCATCTGGGTATTTTTGCGCAAAACATGATATACATGTACGCCAATTTTTCTGGTCGCAAGAAAACCCTTCATACAAATGATAATCACAAATATTGCACACTTTAAAAAATCATTGATGAACCTATTGAAGAGAAAATATTAGTCAAACAAACAGAAACAACACTACCGTATTCATGTTCCCATGTAGTTCTACACAATTAAAAAAAAAAATTCTTAAAGGAGCAAATTGGAATCTTATTTACATGTAGGTACATGTAAATTTAAAGGCTTAACATAGATATTTATACTGCACTTCAATCGGCTTCATTAAGTGTTCATCATTGTAAATATGTGACAAGATTTTCTGAAACCTTTCAGCTGCAAATCTCTGCAGCTTGGGAGTATCTTCTACCTTTTCTACAGTAGGCATTATTGGAATGATAATCATATTACAGCAATATTGATATGATCATCATTCCGTCCATCGTGTATTGAAAATGACATTTACCTTTGCATGATTATGTCTGATTGATGTTCATTAGGCAAAGTACAAGAGGGACTTACATGTATGTTATTATTTCACTCACTCCATTTCATTTCCAAGATTCAATTGGGAAAAGATTTGTATTTTTATTCCATTTTGCTCAAGTGCTATTACTGCATTGATTTGAAAACATGTATGCTTTGAAATGAATTATATTGATTGAAGTTCACATATTTTTAAGATTTTTAAAATAGAATTTACACATGTAGAACAAGCTTTGAAAAAGTTGACTTCTTGGAGAGGAGAAAAATAATTTTTGAGCTTATTCTGTTTATGTTAGTTTGGAAGAATAGAAATATCCCCTGAAAAGGATCTAAGCTCTTCAAATGCTCTCATGTCTGAAAAACATGTATGACGAGAAATAGCAGAAATTTTTAGGTTGAACATATACCCATTTTTGTGTGCAGTACATGGGCTTTTTCAGCAAGATTTGGTCAATTTCTCATCAATTTGATGATTCCAAAACCTCACGGTATAAAACCATGCTTTATATACATGTATAGTCATGTCAACCATTCCCCAATTGCTTTGAGACCATTCATTTCACAGTACATGTACATGTAATTGCATGACCAGAACCCTGTTTTATTTTAATACAAACAGCTTCCTTAAATCTTCAGCAATGTTAAAACCATTGAAACATTAAGAAGAGGATTCGATGGATAATCATCTCATTGGCCTTGTAAACTTGTGTATTATCATTGAGACGATCTGAGTACTTTTAAAGATTTCAACATCCCATAGTTTTGAGGGGTTAATAGTACCTTGAGCACCCTTAAATCAACTTCATCTGTAAAGACAACACAACATTCTACAAATCAACATTGTCCAAATGCTTCAGGATGAAGAAAAGTTAATTTGTTATTCGTTGTGTGATCTTTTGAGGCGACACATGCATAGAATGCATCATCATCTGGACTTTACAGAATAGATACAAAGAGATCCCAGTGTGTACACTATAGAAGACTACATCCATAGGCATTTCATTAAGCTCTGATCACTCTGATGGGGATAGTATATTTGACAGATCATCACGTCTAGGCTCAGCTCATCTTCACACCTCTGGATGACAGCCATGGTGCAATCGCTTCTCTGGTTTAGGCTCACGATGACGAGTACTCACACCTCTTAAAGATGATATTTATGATAGGAAAATCACCGTAATGCCTCGCAAGAGGAATGTAATCGTTAACCTGAACGTGACTGTTTTTCAACATTATAAGAAATCTGGGGTTTATCTTGCTCAATGTAGAGTTAGTAAGATAGCCCTCACATTTAAATGAATGATTTAAACCATGATCTATAAAATAAAGATCATTGATTTCGATTTATTTTTTTTCTTATTAATCTGATTGAAATAACTAATTTAAATTGTGTTTAAAAAATGCCAGTCCTGGAAAAGGGCTGATATTTTAACTCCACTCATGAACATATTTTTAAAGGGCCAATTCCCACTTTCAGATTTGTAAATGCCTCTCTCTGTACAAGTTAATAACCATGTAAAACATGTCTTATGTTAACAGGAAATACATCTATGTACATACAAAGGTGAAATTAATAACATTAAGTATCGTGTGTTGAGAGCCAGAAGGGCGTTAACTCTGTGTAAAAAACATATGAGTTAACGCCCTTCTGGCTGTCAACACACGGTATGTGAATCTAAAATTCTATAGAATTAAATTTTTGAGGAGATAATAGTTCATTGACTTTGCAATTTGAGATATGAAAACAATGAAATTATAGACCATAAATCTGAAAACACCTTGTTGAAATAGTCCTGAGTTTTATATTATGGTTCCCCTGCGCTAGCATTGATTTCTTTTTCCTGATTATGCATGCCATACTACTGCTATACATGTAAAGGCCAAGACAGATCTGCAGTATCCCTGTAGAGCTTGAAAGCAGTCAACAATGAAAAGCCAATTTGATTTCATATGATGACAGAATGTTAAAATTACTGTGATGTGATTGGGTTTCTTCATGTGCCTTACTACCTTTTAGGACTATGCTTTCCATTTTCTATTGTCATCTTAGAATTGATAGTACCTATAACTGAGTGATTCAGAACATCCTTGAGGGAATGGAAGGAGGGAGAGAGAAAGAATGATAGAGAGATATTTAGACAGAGAGAGAGAAAGAGGGAGAAGAGACGAACACAGAGGTCTAAAGAGAGAAAAACGGCTAAATGTTTATGGAAGAATGAAGGAAATAAAGAGAGAGAGAGAGAGATGTGTTAAACAGGACTGAGATTGAGAGAGGGAAGTAGAATACATGTAGTGATATGATGAAGACACAAGAAGAGCTGCTGCCGTGTTGTCAGCAGTAGATAGTAAGATATTGTGATGATAGTGCCAGAGGATGCATCTTCCTGGTGCATCTGGGAATCTGGGGAAAATAAATTGGATAATGCTGACAGAAGAGGATACATCATTTTAGTAACACTATAGCATTAGATCCCTCTTAAGGTACACCACAACATACAGGTACATGGAAAACGTTTGAAAACACCTGCTTGTGCTTTGGGGCTACATTACAATTCATGTGCAGCATTCTGTTGTGCTTACTAAAAACTAATGTTTTCAGATACCAATGATATCTTTTGAATAGAATATTTTCGAATTATCAACATACACTTACTTTTTGTTAATGCTTGTCTAAGTTTAAGGCATGGTTTTACAACATTTTAGTATTGATGTTTGATCACAATAATAATAATCTGCATTTATATGGCGCCTTTTCCAGTTAGTAACTGCTCAAAGCGCTTTACGGTGTATTATTACCCCGGTTATTGGATCCTATTATGATTCTGCACTTATGGTGCACATTCTCCACTCCACAAGAGAGCATTCCAATCTGGCTGCCATTTTACAGGCGCACATATACTATTCCAGTCACAGTGACATTTGCATCCTACCGGGTACCCATTTAACACCTGGGTGGAGAGTGGCATATATGTAGATTAATGTCTTGCCAAAGGACATTAGTGCTGCGGCGGGACTTGAACCGCGAACCATGTGATCCACAGTCCGGTGACATATCCAGTAGACCACGACACCTCATACATGCAGAGTCATACATGTAGATCATCAAATTAAAAAAAAGGAAACATTGAAATGCACATAGTATTGCCTTTGAGAGTATGTTCTGATGTTTAATACAACACTCAAACATATAAACAATATTTAATGCATTGTTTTATTTGTGCTAATATTTATATAATGAGTTTTCTTGCTTGATATCTGTTTGTCAAGACCTCAACCACTTACTCATATTCTGCATTCCATGTTATAAAAGGAAAGAATAAAAAATAATCGAACAAATATGTACATGTATACCAGTCACACAATCATATCACATTCAAGAGTATTTGAAGAAGATTAAAAATGAATTGCTAAACAAATTCTTGTTTTGTCTTCTTTTTGTGCCTCTTACCAGAAAATCTTGGACTCACAGAACTATCAACAAGCTGAGCAGACCGCTAGTGATGATTATCAAGTTCAAAGAGTAAGTCAATATTTTCTTGATTAATATCAGCATACACTAATAATTGCTGAAATCATTTCCAAAGATACAATGCTCACCTCATTCAGTGTTGGAGAGGGGGGGGGTGGTAACTTGGCCTGTATAGTAAAGGTTTCTGTAAGGGCATGGTGTGATAAGAGAGAAGTTTATAAGAAGTTGCCATTAACATTTTCAAATGTGACATTAGGGCTTTTATTAAACAGTCGGGTCGAGGCGCGGCTCGCTGAGTAGAACTTTTCGAACATTAGATTGTATGGTGTCTTCAAGGGACAAATCTCAGTATGATTTTCCTGTTTTCAGGCTAAAAACAAGAAATAAGGGAAGAAAGAAAAGAATAGAAGGATATTGCAAAGAAAAACAAACAATAGAGAGGGGATAGAAGGGCAGGATAGATGGAAGAGAAGAGGATGAAAGGAAACAAAGAATACAACTAAAGGAAAGTTGGAAAGAAAAAATGAGTGGATAAAAATGAAGAATGATATAAAGAAAGATACATAAATGATAGAAGGATAAAGATATTATGAGTAACGTAAGGAAAGGAAAGATGAAAAGAAAAAATGATAGGATATAAACAAACTTCATGGCTGAAGGAAAGTAAGTAAAGATGAAAAGCAGAAAATGATTTTTAAAAAGAAGAATATCGTGAAATATAGAGATGATGAGTGTTAATCCTTTAAGTTTTCATTTGTAGCGATACCCATATCTCTGTCTTCCTATTTAAAATCATGTTATAACCTTTTGTTGTATAATGTACACAAGATAAATACATTTCTATTTACTTATTGTATAGCTGTAGGATTATCATAGGAAAAGTGGTAGTGTTTTCCATGTCTGAATGAGGGGGGGGGGGGGGGGGTTGTCAGTGAGTGATGTTGAGTTGCATGGGTTATGTCATTGAGCAGGATGCATTAGATGAGTGATGGTAGGAGATGGGAGGATGGGCTATTAGTGACAAGGCTTGAATGCTTCCCAAGGTTATTAGGCTCACTTGATGGAATAGATATCTACAAACCTATCTACATGATGCACCTTCCCATTCTCAATGTGTACAGTGTAGTTGCAGACTTGTATCTATAAAATATATGTACCCGATGGTAAATGAAGATACAAGGTTAGATTCAATTTAGAAAATGAAGCACAAGGACAATCTTTTTTTTGGTGATGATAAAGAATGCATGGTACTGTTTGACAGTTGCTCAGGTTTATGGTCCAATAGTAATTTTGTGATATGAAATTTATTTCAATTTATGACGTACCAAAGAAATAATTACACGAAAGCAAGTACATGTACATGTAATGTATATGTGTCCAAATGTACAAAATGTTTATTATCTGCAGTTTTGTGGCAAATCCAAATTTTATGTTCCATTCACAGATCAGTTTATATACATGTATGTTTATGAATATATTTTTTTTTTGTTCTGGGATGAATGTAAGAATAATATTAATATAGTGATTGATTTTTATTTATGATAAATCATAACCTGTATTTTATTTTTCTTCCCTCATCATAACTAGATATCAATGAAGATCAGATTAAAACTGAGAAAGTTCCAGAATGTACTCAATACAAATCGACGCACAATAGAATCTCTATACAGGCAGCATAGAACAGCATCTGTTTCTTCCAGTGTAGACTGTTGCACTCTCTCAAAGTCAAAACACAGGTAAGACTGTGTGCTGTGAAGTACTGAAATACAACATAATTCTTCAATTAATGATGTCAGTTTTTGTTTTTGTTGCTATAGACAAGGTTGATATTTAGCAATGCTGAGTTTCTGACAGAACATGTAGGCCTAAAGTATCAATTTAAAGTGTACCAACCACCTGAAAAAACAATTTGTGTACAGCTATAGCATAAAAGCAACCTCAAAGAACTTTCGTTTGGTTCCGCGCAAGCCCTTATCTTGGCGAGCGCGTATGGATGTATCGAGTAGTCTAATCACTAGTTGCTTTTGTAACGCTGATAGAAAGTGTAATTAACTTGCAGTATGTGATATTTGAAGCCCATATTTTGAATATACTGTAGTATAACCTCTAACACAAAGAGCAGAATATTTTTTACTGATTGGTACCCTTTCAAATTTGCTATTCTCTTAAATATGACCTAAATTGCAGCGACATGAAGAATCATTTTCTCTGCGATAGACAGATGAAGTCTTATATTTGATAACGAGAAGCATTTCATTATTGGTGCTGATTGTTTTTCATTTTTTTGTTGTTGTTCTTTCATTTTGTTTCGAATTGATAATTTTGCTTTTTGATTTCTTTGTGATATTTTTTGTCATCTATTATCATTCTTGAATGTGAAATCTTTGCCCTTTTCTTTAATAGTCATTGATTTAAACTTTAGTTGTTTTTAAAAAATGATTTGTACTGTAATTGTCAAGTTAATTGTAATAAAAGGTATATGTACATGTACAATGTATTTGTGAATCATTTCAGATATGATGCAACATTTGGTACAAACATCTCTCGAGACACTGCATGTGAAATCTCCTCTCTTTCCACTCCTCCTGGAGCATTCATACCAACAAAGAACCTCACACAAGGTAAGTTTTTTGTTATTGTCTGACCCCCTTCCTCCATATACATGTATGGCCAGGGGTCCTAAAGCAAAGCACCCCGCAATCATGCGCAATGTGAAGCTTCAATGTGCCAAATTTCTGCTGTGACTAAGCAAAGAGATTATCATTTACGTTTGCCAAAAAGAATGATTAATTTACCTTTATTTTTTTTATTATTATTATTTGGAAATCAGGGTCAAATTTACATCAGTCAGCTTGAAAATCAAGATTTGCATTCATTTATTACGTGTGCGTAGCTTTAGGACCCTTTCATTTTGTGTTACAATTTGACATGGGCGTCGACATCGACTTGAAAATGAATGTTCGTCCATCGTAATTTTCTCAGTGATTTCACTTCAGAATATGTAGAACCAAGATGTTTAAAGAAATTTACATAAACCCCTGCATAAAATGACCTTTTAGGGGCTGAAAAAAAGTGCATAGCTTTAGGTCCCCCCATCATACTATCTGTTTAAAAATCTTTGAGTAGTAAGGCTTGCTCATCTTGAATCAATTTTGTTGAAATAAGACAAAATTATGATATTTTTTTTTAAGATCTTCCAAGCAGTGCAAACAATCATAACCCTAATCCTAAACCTATTTTGAAATCCAATTGCAACCCCCCAAGACTCTGGATGTGTTTGGAAGTAGAGCTTGAAGAAAATGTTGCCACAGCAAATATTAGATCACCATTACATGCATCTTGTATTGAAGCAATTCACCGTCTTGTCCAGAGGTAATAAATGTTGGGTCATTTGAAGCAAACCCATTCATTTCAATTTGGTAAAGGACATACAGAGTGTAACCACCTCCCCTGCACAAACAGATGGATGGCCTAGTAGAACTAGTAGGAGTTTATGCTCTTAATAATAATAGTAGCAATTTATATAGCGCCTTTTCCGCTGGATACAAAGCGCTTGTCTATCCTTAACCCATGCAGGACAATTGCCCACGTTTTGTGGTGTGGCTCAATAACTTATGATTCAGAACCCTCAAAGATATGGGCATGAAGATGCTTCGGCAGAAAGAACAACAATTTCTGCACATACTATGTTCATTTTTGTAGTGTCATTGCCTCATCATATGGCATTTGATATGAGGAAGGTCTACCAGTAAAAGAAAAATGAACATTAATATCCTTATATTTTTCTGTGGTTCAAAACTGTTTGCCATGTAAATTAGCAATGTCTTTTTACTAGAAAATGTAGTAAAATAAAGTGTTACCAATTTGAAAAAGAAAAGCTGCTTTTACTTTAACCCTTAAACCATTCCTGTCCTGCAACTGCAAGGGTTTGTAGAAAACTGGAACATGCAAGTATACTTGAAGAGATGAGTAGAAGGGCTTGTACCTTGTACCTTGTATTTTATAAGGAAAGCTTTATTTATCTGCCGAAAGGAAAGGAAGGCTTATTCTTGACATCTTACTCCCTGGATGGGTTATTCATGAGGGGCCTGTGTTGGGAGGATAACAGCATGCATGTATATGAGACAGAGTACGGTACTCTTCAATGGCATGGGTTGTGATGATGGTAAACCCAGGGAGATGTAAAGTGTACAGTTCAATCAAGAAAGGGAATATCTGCAAGAGTAGGTCAAAAGCTGAATGGAGTATGAAAGAGATGCTCCAAAGAAGATGTTAGAAATGCAGACATACACACTGTACAAACATATGCAATTATATCAACTATGCAGTTACATGTATTACTAAAAACAACAACAATGACACAAAAAAATATATATGTATAAACTAATCCTTACATGATTTTAAAGTTTAATTTTCAAAAGTTTCATTTAAAAAAAAAAAATCAAATCTCTTTTTGAGCTTTCCAGGGCCGGTTCTTTCTCCGTTCCTACATGTTTTCTCACTGACCTGCTCAAGTTGTGTATTGAACTTGTAGGCTACATTTCATCATTGTGTGCTCTGTAAAATGACTTTAGACAGAGACTTTGTATTCACACTAAAGCTGTTAAGACAACCCTTCCAATGACCTTCTGCCAGTTACTAAATAAAACAAGTTCAGTGAGGTATGAAGACTGTATTATCCAATTTAAGCAGGATGTATAAAGTTGAAGGTAGAATGTTTGTTTATACTGACATGCAGTATTTCACATAGTCACCATTGCTCTATGTGAATACATCAATCATCCGCCGCCTTTCAAACAAACCAATATTTTTACACCCCTGCCCATAATTTATGGCTATGTGTTATAGTTATAGGCTGTAATTGGGGAAAGGGTTGGATTTGAAAGTGAAGCTTTGTGATACTGCATGGAGATGGATAAAACTTTTAAAAGCTATTATCCAATTCAAGCATGGTGTACAATTTCTTGAATGAAGAATGTTTGTTTATTGTAACATCAAACATAGCTAATATGAAAGTTTGTCAGTTTGTAAAGGACATTATGTGTGTGCAATTAGATTGATTATGAAATATTGAATGTCTTTGCATTCCTATGTTCCTACCCGTGATGTGGAAAAATTGATTAAGGTACCAAAGAATCAATTTTTCCAGTCAATAATGTAATCATGCCTGAATAGAATAAATCTGCATGTACACACACTATTAAACTGGATTAGCAAAACAATTTACTCATAGACCTGATGTAATGGTTCTATTTTTAAGATACAAAACAAGATCTTTTCACTGAAACATGGATGCTGATTAATTTCTGTTTGTGAAACATGCATACTGTGCAAATAAAGTGCATTTGACAAAGTGTCCATACACCACCGTAGTCATTTCAATATACTAATCCTTGATAATAGAAAATTCAATGTACTGGAAGTGGCAGACATGTATGAAATGAAATGTACTGCATTCTGTATTAAGATGAAAAGAATGATTGATTCAGTGGACATCCATTTCTGTGGATGTATGTAAGAGTAGTTGTTACAGTAAGGAAGCAAATTAACTGTATAGTGCTACACTGAACATTACCAAATTATTATTTTTTAAAGATAATCCTGTTAAATTACTTCTTCATTATTCTCCTTGCAGGATTTATTTTCATTCTGCTTGTTTTCTATGTGATTGGACAATGTGAAGGGATGTTTTTCCAATGCATGTTATGTTTATTTCAGAAGCTGATTGATTCAAAGCTTTTAAGAGAAAAGGTACATGTACCAACAACATTTATAGAAATAAGTCCATAACTCTTAAATATATTTATTTGTTATTCAGTTGTAGATGAAACAAATGTAGAGTGTATTTACTAGATTTTTGGTACAGTGTTAGTATACTATTAATACATGGTTGGGAGTGCGTTTGTTGCGCCTCGTGCGTATAGTACACCACGATAAAAACTTTTGTGTTGCCAGATCGCACTAACGCACAAACTCAAAACCATGTATTAATAGTTTTATAAAACAGGTCGGCGATATGATTATGAAGTCTATAAAAATGGTTACGAACCCCATAGAAACGCCAAGAGTCGCACAGTCATGGAGGCTGCCATTTGCTTTCGTGGATGACATCACATAAGCGCAGCCAACAAAAGTTGTGCGCATTTCAGTGCGCGCATGTAATCCCTGCGCTAAACTGACAATTAAATTACGCTATTTCATTGCGTTTTAAGTTTGCACGTAGCAGAGGTACGTGTACGCGCAGCTCAGCCGTGCGTCAGTACCTTTTTGCCATGCGTTAGTACTTTTTTTTGCACAGTCACATGGTGTTATTTGACCAATCAGGATGGCTCCATTCTTGAACCCGTTTTATAATGTGGACTATTTTCCAAGTGACCCTTTGTTTTCATATGATTTATCTTTGCAGCCTTCAAGCGTCAGCTGCTGAGTAACCCGACTCTCAAATGGCAGTATTTCAGTTCGGAGGCGGGTATCCATGCTATCTTCCCTGCCACTCCATACGTGGCCAAACACAAGCATGCTGATCAATGCTCAGTAGATGTCCGTAGCAAGTAAGTGACATGTAACTCTAGATGAAGCTCTGTAGTATCCTGAAGGGCAGATAGGCAAAGATGAACAGGAAACTTAACTTCCAAAAGGGAACGAGGATGGGAGGAAGGAAAAGAGAGAGAGGGAGAGACAGAGAGAGAATATGGGATGGAGATGGAGAGGAGTGGGGGGCAAATAGAGTAGAGAAGAGTGGACAAAAGAGAATATAAGGAAAGAGAGAGAAAGTGATACATGTAAATATCGAGATTGAAAGAGAGAGGATGGGTAAACAGAGGAAGATATGGTGAAGAGGGAATACATTAATGGAAAGAGAAAGGAAAGAGAGAAGATATGTTTAAGAGAGAGAGAGAGAGAGAGCATAGAGGAAAAAAGGATATGTATGGAAAGAGAGAGAGAGAGGGGATAAATATATAGAGGACTGAGTGATGCAAAAGGAAAGGGAAACAAACATGGGATTGATAGATGAGAGAGAGAGAAACAGTGAAGGAAAACTTAAATAGAGAGGGGAAAGACAGAGAAAGTGTGAGAGAGTATGAGAAAGAGAAAGAATATAAAATAGATTGAGAAAGAGGAGAAAGTGAGAGAGAGCGAGAGAGAGAAAAGCAAAAATAGGGCATGTTTGCTTTCATATCTGGGTTAGATGTGAAAGTATTATTTGTTCCATTCCTATGAGTAAGTAGGGAAGAACAAGAGATAGGGATAAAATATGGAGTACCTTTTTAGATGAAAGAAAGCAAAGAAGAGGAAAAAGAACAAGAGCCAGAAAGAATGAGAAAAAATAATTTTCAGTAAGTGAGGAAACAAATGAACAATGACTATCGAAAGCAGTTCCTCTTTGACTTCTTGCAAAACAGCAATTACTGTTATTCTCACACAACTTGAATTCTTTTAGATGATGTATTGAAACTTAGAATAAAGGATACACTGTACCTGTGCAATGTATTGCTCATTAAATATTCATCCCAGGTGTATTACGCCTACACCTCCTCACATGCCATATCTGCGGTAGACATGATGCTAGATACAAGAAAGCTCCTGTTTATCTCGTACGAGCAGCATTCCTGGTGTGCACCTCATACCTGATGGTTTTTCCAGGCCCCCTGACGTTTTTTGCTAATTTGTGGATCATTCGCTGTGTGCCCTGCTAGATCTCTTCAAGCAGGGCTGTGAGTCCCGTTTGTACTGCTGAGAATATGTGTAGTGCATATGTTTTGATAATGTAATTGTCTTCCTTTGAATATTATGAGGGTTTTTTCTTTGAAACCAATATTTATGATGATTTGTTCCTTCATAATGAAGTACCCTGCTTTAAAAAGACAACCTTTAGCACCCATTTAATACTAGGTGATTATACATAATTTACATGTACGTGTGTATGTTAGGCCTGTTAAGTGTCCATGTATATTCTTGGAAGACTTTGAAATTTGAAAAGCAAGTATGTCATGCATCCTGCAGTCTGCAAGCTGTTATTTTTAATATTGACCTTAGATCGGGATACATTCAGAATGAAATATCAGATACAAGAAGTTGTCTTTGTTTTTCAAGTTTGGGATTCCAGACTCTAACGTCATTGTGCACCGGGCTCATCATGTTCATGTCGAACCCTGCTACATTTTCTGGACAAGACAGTGTGGCAGTGTGAATAGAGCTTGAGGCTGAGCCAATCAAGCAGAGTAACAGGCTGTGTTTCCCATCAGCTACTCACACGCAAAGTAGAGATGAGGCAGTGTTGTTGAGCTTGGGCTGGGTAGGCGAGGGATGAATCCAAGGAGTGAGAGAAAGTAGAACGCTGATAATTAGGGTTAGAGGCTTTTGGATAGATTCATGGTGTTCCTACTTGTGATGTGACTAGGAGAGAATCAGGCAAGGGAAATGATGCACTTGACATATCGTCTGTTAATAGCCACAAAGGCGTTAACTCATACATTAATACACAGATTTAATGCCCTTCTGACTCTCATTAATAGACTATGTGCATCGACCATTCAGCTTGGATTTGTAAGAGTTTGAGAAATAAAATGAAATGTGTTGGTTCACTGATCTGGGTGTAATTGAATGTTCTAAATATTTTCAAAAATGATGCAATTTTCTTTGTGTGTGTTAATAATCACATTTATGGGATAAATGCCAGAATTTATAACTGATTTTGAGAGAAAATTATTACACCTGATTTAAATATTTATTCTTGTGGTAAATGTCCACTTTTTCATAGGTCCGAAAATTTGAAATACAATACCGTAGAACACTATTCTTTTATGTTCATTGTGTTTTACTACCACCACATACATTGTTGTACATGTACCTGGAGACAGACCTAACTTATTACTGTATTTTCTGTTCCAGGAATCTGTATGCCTCAACCGTGCGACCTGCTCCTACTAATGTAGTTATCATCATAGACCGTGGATCATCTATCAGTCCTGTGTCTCTTGACATAGCACAGAAAGCTGCTAAAACAGCATTGGGGGCACTCTCACGTAAAGACAGGGTAAGAACAATCTCCTTTTATAGAAATGTGTTCAAACTTACAGCAAATACAAGTATATGTCTTCATAGCATGTCTTAATTGCTTGCAAGTTTATTGTATTTTTATCCACTGTTGACTCTAGGGAGTCCAAGTTACTGCTGTCCCTTCCTCTAGTAATCCTCAAGATACATTTTATTAGGACTGGGATATGAATATAGTATATGTAGTACATTATTACCTTTGTTCAGTTTTTTTGATATATTTTGAAGTCAAATAATGTCTTATCTTCTTTGATTGCAATAAGAAGTATAGAAATAAATGTATGTGGATGCCCACTTTTGTTGTACTTCTTGTAATTTTTTTTAAAATTTCTCCTAAAAATTGATACATTAGCTATATAAAATGAATTAGAAGCTTTTGAAATATTAAAATTAGAGAAAAAATAATTGTAAATAAAATAATTTACCATCTCCCTCCCAAAGGTTGGTGTCCTGAGCATGGGTTGTGAGGTCTTGATCAGCCAGCCAGGCAGTTGCTATGACGACATACTGGCACCAGCCTCGGCTGAAGTCAAAGAGCATCTGATCAGGTTTATTAATGGTATCAAGGCAATCGATGGTAAGTGACTTAGGCTTGCTTCATCAGTTCTACTCCTGTTAGCCCACACTTCTACATATATTCCGTATTTCATTTTCAGTTTTATATTTCATTTGGAGATGGGAGTATTTGTTTATGTGGTTTTGCATGGAAAGCTTTGCTTCTGAACTATATTGACTTTTATTCAATTTGAAATGTTGTTCGTTCCACTTAGTGGGATTTCTATTTGTGCTGTCAGAGTTTTCAGCATCTTTGTCTACTTTTGCATATCTTATAAATTGTAGGGATTTTTTTTTCTTCGCTTCCCCTTTTATTTGTCTCCATGTCCTTACTCCCTTCTTCCCTAATGTATATGTTTTTTTTCATTCCTGCACTCAGTCCTATGTGTTTTTATTATTATTATTATTATCATCTCATTTTCCCGTTCCCCTTTTTCTTCTGTTTACCCCCCCCCCCCTTCTCTCTTTTGTTCTCTCTTGTTTTCTCACGCTCTTGCTCTCTCTCTCTCTCTCTCTTTCGCTCTCTTCCTTTTCTACACTCTTGCTCTCCATTTTTTCTCTCTCTCATTCTCTCTCTCTCTTTCTCTCTCTCTTTCTCTCTCTCTCTCTTTATATTTCTGTCCTTGCTTCATAGCTGTGCAGTTGTGTCTGTGTTGTTGGTTGCATGTATAATGTCACATTTTGCAATAGTTGCTGCTTCTCTCATGCCTTTTAGAAATAACCCAGTCACTTTCCCCAAGGCCTGTTTATGTAGAGTATGTTATGAACATTTTCTTATCTCCCTTGTGCAATTTGTTAAATTGGTCAGGCTCCATGTTTCTTGCGTCTTGTTTATACTGCACTCAAATATGATATGTGTGCATGTAGGTTATTGTGAAATCAAATTTGACTCGGTTCAAAGGTATACATGTATGGGGTAACAGAAACATGGCATCCATCCTTGGCAGGATCTCTTTATTTCCTCTCAATTCGCTTTCTTTTATAGTTATAAGTTATAGAAAAGCAACATAAACATGTTTTCCATTTTTCCGTACATTTCTTGAGAGTACCAGAATTTGGGAATTTTTTAACTATTCATTTTTTCTTTCTCTTCTATTTTTGAGGAGCATTTTTTTTTCACCACACTTTATAGTCTGTTTACTTTTATGAAGAACTAAATAATGTTGACTAACCAGAGAGAGTTCTTCTCATTGTGTAGATGTTGTGCTAGTGGTTGTGTTAGCTTGTGTCTACATGTATGCAGATGGCTGATGCAGAGAGTTGAATACTCATTTACTGATATGCTGGCAGGCCTTGGGCTGTACTTTTTGGTCTTACATGTATCTTGTTGTCAGTCTAAGTAATTGGTGGTTGTTGAAAAATGTGATCCATTTCTCAGGTGTGTGATGTATCAGGGTTTTGGAGACTTAAATGTACATGTATAGGTAATATGTGTGTAGTCCATACACTGCCAAAGGCGAATTTAATTTCCGAGATTCTAGTATTGTATCTAATTTTTTCCCCCATCCTTAAAGCTACCTTTCTTCTTGAAGTGGGATCAACCTTCCTATGAATTCTGATATTTGACACCTCAAAACACCTTTTTATGTTTGAAAACTTGATGGTTTTGTATTGTTTAATATTCAGATCTCAAGGACTTTATGGAAATCCACAGAATATGAATAATTTGTTCTGAGATAGCCTTTCTCTTCCCATTACCATTGCTTTGGATATTTTTAGTTTCTTCTTTTGGGTAATATAAACAAGTGACAATTTAATGCAAGAGACCAATAGTGAGAGTTTGTTACAAAATCCAACTGTGTGCTTCCTCCTAGCAGTCTTCACTCTTCAGTGATTTGGTATTACAAGGGAGCTGTTCCCTGGTATGACACATGATTGAAAATCAATGCATTGAGGCCTTCTATATGTACTGAACCAGAAGAGATATATCACTAGAAGATACATGTAGAAATATAAGGAAGGGGATGAGAAAGAGAGATGGAGAGAGAGAGAGAGAGGGAGGGAGAAAGCGAGAGTGAGAGAGAAAGCGGGGGGGAGAGAGAGAGAGAGCGAGAGAAAGTGAGAGTGAGAGAGGGAGAGATAAAGAAAGAAGTTCTCATTTCAATGTTTAGTGACTCATGTTTCCTTCACGGGCCCCCTATTACTTAAGAAGGTACATGTACATTAGATTTTATTTTCTTCAAACATTTGTTGTTGTTGTTATTCAAGGTATAAAACCAGCTATGTTTCCTGGAGAAAATATAGCAAGGAGAGCTGTATTTCTGTTAACATGGAGTACATGTACATGTGCCCTCAAACTTCTAAAAGTAGTTTTGCTTTAAGTATTTTATTCCATTATATCAGCATACATGTAAACAGATGTCAATACCCTGTCTGGTCCATCATGTGCTCTTCAGAATTATGATGTTTCCATGTGATAGTACATGTACATGTACCTCTTAATCAGTTTCTTAGTTTCCGTTTCACTTTTCAACGATGTTGATCATTTCTATTTGCAGGTCCTTCAAATCACACATCAGCTCTGAGAATAGCATTTGATCTGATTCAGAGAACAACCTCACCCATGCCAGGCAATATATCAAAACCAGGTTAGTTAATCTTTACAGATTCAATTGTAATGTCAACACTCCATCCCTATGTCTCTATATACTTTTTTAAAAACAGGAATTGGATTATTTAGTATGAAACAGTAAGTCAAAATATTAACATCTGTATGTCCTAACATTATTCTAATAATCTGTTCATTATGATGTTGATATTTCGCCACTAGCTCATGGCTATAGATATATTTTGTTATCAGTATTGCAGTCCTTCCAACTGAATGTATTTTGTTCTTTAAATCATTTTCTGTTTGTTTATTATTTGATAATAAATGCCAAGTTCAAGTGCATGTACAGCCGTGGAAAAAATTATTAGACCAAGAATGGTTACTGAAAGTGTTCTATTTGTGGTAAGAAGGAAATGAAATATCATAAAAGCAAGGTACAATTGCTGGAATTTGTTATTCATTCAATGAAATACAAAGACAAATCATTTTCATTAGTTTGAATGCATATTATAGTACCTTTATTACAGAAGCCTGGTCTAATAATTTTTTCCAGGGCTGTACATGTAAGTATGATATATCTAAATAATTTCTTGGTACTACAAAATTTCAATATGCCACGAAAAAGAGACATGATAACGAAGCTTTTTGACCTGCAATCATCAGGTTATCACGCAGGTATGTAACAAATTACTTGAAATCAACTATATTTAACAATATACAATATATTAAAACAATCCAGCTTGTGCACAAAGCTATGCCGACGATCAATTCTCAATTATGTCCCGGGCCAGAAGCGCGGCGCATTTACGCTTTCTGGAAGCCGCCTACGTTCTGAGATTGAGGCGTCCGGGTCGCGTCCTGTTTCATCGAGTATAATATAGTTGATTTCGAGTAATTTGTTACATACCTGCGTGATAGCCTGATGAGTGCAGGTCGAAAAGCCTCGTTATCATGTCTCTTTTTCGTGCCATATGATATATCTTGAAATAATGCATTTGATGCTACTGGTACAAGTACAGGTAAAGGAAGTTTCCTTTACATGAAGTAGAGGTGTGCTAGTCGAGTGGTCTAAACACTTGACTATAGATGAGAACACTTGACTATAGATGAGAAGTTTGTGCGTGTGATCCCCGGCTCAGCACTTATGTCCTTGAGCAAGACATTTTATTGCTCCTCTCCACCCAGTAGAATGTCATCAATGGGCTGATCATCATCGTGAGCATCTGTAAAAACGCTCCTGGCTGGAATGCTTCCCAGGGAGTGGAGAAGTTGCATACATTGTGTGTGGGCAAGCTATGAATTCAAAGAATCAGGAATCATATGTCTGTAAGGCGCTTAGAGACATTGTAGAAGTATTGGGCGCTATATAACTTCAGAATAAATATTATTATTATTATATATGCTCATTGATTCACTTCTCTCTATCCATCTCTTTAATACTAGATTCAGTAATCTTGTACATCAGCACCGGGCATGCTAGTAATCAGGAGGAAGTGAAATCAGCTATCAATATTGCCATCTCAGAGAACAGAAGACTTAATAACAGAGTAGCCATTATGACGTATGCACTGGTAGAAGGTAAGTCACATTAAACATAGCCAAAGTATATCAGTCATTTTACAACAATATCTTAGGAAATTATTTATTTTCAGTATTTAAGGTATGTATTCCATGTTTATTTTCATTGTCTGCAGTTACATATTAAAAGGACTCATCTATGTTGGCTTCAAATGTCTTCTTGATTGATCACCAGTGACACACATTGGGTGATTTCACGCTCGGTGTTGGTGTTTAGAGTGAAAATTCTCCTAAAATCGAGCTCAAACACCGCCGTTCAGATTAAGGAGCTTGATACCGATATCCTAACAGAGCGCATCGATAGTTTAACACTGGCAATGGCGTCAGCACCATTCTTAAAGAAGGAAAACAAAATTGTTTAAAACTACTTAATTATCAGTCTAGAATATCGTTAAATTACACGAGTAGTCCGGCAATTCTAAAATAAATAATTATTTGATCTAGAGTGCGGTAAGAAACTTCACAGAAGTGGATAGTCTTGACAGGAACAGTAAGTTTAGATATGATTTCTCTCGAGTTTCTCACTTGCAGCAGAAAAATGCTGCGGTAGCTAATGCAGCTAGACGCCGGATCGGACGGCGTAGTGCGTACAGGGCAAACAGCCAAATTTCAGGCCTTGGCTCAGATTAGCCGTGAAGTTTCATGACTTTTGTATTTTAAATGTTGATTTAGATCTCATCCTGGTATAGTAAATGATGTGGATTCTCTGGGTCTTTAACTACGGAATATCTAACGCCATTTTTATTAAATGTATCTTAAAAAGAAAATTAGGTCGGAATTTTCATTCACTCCTTCAGACCCATTAAAAGCAAAAGTAGTTCCTTTCCGTGTGCTCTAGATCGAACGTTAGACTAAATGCTGGCCTAGATCAAATATCAGGCCTATATGAACATAATACCTCTTAATAACGCCTATGAAATTACACTTCGAATGAGGCCTACTGTCTTTATCTCTCATGACTAAGCAGCAAAATAGCTAGAAACACCAACACCACCACCGACCGTGAAATCGGTATTTCTTATTCCCTAGGGGTAGCGTGAAATCACCCATTCTGCAAATCTGCAATTAAGTTTTGTAGAAAATATTTTATCCCTTAAATTTTTATGCCTCCGCCCACCGAAGGTGGGTGCCGGAGGCATTATGTTTTCGGGTTGTCCGTCCGTCCCACTTCTCGTTACCGCGATATCTGAAGAATCATTTGAGGTAGGAACCTCAAACTTGGTACTAGTATGTATCCCCATACAAAGATGAACTGATTAGATTTTGGGGTAAGTAGGTCAAAGGTCAGAGGTCACAGAGGTCAATTTACATGAAATTATATGAAATTACTAGTTTTTAGCACCGTTACCTTGATATCTCAAGAACTGTTTGAGGTAAGAACTTCAAACTTGGTACTAGTATGTATCCCTATACGAAGATGAACTGATTAGATTTTGGGATAGGGAGATCACAGAGGTCAATTTACATGAAATTACATGGAATTACTGGTTTTTAGCACCGTTACCGCGATATCTCAAGAACTGTTTGAGGTGAGAACTTCAAACTTGGTACTAGTATGTACATGTATCCCCATAGAAAGATGAACTGATTAGATTTTGGGGTAAGGAGGTCAAAGGTCAGAGGTCACAGAGGTCAATTTACATGAAATTACATGAAATTCTTGGTTTTTAGCACTGTTACCGCGATTTTTGAAGAACTGTTTGAGGTAAGAACTTCAAACTTGGTACCAGTATGTATCCCAATAAAAAGAGGAACTGATTAGATTTTGGGGTAGGTAGATCAAAGTTCAGAGGTCACAGAGGTCAATTTACATGAAATTACATGGAATTACTGGTTTTTAGCACTGTTACCGCGATATCTCAAGAACTGTTTGAGGTAAGAACTTCAAACTTGGTACTAGTATGTATCCCAATAAAAAGAGGAACTGATTAGATTTTGGGGTAGGTAGATCAAAGTTCAGAGGTCACAGAGGTCAATTTACATGAAATTACATGGAATTACTGGTTTTTAGCACTGTTACCACGATATCTCAAGAACTGTTTGAGGTAAGAACTTCAAACTTGGTACTAGTATGTATCCCCATACAAAGATGAACTGATTAGATTTTGGGATAGGGAGATCACAGAGGTCAATTTACATGAAATTACATGAAATTCTTGGTTTTTAGCACCGTTACCGCGATTTCTGAAGAACTGTTTGAGGTAAGAACTTCACACTTGGTACCAGTATGTATCCCCATAGAAAGAGGAACTGATTAGATTTTGGGTTAGGTAGGTCAAAGTTCAGAGGTCACAGAGGTCAATTTACATGACATTAATACAGTTTTTGGCTACATTTCCACGATATCTCAAGAACACACTGATTATATTGCTTTATAGTCAGAGGTCAATTAGTAATATAGGATTTTAGTGTTTTAAATCACAATTTCGCAATAACCATTTGATGAATGCGCATCAACTATATTATACTTGTAGGTGATCAGGAATTATCTGAATACAATCCCTAGTGGATAGTATGCAGTTTTGCAATGTTAGTGCTGAATTGTTAATAAAGCCAGTGACAAGGATTATGTTACACTGTACAGGGATTTGCTCAGTTACGCACAGTGTACTTGTAATTGGAAGGTGCTTTATAAAAAGCTATTATTATATACTCTGTCTGTCTTGCTTAAACAGAGGGTAGAACTGGTCTGGAGGAGCTAGCCTTCTTACGAGACTTAGCTGAACAGGACAATGGAACGTACCGAGCTGTAGCTACTGATTCAGATATCCCTCCAGTACAGGTAAGCATACAGAGATAACCCCTGTGGCATCTCACACACAAAGCTATACTGGAATGGTAGGTGAAGAACGGGATGTGTTCAAGTGGGATATACATGTAGGCAGAGCACATAATATCAATGTACAATAACATGTTATTGTCTGCATGTGTACATGTATATCATTAAAAAAAGATGCAAGTTTGAAGGAGGCCAATTTTTAAAACCACATGGCATATTTGTGAACAAATTTTTAGGCATTTTACTCCCAGTGTTAAAGATCGTATGCTCGATCTGTAATGAAAAACACAAGTCAGAAAAAATTGGAACCAGCGGGATTCGAACAGATCGAGCATACGATCTTTAACACTTGGAGTAAAATGCCTAAAAATTTGTTCACAAATTAAAATTCCTCCCATCAAGCTTCTTCGTTTACATGGCATATGTTTTGAGAAAGTGGTAATTGGAATACAGCATGTCTATGCAATAGCGAAACATTTGTGAAACAGTTTTAAATGCAAACTAGTTGACCTACAGAATACTGAATTTTATAGAGTATTATGGAATGTCATTTTAGGGGGTGAGGAGAACATTTTTTGTTTTTGCTATCACTTGAGATTAAAAGAGAAAGTCTGGGGCAAAGTGTTCCATGAATGTTATTTTAAACTTGCTACTACATACTATCCTTTTCTGTGTACTTTGTACCTTGTATTACTTCCTATGGCATTGGTAGCATGCACTTCTTTACCAAGTGAGTCTACCATTGAATTAGCTCACTTTAGTACAGACTCTAATCCTATTTGTGCATAGACACAATAGAGGATTAGCACACAGTTTATTAGGTAGCTTTCAACGTTCTCCTAATGCTAGAACATTCTTATGATGGATTAACATAAGGGCATAAAGAGTGATGTAATAGCAGCTTTTAAGAATTCATTGTGCAGTGTTGGTATATGTATTGTTAAACAGGGCCTCAAGTTGTAGTCTTCTCCCCACTGAGGGAAATTAACTTGCACTTTAAATCTTTACCTCCAGTTTTCATGAAAGATTTTCTTGAACAATTAATGATATTTGATTACACACATACATGTAGATGATACACTTCAATTTGTTTAATATTATATGTACACCCCGTGTTAGAAGTAACAATCCTCTCAACTCTTTTTAATTTGAGGTATCTTTAATTTTGTGTCATAGATTGCCAAATTTTACTTAGGCCTAAATGCTGCTCAAGTTGGCAATGTTTTTATTTTCTTCAGCTCTTGTAATCTAGATTAACAAAACCAAGAGTATAGTCTGGTTGATTCTGCTCGGCTGAAGTTTTGTTTGAGGCTTTTGGCTGTTCTTGATATTTTTAACCATTAAATTTTCAGATCGGTATGATGACAGTACTGAATCGGCTGAGCCATCTAGCATCAACCGTTGGCACCTTCTACACAGTACTACCAGAGGAACCGACACAAGCTCCTGTATCTTTCTCTCTACCTTATATGGATGCTACTGGAACAGGTCAGTCCTTATTACTACAACCGGGTTGAGGATCATTAAATAATATTATATCGTGGAGTAAAAATACATTATTCCTCCGTCTGAAGAATGTAATTATGATTTTTTAAAGAAATTCTTCCTTGTACCATATGAATAAAACAGCAGCTTCACATAAGATTTGATTATGAAGTTTATAGTCCATATTGTTGTAGTGTCAAAGAAATTACACTGTAAGAAGTAAGACTATTAGAAATTTAAAATACATTTGTGTAATCTTTCATTTTTTATTTTTTTCCTTCTTGTTTTCTTGTGTTTATGTGATCACTATTGTATAGCAAATGATAGATTTCCATTCAGTTATTTGGTTAGCAAACAGCTCTGACAGTACTCCAACTTTGGTGTTATACCTGGCTATTATGTTAAGTTTTTCCAAAGGTTTTAGTTTTACTTGTTAGAAAGCAAGAATGGTCTGCCTTCACTTCTCCATGTTTTTTTCTTTTTCAAGTATCCTGATTTTGTGTTCTCACTTGAACTGGCTTCATTGTTTTGTGTTGTTTAGGTTTGATAATGAGTGTAACGAGGCCATGCTATGCTAACGATCAGGCGCTGGGTAACATGCAATGCTTGATTGTTTTGTGTTCTTTAGGTTTGATAATGAGTGTAACGAGGCCATGCTATGCTAACGATCAGGCGCTGGGTATAGTTGGTTTGGATATCAACATGGCTGACATCTTAGAAGATGTGACATACTTTGAAGAGGGTGATCACTCCTATGCCTTCTTGATTGACAATCAAGGTAAATGTTTATCAAAAAGCATCAATAAATGTCTTTTTTTACTTGGTCTACATGTTATGAATAGTAGAGTGAGAAATGCTTATATTCTGTTTTTCCACCTCTTTGTTTTGCAGTAAATTAATTATTCTTCAGTTAATAATTGTTTGGTTTAATTTTCCCTTACATTAAAAGATTATTTAAAAGATATCTGTAGTATCTATACATATTGTTTCCTTGATTATGATAGGAACACAAGTAAATATTTTCTTGTGTCAATCATTTCCAAATATGAAAAGAAATTTTAGATTAAGTTCAATATGATATGATTTATTATTTGAAGTTGCATGAAAGAGATTGAATGATGAATTATAACCATTCATTTTATTATTCATATTCCATTATCTTTGTTTGTTTGATTTAGGTCTAGCTGTTATGCATCCTTCATTACCAAAGCCATCTCTTGTCACACAGCAGCCAATCTTCACCAGTATCAAGCATTTTGAGCAATCTGTTGGGTTTGATAAGCTACAAGATGTCATACTAAGGTGAGTACAGTAATCATTGCATTTGTTCTGATTAGTATTTCCTGAATATATTTGCCTTTCTGCTTTAAATTTGAGAAGTCATGACCATATTCTACAGTTAATTTCTGTTCAGAACTACGATGATGATGATGATGATGATGATTATGATGATTAACTACTGTGAAATTATTGTACATGTGTCAGTCTGTTTGCTCTATGGAAAAATGAAGAAAAATAAATCCAGTTCACTACATCTTTGTTTTTAAAGCTTGATTTTTTGCAATGAAATTTAATGTATTTAAACGATGTTAGAATAATATTATTTTTCTCTTATTTTCTGTTCAGAGAGAAGTCTGGGAGTGCTGTCCTGCCCATCTCAGAGAATTGTACAACACAAGCCACATATTCCTGGAAACATGTACGTAGTATTAGGGATCAATAGTTGTGATGGGGTGCTGTAAGATGAATGTTGTGGTGGTCAAGATGAAGCATGCTTAAATGAACATGGATAGAACAATGAAGTATACTTACGGGTACCTGAAAAATTGTGTTTCTCCATTTTTTTAACCAGGCTGTCATATTAATATCCCTTGAAAAAAATACAGCTTTTTGATATAAAGTTTAAACATTTAGATAAATAGGCAATCGTACTCTGGAAATTTGAAGAGCTTGGTTATGTATAATTCGGTGAACATTTTGATTTATCTTTTCTAGTATATAATGAATAATATAAGTAGCTCCTTTATCCCATATCAATCTCAGAATGTTTTACTAAACTCAAAGATCATGATTTGTTTCTCATGTTAAGATCCTTTCTTTTATAATATCCTTTTCTTAATCATCCACTGTTGTTATTTTGATTCTTTTTGACAGATTGAGGGAACACCATTTACAGTGTGTACTGTTATCCTGTCACAATATAAAGATATACTCAACCTCAAGCATACAAATGGTGAGAAATGTCAATAAAAAGTTTTCCAGTATTTATTTTTCTGTATTGAATGCCTAGTTTGATACTCCCTTGAGGTTTTGAGAAGATATGTAATTATGATGCCGCTAATAATGTGCAAGAGACTTGATTTTTTTTTTTCTAAGAAATTTTGATGTGTAATAAGAGAATAAGGAATGTTTTTTCCAAGACCACAGATATGTGCATTCATGTGTAAATGATTTAAGGCTGTGGGATAAAGGGGGAATGTACAGTGCAATGTATGTTTGGTATAAACATAAAATGGCAATTTGGAGAGAGTATTTCCAACATTATTGTGGGTTATTTGTAACATTGTTGTAGTAATTCTCTATGAAATATCTTCTGTCATGGGCATGTTTCCATGCCTTAACATTCTTTAATCTTTATCTTTCTGATCAGTTCCCTCCGGAGATAGTCTCATGTACCATAGATTGGATCTGCTGCCCTCAACCAACATGTGTATGCATCTTAAGCAGCTTTCTACAATGGGTAAGTTTACTGGTTTCTCAACTTTTCGGATACAGGCCTTACTTCCTGTTAGACCTGGCAGTCTTTTGGTAGCAATTATCTGATTTTATTCCATAAAGTGACAGATACCATCAAATCTTACTTTGACTTCTTTAGATAAAATACAAAAAGAGGATTCCTTTTTCCATAGTAGGACACCTTATGAATAGCTGTTGATGAATTCACTTCTAAATTTTGAAGTATGCATGTAAGCAATCTAATCTCAAAAATGTATTTAGGAACATTTAGTAATCTCTTCTAAAATGGAATCACAGTTAGATTCTTAATTGTGAGCTGAGCCTAACCTTTTTCAAAGATGTAAGTAGATGGCAAAATGTGTAAATGTTTACCTGTAATATGAATTCTATGTCTTTATTCTAGATGGTATTAGTCCATTCCTATCAATATGCAACTGTCTGTCTCTATGAACATTTCTACCCCAAATGCCTTCTGTTTGTTTTCATTTATAGATGGTAGTAGTCTATTACTATCGGCTGGGAGCTTTGCCTCACCGTATGAACACCTGAGTCAAGAAGAAACCAAGCTGGTGGTCCAGGCCTATGTAGCTTACCTCAGTGATAATACCAGACTCATTGCTAATCCTGGTCTCAAGGTACATGTAGGAGAGATTCTATGCATCTATTATTTTCTTAACCACTCATTTGTCTGATGTGTTTTGTGTCACAAAGATGTGATAAACAATTGGATATCCAGGGAAATAACTTTTCCTTTCTGATTTGTTTCCTACAGCCAACGATAAAGAATGATGTAGCAGCAACCAGAACTATAGAGAAGACCTGGATCAAACAAATCCTCAAGAGTGAAATCAATGAATACATCATTAGAAGGTACAGTATGTCATGATATAATATTTATATGTAATCAATGAATACATCATTAGAAAGTACAGTATGTCATGATATAATATTTATATGTAATCAATGAATACATCATTAGAAAGTACAGTATGTCTTGATGTAACATTTGTATGTAAATCAATGAATACATCATTAGAAAGTACAGTATGTTATGATGGTAATATTTATATGTATGTTCACAGTATTTTCTTACAGTACTGCATATGTATTTCCTTTAGTCAGCCATCCATTTTAGATGTGTATAGGGATCAGATTTCATGTTATTAATGTGTAGATTCAAAATGATGATTGAATTTGAGATAAAAATAGTTGCATTTGTATTTCAAATCATGGAGAGTACTTGACCACTTGAAGAGAATGCATCCGCAGAGGAATATAAGATGGAGTTTATTAATAAGTTGAAAGGATGATTACTAGCGAAAAATAACATCTTTACTGAGAATGTGTCATTTCAATTCTTTAGGTAGCTTTCTCTCCAACTGCTGATAGGTATTGAATTTTAAGAGATAATATTAATAGACATCTTTACACATGTACATGTACAGTGCAAAAAGGAGTCTATTCATGTAATGATACATGTATGTACTTCATATTATTACACAGGTATGTTGCTACCACCAGTGGTGCTGTGTGGATCTACCCCGGGACATTGATGCCTAAGACCTTTGACCCTGCTAGAAGACCATGGTAGGTTATTCCCGTCACACTTCCTGCTAGGTTTTATGGACATTGATTTCTGTCATGGGAAACATGTTCATATCATACATGACAATGAAACAACACAGAGATCACACCAGGGACTTTTTCACATTTCATAACATGATAAAATCATTTCCAACTTTCTGTCATGAACATATGTGGACATTACCCAGAAAAGTTAAGGTTGATAGTAACTTTTTTGTGTAACAGAATTTGGTTACAGATTCATGCTGGAGAAAGGGTTTTTTTAATAAACAGTATCACCTACTGTATCATGATACAGTTTAGATACTGATGAATTTCCCATTTCATATGCTGTTATATGAAGGATTAATCTCTTTCTTACTAAATTTAATACTAATTGTCCTTATTTAGATTTGTTTGTCTGTCCATTTGAATGCAATATCTACCTATGTTGTTTATTTTCAACAATCACTCTCATATCTGTTTCAGGTACAAGAGAGCTCTTGAGAACCCAGGTCGGATTACACTTTCCTCACCGTATCTGGACAACGGTGGCGCTGGTTATATTGTCACCCTCAGTAGAGTTATATTTGAAGGAAGGTGAGTAATAAAACATCTCTCTGTATTTCTGTAAAATTTGGATAATCTGGTTAAGGAAATTTCGCACTAAGCTTCATAATGTCAAAGCATGTATTCAAATTCTTAACAGTTGTATTTTATTGATGTTAACGTAGTTACTAAAAAATTATAGATCTCTGACTGCCACTTTCTCCCTCAAATATGTTGTTTTAGAACTTCTCAATGCTTTTGTAGAATCATTTTTTTAGTTACTAGATCTTTAAACTATATATATACTTTCAGTTGGAAGCACTACTACATGTATTTTTACCCCACCATACTGTTGTTTCTTCCCATTCAGGTCTACTGGTTACCACACTGAGACAGACAATGTTGTAGCAGTGATGGGTATTGATATCACACTACCATACTTCTATCAGCTTCTAGTGGACACATTACCTGTCTGTGAAGAGGAACATATCAGGTAATAACTCAAATTAGCAGTTGGTATGATGGTCATATTCGCAGTCCATTCATTCTTATTCTGATAAAAGGGCACATAAAAAAAAAATGCTACATGTAGTTCCAATCCAATTTTTTGTTCAATTTATCTAACCAAATAAATATTGAGAATTCAGCTCAACACATTATTATTAAAGTATATCCAAACAGAGAAAGATGAACCATCAAGATACAAAGTGTAAAATCTAAATTATATTAATAACATAGTTACCCATATCTGAAGAAGAGGAAATTCTTTGGAATTTTCTCATTTGCCCTTCATGATGACCGAATCAGTCAAGCTGTCATGTTCTTTACCCAATAGGAGGTTTTAAAAAATATATATATTGTTTTAATCGCATATACAGTACATGTACATTGAAAGTGCAGGATCCCTTCTATTAACCATGCATTGTGAAAACAATTCATTATTTGCATTCTGGTTTTATTTCAGATGTTTTGTGATGGATGAGAGAGGCTACCTGGTAGCCCATCCTTACTTCATTGAACCCTTAGGCAGAGGACCTATGGAAAAACAACACATTACACATCAGGTAGAAACAAAACATCAATGTGAAGAAATTTAAAGATTAGATTAGAAGGAAATATTTACATAAAGATCAGTTAAAGTGATTGATATCAGTGTGAAATTCATTGTAGATATGGGCGTTTTACTCCTGTTAATGAAAATTTGAATTTGAAAGAGACATTATATTTCTAGAATCTCCATGAATTGTCTCTTTGCCTGAATCTTTTACATCCTGTTATGTTCTCAAATGCTTTTGATCGTCTTCTGACATCAATACTTACTAACAAACATTCTTTTTAGCTGACTGTAAAGTCTTACATTAAATACATGAATTCAGTTCATTTTAATTCATAAGAGTTGCAATTTTTTGTGAATTGGTAAATAGATGTTTGGAATTTGAAAACCAGAAAACTTCAATTTTAAACCAGTGCATATTTTTAAGAAAAAAATAAAAGGATGATGACCTACATTCAAAGTGTGATGTGAGAAAAAGAGAGTCCCAATGAAACAACAAATTCTCATCCTCCCACCTAACAGGAAATTCTGATATCCAATGATGTCCTCTACCACACTGAGTTTGTGCAGAAGCTACGTTGCAACCGCTTCGGTAACCGCACTGTCCAGCGTTACTACTCCTTCAATACCAGCTATCAGGATGGTGTAGTAGCTAATAAGTTCCATAGCGAGCATTGTATCCAGTATAAGATGACTCCTATACCATTCAGTAATACTTTCGTGGGTGTGGTCAATGAGACATGTGACTTTGTGACTGCTTTCTGCCCATGTAGCATGGTAAGGATGGTGTTCTCTTGTTATCGGTTTATCCCTTGTAGTAATCACTAGTTGAATTTTGTCTTACTAAACCAAGTTTTTTGATATAGAAAGTTATACAATATTTGTTTTTGCAACATTGCAGCTGGGATTCTAAAACTTTTTTTGCAATAATATTTTCGTAAGCAAATGTGACTGTAGACTTCCTAAATGGAAAGGCATCCATCTCTTTGTAAAGAGTAAAACCTTGCATATTTATCTGATCTTTGCAGACTGACAGGCTTTGTTTGAACTGTCATCGTATGGAGCAAGAAGAATGTGAATGTCCGTGTGAATGTGCCCTTGATCTCGATGCTTGTTCAGGAGACATTCTCAATAAAGATGATGATGGGTAAGATTCTCAATTTTTTCATTATCGTTGCTATCATGAATGATAAGGATAATGAAAATGATGATACATTATGAAAATGACTGCTATTATTATTGCTTAAAGCTATTTACATATTGACTCTTCTGGGCCCTTTTGCATAAAAAGTTGTGTTTAATCGCAATTCAAAACATTAAATGCAAGTCCCAAATACGCGATCCTGATGGGTTGAAAATCAAGTTGCAATTAATTTTTTGAGTTGCGATTAAACGCAACTTTTTATGCAAGAGGGCCCAGGTCCTCTTGTATTACGCTTGGCTGACATTAAGCCATTCAAAGCATTCAATGAATTTTTCTTACATTCTTACTATGTCTGGCTTGAGAGAAATATCCATAGAATAATACATTGTCTATGCTTACATTGTCATGATTTAACCTGTTTTCCTTGTAATAGAATGCCAAGTGAAAAATACATGTACATGTTCCTTGAAGTTAATTCTTTTACCGATATCAATAGAGACACCTATGATGTGAACAGTACCATGTAATGTTTGTGATGAAGTCATTTTATGTATCATTTTAATCAATGTAATAAACTGTTTTTGGTGTTAAACCTGTTACCCTTCAAGAGTTCATTTGGACTATTTCAGGTGTAAATCTTGTTTAAACTTTACCTTTTTGTTGGCTATTTTAACAGTAACCCTAGTTGTCCAGGAATGGAAGAGAACTCAGGATTACCAGACCTAGATGAAGACATCACCAAAGACCTTCCCCAATGTCTAGACTTCCAATGTGGTCAAAGAAGTACCATTGGGTAAGTCATTGTCTTTTTTAAACATAAAATTCAAGTTATTTCTTATTAATCTGTTGCAGTACATGTACATCATGATTCTAAATACATGCATTCAAATTATCTGTATAAGTCAGGGATTTGTAGGTGCTGCATGGTCAGAAATTAGAGACAGCTATTAGAAAGCATGCAATAATACACGAGAATTTCCTGAATATGCCTTAAATCTTCACTTGATAAAGGTCTTGATGTAGAAGTTTTCAAATGGAATTTCTTGAATGAGATCAGCAGATGTGATGGGACATGAATGTTGTTAACAATACTGTAAAACAAGGAACTCCCTCATGCATGAAAATTGTGAAAATTGAGTGGTCCAAATTTTCGAAAGTTCATCCTGAGAAATAAGTAAATTACAACACTAAATAATGGCAATTTCCAATAACTTTCTATCCTTGAAAACTTCTGTTGCTACATGTAACAATTTGCAAAAGCTCCTGTTTTGCAGTTTAGTGATGTATGTAACATTTACATGTTGAGATATAAGCCTTTTTTTCCTCTCCTGTTATATGCAGGACATGTCGTGGTGTGATGGATTGTGAGTGGTGTGAGTATGGTCAAGATGGTAGTACTCTTCTCAAAGACCCATACTGTGCTACACAGAGAGAATGTTTTGGAGGAGTGCTTGGTGCTGTTACCCCATATGGCGATCAGATTGGTAAGTACAATGGGTCATCTCACATTTGTTTTAGCAACATTTGACCCTTACTGTACTGGGGGGGGGGGGCCTGGGAGACCCCCCCCCCCCCTGACAATTTTAACCGTGCATTTTGAACCGCTGCATTTCACGGCACACAACTGTACAAAAAATCGGTCATACCATTACCAAGTCACGTGACCTTTTATGACCTCATGTCAGTCCGAAAACAGAGTATTTCTGAGTTTTGAACAAATGGGAAACTGCATTTCCTCATGTTCCTCTTTTTATCACCTGTAATTTCTGCTTTAACTTTTACTGTTCCAAGGGGTTTAGTATGATCAATGCTTACTCTTCAAATGTCTGCACTTCATTAACCATCATTATTTCACCAAATATTGTGTACAAAACTTGTAGGAAATTTATTATCATTTTTTATGATACCAAACATTATTACTTTACCCAACTTTATGCATAAGAATGATTGAAAATTACATTTGAGTTTCTTTTTTTGTCCATTATTTTTTGGTTTCTCATTTGTTTACTATTCTTTAATGGTAAAATAAGGTAATTTTTTTTTTTAAAGTCTGCAATTTTCTATGAAAATGTCTATGTAATTATAATTATAATCATATATTTATGCTTGATTTATGTTTAAAATTTTGATATACTGTACATTGACCATCTTTCCTGTGGTCGAGCAAATGGTGAATGAAAATGACAAGTCTGTCTGTCAAATATACGTGCCATTGGCACTGAAAGAATTAAGTTGTAACTATCATCTATTCTAACTGAATATTGGTTCCACTCTGAAACAGCAGATTTAAAAAAAATATTAAAAAGTAAGTTGAAAAACAAAAAAATATATAAAAAATTAATAAAACAATAGAATGCATAAGAATTGAAATCACTTTCAAAATTTGTTCTGATGTAATAATGTTTTGAAGATTTAGCAAGTTAAATTTTTTATCTCCAAGGCCTTTTTGTACTTGATTATCAATAGAAATGTATATTTATGCATATAATTTAAATATGATTTACTCTAAAGTAACACACCTTGTGGACTAGCCATCTGTTGAGTGGGGTAAGAACATCCAATTCTGATGAGTTATATATCATTTTGAAGCTGAGAATCTCCTGCTTCAGAATCAAACTTAAATTTAAAATTATCATATCTGGTGACTTTTTGGTGGTTTTATCATGCTGGGTCACATTAAGTGCATTATAAACACTAAAATGTTTTAACTGTTCAGGTAGCTAAAACACTTTGAAATTTACAGTGAAATCCATAATGACTCTCTGTACAATGTACTGCACTCTGAATTGCTGCTAATGTGTCCTTATATGCTTTTAGTTACTTTAATTCTGATTTTGATTTTTGATCCAGTGGTTGCACGTCGCTCCTATATCTTTGAGACCAACGCCAATGCCCATGTTGGACCGGTCGCTGGTGCTCTCCTTGCAGTCATCCTCTCCCTAGCCTTGGTCATCTATATCTACCGTCATCATGTGCACAATCAGGAGAGAAGGAGACGTGAGATGGCTCAGCAAGGATCAGATACCTCCGTTAGGATGACACAAGGTGATGGAGATGGAGCTGAAGGAATGGAGCCAGATCCTGGAGCTGGAGGAAGCAATTCACCCGATAATCAACCACCCCCTGGAGCATGTGAGTTCACTACTATTTTGATTTTAGTTCTATTTGTGAATTTATGTCATCATCTGTTCCAAGGCACAATTTTTTTTTCACTGAAATTCCTGATTATAAATGACTAATTGCTTTAAACTGTAATAGGTTATTGACCATCTTTAGTTTACTTCAGCTATGAGTGTGTTGAAGGGGAGTCATAGAAAAGTGATTTCGCTGTTTTCCAGTAGAAAAGTTATTTTTGTGGTTACTGTGGTTACTGTTGGATGAGATTCATTAAATATTTACAAGTCATTATATTATGTTAAAGATAACTGCCACTTAAAGAAATTGAAGCTTTTTTTATTTAACTACACTGTAGGTAAGACAGCAGCTTTTAAGTTACTTGTTCTCCCTGAAATATTATTATTAATGATTCTTAAATTTATTATATTCAAACATTTCTTTCAATATTCTTTTTCCAGATGGCCAAGGAAACATCATACTTGCTGCCTTACATCATCCCAGCCCGTACCACCAGCGAATACGACATGGTATACGTATCTGGCGCCGTCAAGGTCAGGCACCAAGTGAGAGTGATCACGGTTATAGCACCATGACGCCGCACGAGGACAGTGAATATCAATACGTGGAACCGGAGCCCGTGGTGGCGTCACCCGAGAGAAACATTGTTGATCCTCCACCAGGAATGTTACACGTGGATAGATCCTCTGAATTACCTAGTGTCACGTGTAGAACTGCGCTCTTAGAGCGGGATTGTAGCCCGCCCTCTTGTGATAATCCACTGTCACAGTCAATAGTGCCAAAGATAGACCCGCCACCGCAGACAGTATTGCCACGGAGGTCACATCACATGCGCACAAGAGCACAGGTCCATTCTGTGGACACAACATGTTAGCAGAGACTCGTGCAAAGACTGGAGACCAGGGACTTGTAAATTAGAAGAATATAAGCATTATTGTATATTCATCCTGTGTTTTGTAAATACGAACCCACCCATAGGAGGAGGATGTGATTGCCAAAGTATTATTTTGTGAGAAAACAGATTGGATCATACATGTATTTTCTGCATTGATGTTACATAATTGTTACATCATCATGGCTTGCTGGAAGAGAATCAAGTATGAATCATGCTTGAAACCACATAGAAAATTCTCCAATTGTGTATTGATTGTCCTTGTTGTGAACCATGAAATAGGAGAAATACATGAATTGATTTAAATCAGCATGAATTTATGCAGTCATGCTGCAGCTTGCTATTTGCAAAGGAAATTATATCTGCGATTAAGATTCAGCAAAAGTTCAGCAAGTGGTATTCTACAAAAAATATCCAGGGTTATGAGACAATGTTTTCTAGAAAAGCATTTGTCATCTTGTTTTAATAATGTGGATTTTCTTCAGGCATTACCTAGCATCTATTTATTACTGTGCTCTGCATGTCAAATGGTATTTGGAGAGAACAAGAATTTTTCCGGCAGAAAATAGATAGGTAATTGGATATTTCAAATCGGTAAGGAGATCATCTTTTGAAAGATGTTAATAAGTTCTTTTGAGAGAAAATAACAAGGTTTACCGTGTCGTACATGTAGGTATTTGGAGATGCATTCTGGGCATGTACAAAATGAAATGGAAATGCTTCATTTTAATACACTTTTGTAAATTCCATAGGGAACATGAAAAGTAGTTCAAATCAAATGAATTATGTGTTTATGAGTAAGATAGGACCAAACCCTGACTTTCACATCTTGAAAAGGGGGACATATGAATGTACATTTACATCTTGATTTAACAAATATAAAAGAAATGAGGTTTTGTGCCAAATAGTCCAGCCATTTTAGACTGTCAATGCTGATATGAATGCCAGTGTAGTCCATGCATATGAAGATAGTGATATGCCATGGTAAACATGTATATATACATGTTCGGGTGTACTGTTGAAGAGCATCTATAAGCTTTGAACAAAATTGAAATTTTTGAAATTCAATAAATGAGCATGCTTAAGGCAAAGTTACTTAAACTGAGTTTTCCAAAGGTTGTGCTGTAGAGTGGAGGTAATATATTTTGGTATGCTGCTATCACAATATCTTGAGAACCATTTTGAGAAATGAAGATTGCAAGCAACTTTTATTCCTTTCTACCATAAACTGTCCTACGTAAGTGACTTATGAGACTGTCAGCCCAAACAAAATTGTTTTTGTTGTCTTTCTACTCTGATACTGCATTATACACATTAAAGGGCATTGCTTAGAAGGCTTCTTAATCCTAACATCCTAATAAAATATATTTTTTTGCTAAAATGTCATTGATGGTTTGTAGCTACATGTAGCCAAAGGCACTGTGAAAATTGGTGTTCAACTGTTCATTTTATTTTTGTTTGATCTGGTTTAAAAAAAAAAGAATGCAGGCTTCCATTTAGCACATTTTTTGTGTTTTTTTAATTTGCCAATACATTATATAACATGTACATTTACTATCAAAGAATCAAGATAAAAATAGTTGCAAAGTGACCACTCGTTGCATCATATTGAAATACATTCCTAAGCAGGATTGTATACACAAGAGATGCATACCAGCACAACACACATTGGTACATTGTACAATCTTATCAGATTGTGATTCAGTTTGGAAAGGAAATTGCAATATCTTTAGAAATGATACTTTAAACATATAAAATTGGGTTATTACATAATACATGTAGGCTGCACTCTGCCTTGGTGCTCTTGCAAACTGCTTGCATACAAACTTCAGTATGCTCATGAAAAAACTGAAAATACATAAATGGAAATATTTTTTTTCTCATGTAATCTTCATTCTTCCATCTTGCTATGCATATTTTGTTTGCAATAATTTATTTCCCCTCAAACTCAAAATGCTCATCAAATCTGCCAGAAGGAGCAGGAATGGTGATTTCTTTCTGCCAATTTTTTTTTTGTACAGTTTAGTCAATTTGTGTCTATATTTTGTATTTATTTTTTATTGATTCTGTGAATTTTGCGATCTGTTGAGCAGTAACATTTAGCAATTCTCAATGAATGACCATATTATACTCTCATGCATTGCTATGTATGTGCTGCTAGCTCATAGAAACATATTTTGCCAAATTTGTGTCATGTTTTGTATGTTAACTTATGTTGTAAATATATTTGTAGAAAAAGACAGAAAAAACTAAACAAAAAGAAGATTCCCTTAGTTTTGTACCCCCACCGTCTGAGAGTTGCTCATTTGATTATATTTTGCAAAAGAAGTGTCGTGTAGAGACTATTAATGTCGTCACAAAATTCAAATGTACAGTGGAAACGTGTTACAAAAAACTGTTACTAACAGACTCTCATAACAACAAAATATTTTCGGTCCAAGTTTCTCCATATTTTATTGTTTGGGGCCCTGGTGTAACAAGGTGTTGGTATAACAAGGTCCTATAAAGTAGCTTGTTATTTCTATTATGAAAATCTATTATTGTTGTGAATGATTTGAATATTGGTTCGTGTAGTCTCACATACATGTACTCTGCCAGTGTAAAGAATGTTCCAGTAATTCTGAAGGAAACCTTTTTGACTGCCTCTATGTTTTGTATTCCTGAAATGGGACAAAAACCACATCATTTTGCTTCATGTGCAAGGGGGGAAAATTGTACAAATGAATGTATTCAAAATGTATTCAAAATGAAATGCAAAATGTGAAGTATTTTACCTTGAATAAAAATGACTGTACTTAAACTGGAAATTTGTGTTTTACCGAACTACTGCACAGTATTCAAATTTGTTTGTTTGGTTGAAATCTAAACAAGAAGAATAATCAGTTTTCCTAAATTCTTATTATTGTATTCTACAGAATGACATTTGCTCACTCTTTGAGACAGTACTAATTCTTTGTCCAATTTACAGAAACTGAGATTCAATATCAATTCTCAATTTGAATGTAACTGGAAAGTTATTCAAAACGAATGAATTCAAAAAGTTTTATACACATGTCTGTTGCAAAAGGTTTTGATAGCTACTGTACATGGGCAGAATTGCTCATGTTCTTTAATAGTATTTAATTTATTTGGAGCCTGCTATGATACAAAATCAATCCTGAGAATGTCAAAATAAAAAAATGATCTTGAATTTGTAGATAGTGAAAACGAACAACCATATTTGAAGAGATTCCTGAACATTTCAAACATATTTTACCAATAGGAAATGGCTAGAATCAATGATTGTGCCACAATTTATTGAAAGGATACTAATTTCACTCACATCATAGAGCATAAAGCTACTTGTACATGTACTTGTACATTTAAGTTTAATAGATTCTCATATTTTTCACTAGAATTTAATATGACAGGTTTTTTTCTTCTTAAAATTTTCTGTATCATAAAATAAATGATCAAGTGTTGAATTATGTCCAGTCTCACCACAAACCAATTCCTTGACTATTAATCGAGATGTCTTTGTATGAAACAAAATTTGAGCTTTTGATATTTTTGTAATAAATTGATGAATTGAGTCGAGAGTGAACTAGAAAAAAAGCTTCTGGTCAATGTGTAATTAGACATAGAATGACATTGTCATTTCATATTATTGTATACAAAACAGAATGAATAAATGCAACTGCTATTTCATGAGATGATGGAAGGCTCTAATGGTGCTTCATTATTTAATTGAACGTTACGTCTTCTCTTATACACCTCACAAAGTGTCAGTGCGAGAAACGGTACATGCATGTTTATACATGTAGGAGAGGTGTTACTGAATATGTTGTGATGGAGGGTAACAGAAAAAGAAGTGAGAAGCGAGGAAACGTGCATCAAGAGCTTGGAGGACAGAGAGAGAAAGAGAAGAGATAGATCGATAGAAACAAAGACAACAGTATCATGAATGTTGTAAGCAAGAAAAATGAAGGTAATGAAAATCATGTAAGTATTAAAGATATAATATGGGATAGGGGAAAACATATTAGAAAAGTGATATATTTGATATCTCCAATCTAAATGTACATGTACATGTATATTTAGATTTGGAGATATCAAATGTGCACTTCTCCATACTATCATCTTCATTTTCACTCATACTCTAATGGGGTGTTGCAAGAAAGTTGCAATCGATTGCAAATTGTAAAGCAAATTGGAACAGCCATTCAAGAAGATGCGCTTGCAACAGTGATTTTGATTGGTCAGTGCCGATCAGTTGCAACTTGCAATCAGTCTCCATTTTTACTCTTTCTCTCTCTCCCTCCTGACTCTCATTCTAATTTCATTTCCTTCTTGCTTTATCCTCATCTAATCTTTTCTTTCTCCTCTCTATCATTTGTGTGTGTGTGTGTGGGTGTACTTGTACTAGGTGTAAAAAAAACAACACAATTTGACACTTTTTATCGTTAATAACTCCAAAGATAAAACTTGTATCACACTGAGGTTTGCACATTGTTAAGTTACATTTCTTGTATACTATTGAAAAATCAAGGTCACAAAATCTGTGTCTTTGATTTGAGTAACTAATTCAGAACTCAACAATTGTTTTGAGCTATTAACGATCAAAAGTGCCAATTTTTTTGTTATACCTAGTACATGTAGTACATACATTTAAGTACGTGTATTTGTGGATGTTTCATCATCAATAGGTTATTATGATGTATTCATAATTAATGCTTACCTCTTTGTCAAATGCCTAGTAATAAACTATTACAGTCACCTGTTACAAGTTATTGTATTTCGGTGAATTGCAGATTGCATACATTAATTGTTGCTAGGTCGGGCAAGCACATCGTTTCGTAATGGTATGCTATCATATTACTACCTGATCAAATTAAAGGATTTATATCTATATTATATGTACGTGGACTAAAAGGTATTTACATAAATTCTAACATACATGTACCTGTACATGTATATGTCCTTTTCATCATCATTCTAACAACATTTATTGGAAACAATGCTTGGCAGCAAACTTGAGGAAAGAATACTCAACATAACTGTATTTTGTAAGAAAATATAATTTTTATTTCAAATGCATGTAGTCTAATTGTACATAGAACAAAGTATATTCAGAAACAGACATGTATGGCAAGCACCTAAACACAACAGTTAGTAGACTGTCAATGTTTGGTTTTTATCCCAAAAGTCTTGAGAAAAGAAAAGTGTTTCTCTGCATCAGGATGGTCCACAAACAAACATTCAAACATATATGTATAAAATCATAACTAGGAAAGAATGTAAACTGATGTGTGTGAAGCGCAATGCCCAGTGCCCGCTTGAGGGCCATGGAGGCTCAGTTATTTTTGAACATTTTATGACTAATATTTCATCAATAATTTTGGGTGAGAATGATTATTTATGAATTTGAACCCGTCACTGATTTTCAAACCTGTACAATGTAGTTTCAATATTCAAACCTGTCACTGTTTCATGTTAAAACCCCTCGAGAACCACCCTGTTTTATAAGCAAGGTTCAACATCATATCTCCCTTTTTTGTGACAAAATTTGTCTCAGGTCATTTGTTGATGTGAGTAGGTACAAGTACATAACAACAAGTAATGTTACATCATTTCCTACGTCATTAGAAACGATCTCTACATGCTAGATTGTCCTCTTATCTGTTTTTATTCAACAAAAATCTTGAAAAAGTATTCCTAACATACATGCATACATAGTTTACAAATTGCATTAAAAATAATAATTCATAATGCTTGACAAAAATAACAATCAATGCAAAATTATTCCACCACTTGAACATACATGTACAGGTATGGTGAGGAAAACGTGTCATGGGGGGGGGGGGGGGGCATCAAACACTAATGGAGGGAAGGAGGCACGCCCACAGATCAATCCACGTAAAATGGAAGAGCTGGTCGGTATGTCAATAATTTATTTGTACCTTGCCTCAAAATAATAATTTTCTGTGAAATCAGGCCTCACACTTAATTTTTCACCTGTCTGGCCTCTCTAAACCTACAAGAATGAATAGGGTGTAATTTTTCATACCTTTTTGAGCATACCCAAAAGACATGTAGAAAATGATAATGGGAATTTGACCAATGTCATATTCTACTTGACCAAATTCATAGCTGGTTAAGCTTTACAAAGTTTAGATGTAAAAAAGGGCCTCTATTCTTTCAAAGCTAGGCAAGTTACCTCCATGGTAGCACACCATGATCTCTGCTCATGCCGAAAAAATGAATTAAAACTCCATCCTTGTGTTATGAGGCATAAAGCCAGAGGTTCCATGGAGGTGAGGAGTGCTTTACCTCAAAACACATTCAAGATCTACCTAGTCTAACCAAGATAAGACTTGCCAAAATGCATGCACCAAATTCATGGGAGAGGTGTGGCAGGCCCTCATGTTTCAGCGAAAGAAAGGAAATATGTTCCCATGGTTTCCTTGATTAATGATTCTCTCAAGCCATTTGCTTTTGAAATCTGATTAGTGGTCAAAATTATGCTGTAGCTATCGGCCCAATTTTGCATTCTGCAAATGTCATTAAACTATGTTTGAGTACAGTGGAAGCATTATATAAAAGAGTTCTGCTGAAAATGAAAAACATGAGATAACAGGCTATTTCTCCAATCAGAATGAAATCGAATTGCTTTGATCACTGATCAAATGAAAGGATTTATATCTATATTATATGTACATGGACCTAAAGGTATTTACATAAATTCTAACATACATGTACCTGTACATGTGTATGTCCTTTTCATCATCATTCTATCAACATTTATTGGAAACAATGCTTGGCAGCAAACTTGAGGAAAGAATACTCAACATAACTGTATTTTGTAAGAAAATATAAATTTTATTTCAAATGCATGTAGTCTAATTGTACATAGAACAAAGTATATTCAGAAACAGACATGTATGGCAAGCACCTAAACACAACAGTTAGTAGACTGTCAATGTTTGGTTTTTATCCCAAAAGTCTTGAGAAAAGAAAAGTGTTTCTCTGCATCAGGATGGTCCACAAACAAACATTCAAACATACATGTATAAAATCGTAACTAGGAAAGAATGTAAACTGATGTGTGTGAAGCGCAATGCCCAGTGCCCGCTTGAGGGCCATGGAGGCTCAGTTATTTTTGAACATTTTATGACTAATATTTCATCAATAATTTAGGTTGAAAATGATTTATGAATTTGAACCCGTCACTGATTTTCAAACCTGTACAATGTAGTTTCAATATTCAAACCTGTCACTGTTTCATGTTAAAACCCCTCGAGAACCACCCTGTTTTATAAGCAAGGTTCAACATCATATCTCCCTTTTTTGTGACAAAATTTGTCTCAGGTCATTTGTTGATGTGAGTAGGTACAAGTACATAACAACAAGTAATGTTACATCATTTCCTACGTCATTAGAAACGATCTCTACATGCTAGATTGTCCTCTTATCTTTTTTTATTAAACAAAAATCTTGAAAAAGTATTCCTAACATACATGCATACATAGTTTACAAATTGCACTAAAAATAATAATTCATAATGCTTGACAAAAATAACAATCAATGCAAAATTATTCCACCACTTGAACATACATGTACAGGTATGGTGAGGAAAACGTGTCATGGGGGGGGGGGGCATCAAACACTAATGGAGGGAAGGAGGCACGCCCACAGATCAATCCACGTAAAATGGAAGAGCTGGTCGGTATGTCAAATTTATTTGTACCTTGCCTCAAAATAATAATTTTCTGTGAAATCAGGCCTCACACTTAATTTTTCACCTGTCTGGCCTCTCTAAACCTACAAGAATGAATAGGGTGTAATTTTTCATACCTTTTTGAGCATACCCAAAAGACATGTAGAAAATGATAATGGGAATTTGACCAATGTCATATTCTACTTGACCAAATTCATAGCTGGTTAAGCTTTACAAAGTTTAGATGTAAAAAAGGGCCTCTATTCTTTCAAAGCTAGGCAAGTTACCTCCATGGTAGCACACCATGATCTCTGCTCATGCCGAAAAAATGAATTAAAACTCCATCCTTGTGTTATGAGGCATAAAGCCAGAGGTTCCATGGAGGTGAGGAGTGCTTTACCTCAAAACACATTCAAGATCTACCTAGTCTAACCAAGATAAGACTTGCCAAAATGCATGCACCAAATTCATGGGAGAGGTGTGGCAGGCCCTCATGTTTCAGCAAAAGAAAGGAAATATGTTCCCATGGTTTCCTTGATTAATGATTCTCTCAAGCCATTTGCTTTTGAAATCTGATTAGTGGTCAAAATTATGCTGTAGCTATCGGCCCAATTTTGCATTCTGCAAATGTCATTAAACTATGTTTGTCTTACAGTGGAAGCATTATATAAAAGAGTTCTGCTGAAAATGAAAAACATGAGATAACAGGCTATTTCTCCAATCAGAATGAAATCGAATTGCTTTGTTTTGTATTGTTTATTGACTACTGATAAGATATAAGAAGATACCTGATATAAGAAGCAAATCTTAAGGTCCCAATGACATTATCAAGAGTTTTTACTGTGCTTTTATTGTACTTTCATTGTGTTTTGAGACGACAAATTCAGTTCTTACCAAATTGCTGAACATGACTTTCTTTCATTTCCTTCTTAAGTGTGTATGTCCATGTTTTCCCCCTTCCCTTGTTCTGTAGAAAAAGTGGCAGCACAATACCCAGGTTCGGATGTGAAGACACTGAAGGAAGCTGCACGAAACAAGCTATCCAACGAGAGGAAACTTCTCAAGAAGCAGTCCCTGACCAAGTAAATTGGCCTATCATTTAAACCCACCTAAAGCCTGGGGGAGGGAGGGGAAATTAGTTTCTCACAACCCCCCCCCCCCCCTTCTTCCCTAATTCCCTTGATCTTTCTGCATATCTTTGGAACATTTTTATTGCAAGTTTTTGAGACAACTATGGTTCTGATGCCTTTCCTGACAAATCGTTTGACAATTACCCATAAAAAAAATGCTGAAAGTCACCCAGCAACCAGAGTGATTACACCTTCTCAATTGAAGCTTTAAAGAAACAGAAATGATAAATGAAATTTGTTTTGTCAACTAAGGGAAAATTTCATTGCGATCTAAAGAAAAAGTCACAGAGTACCGGCGGGCTGTGTTTCTATAAAGTTGAACTGAGTCGAAAGCAAAGAATGTGGATTTTTTTATTTTGCCTTTAATTAGAAGTCTACATAACACACTCATTTCATCAATGCCAGGACAGGAGGACATTCAGATAGAATTCAGTGAAATGGTACAGCAAATGATTACTATTAAGAACAAACATGCCAACATTATGTGACACACTAAGATGTATGTAAAGCCCGCCTCACACTGTGCGATTTCCTGCGATATCGCGTCGCATCGCAGGAGATTGCCCGAGATCGTGCAGTGTGAGAGGTCTTGCGACGCAACAGCAGGCGATTTTTCCAATATCGCAAGCAATCGCCTCGCATCGCAGGGTTTTGAACATGTTCAAAAATTTTGTTGCGATGCGATGCGATGCGATGCGATTTCCATCTAGTGGACAGAGGAACAACGGAGAAAGGGGAGGAGATTCTCCTTCAAATGTGGCAGGATAGCCGGATAGGCCATCATTATTTAACATCAGCCTGCCGGCCTATCACAATCGCGTGACAAAAGACAGAATGAAGACGGAAACATGTTACGAGATTGGATGTAACCGTAAGTAATTTGATGAAATTGTGCACTATGCATTTTTTATCGCACAAATTTTTTGCATATGTAGTCCCGTACATAGGATTTGATTGGAGTGTGATTTCATCGTTTTGCGCAGTGCAGGAATGGGTCGAAGATCTGACTTGAGTATGGCTGTTACTTTGGATGGGAATTTTACCCTGAAAATTTTACTTAATCGTTTGGCGAACCTCATTTGGTCTGGGATTCTCATTGCCAAATCATACCAGAACTTGAAGTCTGATGCACACATTTGTACATTATAATTATTTAGGCCTAAGATCATGAAGATTAACTAATTTGTGGGATGCTTTGATTTAGCCTCTTACTTAGGCATACCGTACTTTGTAACTCTAAATCTAATTCTAAAAAGGAATCTAATTAACCTAGTATAATAGTAAAGTAAAACAAAGAAAGTTACTAGGCCCTAGATCTAAATTACTTAGAGATAAATAAATGTAAAAACCCCATGCATATATTACTGACCTCTAACTTTTTTAGGGACTACTATTTGAAGGTCCTTATTCCCCAAAATTCGGAGTCCTTTCATCTCAATTCTAACCCACAAAGTACACTCAACAGCGGCAGAAACAGTGACAAGAGTAACCCTACACATCCCTGTCGCGCCGTCTGGTCGGGCTATGACAAGAGTTGTACTAGGCCTACTAGTAGTCTAGGTCTAGTCTACGTTGTGGGCACAAGAAGAGGAACTATGTTTTTACATAAATAATATGTAAGTTGTTCATAGTTGACTCGTCTAAGTTAGAAGAGAGAGAGTTGCAGCTGGCAGCTGGCCGAAGAAGTACGGCCTGTACGGTTATTAAAATTATTTGGCCCCCAGGGCGCTGGACCGACGCTTGCCTCGTTTCGGTACCTCAACTTCCCTGAGATATGGGCTCGGCAGCCATGTCCATCAGTGCTTACATGCGTCGTAAACAGCATACAAATTTTAGGTAGCTGCTTTTCTCGTTGGTATTTTTTTTTCTTCAATATATAGATGTATTAGATCTATAATATTTTTCAAAATTTCCCCTCTCTTCTAGGATTCTTTGCCATGCTGGATAAATGGATTTTATTTATAATTTTATATTAATTAATAGGCCGATATATTTTGCATCTCAGTTTTTGCACTCTACTATTATCCACAGCTCACCCAATACTAAGCTGAGTTGAGATGACAGCAAATTTATTTCAGGTTTTTGCTCAAATTTATGATTAAGGATCAAAGAATTCTTCATTATTCAATTTGTAAGGACTGAAAGTGAGGTTTTGGGTATCATTTACCTTGTTCACATAACAATAAGTGTTTAAATTCTTTTATAGCTGCAATGTATTTTACTTCCCATTATTCAAACATAATCTCTTTTTCAGTTAACCCATTGCCTTCTGGAATCAGGTGGGTCCTGTATCAAGTTTTGAGCAAACTTTAGGGAATAAGAGAATTCAGCAGTCAACAGCTACATGTTAATACTTTGAAAGTTATTGTGAGATCTACTTTAGATGATCATGATTATGTTGTACTATTTGTTTCAGAATATTCATATTGATAAGTTAAGAATGTATTTTAAAATGTCATAAATCACAAGTAAGCTGGCTACTGATGTCAAGAATGTAAGAAAGTTTGTAACATGTTTCTAGCTTTTGTCCCCCCCCCCCCCTCCCCCTTATTTTTTTTGCATAGCTCATTTTCTAATTGAAACTTATTTTCTTTTTTTAATTATTTTTATCTTTTCATAGGATTTTTCAAGCTGTCTCTTGGAAGCTGTTCTGCAGGCAGTATACCATCTCATGAGAAACGCAGTGCTATCAACCCTCGATCTTTCCCACAATGCACGCACTGTAATGTCAAAGAAATTGCCTTGGAAAAGTTACTGGTAAGAATTGTTTTTGAAAACAGACTTTTAAAGAAAATTATAAATTGTCATGCAGGTTCCTTTTTTTTTAACTTTTACCTTGTCTTGTTTCTTTTATTTTGATTGAATTTAGTTGTTCAAAAAGATAGTCGTATAATTTGCAGAGAAATGACATGAACACAACAGATATCAGAGGGACAACACCTTTCATTCAAATAAAATGCTTAATTTTGATTTAATCTGTCAAAACATATTTTTATAAATGAATAGATTTTCATTGATTTTAATTGCAGTTGCACAAAATTATTTTGAATGTATTGCATTCAGGCTGAGCAAAGCAAAGAAATTCTGGATCTTATCTCTTAATCAGTTTTTATTCTTTGTCAAACATCTATCCAGTAAAGTGTATTCAAGTACAGTAAAATGCTGATAATTTGTTTGCTGTTTGATTTAAGCAGGGAAATGTAATTAACTCTTAGTTACATTTCCCTGATTTAAGCCAATGAGAATGAGTTTGATTGTAGAGTAATCAAGGGTGTTACTAAACTGATAGATTTAGTTAATGTACCCTTTGTTTCTTTTTTGTTATTAGCCCTTTATTACTTATCATTGTACCTCTCATGTTTTATTAATGAAGCTGTAAACATCAGATGAAATCTACCAGATTACCATCCTATAGAAGCTATAAATGCCTCACACAACCAAATATCCACCTTGCCAGAGAGTTTCTATGAACTGTCATCCCTCAGAATTTTAGATTTGAGTGACAATGAAATCACAGGTATGTTCTCTTATTTCTCACTCATATGTCTGAATAAATATGAAATGTGAATACATGAATAATAAGGAATGAATTCAGCTTGTGCTGGACTTTGCTGGATTTCTGTCTTGTATCAAGCAAAACAAAATTCCCTATTTATTCCGGTAATTATGATTTTTGGAATCCAGCTGCCAGCCCTTCCCAGGTAAATTACATCCAGGGTTATAACATTATTTAGTCCAAAAGGGGGCTGCAGGAAAAAAAATCCTCAAAAAGCCCTTTTATGTCTTTGTTTTTATCTAATGGTGGGGGGGGGGGGGTTGGCCTCTTCAGTTTTCACTTCACCCCATGAATCTGCCTGCATGTATGTTTGAGTAATACTGGCATCCATAATTTCATGATTCACAAATTAAAATCCATATTTGAATATTAATAAGAACAAATGAAATGACAATACATTTGGTTTTTCTATCAATGAAAAATTAAATACCGTACATGAATTTCAAGCAAATGTGTTGATAAATAAGAACATCTATTTTGATCCCTCGATTTACTTGCAGATCTGGATGCAAGCAACTCTTTGGCATGTCTGTCATTGAAGAAATCAACTTGGAGCACAATCCCATACCTGGTGATACCTACTCAGAACTTTTACAACATCAAACCATTAATATCTGAGCCGTCTCCTTCAGATCATATGGATTGAAGGTGGTATTTTCTTTGTTCAATCCCCCCCCCCCCCCAATCACCCCCACACTTGGAAATTATGTTGTCAGCATAGTAGTCTGCAAACACAGACCCTAATTTGACACTTAATCAGAAAATCATTGTCTTGAGAGAAGCCTAATTCAGCTACCTTCTGGTCATGTCAGGAGCAGCTATAGTACATGGCCTATGGTAGTCTTACAGTGCAGACACTCTTTTACAACTGACCAGGGTTTCTGCATGCAAACTATCAGTATAGGGCCATTCACAAACGGGGCAATGTTGATTTTCGAAAATCGGTACTAGTTTTTGAGACATTATTCAAAGCTTTTTATGTATGTGGACATGAAATCTCTGAAAATAGTGAGATTCTAGTTGTTATTCAAATTGTCATTACTAACTTTACAGTTAAATTACTTTGCAGGCACAAAACTTTGTCAATTAGCATAATTCAATATCCAGATGTGACCCCTCATAGTTCATAAGGCTTTCCTATACTAAAGGTTTTTTTGACACAGACAGTGACATAGCCAGCATATGGTGAAGCCTATACCCCCTGGCTCCAACTATTTGGAGACGATTCCACTGTCCTGATCAACAGCCTCCAAACCAACTTTGACGGACCCTGGTTTAAAACTGAATCCCGTCTTTCAGATGTCATTTCTATGCCCAAAAGTAAATAATCATGTCTGATTAATATGTGTCTGTAAAAACCCACTTGTAAACATTGGTGCAATCATAGCTAACAGAAGCAGTGGCAGATTTAGGGGGGGGGGGGGGGGGGGGGCACATCCGGCCCGTACCCCACCCTTTTTGGAAGAAAAATGTGCATTGTGCCTCCCTTTTTAGAACGGAAACCTTTCTATTATATGATAATTGTATTGTTTGTTATACAGTATACTATATATTGATGATTCAAGCAAAATTTGCATTTGAAAAATGTAGTTACTTGAAAATTGGGAGATGAAACGTTTTTATTTTCAACAAATCATGTGAACTACTGAGAATCCATGAAATAAATGTACAATCAGGAACAACATCTAATAGCACAACTCTCTGTCTCAGCTAGTTGTGATTCAAATGAAAAAAAACAAAAACAACACCAAGTCCATGCATGAGCAGGGGAAAACAAAATTGCCTTATCAAAATGATTGTCTTTCAATTACATGTATTTTTCTTTTGTTGGGGGGGGGGGGGGGTAAACTATGGTTTGTTTCATTACATGTTACAGGTTTTTAATAATTACTGAATTTCTTTTCTGTTTGTATTGCTGAAAGAAGAAAAAAAATATTCTAGTGTGCTTGCATGAATACATGAATAATAAGGAATGAATTCAGCTTGTGCTGGACTTTGCTGGATTTCTGTCTTGTATCAAGCAAAACAAAATTCCCTATTTATTCCCGGTAATTATGATTTTTGGAATCCAGCTGCCAGCCCTTCCCAGGTAAATTACATCCAGGGTTATAACATTATTTAGTCCAAAAGGGGGCTGCAGGAAAAAAAATCCTCAAAAAGCCCTTTTATGTCTTTGTTTTTATCTAATGGTGGGGGGGGGGGGGGTTGGCCTCTTCAGTTTTCACTTCACCCCATGAATCTGCCTGCATGTATGTTTGAGTAATACTGGCATCCATAATTTCATGATTCACAAATTAAAATCCATATTTGAATATTAATAAGAACAAATGAAATGACAATACATTTGGTTTTTCTATCAATGAAAAATTAAATACCGTACATGAATTTCAAGCAAATGTGTTGATAAATAAGAACATCTATTTTGATCCCTCGATTTACTTGCAGATCTGGATGCAAGCAACTCTTTGGCATGTCTGTCATTGAAGAAATCAACTTGGAGCACAATCCCATACCTGGTGATACCTACTCAGAACTTTTACAACATCAAACCATTAATATCTGAGCCGTCTCCTTCAGATCATATGGATTGAAGGTGGTATTTTCTTTGTTCAATCCCCCCCCCCCCCCCCCCCCCCCCAATCACCCCCACACTTGGAAATTATGTTGTCAGCATAGTAGTCTGCAAACACAGACCCTAATTTGACACTTAATCAGAAAATCATTGTCTTGAGAGAAGCCTAATTCAGCTACCTTCTGGTCATGTCAGGAGCAGCTATAGTACATGGCCTATGGTAGTCTTACAGTGCAGACACTCTTTTACAACTGACCAGGGTTTCTGCATGCAAACTATCAGTATAGGGCCATTCACAAACGGGGCAATGTTGATTTTCGAAAATCGGTACTAGTTTTTGAGACATTATTCAAAGCTTTTTATGTATGTGGACATGAAATCTCTGAAAATAGTGAGATTCTAGTTGTTATTCAAATTGTCATTACTAACTTTACAGTTAAATTACTTTGCAGGCACAAAACTTTGTCAATTAGCATAATTCAATATCCAGATGTGACCCCTCATAGTTCATAAGGCTTTCCTATACTAAAGGTTTTTTTGACACAGACAGTGACATAGCCAGCATATGGTGAAGCCTATACCCCCTGGCTCCAACTATTTGGAGACGATTCCACTGTCCTGATCAACAGCCTCCAAACCAACTTTGACGGACCCTGGTTTAAAACTGAATCCCGTCTTTCAGATGTCATTTCTATGCCCAAAAGTAAATAATCATGTCTGATTAATATGTGTCTGTAAAAACCCACTTGTAAACATTGGTGCAATCATAGCTAACAGAAGCAGTGGCAGATTTAGGGGGGGGGGGGCACATCCGGCCCGTACCCCCACCCTTTTTGGAAGAAAAATGTGCATTGTGCCTCCCTTTTTAGAACGGAAACCTTTCTATTATATGATAATTGTATTGTTTGTTATACAGTATACTATATATTGATGATTCAAGCAAAATTTGCATTTGAAAAATGTAGTTACTTGAAAATTGGGAGATGAAACGTTTTTATTTTCAACAAATCATGTGAACTACTGAGAATCCATGAAATAAATGTACAATCAGGAACAACATCTAATAGCACAACTCTCTGTCTCAGCTAGTTGTGATTCAAATGAAAAAAAAACAAAAACAACACCAAGTCCATGCATGAGCAGGGGAAAACAAAATTGCCTTATCAAAATGATTGTCTTTCAATTACATGTATTTTTCTTTTGTTGGGGGGGGGGGGTAAACTATGGTTTGTTTCATTACATGTTACAGGTTTTTAATAATTACTGAATTTCTTTTCTGTTTGTATTGCTGAAAGAAGAAAAAAAAATATTCTAGTGTGCTTGCACTTCCTTCATACAATCTTGTATTATATGACTGGAAGGCATTCTATGCAATGCATTTTGTTTAGCCTCTGCTATAAAAAGAAAGTGCGAATTGTAATTCTTTACATTTATCAGACAAGTATAATAATGATTAACAATTATTAGCAATCTTGTGAAATGAAATTTAAATTTGGGTTTATTGGAATCACACTGCCAAAATACAAGATTTGTATTTCATATTTAATAATAGGATAACTATTATGTATGTATAAACTGTACTTCAACAAAACATGTTTATAGACTTGATAAATAATTGTCGATTTTTTTCTTCATTCATTATCAGAATATTTATATAAATAAGGATTCACAACTTCAACAAACAACTGAATATTTTTATACAACTTGTTAAATGTCATCAATTTCCAGTTTAATTTCCAGTTTGGTTTCTAGCAGAAAGAAAAAACACAAAACCCACTCAACATTATTCACCCGCTTGTACCTTATTTGGGTTATTTAGAGTTTCGCTCTAATAGAAGACCTCAAAAAAGTGCTTTCCAAATGTCAACATAAGATATGATTGCTTATATCATGTTTGTGCAGAAATGTAATTTGATATTTTCGAATCATTGATAATGAAAAAGGCGAGAATGAAAAAAGTGAGAGAGGGGGAAAAGGATACAGAAACATATGAAGGAATTTTATTTAATACTGGATCTACGATTATATATGGTGTGTTCTCATGAAAGTGAATATACATGTTATGTAAATGTTGATCAAGAAATGATATTATATTTGTATAGCTAATTTGTGTTAAGATACTATTTAAGATCTTGATGTGCATAAAACAAGTAAAAAATGGTTGACAATGACAAATACTGAAATGCTCCCCCAGATAGACAATATGTAACTATACATATACATGTAATTTGTATACTAATATTTGTTATAATATTGGTAATGTTTTTTGAGGTATTGATTTGCTATTAAGCAGATATTCCACTAAATGTAATGTACATGGTTTGTTTGTTAAAATGTATACATACACAGAGGTGGGGTTGTGTTTTCATTTCAGGAAAATGGACCTTGTGTGTTTACTGGAACTATGCTTGACTCACTGTAAGCAAATTCTCTCTCTCTCTCTCTCTCCCTTTCCCTCTTTCTTTCTGTCTTTTTTCTTTTCTTTTATCAAAATCATTTCATTTGTATTTCCAATAAAATAGAGTAACTTTTCTTTAACATGCAGCTTTCATCTTGCTATTGTAAGGGATATTCAGCACGTCTCCAATAAAGATGCATGATACCTATGTCACTAACAGCTCGGTGTTTCACTCAGTCCTATGTGAATATTGTTTACTGAGAGGGGATGTGAGAGAGTTCCAGAGAGAGGGGGGGAGGGGGTGGAGATAATTATAGTTCTAATAGTCATTGAGAAATATTAAGAGAGCAATAGCGGGGGACAGGAGAGAGAAAGTGATGTGGAGATTTGAGAAAAGATAAGAGAAGCAAAGAAAGAATGATATAGATAGAGAACGGGGGAGGGGCAAAGATCAGGGCACATCCAAACTTTTAAAGGGGCGGGGCACACATAGAAAATACCTGACAATCAAACAGAAGACACACACAAAAAAAGATGAATGCTCAGAAACCATTACCCTATTAAACCCATACTTCTGATAAGCCCAGAGCAATTGTCACCGAAGCAAATGCCGGATCACCGCTTAATTAAAACAATGAACTGATTCTATTATAATTCATATCATTGGTGGATCGGGGGGGGGGGGGGGCACTTCCTTCCTGCCCGTGGCCCCCCCCCCCTCTTTTGGAAGAAAAGTATGCATTTTGACCATGGACGATCCGCCATTTTCTTACTGAGCGAATTTTGAAGGTTTGGCGATAATTTGTCCCCCCCCCCCTCCACTGAGCAACTTTTCGAGAAGCTGGCGAGAACCAAAAAAATAGGGTCTACTTTTTGACAAACTTTCATTTGCGTGCCCCCTCTTTTTACTCAATCCTGGATCCGCCCCTGATTCATATTATCAATATTTCATTCTGCCAAGAAAAAACCAACAAATCGGTGAATCCAAAACAGAGTTCAAGAGAAGTCAAATGGATGTCGGGGAAAAAATAACTCGATTAACTAAATAACTATAACCCGAAGTTCATCTTTTCTTTTCCAATCCATCTAACTTTACATAGAATAAAAATGTATCTCTCCCCTAAATGTTGGTTACCTCATTTATAATTATAAGTCTCTATACTAATTTCAATTACTACATAGGCTACACATTCGTTACACATGCGTTTCATGTCATTTTTATTAAAAAAACATAATTACCTTTCAAGTTTTAGGAATTTTGTTTACGTGTGTCAGTCAATACCACTACAAATCGCGTTATCAGTAATAAAGTACGCATGCGCGAAATGCTAAAATCGCACAGTGTGAGACATGAATCGCAGATCCTGTGGTAGCAAGCGATGGCCTGCGATATCGCTTTGCATCGCATCGCATCGTATCGCAAGTGATCGCTTGAAAAATCGCACAGTGTGAGGCGGGCTTAAGAAGACATGAAGCTAAAATCAGGTCTTGCTTACTCAACATGATGACTTCTTGCTTTTGTCGACCAAGGGAGCTTGTTTACTCTTATGATGTAAATAAGCATTGAATAAGTTCACATAGACATGCCAGTTTGTCTCACTACACAGAATTCGTGAAATATGTGGGAAATATAGTTGCTTTAAATTGACTCAAATGATGGCATACATAATTATATTGTAGTACAAGCATGCTGTGTTTCATCTTTATTAATAGAAGGCCCATTGCAACAAGCCACATGGACCTGCTGAAGCAGTACTGTCATCTCTGCTGAAGCAGTACTGTCATCTTTGCAGAAGAAAGACTACATTTTTATGGCTTTATGAAGCCATACATAATACCAGAAAGAGCTGTATGAGAAGACAATCAGGGAGGGTCTTCTCTTGAAAAATGCGATAAAGTTTTTCCACCTTTCATTTCAATAACATGTGAGAGAAAGTTGGTATGCTTCAATCTCCTGAAAAGGCACGTGGTGTTTTGAGTGAACATTGTGGTGACTGCACAATATGCAAGCCAAGTGATGCATCCCCTACTAAAAGTATACTTAATGCCTAGTTTACATTTGCTATGGTCATCGTATGATGGATTAGTCTACGATTTTCCTTGCGATTTGGGGGACATCGTAGGTGGCTACGATTTTTATGTTTACATTATTTACAGTCATCATGCGATTTCATGTACTGGGCATCGTAGAGGGGCCAAAGACAAAGGTAGGTACTTTTACAGCTGTCTCGTAGTGAGGCCGTATATTTGAATATTCATTAGGGGCGGGGCGCTCTCAATATCGTTGAGTGTTTTATGAATATTTATGAGTTCCTGACTACCGTATACCGCATGTGCATGTTGTTTGCCGATAGATGTAGTGTACTGTCTCTGACTAGCTAGTCTGAAGTAGGCTTAGCCTACTTTATCTGAAGTCATATTCATAGTATTGAAAATGGATGTCACAGCCACAGGCACTACCCACGACCAGGAGTGGGTACCGTCAGAGTCAGACTGGCCCGAAGTCGAAGACCTGCCCGACGACGAATTGACAGTGTCAGTGGACCCTCCAGAGCCAGAGCCCGAGGCTTCACCCCAAGGTACCCAGACCCAGTGTCTTCCGTGGATGCCTGTTGGATCCTCCACTCTCATAGGGTTTGTAGAATCCCTCGAAGTTCAGGCAGTGATAAAAACCTTTGAGGTGGCATCATCATTGACATACGTCAAAGATTATGATAGGTGCCTTCTTGGTGGGTTAGAAGGTGGTGCTAGCTCTGGGAGGACTACACATACAACAGACAAGGAGCAAGATGATGAAGGACGAAGCGCTACTGCTGCTGCTGGTATTGGTAAGTCTACTACTGACTAGCACTAGGCCTACTTGATACTTGACGAAGTAATCCCTTAGGCAGCTCATCGATGAAGCTATACTGGGATGATTTGGTGAAGCAAGCAGTTGCAGGGGGTGCCACAATAGGTTGACGATGCACTTGTCAATATACAGTAAAATGTGCAACGTCAGGTGCAAGTAAAAACTGGGTCCAGTATTCAGTAAGGTTATATGATGAGGGAGCCAGGAGGAGGCTGCATCGTTCTAATGGAAAGTAGAGCAGCCTCCTTGAAGTGAGAAATTCCCTTTGCATTTACTGCTGTGCCTGGGAGATGATTCCAGATCCTTATCATTCTAGGATAGAATGAGAACTTGAAGGAGTCGATAGTAGCAGCAGGAATCGAATACTTCAGGTTATGGTCATGTCTCCCAAAGTATGTAGCGGGGACAAGGATGAGTGGACGTGGCATGGGAATAAGCCCGTGGTGTAACTTGACTGAAAAATCTGTCTTTCTCCTTGGGATGAGCTTCTCATTAGTATTGATGACGTTAACACTTTATAGTTTTATGCAAAAATATAAAAATATGAATTTATGATTTAATAATTAGTAATTAGAGGTATGAAATATTTGAAATATTGTGAAACTTAATATTTCGAGATCAAATCTTTTTAGGTGTATATACCACTATAACAGTGCAAAATTGGTTGAGGGGGGGGGGGGGGTTCTTTATATATTACTATTAACATCCGATAACGTGTAACAAATAATACCGAAATCAATGTTCGAAATGCATCTTTTTATGTGCTATGCCTGTATATTCGGGTGAGAGCAGAGGGGCGATCTGTTAGTGAGGTGTGGCGACTCGTGAGTTTCTCTCGTAACATTAAGATTAATAAAACCAATCATTTTGTGTGTGTGTGTGTGGGGGGGGGGGGGGTCTTTATATATTACTCTTAACATCTGATAATACCCAAATCAATGTTCGAAATGCATCTTTTTATGTACTATTCCTGTATATTCGGGTGAGAGCAGAGAGGGGCGACCTGTTAGTGAGGTGTGGCAACTCGTGAGTTTCTCTCTTAACATTAAGTAAAACCAATCATTTTTTTTTTGTGGGGGGGGGGGGTCATTATACAGAGCGTATAAAAAAAAGGTATTTCAACTTTGTGGCCTTATTTCTCAGAAGTGAAACAATTTTGAAAATTCTAGCTAGCATATAGAAGGATTGAACCTTCCTCTTTTCATTAATAACAAATTTATAAACCAGCCTTCATTCTTAAAGACCTCAGCCTGACCGAATTTTGAAATATACCCTTTATTCATCCACGGGGAGCTATATATTTTCTGAACAAATTGAAACCAACTTCATGAGATTCCGTTTCCTGTGGAATGAGTAACAGCGTCCCGAATATTGAGCCCCGGTGGTTTTTCTGATGAGGGCCCCCGTCTCTGAGGAACGCTACTTTGCGGGGGGTGAAAATTTGATGACGACATATCGTGTAGACGCTCGTCACAAACATCAGTTTTCCCTGTGTGAGGTACGTAGCGCTTTTCAGTTCTTGATTTGAAAGTTGAGATTATTGCTTGTAAATGCATTATAATTATGTTTTTGTGTGTTCAAATGCTTGCAGTTGTATCTTATATTGTTACAGAAATGAAAGATTAAGTTATATCTGTTATTTCGTATCGAAATACTTGTCGATCCATGCCCGGCTCAGTGAGCTTTGAGAGCTCGGCTCAGCTGCACATCGTAGGTCTATGCAAAAACTGTCAATAAAACTGCGGTCGAGTCTCGCCTTGCCAGATCTGGGGCAAACCATGAACATAATTCGCGCTACATAGTAGGAAATCAATAGTCAAAATCTCAAAGGCAACAACTCAAAACAAGTTAAACAATCTAGATCTATAATCTGTAGTATTGTCAACACTTTTGTTCATCGATCTAGCTTTCTAGGTATGACATTTTTTAATTTTAGTGAAACAATCAATTTCCTTTGTATTTTGTAATCAGCTTTGTTCATCGATCTAGCTTTCTAGGTATGACATTTTTAATTTTAGTGAAACAATTTCCTTTGTAATTGTACTATATTACTTTAGCAAGAGTTTCTTTTGGGACAGCCACACAAGCCAACTAATGTACATGTATTGGCATGGTGTGAAAACTAAGTATTACTCAGTTGTTTTAATTTTAATTTCCACAGATACCTTTATGTATGCAATATTTTGATTTATCTTACAAAATCCCCAACCCTTTGATTCACAGTCTGGGGACTTAACCTCTTGGCCACAAAATCTCCATTTGTATGTCTACATTAAAAATTGAGATGTTTATGTTAAATGTTCAAAATTTGTCTGTGGTAAAAATAACACTCCTGAAGTACTGTATATATCGACACACTGTATTCCCAACCCGATTTTAGTCACATTACCAAATTTTTATAAATTAAGTATCATAGTAGTTCGTTTACTATTCTAAAGGAGCACGGTCAAGGATTCATCTAGTTTTTTTTTTTTTTTTTTGGGGGGGGGGTTGTTTTTAATGAGAAGTAATGTTACTATTAGGTAATGAAATGATTGTATAAGTAATTTTGTTTTTTTTTTCTCTCACTTTTATTCTAGGAACTTCAACAGATATCTCAAGAATATGCAAAGATGGAGGACGAAGAGGCAGCTCAAGCCAGAGAAACAAGGAAGCAGGAAAATACTAAAGGTGTCCAGTTTGCCCCAATAGTAAGTAAATAATAATTACTTGGGATTTTAATTAACACATGTTAATACTTGTATGTAGTCACAATGATATGCATTGATATGGCATGACCTGCACAAATTCTATTCTTAGCTACAAAGGAAAAGATAAATATCAAAATGAGCACAAACATTGTGTATACCTTTTACTATGAAAAGTGAAGAGAATGGCAATCAGGAATAAATTGGTGAAGAAGACCAGTCATGTGAACATGAACTGAAAAGAGTTTATTATACGTTTTTTTTTAATATTATTTTTCTCCTCAGATGGTTGACAAAAAACTTCAAAAAATGTACATGTAGGTGACCAAAATAAGATTTTTTTAAATTTTTTGACTTTGGAACACAAATTGTTAATGAACTTTGTTCGGGTATTTTTGGACATATTTAAAAATAAATTTTAATGTTGTATGATCACTTCAATGCTACAGATACAAGTAACTGTTTTTACCATGAACACTTTTTATTCCCATACATTTGTACATATTTCTCTATTCATGTTCACAGGGGCCAATCTTCGATCGGCTTGGAGAGCTGAGATCTACTCTTCCAGCTGTTTCTTTGGTTGCAATGACAGCAACAGCAACTACAGATATCAGAAGCAAGGTGGCAAAGAGCCTGGGACTGCGGAATCATGTCACCATTGTCGAATCTCCAGACAAGCACAACATCAAACATGTTGTGCTGGGCACAAAGACAAAGAACTTTGATGAGTCATTGAAATTTGTTGTCGATGAGCTGAAAAGCAAGGGACGCCAGTGCCCAAGAATGATTTTATATTGCCAGTCAAGAAAATTGGTAGCAGAGTTATACGCAATGTTTTGCAGCAAATTACCAACATCAGTTTCTGCATTGGAACAAATGTAATAATAATAATAATAACGTCTATTTATATAGCGCTTTTCAGAAGTAAACTAATATCAAAGCGCTTTACATAATACGATACTATTATTACCCCGGTCCTCGGATTCTGACATGCCCGCACACAATGTGTGCACTTTATCCGCTCCCTGGGGAGTATTCCAGCAAGAGCAGCACAGTGGCGCTCAAATTGCAAACAAACGACATAACTTTCGCATCCTACCGGGTACCCATTTAACACCTGGGTGGAGAGTGGCAAATGTAGATTAACGTCTTGCCAAAGGACGCTAGTGGTGCGGTGGGATTCAAACCCTGGACCTCGTGGTTCACAGTCCAGGGACTTATCCACTGATCCACAACACCTCTGAACAGGACATACAAGAGTTAATAATTGCTGACATGGGAAACCAGATGAATCCTGATCGCCACTATCGCATTCGGCATGGGGGTAAATCTCAAAGGAACGCACACTGCTGTCATGATTGGACAGTCATCGGAGCTCGACGACTACTTGCAGATGGCAGGAAGGATTGGTAGAGATGGGAAGCAGAGTTTGTGTTTGACTTATCCAGGGGATATTGTTGGAAGAAAAGTTTCAAAAGCCATGGAAAGTTTTTTTAATTGAACTGAATGCAGGAGAGGTATAACTGATGAAAATTACAAGTTGACCAGTGGTACAGTCTTGAGCCATCAGGTTTTCCTATTGCGCCATCACTCGGCATAATGCGTAGTCGGCGAATAAAGAGTTCAGTAAAAAGAGTCCAGAACTAGACTACCCTTGCCATAGCAATCAAATCTCCCATTCAATGATCTACGTAACCGATGACATGAAGCATGACCACCATGCTGTTCACAGCTTCCACACTCATTGTGTTGATCATCTTACTGCAAATCACCAACTAAAGATTGACCAAGGGAGACACCAAGCGTGTGCCCTTCCGAAGGGAGATTTTTTATATCCCTTCAAGTTCAATCAATCAAGAGAGACAAGTACCGACAAAACCAGTCAAGCACACCAGGAAGCTTCATTGCTTTAGAAATGGGGGTAAATATCAGACTATTGAGTGGAAGATGCTTTCCTGCTTCTGCCAAGCCTGCCTGTCTAATGATGGAGCTTGTCAGAACATCAAGTATACAGGGTCATGGACCAGTTAAATTGCAATGTGAATTACAATTTCAATCACTGAGTTATTTTACTATTTAAAGCGTATTTTATTTAAATTGCCAACCCTGTTTCATCATTTTTTTTTTTTTTTCTTCATTTTCATGTCACCTCCAAAGAAAGACGAAAGGTTGTCAATCCTAATGTCCAGCCTGGCATAGCGCAATCCCATCTTGACAGGAGTTTTTCGGTCATTCCGGATGCACATGCTGATTTGAAAAATGGACATGTCTTGTACTTGTACAAAACGTCTGAAAAGAGTTGCACTGAAACTGTGAGGAAGCCGAGGTTGCACTGTATATGGGAAAGATTGTATTGCTGGTAATATTGTTTTGCAGATCAACAAACTGACTGAGGTATAAATATGTAAAAGGTGACCCGAAAGGGTTTGTTGCCTTTTAAAATAATAGTGGTATTCCCAGAGGTGTCCTGCCACGCTATCGCGGAAACAGGTTACATATCCTTTTCCACATCTGCGGGAAGCTCATTGAACATTATGAGAGTTTTGTTATCTTCCTGAAGAGTCTTGTGGTGGTTTGTGGAGTTACATGTTATGGGGTTACTGGGAAAGCTGTTGTCTGGACCATGGATGAAGTGATTTTATACCCCAAGCTTGACACAGGTTAACCATGTTGATGGTATCAACTTGGTTAAGGAAGTCATCGCTGCCCTCAAGAATGCGACAGAGAATCCTGAGGAACTAATTCAGACCACCAAGGATTTCTTTAGCGACGAGTTACAGTCTGATGCTACCCTTTTGAAACTCCGTCAACTTCCAGAAGAGCCACAGTTCAAGTCCACGATGAAGACCTGTCTGGAAGCTGTCATCAGTGTCCTTGAAAGGCAGTACAGCAACTACTTTGCACTGGACATTACCGAGAAGCTAAGAGAGGAAACTGCATCTGCTAGATCTCATAACATTGATGCTGAGGAGAAGAATGTTCAGTTCCTCAAAGCAGAAGGCTCCGAATGAAACTATGTGCTTCCTGTCTTGTCGGATAAGAGCATGTAAGAACAGGACGGTCGCCTATCTTGATGAGCTCCATGAGGATCGAAGAGAAGACATTCTGTCTAAGGCAGTTAAGTGGGGAAAGGTTCAGCGTACTCAACGAAAGAAGAAACAGAAGGAGCTACGAGAAGAGATAATCAAGAGACAGAAAAACAAAGAACACACATGAGACACTAAAGAACTGATGAAAGAAAGCTTTCCGAGCTAGCTTTCGCTCATCATTGCTTTTGTACGTATTGTTACATGTAGATGAGTAGCTGCATTCAACACTCATAATTTCTACATTTATTTTGCTAATATGGGCTCTTCGTCGATATTGTCTGACTCTTCAGACAATGAGTTTGAATCAGAATACTCCGACTGATTCTGATTCCTCTGAAAGCTCAGAAGATGAGGAAATTGCGCCCTGCAGATTCGAGCCGAATGCCAGTGGCAGTGAGGAGGAGGAAGCGGGAGTCGAGGCCGCAGTGGTACACAACAACAGGGAAGAAAGGCTTGGAAACAATCTCTGGTAGCCAGTTTTCTATAATTTTGTTCATTTCAAAACCTCCATTGGTAGTTTGATTTTTGATTTCATCATTCTGAGTATGAGTGTGTTTTAGGCTCAAATTTATTTCGACAATTTCACTGAATCGCGTCGCCCATGATTTTGAATGGACAGCGCTGCTTGGCGATATTGAGCAATGTCGCTTGGCCGCAAGTTCTGAACTTGCGTGCTCGTCATTTCCAGCTCAAATCAACTTCAGAATATGTAACGTAGAATCACCATATAGAAATGAAATTTGCTCTAAAGATTCCTAGTTTCTCGTCCCCTCCCTTTTTTGGGCCGCCTCAACTTTTTTATTATTTGATATTTTTGTTCTGAAATCATGAGGACATCTTGACATGACACTGACGAATGAGATACCAACAATTGTGTATCAAAAAAATATTACATATCAAATTAAACATGGAACCCCCTCCTCATTTTCAAAAAATCTGTAAGAGATCAATTTTACTAATTTACTTGGCCTTATCTTAGCTGCTAAAAACAAAGTTCAGTGCTAGATCCCCCCCCCATCATACATGCAGACTGAAAAATACCATCTGTTGAATAACATTTAACATTTTCTGTCTCGGAGGGGAATCTAAAAAGAATATAAAACTCAGAACAGACTGATTTTTCATTCTAACTGCATGAATAAAAAAATAAAAATACTGAAAAAGTGTAATCTTTCTATGCCATTTTTTTTGGTGACAATTTTTTCTTGGGAGATTTATTTGTTCTCTATATGAATTCCAAATAACAAGAAGTAACATTTCTCATATTCTTGTAATTTTTGTAATGCATTATTGTTAATACATGTCTTTGAACAGATACATTGTAATTGAAATATTTCATTTTTTTATGAAATGTGTACGGGAAGAACATGTCAGATGAATGTTATTTCCAATGAATTACAAAATGGTGTCGCGTATGAATTGCAAAATGGTTTAGTGTACAAATCACAAACAAATTATAAAAGGATATGAAATGTAGCAGACTTTCTATTTCCCAACTTCATAATAAATATTTTGTATTCTTTCATTTTCTTTACTTGCACGAAAAACAGACATGTTTCATACAGGCAACTGGGGCGGTGGTGCTGGGGCTTCTTAGGACGAGCTGTGCGCGTACCTCTGCCATCGTGTGCAGTCCTCAAGATCAGGGAGACTTTCCCATCTGATGTGTATCGCGGATTTCAAGAGCTGTGATTTGATCAAAGCGGGTCACCGTACATAACTGTTCGAGCAATAAACTTGTACACAAAAGGAAACACCACTGCCTATTGTTTTTATTATATGATTTCAAGTTTTTTCATTTCTGAAAATTTATGGAAGTGGTAAAGTGAAGTGTAGCTGTAACGGCTCATGTGATGAGAATGGTAGAAAACAGCATTTAAAAACATGTGTGATCTGGAAGCGGGTGGCATAATACCGTGGAATCCTATTATAAAAGAGCATTGATATAACAAACTTTGTTATGATGATTTTTCGGGTCCCACCTCTTTGTATTCTATTGTATTTTACCCGATATAACAAGGAAATTTCTCAGAATGAAAGAAAAAGAGAACGAACATGGAATGATTTAACAGAGAAAAAAATAAACATGGCATATTATGACGAGAAAATGGGAGTGAACATGGAACAACACATGTATAATGATGTGAAAATGAGGAGTAAACATGGAATGATTAGAAAAGAATATTTGGAGGGTGAACATGGAATGATATGATGAGAAAATGAGAGTAAACATGGAATGATTTGAAAAGAGAATATTTTGAGGGTGAACATGGAATAATATGAGGAGAAAATGAAGAGATTGAACATGGAATGGTGTAATTGTAAAGGAAAATATTTTGAGAGTGAACCTGAAAGATATGATTTAAAGGGAAATCCCACTTGAATTAAAAGTTGCTTCAAAAAAGGAGGCAAATCAGACAAGCAATAAGAGCATTATAAATTGTTGAAAGTTGTAATAGTTCAAGTCAGTGTGATGTGGTGGTTCTGCAAAGTGTGACTGTATTGGTCCATGAGCTAAATTAAATCAAGCCAAAAATAGATGTATTTTCTCTAAATGTACAGTGGAATCTTATTATAAACCCAGAAATGAGGGCACGCTCGTTATAAACTTTTGTATTTTAGCCCTGATACAACAAGGTTTCGATTAACGATTTCTCTGGTACCAAAGACATCGTTATAATGAGGTTTCACTATATTTGTCATTGGGTCCTGTAGCTTTCTGTGTAGTTTTCGATTCAAGCAATGGCTTCTTAAAACATTTTGGAAAATTTCCTTTACTATGCAGTTCTATCCACAAATTAAATTGGTATGTAATCACCTCATACAATGCCCTATTCTGAATTTGATAACTGGTCATCATGGCTCTTTTGTGTTGTGTTCATGTAAAATATTGTAACTCGTGACAATGTCATCAATACATTAACTAATAAATCAGCATCTTTGCAGTATTTCCCAGAACCTTTAAAGAGGGGGTCTCATGGCGAAAAAAAAAATTGGGGGGGGGGGGTTCAGGGTGTGAAAGTATACAGTTTAAGGAATAAATACTTGTATTACCTTTCTAATTGTCTGAAGGGAACTATATGTATTTCAAGGATCAGCTGTTCCTATAAACAAAGCCATCCTCATGAATATGCAAATTATGACCCCTTATGTCATTTCAAGTAGTCGTGTCAGCATCAAAGTAAGCATGGAGCGCGCGCTAGCCATGCATGCCATAGCTAGCTAGGCACGGCTGCAAGATTTAGCTAGCTGCGTGGCGGACGACTGCGAAGCTGTGTACCTGATCGAAGAAGAATGTGACTGTGAGGATTCCCCCTTCGAAAGTTCTTCATCTGAATCCGACAATGAGGTTATCGAGAGGGATGATCATGTGGTAGAACGACAAGAGGGAGACGTGATTGTGGAGGCGGCGAGTAGCATTATGCCATGGGAGCAGAGCCTTACCAGTTCGAACCCAGGGCCAAGCTGCAACGGCCGGCTCGTCCACCGGAATCAAACCAGACCACCGAAGACGATCAATGTATGATGGGAACCCTCTGCTCTGGTACGTTTCGATACTTAATATTTAAATTGATAATTTTGAAGTAAAACAGATTGTCTTACTCAGTTACTGTTATTGAAGCCTTGAATTGAAGGACTAATTCCAATGGCATAGACCCTAAAATGTCAAGTTTAGTGTAAATGAAAAAAAAAACCTCGCAGTGATTTGCAAACACTAGTTCTGTGACTAGTCAATAGTACTAGTAGTATGAGCTAAATTTTGTCAGGCCTGAGCTGGATTGGGGGCACGCCAAAATGAATAATTTTCCTAACACTGGGAAGAATACTGAGAAATGCTGAGTGTTCCATAAATTACTGTGTCAAATTAAAGAACGTTGTCGTTGGACAAATGCTGTTTAGGTTTTCAAACATGCAAACACAAACCTGGCACATAGCCTCAATTTTTTATGCGTTCGCGGGTTTGACCTATAGGATGCTGAACGTACATGGCAAAAAAAATCAGCCAAAAGAATCCCATTTAAGTGCAAAGACCACCAGTAAGGTCAAGGGGTTACATCACTTACATGCCATTATAGTTCGTGTTTCTTATAGTTTAGTACTTTTAGATTTATTTGTTTTTCCATTTCAAAACAAACAAAATACAATCAAACAAACTTTCAGTGTACTTTCAATAGTTATTTAAACTTTCTTTTGCAATGTAAAGTCTGATTAATACTATTTGGTAACTTCATAAGTGCGAGTGACCAAAACGAATAGAGAGAAATGTTTTTAAGACCCATACTTCAAATTGCATTTTTCAAGATTTCATTTTACCTGTTTCAGCTATACTTTCCTCTTGGTATTCCTCTTCTATAAAAAAAAAAAAAAAAAAAAAATCTCCCCATATTTAATGATTGATCATTGAAGTTTGAACCAAATTTGTGCAGACTGCTTTTACTTTGATTACACTAAAATATTGATGTTTGTCTTGTCTTATCATCCCCAGGAATTCCAACCCATCACGACTCAACGTACACATATATGGAGATTCACTTGTGCGAGATTTGGAATTATCATCATCATGGTATATGGCCAAGCTTACGGGTGCACAAACACTACTAATTCTGGATGTAAAAAGCAAGGTGTGAGCTTTCATACTAATCCAGATCCAGTAAAGAGGCCTGAAATATGTCGCAAATGGATAGCAGCTTTGAAGGTCAAAAAATTCGACCCAAAACCTACAAACACAGTCGTACTAATGCTGTCTGCAGCGAGCACTTCATGGAGGGCGACTTTGTAGTCGATCTGTAGGCGAAGTTGCTGGGTACTAAGCCGAAAAACAGGCTGAAGGAAGATGCAGTGCCCTCCATTTTCGAACACCGACTTGCACCCAAACGCAGGAGGACATCGGAACATAGAGAGGCGAAGATGTTTGCAAGAAAGGTATGTATTTGTATGTTTTTTGTCATGTTTATTTTGATTGATAATCATTGATGATTTTTAAGGTGATGTGACCATATTTCCATGTGACCAAACAATACCAAAGCTCATAGACAGGGCAATATCTGGAAAACTAGAAAAGATTTCAAAAATATGATAGCACTGATCGATAAATTAAAATTACCTACACTGTAGTGATAAAATTTTCATTGAAATTTGACTAGAAATTAAAAAGATATTGACAAAAGATCGGCAGGTTTGGAATAAAAAATTTTGAGCTGCGTAACGACAAGGGCTATGTTCTACATGTTGAACAGGGAAGAATTTTGACATTCATTATGACAACAGGCAGTGGTCATGACCCTACTGGAAAAGGCTGGGCTTTTCAACAAAGGATACCATGTCTTCACAGACAACTTCTACTCTAAGCCAAAGCAAGCCTCGGCCTTGCATCATCAGGATAAATACCTAATATTTCAGATCACAATTTTTTATTTCCTTTCAATTCCCACAATGAAAGAAAATGGGAAAAGCTTGTTCCCAAGTTAAGGGAAAACTATAAGATTATGCATACATGTACCATCAAAAACAATTTCCAGGTGGATTGTTTAATTAAAAGAAACAAAGGGTGCACATTATCATCTGGTAAGTTGTATTAACCAAGAACAAGTTTGTCATCATTACGGTTCATCTTTCTACTGCAACCCTTACTTTTCTTATTATGAAATTGACTGTGCATGTGCCAGCGATAATCTCTCCTGAGAAATTTGTTAAAAGAAAAGAAGTTTGTCTCAATTCGGATTACAATTTACAGAAGCTCATGGAGATTAACTCACATCATTATATGAGACAGATTTCAGTAATGTTGGATATATATATATATACTTCATTCAATTCCACAAAAGTTTGAGTTCTGTTCATGTGATTACATTGTGAAAGAAACTGTCTGGAAGCGATTGGGAAAAGTTGATCTTGTCTAAATAAAGAATGGTGTATACTGTGAGGTTTGGAATCATCAAAATGATAAGAAATCAACCCCAAATCGCTCAAAAGCACACCTCACACAGAAATGGGTATATGGGACTGCACACAGATGTGGCATGCATGTTCTGCCCAAACAATTCAGCTATTTTTCGTCATATTTCGAATATAAGGGCATGATAAGAGAAATCCTTTTCAGGGGTCATTTCTACTATGATGTTCTTCCAAACTGACTTGAAAGGAATGAGAAAGCTCACAAATTATTTTTCACCTTTCCCTTTAAACTGAACATACCTTGTCAAAAGGCACTCTAATGAATACTTCAAATTCTGTGGCCAGCACAGAAGTAATTTTCCACAACACAATAACATAATACAAAAATAACAAAATAATTTTTACACAAATACATTCTTTCTCAACGGCAAACATCAGAACGTACTCATTGTTTTTTCATGCAGCTGTTTTCATCATCAAAATGCAGTACATGTACTAAGTGATTCTAAGTTAAGACCTTTGACTTGCTCAGATGACACAGAATGTCTCCATTAACTCATGAGCCATTTCTACATTTCCATTTTGCCTGTAGATGAGGGAAAGGTTGAAGGCTATCTGAGGTCGAAGGTCAAATCTGTCATCGTGAGGAACGATGGGAGGTAGACCAAGTGCTTTGTGATAGTAGTGTACAGCCAGGTGGTCAATAGCTGAAACAAAATACAAAATAGAGAGAAAAGAAATTATATAAAACTCACCTTTTCAGAGAAGCAAGATGAAAATACTTCCTTGAAATGGGCAAAAGTTGGATAGAAATTGCCTAAAATAAATTCAAAGACTTCATATAAATTTCACAAGATGTTGTTGCTGTTGTGTTTTAAATGGCAGTCTGTGAAATTTGACGACTACCAAACAGCAGTCCCAATGCCTCTTAATTTCTATCATTACATGGGATTTTGATACGATTTTAGAAAGCTTAAATCTTCTTTCCAGCTTTCTAATGGTTCACTTGCTGTTCCTTTCATTTATTAGTAATACAATAGTGTAAATGTGTTAAATGAGAAGGAATATACTCACAGACTTGTTGTAATGCTCTTCCAATGTTGTAATTGGTTTCCTGCGTATCTCCTCTGAGCTTCTGATAGGACCGAAGACATGAAAAAGCCTGTGTGAACATAATATAATCAGGTACCATCATTGTTACCATCACTGTTACCATCATCTTCAACATCACCATTATAATAATCAACATAATCACCATCACGACCATCATCATCATCATCATATCTAAAGACCATAAAAAGATTGCAACATAGCAAAATCAAAGCATGATTTTCTTGTGAAAGCCTGGAATCTTGAGTTATTGAGCATCAGGAAAAATTATGATTCTGTACAATTACTCCAAAATAAATCTGTATTACTACTATCCATAAAATGCTCAGCATCATCATCACAAAATCTGTTCACAGATTGGTCTTGATGATCATCTAGTAGGTGTCATTGAATCTTAGTAGAGTATATGTACATGCAAAGGCCCTTACCTGTGTGATGATAGAGTCTTTGTTGACAGTGAACCTCTGTGTTGCTAGGGCAAATAAACTCACACCGACACACAGCAGGAGGAATGGGTTGGATGGTTCATGATAATATGCCCTTACATACTCTCCTGTAAATAGGAAAAGGAAAATTGAAATATTATCATCACATATACTGGATCTTCTTCATGAAATTCTTCTAACCTATCAATTTTCTTATATTTCAACTCTAATCTAAATTTGATCTAATTTTTTTAGTATTCTCTTTGCAGAGTTTGTTATTACTTGATCTTACAACATTGTCATACTACTTTAGACAGTCACTTAAATTAAGTAAAATAAAGAAAAACAATTTTCTTGTGATTAGAGTACGGAGAACTGATTTTAATGGAACTGATGATATACAAAGAATATGGGGGGAGGAATATCAAATTGCTAGAAAATCCCATGTTGGAGAGTATTTAACCAAAGAAACTCCATTAGAGAAGCAGAGATCGCTTGACCAACCACATGATGGATCCCTACAACATTCTGATCAATAAGAACTTCTCACCATCTGGATGCTGTAGCGAAGATATTCCATTCAAAATCTGCTAACGTCATTTAATAATACTACAGGCAAATTGCTACTAATGTTCTTTTCAGCACATGAAGTAATTTATAGTTTGTATTTATCTTAATGATGTGAGGGAGAAATGTCCTTTTGAAATACAGTAATCTACTGGCAGATCTTGGATACAGCATAGATCAAATGCTACGGAATCCCTAGGACTTTGAATGATTTAGAGCACTAGGTTTTCCAGTAGCCATCAAACTTCATTACAACAATGTTGGCAATGGTTTGGACCTGCTGTTAAAAATAGGATTCTCTGAATAGAGCATGACTGGAGCATGACTGGAGCATGTATCATACAATCCTCTACATTCCTTGAGGCAACAATAGAGCAACATTAACCGACTCACCTATTGCATGTTTATAGCTGCTTGTCTGCAAAGCATTGTGTCCATTGATGATAGACAGGGCTGTACTATCAGGGTAGAACTATAGTAGTTCAAAGACAAAAATGCAATGAATTATATGCACAAACAGAATACACCTGCAGTCTTTACACAAACCAACTGAAAACAAGGAATCGTATGTGGCAATATCACTGTATGTGGTGTCTTTATAGTACTTCTTTCATTCCTTTCCTTTGAATTTTTCTGACTTGCTATAAATCATAGATTGGAGACCAAACATTACAGATTCTCAAATTTGCGCTCCTTCTCTTTAATGTAAATTTCCAGTAGACATAGACCGATTGATGTTGAAAATTTGTGAAAAGGCAACTTGAGTAATCTCCTTTGAATCCCGGGTCATTAAATATTCTTATGCCTCCGGGTCCATTCGGTATATCCTATTACAGAATAATTCAAGCAACTCTTGAATTACCAGCCTTTCATAACTTTCAATTACAGAAAACATAGCAATCACTGGATATTACTTTTATTTTTGCATTTCCAAATATTTGGATTGGGGAAAAGGTTGTCACAACAGATAACAACTCACCTTTATGGTAAGCCTAAGACAGAACTTATGATGTCTAGGTCCCATGGTGTTAGTCACTATCAGACTAAATAGGTTCATCAGGTTCGTCTTCTCTCCCCACTAATGAAAATAAAAAGGAAGATGTCAACGATCAGGTTATAGATATAAACAAACCACCTAATAGCTTACTCTAAGCAAACACACTTACATCTTACATGCAAGAAAAAACAATCGCAATTACCTTCTCATTTTAATACATTTCATTCATATACAATGTAGTTTGGGGTACCGGAACTGAAGAACCTATTGATTGAACAAATATTGCACTATACATTATATTTTTTTCCCTCTTTAATATGCATTTATTTGAACTCCAGCAAATTATGTTTGTATCACAGATGTATGGAAAATCAGATGGGAATTAATCCCGAAGTACTGTACTAGATTCATAAGCATTTTTTTTTCTTATATATTTTTAGGACAGGGGGAGGATGGGAGGAGTAAGACCAACACATTTAATACTGTGACTGTTACTGAAATTTCACATAATACCATTTTTTTAAATGTAGATATATGCTAATTAACCTAATACATGCATATGAGCGTACAATTCAACCAAAGAAATAAAAATACAGAAATGTAATGTACCATACTGACAAACTCTCTGATGAAGAAGAAGGCCTCCTCAAAATCATTGTTATGATATGATGCACAGACCAGCATGAATTTCAACTTCTGTTGATAGATAAGAAGCAGAAGAAAAGAAAATTAATAATTGGATTGGGATAAACAAATAAGAAATCTGGCAATTAAGCTAGCAGAACTCATACATTGTACTTGTAAACCACTTAAAAGTTTAATAAATGTATTACGAAATGTTGCATATGGGAGATGGGTGAGTGAGTGATATGTGGTTTAAAGCCCTGTCAGCAAGGAATGTTTTGCAACTTCTCTGCTATACTACGCTTTTCGCCCAAAGAAAGAAAGTAGGGATAAGTACAAACCTTTATTATACCACTATGATATCCTTGAGCTGCAATGTATTTTTCAATGGCTAATTTACCCAAAGAGTTCTAAATTACTATAGAATTTCCACAATAAAACTGCTATAAGCAGATGATGAATTGAAGAAGCTTAAATAAAGTGCAAATAAAAAATAAATAAATAAATGCACGGTAAACTTTCTGCTTAACATTTCAGATTGTTCATGACAATCACCACTCACGGCACACCAGCAAATGTACCAATCTGTACTTGTAGCAAATAAAACTAGATGAATCTCCGACCACGCGCGGTCGGAATTTATGCCTCCGCCATCATCAGATTGGCAATGTATGGCATACATGTACACTTTAAAAAGGATTGGTCCATCAAATTTACAAATCTTTTCACTTCAAAAGCACAGGGGACAGAAAATTTATTAATTTTATTTTCAAATAAAAAACTTAATTACCATTGATGATTTACAATCATCAAATACACCAAGGAAATAGATATTTTATAGCAAATAGACCACTGTCCCCTTGAAATTTCTAAAATAGGTAGGCCTAGACTCCATACATCACGAACCATTTTTATGTATATAATGACCTCTATGACCTTTGAACTTTGACCTTGAGATCCCCTAAAATCTAATCAGTTCATCGTCCCTCACATATGCATACGTGGGCCAAGTTAGAGGTTGATCTGTCAAACAACTGAAGTTATTGCAAGAACAAACCATTTTTATGTACATAATGACGCCTCTGACCTTTGACCTTTGACCATGAGACCCTAAAATCTAATCAGTTCATCGTCCCTCCCATATGCAAACATGGGCCAGGTTAGAAGCTGATCTGTCAAACAGTTCTTCAGTTATTGCGAGAACTAACCATTTTTATGTACATAATTACCTCTGTGACCTTTGACCTTGAGACCCCAAAATCTAATCAGTTCATCGTCCCTCCCATAAGAATACATGGGCGAAGTTAGAAGTTGATCCGCCAAACGGTTCCTAAGTTATCACAAAAACGAACCATTTTTATGTATATAATGACCTCTATGACCTTTGACCTTTGAGACCCCAAAATCTAATCAGTTCATCGTCCCTCCCATATGTATACATGGGCCAAGTTACAAACTGATCCGCCAAACGGTTTTGAAGTTATCGCGAGAACGAACCATTTTTATGTATATAATGACCTCTATGACCTTTGACCTTTGACCTTGAGACCCCAAAATCTAATCAGTTCATCGTCCCTCCCATATGCATACATGGGCCAAGTTACAAGCTGATCCGCCAAACGGTTTTGAAGTTATCGCGAGAACGAAAAGGGGACGGACGGACGGACGGACGACCCAAAAACATAATGCCTCCGGCACCACCTACGGTGGGCGGAGGCATAAAAATCAAGCAATACGGTATTGTGCATACCTTTGGCTTGTCTGTTTCTTTCTCAAAGATGTTTGACTTGAGGGTATCGTTGAGGAGCTTGCATGCTTCACCATATCTCTTCATCTCACCTAATGATTGACAAATCTTCTGAATCAAACTAAACCATTCCCCTTTGGTGATCACATTGTAGTTGGCATAATCTATGGAAACAAAAAATTAATAATTGGTCATGAATTAATTTGGAATAATCAATTTGAGTTATCACTTCATACAAAGGTTCTTATTTTAATTGAGTGAGAGTGAAAAGGAAAGAGCTGCAGAAGAAATGGGAAACATAAATTGTTTTGTATACTTCATCGCAAGTAAAATACATTTGTTAAATGTACAAGCGAATCAAAACTCTCTTTCGTGATATCATTCATGTAAATTAAAGTAATATTAAGATCAATGAAATACTTTTTAACCCATTCGCGACATTGATTTTCTAAAAATGGATCATGACGTCCACTCTTCAAAGACGGCAACAAGCGCAGTGCATGCTCTTGCAAGTCTAGGAACACGACACTCACCAAAAGGGACATGCAGTTTGAGAGGGACTGTTCCCAAGCTAAATATGCCTGTGATTTACACCATTCAATTAAAATGAAATCTTTATGAAAGCTTTCATTTAGAAAAGTAATCTGTTATATTCTGAAATAGTGATACAATGTACTTTTTATATTCAGAACTATCTTATTTATGTTCGTTTGTCTGTCATTCTTGAAAGTGCATGCCCATTTCAAAGTGGAATCATCTATTCTAGTCATTCATGCTGGCACGGCGTGATTTTGGATTCGTCGACTCTGTACAGGGGGGGTTGAAAAATGACACCCCGAGCAGTAAGGGATCGAGTCGGATAAAGTCACAAAATGAGAGAAGTAATATCTTTAACTTACATGCAGAATCTGAAAAGTTTCGTATTGTTAGCAAACTGACCTTGCTCAAAGCTTTTATGAGTCTGTGATTTTGTCCCCAATTTATCATTCATCCTGTCCCAAAAATGGTATATCTACGCAAAGAACCTCAACTATCGATAGCTTGTGTTATTTTTAGCCCAAGGAAAAAATAGCATGGGAATTGGAAAGGGAGGTATGTGAGGAATGTGATTCATCGTACAGTACGGGTATAGATATAATGATATGCTGAATGACCCCAAAGCACAAGATTTACGTTGGTGAATAAATTAAATTGTAGCTCTTACTTGATTATTCTTGAAACTGCAGAAATAAATATATTTTTACTGGTTGGTTGGTTCCCCTAAGCAGTAGCAGTAGCCATTCAAAGGGGATCACAAGAGGCACATGTCCCCAAATAAATTTTGCCATATCCAGGTCATAACTTTGTGTGTCCCCACCCTTGAAAAAATTCTTCTGAAAAAGATATTTTATTATTGAAACATCCCTCCCCGAAAACTTGATTAGGCATGTCAGAGAGCGTGTCGTGGTGAGGAAAAAAAATGTTAGCAATTTGTATTCAGTGTTCAGTCATGTCAGTGTTAGTAAATGTATTCATGTTCTTTTTTACATTGCAATTGTTGTTTTTTTCATCGGGCTTGGATAAAATAAAAATGACGACAAAATAAGTTGGATCTCGACTTCAAAATGACATGCATGCAAGTTACAGAGCTGACTCACTCAGCTCATGCTCAGTCATCACCCATATCCGGCATGCATCACAGTCACACAACAAAGTCAAAGTGTATACTATTACTGGCGTACATTCGGCGAGCCTCAGCCACCAGACAAATTTTGCAAATCCACACGAATATTTTAAAAAAATACATACAGTTGTTGTATATATTTTACAACTCCGAAACCCACTCAAACAGACATGAATGAGTTATAAACTAACTCAAAGCTCAAATGACAAGACCGTAAGTAACCCAAAGAAAAAAGTTAAACGAAATCACACAGGCATTACCGTAGTCCGTATTCACAACCACATCACACAGCCCATTCATAACACACGCGAACATTCGCGAGCGCGATAGACTCACTCACGTCGAACTCACCAGATTTTCACCGAAAACAATTAAAATCACGTACTACACGTCCACCAGTATAAAATAAATCACAAAAACTTCAACAAAGTGGAAAAAACCGGGGGAAATAAACAGAAATGCACAGAAGATAAGAAATAGATGAGAAATTAGACATGCTAGGGTAGCCTGAATCTAACTGAAAAGTCTTAAGTTGTAGATTAAAAAAAAGGATCGCGATAGCCGCTATCGATTTCGCAGTTCAAGCGTGAAAGATCCCTTGTTGCTGGGATACATTGGCCATGAACAATAGATATGAATATTCATTGCAGGCTTGCACAGATTTGAAGTGAAATGGCCAATAATGGGTTTTCTAAAATTCATAAACCTGAAATAGATTTTTGGTGAGACGAAGTAAGGAGTGTTCTGATTGGCCAAAATATTTCTGCATCGGCAGGCGAAGTTTGGGGTCATCAAACATTCTAGTTTTCTTGTAAACAAGGCAAACCACATAATGTGGTCACTCTGTCGCGAATGGATTAATGCCTTTATAACCATCAATGACTCTCATCTATTTAACAGCTTATGATAAAAGAAAACTAGAAATATCACTGAAGATGATGATTAATACCCCCACCCCGTGACAACAGCCTTTCTTGACTTTTGGTCGAAAACTGAGGAAGTAGTTCGATCCGCAAGATTTTTCCCAGATTTACTGCCATAGATATGCCGTTTCCATGGCAACGCAGCTTCCGACACATCCAAAAAATATGTCTTGCACATCTTCCCACCAAGACCAATGTGTGTACCAAATTTCTTGACTTTTGGTCGAAAACTGAGGAAGTAGTTCGATCCGCAAGATTTTTCTGATTTACAGCCATAGATATGCCGTTTCCATGGCAACGCAGCTTCCGACTCATCCGACCGACCGACCGACCCACCGTCGACTGATTCCTATATACCCCCTTCAAACTTCGTTTGGCGGGGGTACAATGACTGAAAGCTGAAACACTCAGAATAAAGAGAGATAAGGACAAATAAGAAACCCATCTTTTTTGTTAAATAGATGTAGTGAGAATGTTACTGAATAAACCAAACAATTTCTTTGAAGTTTCTTATTTTGCTCTTGTTCAGTTCACTAACCTTCTTTGTCCTTCAGGATGAATTTTGAGATCAGGTGGAGTCCTTTTTCTACAAACTCTTGAAGGTGTCCCTGAGTGTGCATCAACGTACTCTGTCTGAAGAGAAGCTGAATGTCTTGTTTTGACAGAGCCTGGTCATCGTCCTGGTCTACTGGATCTATACAATCATGATAACATCAACAGTTAAACTCATCATCATTAAATTGCCATTGCACCATAAGGCATCTTTTCTATATGACCATTTCTAATATCATCCCCATCATCATCATCATCATCATCATCATCAACCAAGCAAACATTTTCATCACAACATAAAGGATGCCACTTAGAATTGATAAAAAAGTAGGAAAAATCATCTAGAATGGGCCCTTGTGTACATAAAAATTGTTTTCTATGGCTAAAAATATGTTGAAAAAGTAGGAATTCCTACTTTTTTCTGAAAAGTGGCATCCCTATAACATGTATCATTGCCATTAAAATTATTACCATTTAAATCATTAACATAACCCCACGACTACATATAAAATCTCGATCTAGTTTCAGTCCCTTGTTACCATGCAATCAATGAAAAAGGCAAATGAAAGATATTCTGTAATCAACACTCCATCACCCTTCAACGTCATGCTTACCAAGAGTAAGCGTCTGCAGTGCTGACTCTGCCCTTCCAAGCTGCTGTTCAATGGCTGCTAGGGCTAGCCTAGCATCGAGATGTCTTGGTGCTTGCTTCAGTACTTCACTGTATGCCTTGCTGGATTCTGCCAGCTCGCCTAATGAGTTCAAACACTCTGCATAGCGTAACCACACTGCAGGCTGGAGGAGACAAGTATACATGCTAACCTTCTCAAAAATGCCACATTGGCCTTTATTTCATCAATTACATGTGTCAAACTTTATGAAATTTCCAACAGAAAATGGAGGGCATGTTACGTCACATACTACAGGTTTACTAAAGACTAAGAAACTATGAAGCCTATAGGATCAATATTCTTCGACTTTGCCATGAAATTCATAAATGACAAACTTAAAATAATACTGGAGTGTATTACCATATACCTCTAAAAGTATCTTGTGATGTTGAAGAAACACATCAAGGATCCATGAAATTCGTGGGGGGCTTAATTTTACTGCTTTCATTTCATAACTTTTTAAATTGTGTCTGTAGCAATGATGGTGTTATACGACTGATCGATGATGTACAAGTAGATACATGAAGCACATATAGGTTCCCTAGCAAACAATCATTCACAGAAGATGGATAAATCATAGCCTTACCAAATTGTAATTCTTGGCTGCTACAAGCGCTGCTAATATTGGCTTGGCTTCTCTGTAATCATCTGTGAAATCAGAAGGCACAAAACTTATTGTATGAATATGATGTCAATTGCACTTCAGCTAGACAAAATTTTGTTAGCATCACAAACAGAAAATGAATTTTGTGAAAACCATCATCTCATAATAAGATGTCTTATGTTTTCATGTTGCTTTGTTAATCTTTCAATTATTTTCTACTTACAAGGAAAACTAGAGCACTCGGAGGGGGGACCAGTCCAAGTACATGTATCCCCCGAACCCGTCACCCATCCCCCATTTGAATCAATGTTGTGACTGAAATGGATAAAGTGGCAATTTGGGACCTGAGGTATCACTGCTGACAAAAATGACCTTTTTGTACTTTGTCATTTTTTAGTTGTTTTGAAATTGAAGGTGATCCGACAAAAACTGCAGCCGGTAGAGCGCTCACAAGAAAGTCTTTACCATTTCTTTAAAAAATATGGTTACCATGGCAACCATGACTCTGCCCACACCAAAAACAATAGACTTCTTCATCTTACCATAATGCACCTCCATGTGAAATTTGAAGGTGATCCGACAAAAACTGCAGCCATTAGAGCGCTCACAAGAAAATCTCTGCGGCGGACGCGGCGCGACGATGCCAAATCCATAGTATCCCCAAACTCTAGTTCGGGGGATACAATAACTCAGTTTCATTACATTTAATAATGGCCACTTATATAGCGCTCATATCCGTCACGCAGTGACACTCATGGTTATAGCCGAGCTGTATATATTGTAAATCAGTTTTGTCAAAGTTGATAGGTAACTTCAATCAAATAAAACATTTTTGAAGCATTTCCAAAATGAATTTGTCTAAAGTTGTATACTGTATTGACAACGCATTTACAAAATACCTTTGTCTGAAGATGATTTCAATAAAAACCTGACCAACTTATAAATATTATTTACAAACTTACTGATCTCTATGTATGCCTCAGCTACATCCAGATACAAGTCACCCATCTCCTCGGGATCCTCTGAGAAAAGAGGTTTGGTTACCATGGATACAGGAGTAAGATGCCTGGAGTGGATGAGGCAGATGGCTAGCTTGACCCTGAGGTCAATGGGAAGACCCTCTGGGATGTGCACATTCACAGCTTCTGGCTCCGTTCTGAAACGTCATTTAGGATACCAAAAGCTTTTTATTAACCCCTTGAACTTGTCTTATATTAATTCTGTTATGGTTGGTGAATGCATTTCAGAGAAAACATGGGCCAATGTCTAAAGATGCATATGCTTTAACACATAATTTAAAGCTCAGGTCTACCAAACTTTCTAGAAGAAGAGCAGCATCACAAGAGATGATGATCAGAATTCAATTGGACTGGCAAGAACCACAACTTTTTGTAGGGCTCTTACTAATGTGGGGGATAAATCCAAGGTGTTGGTTCATTTTGTGCACCATACGTTCCAAAGTTTAAAGGAATATCAAATATAATTTACAGCGAAAACAAAATGTTCTCTATTTGGTCTGATTCATGATATAGTAGAGCTATCAATATAATACAAACATTGGGTATACAACAATTTTTGATGTAGGCATGAATATACATACAAAATATCTTGCACTAGCCCTTGGGAAAGAATACTCTCAGCAATCTCACAAGTTCAAGCCTTTTCTGCCTCTTTTTTTTTCTCTGGTGAAAAGCAGACTGAGTATTCAATCATACGAGTATTCAATCATACAAGTATTCAATCATACAAGTATTCCTTACCCTGGCACTATTGATGGCTCCACTTGACCAAACTCCACTCGTACCCCACAGTGATCACACATGACCTGGATAGCACGCTGGTACTGACGACTCGAGATGTACAGCTCAGCTAAGTTATTCACCTCTATAAAATAGTAACAAGGACAAACATGCAAACACTGATGAATATGTACAACAAGGGTATCAATTTTTTACATGAAAGGGAAAAAAAATCTACATTGAGTTGAAGAGAAGTTTTAATTAGATGATAAACAAAGAATCACAAGGCGTCAAGCTTTTGCTTATCTTGGAGTTCCAGTTCTTTTGGAAATAAGTTTACGTTTTAATATATGTTAACTATAATGTATACTTGTAACTATAATGTATACTTGTAACTACGTAATTGCTACTTAACATGAAACTACAATTGCTTCATTCGTTCAGACTTCTTTGTTTGCTATGGTTAAAAAGATCTTAATGTTGGGTGAGATACAGAAAAAACGTTTAGTGAGTGTGTCTACCTTCTGAGCTGATATGCTCTGAATACTTCTTCACCAATGTCTCCATTGCCACAATAGCAAGGTTTACTTCTCCCATCTTATGGCATCTCTGATTAGAAAAAAAAGCATGGAAAAAATAATGAAAATTATGTCACTCAAAAGCAATCCCTTTCAAAAAGAAATATAAACAACAGCAAAATAATAACAATACTAAACATATACATGTACATGTAAACTCTTGTGCATGGCATTGTCCATCATGCATATGACATAGGATAGAGATAATACAAGGAAAAATTCATCATACAAATGTGATCTTCAATGTGACATTAGTTTAGGAGCTTTAAAAATGAATGAGGTTCATCTGATATCTTTTAAATTCAACAGGGCCTAGGGTAACCATAAAGGACAAACTGGTAAGCAAAATAACTTATGTCACTAAGGATATTGAAGGGAAATTTATATTGTGTCCTATCATTGTATGGTATTGAGCACTACATGCAGAATCCTAACTTTTAAAAAATGGAAATCGATACATGGTACGATTGACAGCAAAGAAGTGAAAGGTATAGTGACCAACTCTTTGGTCTGTCTATACAACTTCAGCAGGTTCAACTGGAGTCGGGTCTTTCGTTTGAAGACATTACAGGTCGATCCTCAGATGCAAACAAAGCAGCTCATGTACACATCTGTAAGAAACAAATTACCCACACACATACACACATGCACACCCCGGTGAAGGTCATGACAAGGTGATTCACCTGTACAAGTTCTCTAGCAAGCTGTATACTCTGCTGCCATTCTTCCTCAGGAAGGTTCTTGATAATGGTATGGTATGATTCCATGGCTCTCTTGTTCTCTCCCAGTCTGATGTAGAGAGCAGCACGGGCATGGAGAGTGGGAATGTGATTGCTGTTGAACTTCAGTACTGTAACAGGGAATAAACAAACAGAGATAGGTCTACATAATCACTTGGTGAAATTCAAACTGTATTCTCCTTCACCTACTGTAAAGTATTTACATTTACTCTGTGTACATGTAAGTATTTAATGTGTATATGGTCAAGTGCTTTCTTTTGTGTTTGTTTTTTCACTTTAAATCTCGCTTTACTTTTAATTTAGTTTTTCAGTACATATACTGTTAAACCAGAAAATGCGTGCAAGAAATGCGAATTTCGCGAGTGGTCGAGATTCACGAAAGTTTCAGGCTGCGAAATAATCAAATCACAATTGAAACAACATAAAATTATTACAATTCGCGAAAATATCTTGCTGCAAAATTGGCTGTCATTAACAATTTGCGAAAGTTTCTAGTTTTTCAGTAAATGAAGGGCTGTATTCTAATCTTTCACTTGCTAAGAAACTAATGTGAGTGATAACCACTTTTGTTCAACTCCATTTTCCAATGACTGGATCACTCCATCCTGAGGCTTAATGACTAAAGTTAAATCCACTGATGATAACATAGATGACTCTCTCATGGTTCTCAAAATGAATAAAACAAGAAATCAGCAATTGCAAATTATTTTTCTTTCAGTTCACTCCAATTGATATAACAGTTTCAAAAAATGAGTAAAATATTTAGCAAGGACAAAATAATTAGACATTCACTTACATTGTCTGAACACTGGAAAGTCATAACCATTTCAATAATGTTTACCTTTCGTATAGCAGTAGACAGCTTTCTCCAGGTCATTCCTGTCTAGACACACATCAGCAAGTTGTTGCCATTGTTCGGTATCTCTTGGGGATATATGGGCTGCTATTAGTTGGAACTGAAACAAGAAAAAAATACTGATGCGATATCCACCACTTCTATGCCCATATGTTTATAAACAATCATCAAACCTGGAATATTATTTGAAGTTTGGGGCTTTGATTCCTTGCTTAATTATTAAATGCACTTCTTACAAATTTTTCATGGAAACAACCTTCACAATGTATGTACATTTAAAGCCAAAATACTTATATCATATGAAACAGTCTATGACACGTGGATGACTGTTTCATTTGGGAAACTACATTGATGATATATTGATTTAGTTGGTACAATCGTTCCTTGTAGCACTCGGCTTGGATAAAACTTTTCTACGTTTTTTTTATATATAGAAAGTCCTTAAAGCCCTTCTCACCTGCATAGACTTCTCCATGTCTCCTTGGTCCTCATAGATCATACCAAGGAGCTGAAAGGGTTCCACACTTCTAGGTGCTTGACGGATGATCTCCATACACATCTTGGTAGCTTGATCATGTTCCTTGCGTGCAAAGCAGAGATGCGCTTGACCCATCAGACCTCGAAGACCCTTAGGAACCCTGGTTCGACGTCGACGATGCTTGTGCAGTTCAGCGGGAGGGATGCGACCCTTACGCTTGCGTAAACCACGCATGATCTGGATCTCAATGTTCATAGCATTGTCTCCTACATGGAATTGAAGCAGTTATAAGTTCTTCATTATTTCAAGTTTCACAAAGCTATTAAGCAGATAATGCACTCTATTCTTTTTAATTTCTTTATAAACTATACACGTATTTGCAAAAGACTAAAGGCTGGTCACATTTGTCCGATAATGATAATATATGTGCATATAAAATGTACCTATCACGATGACGATAAAAATGGTAACACCTGACCGATAAAAATCGGTGGGGTTCTGTCAATCAAGCACAAAACACTCCCCACATGGTTCTGCTGAAACCAACGTCACCTCAAAGGAGCAAAAACGATTGGCTCTCAGAAATATCGGTGAGCTCTGTCCTAAGAAAATTGGTGGCCAAGTGACTCTGACACAATAAAATTGGAGAGGGAGGTTCATTGCCATATATCGGAGAAGTCTGACCTACCACAAAAAATTCCTATTCATTTTCCACATAAACAACGCTTGAGCGATTTGGCAACGATTTATCATTATTGTTATTGGGCAAATGTGACCAGTCCTTTAGAATCCAAAGAAATGAAAACCCTTATATTTGAAATTTCCACTGTCAGATCAAGGCATACTAAACAACATTCCTAATTTCATCTATATCCCTGGATGTGAATGTTTAGCTATACTCTGCATGCCAACTACACTGAAAACTAAACTATGTCCTACTTAAAATACAATATTTTTCCTTCCCAATGCCAGTCATCTAGCCTCTGCTTCATTGTTTTATTGATATTTTTCCTTGTGGTTCATTCTGTTGAACTTCATACCTGGCATTTCCTGGAACTCTTCTCCATCATCTCCAGCACTACTCTCGTCTGCCTCTATTGCACTGCGATGTAACCTCGTGAATGATGGACCTGTCAAATATGAAATCAAATAAATACTCAAGAGTACTACAAAAATGCATAATTGGAAATGTATAAGGGGAAAACAGAACACTTACAGTAACGTAAGGAAATCAATTAAAAGAAAATCGAATTGATAGGCCATGCAGATGAATTTCAAACTTTTCTCATTTGAAAATGTTATAGGCTACCAAAAAAACAATAGTCATACTGTGGAATCTATAATTCATCTAAAAATAGCGATTTATTTAAGAAATAAACAATCAATCAAGAAAATGAAACTTTTCTGGTGGATAAATTATTTCATTCCATAACAACTTCCCCCTTTGGTAAGTTACAAACCCACTACAACTCGCTCATGGAACCATCATTATGTAGCATTGTGTCAATTTCGGTGGCAGTCACAACCTCCAAGTTGAATAGGTGAAAACACCAATATAATGAGCAAAGTTCTGAGAAAATACTTCAATCTACAGTTTAGGAGGATAGAATATCTAATTTCATGCCAGATTCTTCAATAGGATCTTTACCATCTTGATCAAAGGAAATTTCAGGCTGTTTTTGGCCAGCGATCTTGCTCCTTTCCAGCACACAGAGATCACACACTTGTTATGGGAGGCAATTCTTCGCGGTATGAAGGTACGAAGTGTGAAGTTATCTACAATAACTTCGCATGAGTGTGAGTGACTACAACTCTGCTTTTTGTGATCCCGCACTATTTTCTATGACAATGAATTGTCAATGATATTTGCACTGTGTTTTTTTAGTGGACAAGAAAGGATTTCATACCAGGATCTCTGCTAGAGCCAGCTTCTTCTGTCTTCCCATCATCACTTCCTCCATCATCATCGTCTTCATCCTCCTCATCTTCTTCATCTTGCTTGTCTTGACTTTGAGATGCTAATGGTACATCAAGCTTCAAAGGAAACTGCTGCTCTTGTTCATATATCTAAAAAATAGCAATCATATTCAGTTAAAAACTTTTTATCATAAAATATCGATTATCATGATTTAGAAAGAAAAATTACCCCATTTTTGTCATATGCTGCCACAATCAAATGGCTGATCACCGAACCTGCCAATAATTGTGTAGTGAAGCAGGTAAGAATGGCGAGATTTATGGCTTTTTTTTTTAGGCGACTACTGCCTGGACTTCGATGTAGGTGAAGGACAATTTCTGTATGTGTAACAACATGAGAGAGTGATTGTCTCATTCCACAGATGGGCATATTCAACCTCTCATCTAACAGTGATAATACATTTCGGAAGGGAAATGATTTTCACAAAAGGTGCGTGTAAAGGAAAATTAAGCTATCAATAAATTTATACAATTCTGATTTCGAACACGTGTAGTATACTGGAAAAAAGTGCTATCTTCAGTTCCCATATCAATATCCCGCTACGCATTGCGTAAATGTTGTCATCTGGTCTGGCGCTCACGATGCTACAGTGTTCGCGATGTACCGAGTCTTGTGTAAACAATGAGATAAAAGGTTAAAGTTTAGCTGCTTTTGAGCATAATAGTAGGGTTTTTTCAATCATTGACGGGAGCGACTCGTGAGAAAACAGCCCCCCCCCAAAAAAAAACAGGGTTTCCAGCATTTCTTGCGGCGATTTGCCCCCGTGTATATCCGACGCTGTCATCCGCTCAACTTGAAAATGTGATTATCAGTTAATCAGTTAATATAAACAGATTTATCATGCCATATTAGACTATACCCCTTTTGACCCGACAGGAGTGTTGAGCCGTAACACTCAAGATCAAGATCAAGAAAGACTTCCTTTTGCGACAGCCACCCAAATTTGCTGTTACGTGCAACCCTAACCCTAGGATTCTGGAAAATTGTTAAAGGGCAATCCAACCTTGTTAATAAGATGATTTGTGTGAAAGCAGAAAAATAAGAAAAACAGGATGGTGAAAGTTTGAAAGAAATAGGACAAGGACTAAGAAAGTTATGGATGTTTGAAAAATGAGATCACTACATCTATGCGAATCTCAAATTGGCAATTTGGTGAGTTGATTGTGACATTTATGTGGACAACTCTCCCATTTGCTGTACACAAAAATATCATTAATTTGCAGTTTTCTTTGAGGCATACCACCCATGCTATGCATATCACTGTTTCATGAAATAATGCAAAACTTCAAAATGCCATAACTTTCTTATTTTACATCCGATTTCAGTGAATTTTTTACTGTTATGCTTGTTTAATTTGTTTATTCAAATCAACTTGATATTGAGGTGGACTTGGCCTTTAACAGTGAAAAAAAAAAATATTACTTTGCTACCGTACTACGGTAGCAAAAAAAAAAAGAAAAAAGAAAAAAATAAGGTGGCAGGGACATAAGGAATTCTTGCCCCTGGATCTTGTTCCCCAGTTTTTGGGTAGTAGTCTGATGAATTTTCATTATGTTTCATGAAGAATCTTTCCCGTAGTCATTTTTTGGTAAAGGCATCGTAACTATTTTTTAGGTAAAGGCATCATACAGCCATTCAGAATTTCAGCCGTGCGCCTCTAAATAAAAGTTAGGCTCTAAGTCTAACTCTTCCATGTCTTCTGACGCTGCTGAGTACTGTTTATTGAGCTGCATCTCCTTTGGCTTGTAGCTTCATGCTCGAACTAAGTGAAGAGCCGACCCTACCAAAATAAGGCCAAGGCCGTTATTATGCCCAGCCACCATTAAATCCGCCTGACCAAGTGAATATTTAGTTAAGTTTCTTGTGTTTTTATTATTGAAATTCTGATCATTTTCAGCGGAATAAACGCTATTGTTAATTCATAACTGAAAAAAATATCAGTCAAGAAGAGCGGGATTCGAACCAACATTACAACATTGTAGAATGTGCGGTGTAGAATAAGGATACTTCGACCATGCAGATTTCTTTACAACTAGACCACGAGCAGTTGACGGTACAGTTCGTTGCTCCTAAGGCTTTAATCCTTTATAGGCCTACCTCCACTCTTTAGAAATTCAGTATGATCACTTCACCTAATACCGGCCAGTAATAATACCGACCATTAAGCATATCATGGCATCTAGCGCGCGTCTTACAAATCAACGCATGGGACTACGCGTAGAATACCTAGCAACGTTTATTGTTAATTTTTCATATTTTCATTAAAATAATCTCTTTTCATAAATTGCCATTCACTTACGTGCAGGGGTCGGTAATAAGACGCACTTCTCCCTCTATGCGTAAAATGAGATGACTCTATTGTGACGTCCTTTCTACTAGACTAGAACGCGCAAGTATTATCGCTCGTCAGTACCTGGAACTTGTTCCCCAGTATTTGGGTAGTAGTCTGATGAATTTTCATTACGTTTCATGAAGAATCTTTCCCGTAGTCGTTGGAAACATCGTTAAGAGGTCGGCATTAGCATAAGCATCATAGACCCTAGGCCTAGCCCACTCATAGGCACTCACGGGTACATTCCTGTAAAATAGTTGGTATTTTCTGTCGCATGTACTAAAGGTATGGGGGGAAAATAAGATAAATATTTTAAATACCTTGCTTTCAAATTCAGCCCTTAAAAATCTCACTCCTACCTCAAATGGCCGTTAGGAAGAACTTTTGGTATTTTCAGCAAAATCCAAAGTCAAAATCTTGTCCAAAACCGGAGAAATCCCCGCCGATTTGTTTCGCGATCGCGTGTTGTTTACATACTGCCGATGTCTTAGACTAAAATCGGCCAATAAAATTTTTGTCCACGAAGAAACTCGGGATCGCAAGCACACATCGATCTTTACGATCGCGCACACAGAAAATCGGGACTTTTCCGTGTACGCCATAGGGACCGAATTTTTAAGGACAAAACTCTTTTGGGGAGATGTTAGCACCCGCGGCGACCAGGAAATGTACACGTATGCGCACCGCTGGCATTAGCCGGGCGCCGCCATTTTGTGTCCTAAAATGTCACTTTTCGCGCGTGGGTACGTTCTTCACGTCTTCTCATCTTATGCATATTCATTTTTTCCCTGTCCGGCTGTCGAATGAAAACTTGGGTAGTCAATCTTACCTCTAGATTCAGTAAATCAAGCTCGTTCCAAACATATACAATTTGCCACTATTTGATGTCATAAAAATACAGCAAAATTGGCTTCAAAATAACCTTCATTGTCATATAATCGATTCATAAAATCATGCTTTATTATTTGTTGCCATGGTGATTTTTCAACGGTTTTCCAGCTATCAACATATATTTATTTTTATTGTTTATCATCCACTCTTCAAATTGTTCATATGATTTTACAAGTCTTATTCGATAGTTTTTTTTTTATTAGCCCCCAAAGTCGAGGTAGTTTCACCAACTTTCCTCTTTATTTTGACCGTCATCCGGAAATTCGTCGTAAATTACGCAATGCGGATACAAATTGCAGTGTGTGAGGTGATATTTCATATTTTGGGATATTGCTAACGATTTAATAATAACTTTACGTCGATTTGACTTCATTTCGGTGGATTTTGAAGAGTTTGATATCACCGCATAAGCAGCAATCCCCCATTTCTATCGAGACATGTATTGGCCGTACGCCGCCTGCATTGGGGTAGCAAAAGTCCGATTTCCCGTAGTGAACGTTGCGTTTCATGCAGGATTCTGGGTCATGGACAATAAACATGCATCAACATTGGATATAAATTTATACTAAAATTCCATTCAAATGAGTTACATCACGATTCCACCATATTCAGTTTCTACAAAATGTAATGATTGGATTTTTGAAATGTTTTCGATCTAAAACTCCTAAAATTATGAGAAATAAGGAAATTTGGAGCACCCTCAGATGATTTTACTCTGTTTTTGTCAGAGCAGTGCCATTATGTATGTGGCAGTGGTACGTAGCATTTCTTTGGGTACAAATAGCTTGAAATTTCCTTTTTTCTCCAAATTAAGCCAATATATCACCTGAAACATATACAAAATCGAATGATTGCACTTTTAAGAAACTGAATATGGAGGAATCGTGATGTAATTCAATTAAATGGAATTTTAGTATAAATTTATATTCAATGTTGATGCATCTTTATTGTCCATGACTCAGAATCCCGCATGAAACGCAACGCTCGCTACGGGAAGTCGGACTTCTGCTACGCCAATGCAGGCGGCGTACGGCTAATCCATATCTCGATAGAAATGGGGGATTGCTGCTTTTGCTGTAATTTTAAACTCTTCAAAATCCACCGAAATAATGTCAAATCGACGTAACATTATTATTAAATCGTTAACAATATCCTAAAACATGAAATATCACCTCACACACTGCAATTTGTATCCGCATTGTGTAATTTCCGACGAATTTCCGGATGACGGTCAAAATAAAGAGGAAAGTTGGTGAAACTGTCTCGACTTTGGGGGCTAATAAAAATGAAACTATCGAATAAGACTTGTAAAACCAAATGAACAATTTGAAGAGTGGATGATAAACAATAAAAATAAATGTATGTTGATAGCTGGAAAACCGTTGAAAAATCACCATGGCAACAAATAATAAAGCATGATTTTATGAATCGATTATATGACAATGAAGGTTATTTTGAAGCCAATTTTGCTGTATTTTTATGACATCAAATAGTGGCAAATTATATATGTTTGGAACGAGCTTGATTTGCTGAACCAAGAGGTACGATTGACGACCCAAGTTTTCATTCGACAGCTGGACAGGGAAAAATGAATATGCATAAGATGAGAAGACGTGAAGAACGTACCCACGCGCGAAAAAGTGAAATTTAGGCAACGAAAATGTCACAAAATGGCCGCGCGCAGCTAATTCCACAAACTACGTGCGTTTTAGGAGCGGTGCGCATACGTGTGTACACAATGACTCCGATAGCTCGTTTCGCGAGAATCAACAGCCTACCTCTTTTCTGCTCACTGTTTTTTCGATATATATTTCCTAGGCTAGGTAGGATTTTTCATGTTTTTTGCCAATTTGAGGATTACTGGGCATATTAGCTATTATAGGGCATATTAGCTATTTTATAGCCCAAAATAAGAGGCTAACGAACAAGTCAAGAGACAGAGCTTTCAGTCTAAGCGAAGAGCCGACCCTACTAACTAGTAAAGAGGCTAACGAACAAGCCAGAATATTCGGTCTACCGCAGCCGCTGCCGCTCGGCGTGGCCCTGGTGTGGAGCTCCGGGGGCTAGCTGAAGCTCGAACTCGAAGACAGTGAGCGAAATCTACATTTGGATTGAACAATTACCGGTCGCAATAAACATACGGGGTATGAACTGCAGCTCCAGAATTACCTGCTGTCCTTGAACCCACTGTTCAAATGGAATCTCTCCCCGAAGGTACTGAAGAAGCTGTTCTTTGTCGATTTCTTCTTGGTCCATTCTCACAAAGTTCCAAAGTTCCCAGGCATACGAAAATAAAATGCGCTAGCGCGCATGCATGATATATAATTATAAACATGCTGCATGCTAGCATTGCTAGCGCTATTGCTTAAAATAATGCGCATTGCACGTGCAAAATAAATAGCACGTGCAAAACAAATTCGAATTCGCAATATGTACCGTCTATCGAATATGCAAGAACCCCAGAACTAGAATTTGAAAATTATTTGGCTGAATTGAACCCAGTTGATAGGAAGAATTTTTGTAGATTTAGATGTTTGAATAATAAGCTTCCAATAGTAACTGGGAGGTATGCAAATGTACCTAGAGGGGATCGACTGTGTGAGTATCTCTCTGACTCTAGAATTTCATTATCTTTTCCAGTGCCCAGTTTTTGATTAAAAAAATTTTGCGGTAAGCAAGCATTAAAGAAGTTCTTGACCAAAAATGTATATTATAAGATGGATAATTATGTTGTTTAACCATTCCACAAGACCAGTGATTTTGAGACTGGTGAAGTGGTAAGAAAATTGTTGATTTTTTTTTTATAAATAGTAGGCTATAATCTAGGTACTTATGCGGTGGTGTTCTTAATTTTTGGACACATGTAGATAAATGTGTTTATACTGATTTCTACTGACTATAAATGTCATGAGAAATTAGAACCAACCTTTTATAAGCAGGTACAGTGCTAGACAGAAAAATGCGTCTTGTTTGGAGGAGTTTTATAACATTATTTTACTTTCGAGGCTCTCCTCCAGACATAATGTAGGAGAGGGATTCCGCGAAGCCAGATCGTCTCAGCGGAGCATATCCCCGAACGAAATAGACTGATTTTTCGGTCTAGCACAGTGCCTGATGTAAAATTTGATCTGTTTAGCAAGTTAGTATAACATATTATGTTCAGCTCCATCTCCTGCATGTATATAATTACCATTTCATGTTTTATCACTTCATATATATTGTTATTCTTATCTTACTTTGTTAGGCATTTACATTTTTATTTTGTCATGTGTATCTCTTGCCAGCTTACACCAAAAGTGTAATCTTTGTTTGTTTGTACTCGCATACCCCAGGCCGGACCCCAGGAGGGTGATTGAGTTAATAAACTAAACTAAACTAAACAGTTTAGCAAGTTAGTTTAGTTTAGAGATGACTGTAGACATGGTAGAGGGAGCTGAAACACGAACGACCGGGGTTGGTATAAACGTTATCACACACTGGGTAATTATGTGATAACTCCTTGGCCTGACCAATATGGGTATAAGTTCCGGATGTTACCTCGCGGGAGGGGGGGGGGGGGGGGGGTATGTCAGTTGAGGCCTGTACGGCATCCGCGTGCGTGACTTTCTGAATAGCACCCTAAACGAGGATTTTGAAGATATTTGATACCTAGCTATTCAGGGAAACCCGCGACAATTTTCAGATTTTTAGATCCTTTATAGGGATGATTCGAGGATTGGTTCTTCTTGGCCCTTATTTTGTTAAAAAGGAAGAGTTAAAGGCAAATATTTACTTTGGAACACAGGCTGACAGAATGATGTTTTTATTGAAAGACTAGAAATATAAAAAGAACCTCTTTATTAATTGGATTAATGAAAAAATATCCCCGGGGAGATTTTCAGATGCCGCTTATTTTGCTAGTTTATAAAGCTAGTATTGGGACTTTTCACAACAGGAACAAATGAAAAGATAGGGAGGGGGTACAAAAGAAAACACTAATTCAAATTCAATGATAAACATGGGCCATGAGCATGGGCGTCGCCAGGGGGTGCGGAGGGTGCACCCCCTCCAGACCAACAACAATTATGGAGGGAAACTGGACCCCCACGGTTTTCTATAGTATATATTCACCCACTTCTACAATCGGAAGCAAAACTAACGAAAACCTAACCCTATGTATAGGCTTGAGAAAGAGTCGAGAAATGCAGCAAGGCTACCTGCAGTTGAGATTTCTTTCAAAAGTTGAACCTTTGCAAATGCTGTTTTATACACTTTATCATATATTTGGGAGCGCAATATTTAGCATGAGTCATAAATTATGAAACTTACATGATAATAGCGAACAAAGCAATTAGGCCTATACATCTTTATTTTTTTCAAATTTTGAACCCTTTAAGCCCTGGGTTCTTAATTATTTTGTCGGGGGGGGGGCAGAAATATTCTTGAATTTACATCGCGGGCCACTTAGTATTACACGTACATATAGAGACTTATGGGGCTCACGTCTTAATTGCCCGAATACATTGTGCATTAGCTTTCTAGCTTTTCGATTTAGTGAGCGAGTGGAGCTTGCGAGCAAAAAATTGACATTTTCGAATCGTGAAAATCTAATTTCGTCATCAAAATGTGCTAATTTAGATCATCTGAGATATAAAAATTACAAAGAGACCATTTCACTGCCCGGAAATGAGATGGCGGTGCCCGAATACAGGAAAACTTTTGATATTCTCGGGGGGAGAGGGCTTCAGCCCCCACCCCCCCCCCCCCCGCCTCATAAGTTAGTGCATATACATACCCGAATGGCTCATCTAAGGACAGCTGAACTATTTTAGGATACTCCTCCCGTGTCCTTATATTTTTTCTTCGTTTCATGTTTGTTTGGTGTTTTTAAACAAAAAAATTGATACTTTTATTCATAACAATAGTTAGGATGATTTTACGCATCAACATATTACGTAAAACAAGATTCTTATTTTTCTTACTAGATATTTTTGGCAGGCCGCGCATGAAAGTGGCTCGCAGGCTTTAAGCTACTTAAGAACTATATAGGCCTACTGGTGGCGCGAAATTACGAGATCTTGAAAGAAAATAATTATGTGAGGGAGCAAAGCGACCGAGCTTTGGAAAATTTTCGTATTTCAAACCTTCAAAAACTAGATTTTTAGTGCATTTATACCCTGCGGATTCTTCATTTCGCCCTTTCTCTCCTTTGCGTTTTTTTAAAACCCCCTCCAAGTGCCGCCAAGGGCACGTGTGTGACGCCCTTAAAGTGTAACCCGGTCTTAAAGTGTATAACTCGGTCCCTATATAGGTATCTGAAAATTTGCCTGTGCGCACATAGCCGCACACCGTACAGTTTTCTGTGTATATGAAACTTCTGTGTTGGCTTCATTACAAAACTAGGGGTAGGAGTAAGATGCGGAGTAAGGGGCGGAGGAGGGGGTTTAAGAGGATATGAAGAGGGGCAGGAGCGGCGATGTATAAGAGAATTATACTAAAATGAAATAGAAGAAGAAAAACAAGAAGGAGGTGGAGGAGGAGAGATGGGAGGAAAATGAGGGGTAAAGATAGAAGGAGTGGGTATATATATAGGAAGGGTAAAGGACGAGACTAAGATAATGAAGGAAAAGAAGGAAAAGAAGAGGAGGGGTATAAAGAGCGGAGTTAAAGAAGTATTAAAAATGAAGAAGAGGAAAGAAGGAGAAAATGAAGATGAAGAGGAATGAGAAGGAAATTGAAGAAATAGAAGAAAAAGCCGGGGAGGAGGGGTAAAACGGGGTACGAAGAGTGGGAGGGGGTAGGAGGGAGGAAGGGTGAAGTAGGAGAAGTACTAGAAGATGAATAAAAAGGCAAAAGAAGAAAAACAAAAAGAAGAAACAGAAGAAAAAGGAGGATGAGGAAGGGTAAGAGGAGTAGGAGACTAAGGTAATGAAGAACAAGGAGAGAAGAAGGGGTATGGGTTAGGAGAAGTTTTTAAAAAAGGGAGATAACAGGAGAAAATAAAGAAAATAAAAAGAAATGATGAGGGAGATAAAAGGAGAAAAGAAAGAAAAGAAAAAAAAAAGAAAAGAGAAGAAGAGGAATTCAGAAAGAAAAAGAACAACCCCCAGAAAAACAGAGAGACGGAGAGAAGAAATTGATAATAATTGATAATAAAAGGAGGAGAAGGAGGGTGTATAATGGGATATTAAGAGGGGATGGCTTGGAGGGGCAAAGCGGCAGTAAAAATATGACGAAGAAGACTCAAATGGGAAAGAAGAAGAAGGATGAGGAGGGGGAGGATTAAAAAGGGTAGGAGGAGAAGGAGGGGGAGGATTAGGAGGATGGGTGGAAGGAGGGGGAGGGGGTTGTTAAATTTTCGAGGGAGCGAATCGTTTCCATTCCTTCTTCTTTTTTCTTCTTCAACCTTTTTTTTTTAAACTATTTCCCTTACGTACCCCCACCAGCTCTGTTTTTCTTCTTCATCAACTTCGTCTCACCCTTCACCCCTCCTCCTATCTTTATCCTTCCATTTCCTCTTACAGCTCCTCCTCTTCCTTCTTCTTCTTTTTTTATCATTTCTCTCCTTTCTTCTTTTTCATCTCTTTTATTTTTTTATTATACAGATATATTTACTATTTCTCTTACTCCGCCCTTCTTTCCACCTTCCCCTCCTACTCCTATACCCCCTCCTGCTCCTGCTCCTCCTTCTTCTTCTTCTTTTATTCTTCTTCTTCCTCTTTTTCTTTTCCACTTTATCCCCTCCCCCGAACTCTATATGAAGCGAACACAGAAGTTCCATACTGTACGATGTGCGGCTATGTGCGCACAGACAATTTTTCAGATATATTAAAAATATAGGCACCGAGTTACACTTTAAGAACGGGTTACACTAAGGGCGTCACACACGTGCCCTCTGCCCCCATAGATACGCCACAGAGCGAAGCGAGCGAGCAGAGGAGGGTGTGCTAGGAGGGGGTATCCCCCTCCCACTCCAGGGACTCTTTCAAAAATCTGTCTATGAAACTTGCATTTTAGAGCATCCCCCAAATTGTTTTTGTAATGAAATGATTAAGGAATGCACGGATCTACACTAATGGACGGACCCCTTAATTGAGAATAACAATGCGACTCGCGAACGAATTTTCTTCGATATTTTAGCATTGAAATTATGGCTTTTCTTATTTCCTTACTTCTAAGCATTAAAAAATGTGATGATATTTCAAGATGAAACATAATGAGTTTGGATAATTATTGGTTTTTAAAAGGGGGTAAATGCAGTAATCATGGAGATTTTGGTTCCCCAAAATAATTTTTTGCTTTCAAGTTTATGTAATTAAGGGATATGTGAAATACAATAATCTTAATTTTCATGTTGAATAAAGCCCAACAAGTATGTTGAATTATGGTTAGAAATGCAAGTATATATGGCATTCAATGACATTGAGTGTTTTCTTCACAAAAAAATCATACCGAACCCTGAACAAATTAGGACAAAGATTGAGGCAGAAGGGAAAGGTGCAGATTGCTCACATTTGGTCTGTAGCATAAGTGATATGAAACCTATAATTCTATGTAACGATTTTAGAAGATCTCTTTTTGTTTTCTGATTATAAAAGCATGAATACATAATTAGCCTGTCTTGCATATTATTATTTGAATAAAACTTCATATAACATAATTAAAAGGATATTTTCAAAAAACCTTTCATACATCAATTTCTATAGAGTAGACCACCAAGTTTCAAAACAATATGATCAGTAATAATATATAGTTTGTCCAACAGTTGTTAATGATGTTTTCTTTATAATGCAAATTAGCAAATAGTTGTGCAGCATTTTTATTCAAATGAAAGTACTCATTTAGGCATATACTATGAATATATCAACCCTTTACTGATGTGAATGCCATCAATAACCAAAACAATTAATTAATAAACAAATCAAAACTATATAACGTATCGGGCTTTAAGTTAATGTATATATATATAATTATTATTATTTCATCAAAAGATATTGGGGCATGATAATACAAGCCACCCCCCCCCCCCCACCTCAAAATTTTGGCGGGCGAAAACCCGTTTACAGAACTATTTCATGGCATGCATTCGAGTGAAAAAAAGTCCAGTCCCGCAGAAAATAGACTCCAAAGGTTATTGACAGCCGACAGCCGGTTAAGCATAAATCATGCAGCTGTTCGTTGGGCTCCTGACCGGCTCCCAAATACTGTAAAATTTAAATTTTCTACCCTATTCGAGGATCTTTTTCACTCGTGAATTTGATACCCTTTTTCAGAATTTTTCTGTTTTTTATATACCCTAAACGAGATACCCGGGTTACCCGTCTGGTGTTGAAAACAACCCTTTTTACTCGTTTTCATGGACGCGGATGCCTACCGGCCTCAATGAGACATAACCCCCCCCCCCCCCCGGCGATTTGTTTTTTGACGGGGCTGTGAGTCACGGGCCTTGAACCCCTAGGGGCAAATGTTAAGAAAATGGGTACCCATGTTTAGGGATTTGTCGTAAAAACTGGACCCTTTCTATGAGTATAATACAAATGAACACATACAACATATCCATTGCAGATTAAAACCATCTTGGTTTTATTTGTGCTCCTTAACACACTTAACACACATCTGGAATGAGCTTCCAGACCAAATTAAACAATTGTGTTTCACTCTTTTCGTTTAAAGCAACCATGAAAAAATACATGTGGTCACAATCTAATACAATTCAATAAGTTATATCGTGTGTTGGGGGCCGGAGGGGCGTTAACTCTGTGTTAAAACATATGAGTTGACGCCCTTCTGGCTCTCAACACGGGGTATCACTATGATGATTGTCAAACTTTGGTTCAGTTTCATTTGTAAAATTAGCTAGAACGTTAAAATATTATAGATCTTGTAAACAACGAAGGTCAGACATATATCCGCGCGCGCCATTCACTATAGCACTATTTATATAGCACGCACGTGCACCACATCTTTACCCCCGCCTCTCTTCTTTTTCGTCCATTGGCCCCTCCAAGGTATGTTTGTAATATTGTGAACATGTTAATATTTATAAAGAATAATCCGTCCTGCTCTAGGCTGTCCGTCTCCTCAAGCCATGCTTACAACGGCAGCCTTCTGCATTCAGTACATACAGCATCAGTGGCGTATCCAGGATTTCCCAATAGGGGGGGGTCAGGAATTATTGATCGCCGTCATGGGGGAGGGGTCTTTGGAATATTTTTGCTTCTGAAGAAGGGCTGAGATGCAAAATAGTGCTATATGTGACAAATTTTGAAGCCTATTTAATGAACAATATTTTCAATTGGTATGAGGATTTTTTTTTTTTTTGCTAGTTTTTTTTTTTTTTTACGACGGTCAATAGGGGGGGGGGGCGCGCCTGTTGCGCCCCCCCTGGATACGCCCCTGAACATTGATTATAGTATACAAGATTATCTAGTTCCATCTAGTCTCATGACTCGTTTGTTTGTTGTTGTTTTTTTCGCTTATAATTTTGCTTGCTATATTAATTTGTATACCGTTCTTTGTATCATGCACATTTTTCATTAATTTTGTTATATTTGTATTTCAAATTTCTTTGAAAACGAAAAAAAAAAAACTTTTCTTACATTTTTTTTTTTTTTTCTTACATTGCTTTCCTCAAACCTCAAGAAATGGACTGAAAAAATACACGAGGCACAGGATTTCGGGATATCACCCACACATATTTAGGGATTTTGTTGAAAATGTGAACCCAGTTATGGATTTTTTTGTAGAAAACGGGACATAAGTTTAGGGATTTCATTTGAAAAGGCATTTGGGCGGCACTTCCCCGTATAGCGCAGGGGCGGATCCAGGATTTTGTAAAAGAGGGGGCACAGAGCCGGAAAAGTACCAGCAAGGAGGCATTTTTTATTGTGTACTTAATTAATACATCGGTCGTCTGCTATAAATGTAGGCCCGCGGCTCCACACCGACTCCAGACCGGCAGATTCTTTGCCATTTGGAATGATGAAAACTTTTGTTGGGTCTGGATCGGTCGTGGAGTCGGTCTTGTTGATGTGACTGAGATACAAGCCAAGTTCATCATAATCTGTTCAACTTATACTTAATTACCTCATCACCTTCCCTTACTCTCATGTTACAGTACACAGTCAATGCAAGTTCTAAAACATTTGACTGGAAATGTGAAGATTGTGGGTTTGATCCCGGGCAGGCCGGCACATGCAGTACTTCTGATTGTCCTTGAGCAAGGCACTTTTATGTACATTGTACTTTGTACATTTTACATTGTACATTGTTTTGTTTAATCCGATATTAAGTATATTAATGGCACTATGGGCAAGACTGAAAACGATCCAAATTTTCTAAAACCCTGCTATTATCAGATGCAAATTTAAGATGAAACTTGTTTAACTCCAAGATGGAGGCTCATATCCATGAAAATCGTAACCATGATACTAGTATCAGTTGTGTTTATCATTCTGTTTATCATGTTCACCGACGGCTTAAAACATAGGTTCTAAACTTCTAATACTTGATTTGTTACAACTGGTAATTCAAATAGAATTAGGATGGAAATAAACCCCTTAAAACGTTCAATTTAGGTCACACCTGATTTAGTATCATCAGATGCAAGAATTTCAGTAGCTTATAACAGTTGTCGGATAAAATATCCGACAACTTCCTTTCATGAAACGCTCCCCTGTTTATTCCTCTTTACAATGATGCCCCATTTGTACTGATAAAGTAATTATGGAATGTGCAGTGCACCTGAATATGGGCCCAAGTCAAAAGTGAAATGTTGTAAAATGCATTGCCATTGTTAACAGTGAATTTTCCTTTCTTTGGAGGATGGATTGTGTTTTGAGTGATGTTGAGATCATCATGATTGTAATGATGTTTTCTTCTTTTGTTTGGAAAATGTTTGAGTCTGTATGAAACTCAAACTCATTGTTAATCCCTCTATCGTTCGATTAAAACACATTCCATTTTCCAAACAAAAGTAGAAAACAACATTGAAAGACTTCATGAAAGACCACCTCAGCATCATTCAACACAAAATCCATTCACCATTCAAATGAAGAATTCACTGTTGACAATAACGATGCATTCTGAAACATTTCACTTTTGACTTTTGTCGATTCATCTTCATACAAAAGAAGAAACATTACTGTATTCATGAATGACCATCTCAACATCACTCAAAACACTAATTCATCCTCCAAACATCACGAAAGAAAGGAGAAATCACTGTTGACAATAACAACGCATTTTGCAACATTTCACTTTTGACCTGTAAAATGGAATATTTCAATGATACCAAACTATGAAAAAAGGGTATGATAATATAGAAACACGAGAGATATTAGCGTTCAAACTTGACTTGCAGAACTTTTTTAAAGGGTTTTTTAAATTCTGATATCTCTAACCTTGAATCTTATTTGAGAGTAAAATTGCGAAAATTGTGAAATTGCTTTATTTTGCTTTGTGGTATAGTAATATGATATGGACCGGGCTTCCGGGATATACATCATTTATTGCCTAAACTAAAATCGACGAGGGCAATACGATTCTAGTGAGGGCAATTAATGTTGTTTCCCCCATAAGTAACACACTCAGACATAGAGCGAACTCGAAAATATTGCCGCGGGTATGCCTGCTAGGATCGAAAGCTCAAGCCCCTTTTGACTCCATTTTACTCCATTGGCTCGCTATTATTGGATAAGCAGTTTTCAGCAGCTTGTTTTCGAAATCAAATATCTTATACAAAACACACAAATATATATTACGATGTTTTATATAATTAGTAGATTATAACTAATTTGTAATCCATGCTTTTGTTGGATCGAAACTCATCATAAGTAAACAACACGTCATACACGAATGCGCGTACGACGGACTCGCTTTGAATCAAACAACGCATCATTTTCCAATATTTCTCAACACATATAAATTGTAACATTCAGACACGCAATCTCTTCTCTGAATAATTTCCTAATCCACGGAATTCCTCAGTCTATTCGTGATCACTGATTTCACTAAAGCTATAATTGGATGTAAAGTTTGAACAACTAAAATGTCGGAGCTAGCTAACCGTACCGGGTTTACAGTACCGGTACCTGGGAATTCAGGCAGTGCGATTTAGAAGTTGTAATAAGGTAAGCTAATACTATATGAACGTAAGCCTATGCATTGTATTTTATACTTCGCAAAACTATAAGGAAAGAATTTTGATATGACTTATTCATGCATAAAGATATTTACATTTTCTTACCTGAATATTTCAATAATTGAAATATTCAGGTAAGAAAATATTGTTATTAACAATGTAGAATGGATGGCCGAAAAGAAAGAGAGAGAGAGAGAGAGAAAGAACAAGAGAGGATGGTTCTGCCAGGACTACCAAACATCGTATATGCGTAATAAAGGTAACTGTCGGGGTCGTCTCCTTGCACAGCCCCCTTCCTACGAAATGCATCCTCGCATTTCTAAAAGCACTATACTCTTGAGTCATCAAATTCTTCTCCGAGTCAAACATTTGAATAAATAATTAACTATTTACAAAGATGATAATAAATGGTCCAAAATTCTGAAAAGATGGTTATTTGGAAGAATATCCAGCAATTGCTTCTTAAAACTCAAATATTATTTTACCTCATATTCTCTTTATCTCGAACGGACTGATTCTCACTAAGTCACAATCATCATCATCATCATCATCATCATCATCATCAATCAATCATTGCTTCACTTATTAGTCTTCAATACTTCAGCTTACAACTTCAAGAAGCACTGGCTGATCCTGCCAAATATAACCATTATGCCACCCATATTAATGGTGAGTTAATATTTCACGAGTAAATTTCGGAACTCGAAAGAAGTCAATGGCGCTCAAGTTACATTAAATTCATATATTCACTACTCAGTGGCGTTACAATGTATTTGACATGCACTAAAGGACAGAAGAAAATCAGATAAAGATAAGAAGTAATGCCCCATTTACATTTGGTATACGATCATCGTAGGGTGACCGTAAACTGATCGTATCCTTCTAATCGCACGATCTCCCTGGGGTGGCATACGACGATCGTACGATTTTCGTACGGATTCACGGTCTCCGTAGCCTCTACGATTTTGTTTAGCGCGGAGTTATACAAATTTTTCAAAATCGTAGGATCGTAGCCCTTAAAAACATCGTAGGTGGCATCGTACGATCAGCGCAGGGTCATTGTGCGGAGGCCTTGCGCTGATCATGCAGAGAGCGTACAATTTTTTTTCAACAGGGGAGCAAAAAAGCATCATAAAGAAATCGTAAGATCGTAAGGTATCCGCACGATCATCGCACAGCCTCTGTACGGAAATCGCACGATCTCTGTACGATTTCCGTGAATATGTTACTGTAACCGCGCAGAAATCGCACGATCTCCCTACGACCTCCGTACAATCTCTGGCCCCTCTACGATGCCCAGTACATGAAATCGCACGATGACCGTAAATAATGTAAACATAAAAATCGTAGCCCGTAGCCACCTACGATGTCCCCCAAATCGCAAGGAAAATCGTAGACTAATCCATAGTACGATGACCATAGCAAATGTAAACTAGGCATAGAGGATAGATAGATGGATAGAAAAGTTGGAGGATGAGATAAGGGAAAGATAGCTGAGGAACATCCACCCTTCAGCGATAAACATCTTATTTCATTAATTGATTATCCTAGTAAAAATAATCTGGAGGTCCTCTTCTTCTTTGAGGATAGCGTCTTTCTTCATCTGTCTCGTCGTGGTTGCTTTATGTGTCGTCGTTCTCATCCGATGGGTCATCAGTGGTAGGTTTGTACTTTGTTCCAGACTTGAGGTTCTGAAACTTCCGAAGGTTTGAGTCCGTCGAAGTGTACTAAACTTGACATGTTTTACTCTGGGGTGAGTTCTGAATTCAGTACTTAAGAGTGAAATATGAGTAATTTCGGCTGAGATAAAATACTCAAGCAATGTTGCTATTCATTTTGAATCTATTTTACCCTATATGTCTATAAAGACATAGGTCTAAGCTACTGCCAGCTCCTTAGCATACAAAACCAATTGCTTGATTTATTGGCAGAAATGTGACTTTCACGCGGAGCAGTATAGCTGCGCACAAGCAAACCATGGAAGCGCGCATAGTCTACAAAATCATTTAAGAACCGATAAGCCCTGCAATAACAATACATACATTTTATAGAGTAAAACGAATCAGATCTTCTACAAGATCATTCACCCTTTTTCCCCTCGGGGGGGGGGGGGGGGGGTCACTAAAATATACTTATTTCTCATAAGCTACTTAGGTCTATACAACATGTACTGTCATCCGGACAAAAGGGCTTCTTTTTCCTAATAAAAAACAAAATGAGGGATAGAGGTCGACTATGCAAGATTTATCATTCACATTATGTTAACAGCCATGCAGCCTGTACATTTTTTTTTACCCATATCTTGTCAGGTAACATCCCGGAAGCTTACCCATTGGTCAGGTTTAAGGGGCTTTTACACTTTCACGGATCGCATCCCGGATCGTCACTCCGGGATCATCTATTATCACCGGCATTACCGTGTATACGCCGTGGAGGCATCCGGCGTGATCCTTGGCATACCGGCATATCCCTAGCCTCTTGTCGATGCCCTGGCGCTGTTGAAATCCTTGGCGATATGGAGGCAAAATTTCTGGCGAGCGAAGCGAGCCAGAAACACCGAGGCGCTTGCGCCGACCAGTCCGTACTCTTCCTTGTAGGCACCGTGACTTGCCGAATACATCCTGGACACTCCGAGTAGACGCCGGGAGGTCCGGCATCCGGGTTTGAAATCCTTTATATTTTGCCTATAAGAAATGAGCGCCTCCAAGCTCAACTCACCCGTCAACATTCCCGGGATATCTCAATAGACAACGTACACCTCCGTGTAAGGACCGTACGTAAGGACCCAGTGGCCTCCGCGCTCTTCCTTGAACTCCGTGTTAGCTCCAGATGCGTTTCCGGTATGGTCCGTGTTGCAACCTTGTCTGTTCGTATATAGACACCGTCCTTGTCCGTGTATTCACCCAGTTCAGAACGTATCCACACCGGCATTGAGAGGAAATCGTGGTGATGCGATCCCTGAAAGTGTAAAAGCCCTTTTACCGGACCGGACACATGCACCATTATGCCAAAATTAATGCATTCAAATTTAAAGGGCAATCCAACCGTTGTAAAATGCTGATTTGTATGAAAGCAGAACATAAAGAGAAACAGGATGGTGAAAGTTTGAAAGAAATAGGACATAGAATAAGAAAGTTATGAATGTTTGAAAAGTGAGATTACATCTATTATATATGCGAATCTCAAATTGGCTATTTGGTGAATCGATTATGACGTATTCACGGTCAACTCTCCCATTTCATTACACCAAAATATTATTATTCTGGTTTTCTCCTGAGCACCCTTTCCCTCAAAAGAACAAAAGAACATTCCTTGCCTGCTATTACGTAAAAGTATGTAGAACAGGTGTCACATGCATATTCACCTGTTCTACTTATTTTACATAATAGCCATGAAGGGATGTTCTCTTGTCTACGAGAGCAATTGTGGAGGGTACAATGAGGAGCTGTATATTTTGTCCGCTCTCTTCGTCATCGTGTTCATAGTGATAGTATGTCACGGGGTCCAGACCCAGGGGTCACTCACCACATTATGTGCTACCCACGCTCGTCCACACACTTCGAAATTGGACCCTTAATGGCGTATCGCGCGAGGTCTAATTTGCACCTCTATACGGCGTCACATCAGAAAAACATATACCCTTAATGGCGTCAACATGCTCATCACTCCATCCAAAAATACCCTAAGTGGCGTATAAATTATAGTACAGGAAATCTATATATTACGGAGTCCGGGAAGGGACATTGGGAAATCTTTTTTTGGAGATATTATCTCGTTCCCTCCAGATAATATTATCTCGTTCCCTCGAGATGTTATCTCGTTCCTTCGAGATATTATTTTGTTCAATTTACCCCTAAATATGTTGTCCTAGCTCCAGAAGCTTTCAAAATCCTGGGGCTCGCATTGTTTCTCTGTCCACCAAGCGTACCCATAGGCCTATCTCCCGTTTTGCAAGTCGCTGCACTGGCTCCCTGTTAAACATCGCATTATTTTCAAAATTTTGTTGCTCACATTTCACTGCGTTCACGGCTCTGCTCCCCAATACAATACCTCTTTAAAGGACAAGTAACCCCACGTGATATTCTAGATGCACCTATTGTCTGCTACGTCTTTCCATGGAGGCTGCCATTTTGTGCATGACACGGATCATTAGGTACCATATGCATTGATAATAGCCTACCTTTACAACAGATACGTCGCTTTGTTCTGATTGTATTACGATTGTTATTGGCCATGGGCCTAGATAATTGACGACCCATGAGTTCTAATAGCCATCCTGTAAAGCAGATTCCTCGCTTTGTTTTGGTATTGTTACGATTGTCTCCGTCCTTGACGTCAATTCTCCGTCCTTGACGTATATTTTTTATGAAGTATATTTTTTATGAACAAATTAAGACCTTTTAAAAAATATATAAAACTAAACTTACATTTCAGAATATGTGACTTTATCTAATATATATTTGTCCTCTAAAAATCAATTACAAGTTAACGATGAAGGAAATTTTACTTGGGATGAAAAATATGTTCGTGTACACATAAAGTAATGGCAGCCCCCTTATTATTGCTAGCAGACGATAACTTGGCTGGAAAATAGTGATTTATATCTATATCCTGTGTTTTTACATGAAATTGCATGTATCAAATAAGAGGCATATACTACACCATTCAAAATAAGCTAATTCATACGCTGAGGTTAATTTCCCTTTAAAGGAGAGTTAACCCCTACTTACAAATTTGCTTATATTGGAAGGTGATTGACCCCTTCCCTTACAAAAGCATCCAATGGTAGATAAACGATACCTCAATGGTACACTCAATGGTAAATGGTACTTCAGTGGTATATCAGTGGTGAATGGTGAATTTACGGTGAACGGTACTTCAGTGGTGGTTGTGAATGGTGAAGGGTATTTCAGTGGTGAATGGTGAACGATATTTCAATGGTGAATGGTAAGCCTATGGTATGCCAATGGTGTATGGTAAATGGTAAGCCAATGGTAAATGGTATATCATTTGCATATTTAATATTCACCGACAAGTCAGCATTATGTAAATATTATGTAAATGAGATTGTGAATGGTAATTCAATGGTAATTCAATGGTACCCTACCACTGGCATATGCAAATGAGTCCAAAAAAATATTATTAGGTCCAATGGTATTTCAATGGTATTTGAATGGTTCCAGTGGTAGGATCACAAGGGTGCACGGATGGTACCTGAATGGTCCTCTGAATGGTATCTGAATGGTATACCATTGGATGTTTTGATCATCACCCTTGTTTCATTCTTTGGCTGTTTTAGATGTTTTTAAGCTGTACAAACATTTGGTAGCAACTTTCATTTTCAAATTAATAAGAAGACAGTTACCACACTCAGTGTATGAATACTTCAAGTGTTTTGAAAATTGTTATGATACGAGACAAAAAGGAAACAAGTTTCTTATTCCTAAAGTAAGGACTGAACATGGTAAGACATCAATTGCATTTATGGGGTCTAAAATATGGAATGTCTTACCCCTAGAAATGAAAAGTATCAATACTGTAAATCATTTTAAGTACATGCATAACAAATACTTGTTATGTAATTATGTGTAGATTTTATTTTTATATTGATTTGCCACTTGTTTGTTTACTTTTGTTTCTTTTATGCCGTTTTAAGTTCTCAGTCTGCTATAAATATCCTAATTCATCAATTACTTAGTATAGGTGTGAAGTAGCCTCATTTTAATACACGTACAGTAGGTAATAGTTTCGATTAGGACTTTTTTGTGTTTGATTGCACTTGAGTCTTGACATGTAATTATAAGACTTTTTGTTTGATTACAATTAAGTCTTGTCATACTATATATATCATATTTAGCTTGTTGTATACGCAAACAATCTATAGTACTTATTTTGTATAAAGGGTCCTACGCCCTACTAGCTTTCTTGCTATTTCTGTAGGGTCCTTTTACCGGCTTTTGCTAAACAGTCGGGTAACGTCGCGTCGCGTTGGTAGAAATTTTCGAACATTTTTCAGGAAGGTGTCTTCAAGGGGACAAATTGAAAAAGAGTCCATCTCAGTATGATTTTTCCCGTTTTCAGGCTAAAAACGACAAACAAGGGAATAAAGAAAACAATAGAAGGATAATGCAAAGAAAAACATGAACTATAAAGAGAGAATAGAAGGGTAGGAAGGATGGAAGAAAATATGATGAAAGGAAACAAAGAATTCAACAAAAGGAAAGTTGGAAAGTAAAAACAAGTGGATAAAAACAAAGAATAACATAAAGAAAGATAGAGACATAAATGATAGAAGGATAAAGATATTAAGAGTAACATAAGGAAAGATAGAAGAGAAGATGATAATTTGAATAAAGGAATAACATAACGAAAGAAAAGATGAAAGGAAAACAAAATGATAGGATAAAAGCAAAGAATGTTTTAAGGAAAGTAAGTAAAGATGGGAAGCAGAAAATGATTTTAAAAAGAATAATATGAAAGATAGAGAGAGAAATGAAAAGTTTAACTTATATAAAGAAAGACAGAGAGAGAAATGATAGAAGGATAAAGATTAACGTGAGGAAGGTGGGGGAGAAAATGATAACAGGAAACAAAGAATATCATAACGAGAGGAAGGATGGAAAGATAATTGATGGAAGGATAAAAGTAAGAAATGACAAAGCGAGAGATAGAGAGAAAAATTATAGAAAGATAAATATAAACATGAAGAAAGGTGGAAGAGAAGATGATAAAAGGGAACAAAGAATAACAAAGTGGAGATGGAAAGCAATAAAAAAAAGAGGATAAAAAGAATAAATATAAACAGTAACATTATGAAAGATGGAAAACAAAATGATAAAAGCAATAAAAGAATAACGTATAATGAAAGGAAAGGTGGAAAGAAAAAAATAATAAAAGGATTAAAAACAACTGAATTAGTAATTACGCGATGCGTAATATATGTCCCCGCCAGAAGTGTAGATCTGTGGAATGGCTGTTAATTTATGTAATTTCTGATAGAACCTTGAAGATAAATGTGAGAAATGAATTTTCAAATTAATGTTTTATGATTATAAATGCATTTTCTGTTGATTTTGAATAAATTACAATAAATATGCATAATTAATGAATTTCAAAATTCTGTGTAGAGGCTTGACAGCCCCTACCCAGCCCTATCAGATAAAACAATCAGATTCAAAATACGGTGTGAAATAGAGAAGTAGCATTTTTCGTCGATTTTTCATAAATTTGCATAAATTTGCATAATTGATGAATTTCATGATTTTGTGTAGAAGTTTGGAAGCTCCCACTCAGCCCTATCCGATAAAACAATCAGAATCAAAATCGGCCAAGAAATGACGGAGAAGTAGCATTTTCTAACTTTTTGAGCACACACGGACGGACGGACGGATCTTTTGTTGTATTCTTTGTTTACTTTCATCATATTTTCTTCCATCCTTCCTACCCTTCTATTCTCTCTTTATAGTTCATGTTTTTCTTTGCATTATCCTTCTATTGTTTTCTTTATTCCCTTGTTTGTCGTTTTTAGCCTGAAAACGGAAAAAATCATACTGAGATGTGTGTGTGTAATTGGGTTCTTACAGACGTGTATCAATCAGATATGATTATTTACGTCTGGGACCGACCTTTAACGTCACCATCCGAAAGACGTGACTCAGTCTCGAACCTGGGTCCGCTGAATCAGTTTATAACTTCCACTGGTAGCTGGATTACAGCTACCAGTGGACTCTTGCCTCTATGCACTTTCAATTTGTCCACTTGAAGATACCTTCCTGAAAAATGTTCGAAAATTTCTACTAACGCGACGCGACGTTACCCGACTGTTTAGCAAAAGCCCTTTTACCAACCTAGTTATGTCATAGTATTGTATGTTGTAACTTGTTACTCTATTGTAACCTTGTTTGTTGTTGGTAATAAAGTCATTCATTCATTCGTCATTCATTCATTCATTCAAAAATATAAAGTGGGTGTTTACATTTATTATAAAAGTTAAATCTTTATAATGATATTTTTAAATTGTCTGGTTTTGCTTAAGAAAAATCTATTTTCTTGGGTTTGCCAAACAGAGCAGAACATAATATATGCAGCATGCATTATGAGATATTATTACACATATAGGTTACTTTTCCGATAGAATAAAACCTTGTATTTTTCCGTTCTGTGAGATTTCTGTTGTTCAGTTTAATTGCATACAATACAGTTAGCATATTAACTGTCTTGCGTGTATTACGTTACTCTTGTCAATGTTGTAAAAGGGTGGAATATTGTCGCGATATTCAACGCTTGCGCTGATATACCATTGCAATTTTTGTCCGACGCATGCGCAGAAGCACGTTCGGTGGAGTCTTGCTTTCATCAATCGCTCGCACAAAAAGATTGCGACGAAGCGCTAAATGCCACAGGTTTACACATAAATTTTCAGTGTTGTCTGCATAGTTCTCATACCTTTAGTTTTGTGTATGGCAGCGCAGCGCAGCCTCGATATTGCAAGCGGTAAATTCGAAACATTTGTAAACAAACATGGACGTTGGAAATTGCTGTTTTGGATCATTATATTGAAGGATCATTTTTACTCTGTATATTGGATGTTGGTGAGTACGTGAACCAATTTCATCGTTTTTTATTGTTCCAACTGGCCTGCTTTGCTGTGCTAGTTAGAGGTAGCACATATTTTCCATAGACCTTCACGGTCTGAGCTCTATCTGTATCCTGACTTCAGCTGTTGGGTACCATCTTCTCCAGGCCATTGTAAAGTTGTATGTTTCCTCGAATTTGTATATGTATAATAATAATAATATTAGATTTCTTTCGTGGTATATCAGATATATAGCATTCATCTAGCATAAATATTGCACTCATCTTCGATTCGTGCAATATTCATGCTAGCTGAATGCAATATATCTGATATACCACTCAAGTGCATCCAATATTATATAAATATCTCGAGGGAACGAGATAATAATGTCGAGGGAACGAGATAATATCTCGAGGGAACGAGATAATATCTCGAGGGAACGAGAGAATATCTGATCCCGTATATTCTTCACGGATGAAAATTGTAGGAAGTAAAATTAGAATGGAGTCAAAAGGGGCCTGAGCTTTCGATCCTAGCAGAATCTTCGTCAGAGGCAAAAAGACAAACATAAAGAGCAAGACAAGCATATATATAAAACAACTAACCAAAACAGGGCAGACAAAACAAAGAGGATAAGGAGGATCACGGTGAAGTGATGCAACAGCAGGGAAGGAAATAAATATCGAAAACAAGCTGCTGAAAACTGCTTATCCAATAATAGCGAGCCAATGGAGTAAAATGGAGTCAAAAGGGACCTGAGCTTTCGATCCTAGCAGAATCTTCGTCAGAGGCAAAAAGACAAACATAAAGAGCAAGCAAGGCCGTACGCAGACATTTTTTCCTGGGGGGCAAGATGATCGCTTTCAAAGGAACCCATAACTTGAAGTCTAAAACCCGATTTAAAAAAAGTATGATTTTAAAATTTCTAGGGGGGGGGCAACTGCCCCCCCCCCCCCCCCCCGCTGCGTACGGCCTTGAGAGCAAGACAAGCATACATATAAAACAACTAACCAAAACAGGGCAGACAAAACAAAGAGGATAAGGAGGATCACGGTGAAGTGATGCAACAGCAGAGAAGGAAATAAATATCGAAAACAAGCTGCTGAAAAAATAGCGAGCCAATGGAGTAAAATGGAGTCAAAAGGGGCCTGATCGAGCTTTCGATCCTAACAGAATCTTCGTTTTGTCTGCCCTGTTTTTGTTAGTTGTTTTAATGATGATTTTTGTATCAGATTGATAAAGACTCTAAATAAGAAGACGTTCCTGACATAGCAATGATGATTTGTCTTTGGTGCATTGATCCTGCTCTGCTAGGTGATTATCTACTATACATGTATTTCTATATACATGTACACGAAAAGTACAAGGTGTATGGAGCTGTACGTGTAAAATTAATGAGAAAAATAGAATAACCAAAACTGTCAATACATTGCAAAAAGGTAAAAGAAATATCACTTTAGAAATAAGAGAGGAGGTATAAGTTAAATGATAATGATATAAGAGTGTGTCAGTGCACAAACGCAATCAAACTCGACAAGTTAGCTGGCCATTGTAACAATTTCAAACTACATTATAGGCCAACTTCATTTTCATGTGGTTGGGTTAATTTAAGAAAAAATATCCTTCTAAAGATTTTTAGGAAAGTGATTACTGTTAGTGTTGCTTAGTATTGTTTCAAAACCTAAAAATTAATGATGTTTTGGTAAGATGTAGAAAAGGAGGTGTCACTTTGTTCACAACTTGCAAGTGCGCAAACGCAATCGGGGCCAGCTAAAGGAAAAATTATTGGGCCAGCTCCCAACTCCCCTAGAAAAAAGGAAATAATTTTGCCAATATCCCTACACCCCAGAATGGAAGAAATCAGAAACAGTTTCTCTAACGAAAAAGGAAAAATTGGGCCCCCGCCCCCACCCCTTGGGTAAAATCCGGGAAACTTCTCCTCAAATTTCTGTAGTTTCCTTTTCTCTCTCTCTCTCTTTCGCTATAGGAGTACAGCGTGCACCCTGTGTGTCCCTAAACTTTTCAAAAATAGAAAATTTCCCCCAGCAACAACCACGTACACTCACCCCAAAAGTAGAAAATGTAAGACCGGTTTCCCTGCCCCTTCAATACGGAGGGAAAAAAATCAGGCTACGCCCCCACCCCGAAAAGGCAAAAAAAATCTCACAAAAACAAAAAAAAAATGATGCAAGTTGGTTCAGAAATGTTGTCAAGGGCCAGCCTGGAAAAGAGGGGGGGGTGGGGCGGTAGACAATTAAGCAAGAAAAAAGTCAGTATCAGTGATGACATCATTTTTCTTCCACGATTAGGCCAGAAAAAATAATAATCTCCCGCCAAGCCCAAAACCCCAAAATTGACAGCCCTGTATTTGTGTGCCCCCTTTTACAAAATCCTGGATCCGCCCTGTGCAATAGCATAACTGAATATAATAGCCCTTGAATAATAAACATGCATGCGGATATGCTTTTTAGCCGGCCGGCGCTGAGAAGAAGTTGCCGTTGATGGCGTTTAGAAATTTCATCAGCGAGACAATTTTGCGATTTGTAAGTTTTATTATATATTTTTCATAATTATACTAGAATGAGGCTTTTTTATGCAGAAAGTTGTATGTAACTTTGTGTGTACATGTATCTTATTAAATATTTCTAAATTTCCACTGTTCTATAGTATAGCGTACTGGTACGAACCTATCCCAAGTTAAATAGTCTAGGCTGCTGCCGCCTACGTCTACGACTACGGTCCCGGGTGCTATAAAATATGTAGGGGCAAGTTCACTCATCAACTTTTACAATCGGCCACTCAATATTAGACTGTCGGCTAGCGACAGACGGGTTGCCATTCTCTGATTGGTCAGTTAAGACAGTGCGATATACGTGTGCGCTGTGTGTGTACGTGAGCCGTGAGTTATGTTCTGACCATATTAAACACGCATTCGGCTATGTTGTATAATGTCACATCAGCAAGCAATGGTCATATTGACCACTCCCGGGTACATTTCTGTAAAATAGTTGGTATTTTCTGTCGCATGTACTAAAGGTATGGGGGGGAAAATAAGATAAATATTTTAAATACTTGCTTTCAAATTCAGCCCTTAAAAATCTCACTCCTACCTCAAATGGCCGTTAGGAAGAACTTTTGATATTTATAGCAAAATCCAAAGTCAAAATCTTGTCCAAAACCGGAGAAATCCCCGCCGATTTGTTTCGCGATCGCGTGTTGTTTACAAACTGCCGATGTCTTAGACTAAAATCGGCCAATATAATTTTTGTCCACGAAGAAACTCGGGATCGCAAGGGCACATCGATCTTTACGATCGCGCACACAGAAAATCGGAACTTTTCCGTGTACGCCATAGGGACCGAATTTTTGAGGACAAAACTCTTTTGGGGAGATGTCAGCGCCCGCGGCGACCAGGAAATGTACACAATGACTCCGATAGCTCGTTTCGCGAGAATCAACAGTAAATTGCGGATTTCATTTTTGTAAATATCTTTTCCAACATTGGTGAGTTGAATTTATTGTATTTCTTGGATATTTTGGGGTCGGTTTTTGAAAATTAAATGCCGATTTTGAGTGAATATTGGTGACTTTTGTGCAGTGGTGTTTTAAAAAGATGAGGTGTATGACTGCCTACATTATACACACGAAGTATAGGAATGTACCTATGAGTGATATTGACCACTCATAGCTACATTCCTATACTTCGTGTGTATAATGTAGGCAGTCATACACCTCATCTTTTTAAAACACCACTGCACAAAAGTCACCAATATTCACTCAAAATCGGCATTTAATTTTCAAAAACCGACCCCAAAATATCCAAGAAATACAATAAATTCAACTCACCAATGTTGGAAAAGATATTTTCAAAAATCAAATCCGTAATTTACTGTTGATTCTCGCGAAACGAGCTATCGGAGTCATTGTGTACATTTCCTGGTCGCCGCGGGCGCTGACATCTCCCCAAAAGAGTTTTGTCCTCAAAAATTCGGTCCCTATGGCGTACACGGAAAAGTTCCGATTTTCTGTGTGCGCGATCGTAAAGATCGATGTGCGCTTGCGATCCCGAGTTTCTTCGTGGACAAAAATTGTATTGGCCGATTTTAGTCTAAGACATCGGCAGTTTGTAAACAACACGCGATCGCGAAACAAATCGGCGGGGATTTCTCCGGTTTTGGACAAGATTTTGACTTTGGATTTTGCTGAAAATATCAAAAGTTCTTCCTAACGGCCATTTGAGGTAGGAGTGAGATTTTTAAGGGCTGAATTTGAAAGCAAGTATTTAAAATATTTATCTTATTTTTTCCCCCATACCTTTAGTACATGCGACAGAAAATACCAACTATTTTACAGAAATGTACCCGGGAGTGATATTGACCATTAGAATCATATACATGTGTGTATACTGGGTATTGGGGATACAGATGTAATTTTGTTTGAAATGGAGGTTTTTGTGGGCAAACTGATACTTAAGTATCACTCTTTAGATTTTACGTTATAAGTTCGTTAAGATACAAAATGTAGAAATTTATAAAAACTTACATTTACAGCCTTGTTTTTCGTACTTGTTACCCACACCACTCATAGCTACATTCCTATACTTCGTGTGTATAATGTAGGCAGTCATACACCTCATCTTTTTAAAACACCACTGCACAAAAGTCACCAATATTCACTCAAAATCGGCATTTAATTTTCAAAAACCGACCCCAAAATATCCAAGAAATACAATAAATTCAACTCACCAATGTTGGAAAAGATATTTTCAAAAATCAAATCCGTAATTTACTGTTGATTCTCGCGAAACGAGCTATCGGAGTCATTGTGTACATTTCCTGGTCGCCGCGGGCGCTGACATCTCCCCAAAAGAGTTTTGTCCTCAAAAATTCGGTCCCTATGGCGTACACGGAAAAGTTCCGATTTTCTGTGTGCGCGATCGTAAAGATCGATGTGCGCTTGCGATCCCGAGTTTCTTCGTGGACAAAAATTGTATTGGCCGATTTTAGTCTAAGACATCGGCAGTATGTAAACAACACGCGATCGCGAAACAAATCGGCGGGGATTTCTCCGGTTTTGGACAAGATTTTGACTTTGGATTTTGCTGAAAATATCAAAAGTTCTTCCTAACGGCCATTTGAGGTAGGAGTGAGATTTTTAAGGGCTGAATTTGAAAGCAAGTATTTAAAATATTTATCTTATTTTTTCCCCCATACCTTTAGTACATGCGACAGAAAATACCAACTATTTTACAGAAATGTACCCGGGAGTGACCCACACCTCCATACGGATGACGACTGCTCTCAATATGTTGCGCACTAGTGAGGCCGCTCTACATGGTTACGCACCATAGATACGTACGCAGAATGTTACGCACACAAGCTATTCTACGAAGACCTGGAAGGGCCAAACTGACGACGTAAAAAAATAAAAAATATTACGTACGTACGTAGTAATTATTACGTACGTACGTAATATTTTTTATTTTTTTACGTCGTCAGTTTGGCCCTTCCAGGTCTTCGTAGGAGATCGACGAACCGATCGCGCCGGTACCACTAAGAGCGCTGAGGGCTCCCTTCATCATAATCGTGAAAAATACAAACTGGATGCTGACGGGACAGTCTCGATAGGAGTTATCGACAAAAAGTACCCAAAATTTCAGGAAACCCTCTTCAAAGGTCACAAAACAAACTGGTAAGTTTTAATCATCTATTATTCAACATAAGTATTTAGATTTAAGTAAACTGCAATATATGAGTTTCACTTAAATATAGCCAAAAATGCACAGTGATGCAGTTTAGGTATGGGATGTGTGTTGGCTGCATTCCTACACAGTCGGCAATGGCGTGTACCTATGAGTGTATAATGGTGTTGCTGTCACTCATAGGTACATTCCTATACTTCGTGTGTATAATGTAGGCAGTCATACACCTCATCTTTTTAAAACACCACTGCACAAAAGTCACCAATATTCACTCAAAATCGGCATTTAATTTTCAAAAACCGACCCCAAAATATCCAAGAAATACAATAAATTCAACTCACCAATGTTGGAAAAGATATTTACAAAAATGAAATCCGCAATTTACTGTTGATTCTCGCGAAACGAGCTATCGGAGTCATTGTGTACATTTCCTGGTCGCCGCGGGCGCTGACATCTCCCCAAAAGAGTTTTGTTCTCAAAAATTCGGTCCCTATGGCGTACACGGAAAAGTTCCGATTTTCTGTGTGCGCGATCGTAAAGATCGATGTGCCCTTGCGATCCCGAGTTTCTTCGTGGACAAAAATTATATTGGCCGATTTTAGTCTAAGACATCGGCAGTTTGTAAACAACACGCGATCGCGAAACAAATCGGCGGGGATTTCTCCGGTTTTGGACAAGATTTTGACTTTGGATTTTGCTGTAAATATCAAAAGTTCTTCCTAACGGCCATTTGAGGTAGGAGTGAGATTTTTAAGGGCTGAATTTGAAAGCAAGTATTTAAAATATTTATCTTATTTTCCCCCCCCCCATACCTTTAGTACATGCGACAGAAAATACCAACTATTTTACAGAAATGTACCCGGGAGTGGTTGTGGGTAACAAGTACCGAAAAGAGGGCTGTGAAGTTTCTTCAAACTCTTTGACTCTGCCAGTTTGTTGCTGTTTGTATAGAAAAGGCCTCTTTCTAATCATATGTTATCTCTTATGTTTTCTCTGTTTATTGGTTCTCCCATCAAAATCTCAAATCTAAATTACTCTTTCATTTCTGTCTCTAGAAAAATATTCTCTCCCTTGCTCTCTCGATCTCTCTTGATCTCTCAATCTCTCTCCCTCTCTCTCAATCTCTCTCTCTCTCTCTCTCTTGATCTCTCAATCTCTCTCTCCATCTCACCATCTCTCGATTTTTCTATCTATCTCTAATGATTTAGATGCCAGTCAATTAATAGACCCTATCTACCTGTATATAGTGAAAATGGCAACATGCCATATCATAGCACACACCACGGCTCACGTACACACACACAGCGCACACTTATATCGCACTGTCTTAACTGACCAATCAGAGAATGGCAACCCGTCTGTCGCTAGCCGACAGTAATATTAGGCCCTTGCCACTAGTTATACATGTACAAGCTTATCTGAAGATAACCTTGTACTCCAGACTAGCTTTAGTTTTACGGGTGAATAGGCTTCATTAGCTTTTGTGTGTATCAGCAGACCCTTTTCCAGGCAGACCCTTTTCCATCACATCAGCAAGCACACCAGCAAGCAATGGCACTCAAGTGACTCATACTCATAGGCACACGCCATTGTCGACTGTGTAGGAATGCAGGCAATAGTCAGTACGGTACTAATATGCATCACTGTGCATTTTTGGCTATATTTAAGTGAAAACCTTAGATTGAAATCTACTGAAAGATAGCTAATTATGGTGAATAATAGATGATTAAAACTTATCAGTTTGTTTTGTCACTTTTGAAGAGGGTTTCCTGAAATTTTGGGGAATTTCTTGCGAAATCTATCGAGATCCGGTCAGAGCATCCATTTTGTATTTTTCACGATTATGATGAAGGGAGCCCTCAGCGCTCTTAGTGGTACCGGCGCGATCGGTTCATCGATCTCCACCTCGTCGTTTACCTGTTGTTAAGACAGCTTGGGGGTTGTTAATGAGTTTAGTCTAGCTATAAGGCTTCTCATCGTGCATTCTCTACATTCTTTATTCCTTCTGGTGCAAGGATATTAAGCAAAGTGCTTTAACGGCGAGGAGCAATAATTGAAAAAGTTTTTGGAAGAGAACGACCACCCGTCGTTGTTTTTCGATCTTGTCCGTATAGCTTGTGTGCGTAACATTCTGTGTAGGTATCTATGGTGCGTAACCATATAGAGCGGCCTCACTAGTGCGCAACATATTGAGAGCAGTCGTCATACGTATGGATGTCTCTGTAACAACTACGAAAAAGAAGGCTGTAAATGTAAGTTTTTATAACTTTCTACATTTTGTATCTTAACGAACTTATAAATTAATATATATAGAGTGAAACCTAATTACATCTGTATCCCCAATACCCAGTATACACACATGTATATTTCCTAATGGTCAATATGACCATTGCTTGCTGATGTGAAGCAATGGTCATATTCACTCATACTACATGGCTACATTCCTATAGGGCCTACTTTGTGTGTATAATGTAGGCAGTCATACACCTCAACTTTTTAAAACACCACTGCACAAAAGTCACAAACATTCACTCAAAATCGGCATTTAATTTACAAAAACCGACCACAAAATATCCAAGAAATACAATAAATTCAACTCACCGATGTTGGAAAAGATATTTCCAAAAATCAAATCCGTAATTTACTGTTGATTCTCGCGAAACGAGCTATCGGAGTCATTGTGTACATTTCCTGGTAGCCGCGGGCGCTGACATCTCCCCAAAAGAGTTTTGTCCTTAAAAATTCGGTCCCTGTGGCATACATTTTCTGTGTGCGCGATCGTAAAGATCGATGTGCGCTTGCGATCCCGAGTTTCTTCGTGGACAAAAATTTTATTGGCTGATTTTAGTCTAAGACATCGGCAGTATGTAAACAACACGCGATCGCGAAACAAATCGGCGGGGATTTCTCCGGTTTTGGACAAGATTTTGACTTTGGATTTTGCTGAAAATATCAAAAGTTCTTCCTAACGGCCATTTGAGGTAGGAGTGAGATTTTTAAGGGCTGAATTTGAAAGCAAGTATTTAAAATATTATTTTCCCCCCATACCTTTACTACACGCGACAGAAAATACCAACTATTTTTGCATGTTGTATTCGTAGTGGTCAATATGACCACTATTCGTGGTGTGGTCATATTGACCATTAGGAAATATACATGTGTGTATACTGGGTATTGGGGATACAGATGTAATTTTGTTTCAAATGGAGGTTTTTGTGGGCAAACTGATACTTAGGTATCAGTCTGTATAGTTTGTTAAGATACAAAATGTAGAAAGTTATAAAAACTTACATTTACAGCCTTCTTTTTCGTAGTTGTTACAGAGACATCCATACGTATGACGACTGCTCTCAATATGTTGCGCACTAGTGAGGCCGCTCTACATGGTTACGCACCATAGATACGTACGCAGAATGTTACGCACACAAGCTATACGGACAAGATCGAAAAACAACGACGGGTGGCCGTTCTCTCCCACAGACTTTTTCAATTATTGCTCCTCGCCGTTAAAGCACTTTGCTTAATATCCTTGCACCAGAAGGAATACAGCAGATTGTAGAGAATGCACGATGAGAAGCCTTATCGCTAGACTAAACTCATTAACAACCCCCAAGCTGTCTTAACAACAGGTAAACAACGAGGTGGAGATCGATGAACCGATCGCGCCGGTACCACTACGAGCGCTGAGGGCTCCCTTCATCATAATACAAAATGGATGCTCTGACCGGAATTCGATAGGAGTTTTCGCAAGATATTCCCCAAAATTTCAGGAAACCCTCTTCAAAGGTCACAAAACAAACTGGTAAGTTTTAATCATCTATTATTCACCATAATTAGCTATCTTTCAGTAGATTTCAATCTAAGGTTTTCACTTAAATATAGCCAAAAATGCACAGTGATGCATTATTAGTACCGCCTGCGTTCTGCCTGCGTTCCTACACAGTCGGCAATGGCGTGTACCTATGAGTGGGCTAGATCATTCATTCATACAGGAGAGGAAAATAATTATTTGAAATTTCACTTTCAAGTCTGAATCCCTACATTGTGGCAAAGTAAGAGTTGAAGAGTCCCTGAATCAGGTAATCTAGAAAATTTAAGAAAATTAAATCTTGTTTAGAGCAATTTTGTTGTCTGCCTATGAGTATGTGGGACTGTGTCCAACATTCACTGTTGCAGCAGTCAAAAGCAGACAACAAAATGGCTCTAAACAAGATTTAATTTTCTTAAATTTGCTAGATTACCTGATTCAGCATGTTCAGGGACTCTTCAACTCTTACTTTGCCACAAATGTAGGGATTCAGACTTGAAAGTGAAATTTAAAAAAATTATTTTCCTCTCCTGTATGAACATGATGAATGATTATGATCTAGGATTCTAGCCTGGAAGTGGAACACTTAGTTTTACATGTATGGTCGGGGGTCCTAAAGCTACGCACCATACAAATCACATACACGCGCAATGCAACGCGTTCAAATCAGGCTAAAACACACACGCGATACACACAGTCGATTTCAATATCAAGATTTGCATTCATTTATTGCATGTGCGTAGCTTTAGGACCCCTTCATTTTTAAGAACGAAATTTGACATCGGCATTGATATCGACCTGAAAACGTGCATTATTGACATTCACCCATCGTAATTTTCTCCACAAATCAACTTTAGAATATCCAGAATCAGGATATGGAATGAAATTGGTGACAAGCCAGTGATTTCTGTGACCTTTTAGCTGCTGAAAACAAAGTGCGTAGCTTTACGTCCCCAGAGTTGCCAACTGTTCCGGAATATGTATGAGGTGGATTTCAAGGCTTTCATGACAAGTGAATAGCGGAGAGCATGGTTATTGTTGTCATGTTTTCTCTCACAAGCATTCAACCGTTGCGTAATTCACATTTTAATTTTGACCTCATGCATATTCCGGAACGGTTGGCATCTCTGCGTCCCCCCATCATGATCATACAAGCTTATCTGAAGTTAAGCTTGTACTCCGTGATGGTTTTCATGGGTGAATAGGCTTCATTAGCTTTTGTGTGTATCAGCCATGTCAGTGGGCCTTTTTCCAGTCCAGATCATTCATACATGAGACTTTTGAGAGAAAAATAATTATCTAAAATTTCACTTTCAAGTCTGAATCCGTACATTTGTGGCAAAGTAAGACTCAGAGTCCCTGAAATCCGAATCAGGTAATCTAGCAAATTTAAGGAAATTAAATCTTGCTTAGACTTTTTTGTTAGAGCAATTTTGTTGTCTGTTTTTGACTGCTGCAACAGTGAATGTTAGATACAGTCCCAAATAGGCAAGCCGCAAGGGCCTATGAGTGACCTGGAAAAGGGCCTGCTGATACACACAAAAGCTATTGAAGCCTATTCACCCGTATCTAGTCTGGAGTACAAGGTTATCTTCAGATAAGCTTGTACATGACTTTTTGTATAAGTGACAATCAGCAAGCAATCACTCATACAGAACTCATAGGCCCTTGCCTATGTGGGACTGTGTCCAACATTCACTGTTGCAGCAGTCAAAAACAGACAACAAAATTGCTCTAACAAAAAAGTCTAAGCTAGATTACCTGATTCAGATTTCAGACAACAAAATTGCTCTAGGCCTAACTACCGGTAAGCAAGATTTAATTTTTTTTTTTAATTTGCTAGATTACCTGATTCAGCTCTTACTCTTACTCCATAGGTTATAAATTATGCGAGGTAAAAAAATCTGCTGAGAAAAAACAAACAAAAATCAGCCGATTTTTTTTACCTTGCATTTGTGGTGCCAGGTAAAAATGCCAGAGGTAAAAATGTCAGAGCAAAAGATGCCAGAGATGAAAATGCCAGAGGTAAAATGGCAGACATAAACATGCGATGGGTGATGTCAGGAACAAAATTAAAGAGGCAAAATATGCCAGCTGCATATTAGGAGAATATAGGTGAAAAATCAAGAGGTGAAATTATAAAGAAGGTCAAGAAGCAGACCTGACATCTGCTTGTATTTTACTTTTTAGACTATTTGGTTTGACCGCGTTTTTCTTGTCGAACTGTTGGACTCTGGACTCCAGATCGTACACCCGGCCTTTTTCAATCGACGTATACAATTTCATTATCCCGACATGCCCGAATGGAATTTGGAACGAGAAGGAAGTCTGCAACTGAATTTTAGGTTTAGAGAAGGGAAAGGAGGTATGCAAAAATTACATCACCCTAATGTGGGATAGTCCTTTTGCGGGTAAATATGAACCTTTTCGGAATTATGAACTTCTGGATAAACGAACCTTCGGAATAATGCAACAAATGTTCGGAATTTTGATCCCCCAGGCATGGGAAATTAGTGTTTCGGAAATACGAACCTTCGGAAAAACGAGATGCCCCCGCATCATGATACTAACTGCATAACTTAAGGACACAATACCTGTACCTGTAGTAAAATAACTTGTACCAAATGATCTTGACTAATTTGCTTTTCGTTATCTGTACTTGTACCTGCACTTTTTTTTCTTTTTCAGTTCTCTCTTCTCCAGCAAATGTACAGGCCGTCACACAAAGATCGAGCATTACAGCCTCGTCAACATTAATACGGGGGAAGGGGGGGGGGGCTCATGCACATTAAGTTATAAACAAGGTGCAGATATATTCAAACTAAAATTAAAAGTGAAAAAAAGAATTTAATATTGAAGTTTTTAACAAAAAATTGTCGTCAACTGAAAGCGAGTGGCAAACAATACATGCATGCTATATCGGGGGGGGGGGGGGGGGGGGGGGGGGGTACTAGCATTTTTTACCACTGGCATTTTTACCTCTGGCATTTTTACCTCTGGCATTTTTACCTCTGGCATTTTTACCTCTGGCATTTTTTCCTCTGGCATTTTTTCCTCTGGCATTTTTACCTCTGGCATTTTTACCTCTGGCATTTTTACCACTGGCATTTTTACACCGAACCGCATTTGTAACCTATGGGACTACACAATACTTACAATGCATGTGTAGTCCCATCCATACAAGTTACATGTCGAGTTAAAAAAAACTGCTGTTTTTTGTCTTTTTTTTCTTTTTTAGTCATTCAATATTTACAATCTTAGTTGATCCTGGAAGGTAACCCCTACAGCAAATTCCGAGGGTGGGTTGCATGGGTCAAATTATGTGAAAAATGGTGATATCTAGTTTTTTTGGGTGATGCCTTCCAACACACAAGGTATATGGATCCCATGTACAGCTCCATAGGCAAGTACCAGATTGATAAGCCAAGGAGCTCGTACAGCTAATCTGAAGATAACCTTGTACTCCAGACTAGCTTTTACGGGTGAATAGGCTTCAATAGCTTTTGTGTGTATTAGGGGGCTTTTTTCCAGTGTAGATCATTCATACAAGAGAGGAAAATAATTCTTTAAAATTTCACTTTCAATTCTGAATCCCCAAATTTGTGGCACAGTAAGAGTTGAAGAGTAAGAGCTGAATCAGGTAATCTAGCAAATTTAAAAAAATTAAATCTTGCTTACCGGTAGTTAGGCCTAGAGCAATTTTGTTGTCTGTTTTTGACTGCTGCAACAGTGAATGTTGGACACAGTCCCACATAGGCAAGGGCCTATGAGTGCTGTATGAGTGATTGCTTGCTGATTATCACTTATACATGTACAAGCTTATCTGAAGATAACCTTGTACTCCAGACTAGATTTTACGGGTGAATAGGCTTCAATAGCTTCTGTAATGATCTAAGATGATTTGGATGACTTTTTTATTTTTTATTTTTTTTGCTTAAGATGATGGCAAGACATGTAATAGAATTGTGCTACAGAGGGGGCTTGCCTTTCAACAGAATGCTTCACTGTAGTCTGCTAAGGATAAACCCTCATCCTTCAACACAGTCTCATTGGTCTTTTCTGATGCAACCATGTGCAAATGGACTCACTCAAACGAATCTTTCAGGCTTGAAGCTTGAGAAAGCCAGAACTACTTGGAGAAGAGAAGCAGTCTGTCAATCATTAGAGTCAAATGGGAAACATCAATTGATCCACCATAGATTATTGCACACATCTCAACATAGACAAGCTCCTCCTGTTGCTGTTTGGTTGGCTGTCAAAACAATCGCTAAGACTGCTGCAATAATCACAGGAAGGTAATTATTAGTGCAATTAATACAATTTGCATATTGAAGATGTTGAAGATACATAAGCTTACCAAAATGAAGAGTACACTATTTAGATTGAATTGATAATTTGAATGATTTACTTTATTGTTGAATACACTAAGTTAGCTATTAAAGCGAAATGCAGTGGCACAACGCAAATTGCATGATTGTTGAAAATTATAATTTTATCACATTGAGATAGAACCATATCCTTTGTACTAATTATGCAGCTCAGATATGTCAAATAAGAACTTTTGATTAACCAATATCACTAACTGTTACCCCTTTATTGGATATAGTGCTCATATCCACAACGCAAGGTGCTCAAGGCACTCCAATACCGGTATTACCCCGGCTCTATCTATGCTCCCGATTTCGGCGCTCACAGCATTCAAAGAAATCCTTCCTTCTGGTACCCATTTAACACCTGGGTGGAGAGTTGCAAAATAATGTAGATCAATGTCTTGCCAAAGAATACTAGTGCCGTGCCTGGGTTTGAACCCATGACCTTCCCATCTCCAGTCAAGTGTTTAAACCACTTGTCTATGACACCTCTACGGCACATTTCGCGTTCTTGACGCATCTTTTCATGCCGCTATATCTCCCTAAGCTACCTAACAGATGGCATGTTTATTGTGTGTTAGGTCTTCTAGATGAACTGATATGAATTAAGGGTAGCTTGAAGAGAAGTCAGGTATATATTTGATAATTATAGATGGAGATCCTCTCCTTTATACATTCACTTTGTCCATTAAATCCATTTTTGCCACTCTCCCCCCATGTGTAATTGGGTACCTGATATGCTAGAGTGCTACGTATTTGGCCGCTCGTCTATGACAGGTAATAATGTTGGAGCGCCATGAGCATCACATCATGACAGACCTGAGCGCTATACACGAAGCCATCATTATTATTAAAGATTACTCTGTATTGAAATACACACACTTAATCTCATCTCATGCTAAATGTAAGAAGATTGTCATAAATTTGTATCGTCTCATCACTGTGTGGTCTTCTATCTTAAAGGACTCTGAGGAATCGATGGAGAGAACATCCGAAGCACAAACACAGAACAACAAGTGAGAGATTACATGAGAACAGAGGGAAGGTCCTAGCTGGTATATTAGGAATGCTAGGCTTTGGAATGGGCTATTACTACTACCATCTAGAATACACACCATTGACCAACAGACCGAGATTCATTCTCTTCAACAAGACTCAGTTTGAGAAGATAGTGGAAGAGGAATACAAAATGGTATGTGAATAATCTAATATCTCTTTTAAGAGTACACATGAAGTATCATTTTGGCAAGTCAATGCACAGCACTTTTGTAATTTATGATTTATTGTTTCACAACAATTGTTCACCTGGGCATTGGATTCATGTAAATATATTCAATAGCATTTTGGTGAAACTTGCAATTTAGAATAGTTTGCAAAATTGAAATTTTGAAACAATGAGTATGTTTCATTGTAAAGCTTTTTCCACCTAAGAAGGAACTATGCCATGATATGCGGTGCTTTCTATTTTTCGTTTCTGTCCTCTTAGCACTGTGAGACATACAAGGATAGCTTTGTACCACCCAACCATAAGATCTATGGTATCATCTCAGGGATTATAATGCAGCTGATAAAAGGTAACCAAGATGTGTCTCAAATACGAAACCAAACCTGGACCATTCATGTAGTGGATAAGGACGTCAAAAATGCCTTTGTTCTTCCAGTGAGTAGTCATGATGCATTTTCAAGAGTTTTTTTTTCATTTTAAGTGGAAGAGAATAGACCAATTCGTAGTAAGCACATGGTACAAATGACTCTGAATAGAGTACCGAAGTGATGACGTCACAAAAAGCTATTTTTTCATTTTGACATTTTTTAAACCATATCTCAAAGGAACATGGTGAAAAACATCCAGAGCCCAAATTTTATGGCAAGTGGCTCATTGGGCCCTGAGATATGGCCGCATGAATACCTCCTTAACCCCATTGAAGTCAGTGTTAAATTGGCCTGGTTCTAAACTGTTAAGAACCAGGCCAATTTACACTGACTGCAATAGGGCTAATGAGATATTCATATAGCCATACCTTGGGCCACCATGAACTGATTCATGTCAAATTTGATGTGTGAACGTTTTCCATCATGCTCTACCTAAATATGGTCATAAAAATACTGAAATACAAAAATCAAAATTTGATGATGTCACACTTCGGTACTCTATATCCACAGTTCTCTGAAATATGGAGAGGTTCTACTTTGTGACTTATAGAATATCACTCCCAAAGTGACAGGGTGCTTCTTGAATAAGTTTTGTTATATTCCACATACTAAGAATCTTGCTTGACGATTTGGTCAACAGTTAATCACCTGACAAAACGTAGTTTTCCCATCAATCGCTCGAGAAGAAAAGTGTGTGACCTCCACGAATAAAAGTGTGTGATCTCTACAAATAGTCTGAATTTTCGTCCTCCGCGGCAATTACAAATTTGCTTTAAGCCGGCCGGCCCAGGCCAGTGAGCGTCCGTGCTATGCCTATGGTATGTGTACGTCCACTGATATGATCTGCGCCGCTCCTATAGCCTGTACGTTTCGATCGCGTTGAATTTGTTTATCAGAGCCTCAGTCAAAATGGCAGATCAAATGAGATTTGAACTGGAGTTCACTTTCAATTTAGATCTATAGATCTAGTTTTCATCGAGTTGGAATAGCATGTTATTGTTGGTAGTAAACCTACCTATCCTACAAAAATTCTAGATCTAACAAGTCAGATCTAATGCTAGACCTGTTTGTGTAGTTCATTTTCTTTTTTCCTTGTCTGTTTCGAGAAGTAGACAATGATAGTCTTTCTCGTAGCAGTACTTAAATGTTTCAGATGTGGAATATAAAACAAATAATCACCTTATGGTTTCAGGCGATGGGACAAACTATCACTTCCTCGGCGACGGTAATTGTTTGTTTATTATTTGAAATATTGAAATAATATTTCTACTTGTCTACCAGAATTGTTGAAAGTGACATTTCCAACAATATTGACTTTACTTTCATAAGCACATAACCAGTATTCATCTCAGTTGGTTTTTACGTTTAGTACAAATGACCTTCTGCTGCTCATGTGTACAGTAAATGGTGTCTATAAGCTGGTCTATAGACACCAAAACTCTTGTTTTAAATAAGCTATATTTTTTTCTAACTCTTGTATGCATGTGGGTAGAATGTCATGCTCAAGTATACAGATGGTGTACTTTATGCTTGGACCCAAAGGAATGGCTATTTTGGTTTCTTTCTGAGTGAGGCATGACATTCATTTTACATTTCTTGTAGATTTATAATTGCATATGATGAATTCCAAATACACCTCCCGTCATTGATTAGTTATTTCAGGTATCATATGTTTGTTTCTTTCACAGAATGGTCATATATTTGTGTTTACTGGGATCCTACAAGCTACTGGTAATGTAGAACAACTGGGCACAGTCCTGGCTCATGAAATGGCGCATGTTGTTCTTAATCATTCAGTAAGTCACAATATTTATTGATTGTGAAACAAACTGATCTCATCATCTCTTTAAAATGTTCTGTCATCGTTCTCTCTATGACCTTCTGACATTCTCTCTCTCTATAGATCTACGTAATACCTCTGCCATCTCTCTTTCTCACTCTTCACTCTTATCCCTCTTATCCTTTCATCTTTACATGTGTATGCCTCCTTAAATAATCTTGTTTTTTCTCTTGTTCTGTCTTCCTCACTCCATTTCTGCACCTGTTGTCTTTTATTTAAATCCTATACCAGCGGTTATAATGTTAATATGACTTTTTGTGTGATTTTATTTCAAACATTCATTATCTTACAACTTCGAGATTCATGTTGTAATTTACAAGTAGAGTTGTAAAAAATGTTTATGACAAAATCATTCTCTCCTTTTCACATACCACTTGTAATATTTTCTTGTTTATCTACCAGGCAGAGATGGCCAGTTTCTTTGAGTTCTTTGATCTCTTCATGATTGTTGTGTTGACGGTTCTATGGGCATTCCTTCCTAATGATGGTATTGCATTGGTTGCAACATGGTTCAAACAAAAGGTTGTTGAGGTGAGGAAAGTTTTATCATGATTAAAAGGAGTAATAGTATGTCTATTCAGTTTTGTATTATGTATTATAATTTGTACATGTATGTAGGCTTCATAAGTTTCTTTTATTTATGTTTATTATTTAGTTGGGTGGTTGTTGTTTTGTGGTGTTTTTTTTTTTTGGGGGGGGGAGGGAGATGTGGGGGGGGGGGGGGGTGGGTTTCCTATGTTGCCAATGAAAGTCACAAGCCTAACTTCTGTGGTCAGTGTGTGGCTTTTGTTTTGACCAGATACTTTTACAGGGATGTTCCCATATCATTCTACCTCAATGCACTTTATCCCAGGTCATAGCCTTGGAGCATGAACCACTGGCACTGTGCCAACATGTCTGTATCTTTCATGATAACTATGTTGCAATAGAAGGTATAAAAAAACATTTGAGCTTCCTCTTTCTATTTCTGTCGATTTAACGGAATTGGTTCTTGTTGATTTGATATTTGCTTTTATTGTTAATGTTTATTTTCAGTTGTTATTGCACATGCCGTACAGTAGAAGTCTTGAAATCGAAGCTGATGAGGTTGGTTTAATGCTTGCTGCCAAGGTGAGATAGACACCTTCACATATGTTGCCGTAAACTGCCCTAAAAAAACTGTTGTGGGGGAGGGGGAAAAAAATTATGTGTAAATGAATGACAAATGAGTATGAAAAAAAAAGATGGCTGCTTGCAACAAAGGCTCCTATAAATATAATGTGATCTGTGTGCTGTACCCTCAAGGTTAGTGCTGTACATTACACTATCAATGTCACTTCATATTGCTGTACAGTTGCAGTTGTTTTTTTTAAAGCAGTTTTGAGCACCATGTCAGAGGACTCTTTCGTCATTTATTTTGATGATGTGATGCAGTATAGATGAAAGATAGTTATCCTCTTCTCAAACTTATTTGTATTAGTTTCTCTCTATAAAAGAGAAGGTCATATTTTTCATGGAAATACACAGCACTTATCAGAGCTCACTTAGAACATTATTTTTTAAGAAGTAAGACATGTTCTCCTCACTTTATTTTCCATCCTGTCGCTAATGGCTTATCCTGCCCCAATTTAATTTTAGTTCAATGAAGAGATAATTCATGTCCATACAAGTTGCATGGAATGTTCTCTATGTACACTACCACATGGAAATGGAAAACAATGTAACAAATAGTTATTTAATCATTAGGAATTAGTTCTGTGATGCATCCAATGGTATTGGTTTCATTATCTTTGGTTCCGACACCTACCTCAGACATCCACTGGCAAACTGAAGAACTGATGATTATGAAATCATCTTTTAACACATAAAATCTCCCAATGTTTTACAGAAAGTTGTTGTTTTTTTAACGGAAAATGTTTTACCTGTTACACACAGGTATGTGATATCTCTGTACATGCAAAATGTGAAGATAGCAAATTTCCATTTGATAATAAACTTGATATTAAAATTGAAATTAAAACACTGAATGGTTTGAATAAATCTTTTGAATAAACCTTTAAAATGAAATCAATTAATCTTCTCCTTCAGAGCTGTTTTGATGTTCGAGAATGCAAAGCATTCTGGGAAGCCATGGATATAGCTCAGATATCAACAGGAGAGCCTGAACCTGTAGAGTTCCTCAGTACACATCCTTCCCACCAGAGAAGAGCTGATTATATAGAATCATTACTACCTAAGGTAAGTTGTATACCCACCCTTCCATCATGTTAAACTCTTGTTATGCTGTGTGTGTGTGTGTATATATATATATATATATATATATATATATATGTATATATATGTATTTGACTAACGGGTACATTAAGTCAACACCTAACAATGCAGTTTATTCCGTCATAATAGCGACCCCTACATTAGGTAGACAGTTGAACAAAGAAAAAGAACCAAAACTGTCCTCCTAATGTACCCATTAGTCATTTATATATATATATATATATACATGTATATCCCTCCCACCAGAGAAGAGCTGATTATATAGAATCATTACTACCTAAGGTATAAAGTTGGATGTATTGTATACCCACCCTTCCATCATGTTAAACTCTTGATACTCTGTATATATATCCCTCCCATCAGAGAAGACCTGATTATATAGAATCATTACTACATGTACCTAAGGTAAGTTAAAGTGTATTACAAATACTGGTTCAACTCATAAAATAGGACATTCCCAGTAATATGCTTATGAGGCAGGAGAAGGGGGAGGGGAGGGGAGGGGAGGGGGTCACTGGGGCCTCTACAACCCTTCTCAGGTTTTTTAATGCTCTAATATTCGGGCAACCATCACCTCATATTCGGCAGTGAGGTGCGCAATTATCCTCCTAATTGGGCAGCAAGGAAACCCTGTTAATATGATGAAGAGTACAATGAATGACATTGAGGAGATAATGTAAAAACACTAAAATCAGTCAATATACAGTGGAAACTCAGTATAAAGAGGTCTGATATAACAATATTCCTGATATTACAAGGTTATTTTCCTGGTCCCAGTTCTTTATACCCTATTTTTTTTTTAAACCTGATATAACAACATTCCTACTATAACAAGGTAATTTTGACGGTCCCAAGGATCTTGTTTCCACTGTATACATAAATTGTCACTTATTTCTTTTGTTTTATATCCTGCTTATTTGTAACTCTGTTTCAGGGCTTTTATGTTGTACTTTTAACAAGCATGCCACCTCGGCTTGTCGAATGGGCACAAATGCCAAAACAAACAAGACATGGCTATAGGGCCTTAAAAGCTTTGTCATGTTGGGAGGGTAATTGAAACCAGTCAGTGTGATATGTTGTGTGGTCCCTCAGTCTGTTATTTGAGGCTTGCTTTTCTAGTACCACATGATGTATTGTGTATAATCTAGTTTAATAATTCGATAATGTATGTTTATCTTCCCATCATACCTTCAGGCCATCAAGGTCCGAGAATACTGTAACTGCCCTGAGCTACCTCACAGAATGCCGACTCCGAGAGCTGTCATCAGAAAGCCTGTCCCATCTATTCCTGCTCTTTCTGCTGCCTGAGCTGTGTTGAAAAAAGACTGTCAGAATATTGAATGCATTTTGAGGGCAGAAATATTCGCAATGATTTTCAAATAGTGTCTAAGTTTGTTCGTCCCAGCTCATCCCAAGTCACCTTATCATGATCATGATTGCATGAGGTACATGTATGCAAAATCTACATTGTGTGTGTGTGTAGGGGAGGGGGGTAGGGAAACTTTAATTCTGGACCTTTCAAACTTCATTGCATTACATTTCTAGGTGCATGTAGAATGCTTTACATCTAGTCCTCTTTGTGTGACAAAGAAACAGAAAGTCAGGCTTTTGATGATGTTTTATGTAGCTCCATTCATTTACCTTGAAAGATTTTATAGAAAGAAGCACCTCGGAGAACTGTCTGGAATAATGTCTTGGGCAGATTGTTCAGGGTCCTATGGTCATATGCAGGACTGTCTGTCAAATGATGAGCTGTTCAGCCATGAAGTCCATGGTTAGAGATATAGAGTTTTTGGAAAAAGTGTAAAATCCAAGATGAAATGTCACATGAAAGAAGCGTTTGAGTGAGAGCATTCAAAAGGATGCACATTCATATGCCAACAAAAGAAATAGATCAGAAAAAGGAATGAAGAATAATTATGAGAAAGGTCTGAGCCTGCTGGAAGAGTATCAGAATTTATAATTCGGTTATAAACCTAAGAGAGGAAAAAATAATAAAACATTTCAGAAGTTCAGGATAACCGCTGTGTTGCCACCAAACTCTTTTGTACATTTTAATAGCGGAGAATAATTATATAATATTGGATGGCCATGAGGGGGATTTATTGCCTACAACAAAATCGTACTGCCCCGAGCCGTAGACAAGGGCAAAATGGTTCTTTTAAGAGCAGTATTTTTGATATTCCCTGAAAGTAGAGCCAGCCAATATTTGTATTATTCATATCACGCATGCCTACAGTGTACCTGTTAGGAACTACAAACAAGTCTGTTTGTCTGTCATTCACTCTATAATTACAGGTAATTTGTATCAGGTATGTACTTTGGGCCAAGCAATTATGACATAAACTGTTACTGTGTGTATCCATCGCTTAAGCCTTTAAATGTGTACAAATTGTATTTTGTGTGAGCATTGTGTTTTACTCCGCTCATAGTAAGGACTTCCCAAATTGCCTGGATGGACGACAAGACAAAATATGGGATATATTTGTCGTGGTCAATGTATACAGTGCCAATGGCCGGGGAAATCAAGGGATTTCCCGGAAGAAGCAGTACTGTAAACGTGGAATATTTTGCGGTGTGGAAATTTCCGCGCATCTTGCGCAGCATGAAATGTGCGCGAAAAATAAATATTGTTGTTTACGTATTCTTTTGCCCATCGAGCCTAGTGCGTCAGCGAAATTAAAAACACGTGAAATTCACTTTACTCAGCTGAGCGCAAAAAATTAATCGCGCAAAAATTTCCACTTTTACGGTATATTGGGAATTCTTGCCCACTGTCATCAAGAGGAGGCAAAATATATGCGAATTCAACTGCACAGCTGAGAGGCCAAATATAAATAATAACAATACTATGATGCTTTTATAGTGCACTGCTATTGCGTCTCTATGCGCTTTAAGAAATTGAAAAATAAAAGGACAGAATATGCACAATATACATGTAGTACATTTAAAATGATTTTTGTGAACAAATACGTTTTCAGAACGGTTTTAAATTTTGATATTGTAGATGAATCCTTCAGATGAGATGTGATAGTATTCCAAAGTGAAGGGGCAGCGTCAGCAAATGATCGCTCTCCATAAAACTTGGTCTGAATAACAGGACAATGCAAAAGATCTTTCTGAGCCAATCTGAGACTGCGGGAGGGTACATATTTTACCAAAGATTCATTGAGATATGGGCCATTAAATGAAGACATTGATAAGTCAGTAAGACTCGGTAATAGTACTGTGAATACTACAAGTATGTGTGATTAGACTAGAAGCCAATGATTGTTTTCAGACTGGAGTTATGTTAGCCTTTTGACAAGGCCTCGTGACTTGGCTATTTTCCTTGTCATGCTGTGCCTGAGATGAGACTAGCCGTCGACGAAAAGAATCAACACGGCCCGGGTGAACGCGCGATGCCTTTTGGAACCTGGGTTTCCATCGTCTGATATGAATTATTCATTATTATTAATTATTCAATTATCAACCAATCACAACGGTATCTGCGGGGCTTGCTTTCCATGTGCCGGGTGCCGAGCGAGCTAGCTCGAGATGAAGGCGAATTTGCATACCAAATTTATGCTCACGTCATGCGAAGATACATTCGCTGATTGGCTCCTACCTATAAGGTAGCAGATCCTCGCTAGGAACAAAGGATAGCATAAGAAATACAGGCCAGGTTCCAAAAGGCCCTCGCGACTCACGTCGCTCGATCGCGCATTCACCGGGCTGGGCAGCTAGTCTTGTTATGCAGCCACTACTAGCTTACTTGCCAAGAAAAATAGCCAAATCACGAGGGCCTTGTCGAAAGGCTAGAGTTATGTGAGAGTATTTCTTAGTATGGCTAATCAATCTTGCTGCAGAGTTCTGAATTGCTTGGAGTTTATTTAGCTGGGAATCTGACATATTATACAGCAAACTGTTACAGTAGTCTAAATGACAAGCCACAAGAGCCTGTACAAGCTTCTTTAATAGTGGTGTTTAACTCCAAAAACTGACGAAGTTTTCCAAGTTCGGAACAAATGATGCTGATGTATGCTTCAGTGAAACAAATGGAATATAATGTCTCATCCTCAATAACATGCAATTGACACCAACAAATCATAAAGGTATTTGGTCCAGTGGTTTTAAGATGACTGGAAATATGAGGGTCATGGTTTCAAGCTGTGGAAGTGCATTTATTTTCTGTGATTATGCTGTCTTGAGCACATTGCTTCAGAAATATATATTTAATTAATTAATACCTCAGAAGATGTGTGTATCCTTGTGGTCCAGGTGCGCCTATTGAATTGCTACTGGCTAGAATGCTCACTCTGGAGTGGAGATGTATGTAGGGTTTCTCATAGTATTTAAGCCTTTGTTTGGATTTTGTTGTGATCATGTGATAGTTAAAATAAAACAAAGTCATATTGAATATTACATGTTAAAAAACAGGTTCAAGAATGTAGCCATCCTGATTGGTCAAATAACACCATGTGACCGTGCAAAAAAAAAAGTGATAACATACGGCAAAAAAGCTCTAAAGCACGGCTGAGCTGCGCGTACGCGTACCTCTTGTGCATGCAAACTTAAAAGCAATGAAATCACATAGTTTAATTGTCATTTTAGTGCAGGGATTACATGCGCGCATTGTTGGCTGCGCTTCTGTGATGTCATCCAGGAAAGCAAATGGCAGCCTCCATGACTGTGCAACTCTTGGCGTTTCTATGGGGTTCGTAACCATTTTTATAGACTTCATAATCATATTGCCGACCCGCTTTATAAAACTATTAATACATGGTTGTGAGTTCGTGCATTAGTGTGATCTAGCAGCACGCAGGTTTTTATTGTGGTGTCAAACACACTCGGCTTGCGCCTTGTGCGTATAGTACACCACGATAAAAACCTTTGTGTTGCCAGATCTCACCAACGCACTCCCAACCATGTATTAATAGTATATTAATTTACATGTAAATATTTCAATGCTGATGTGATAGTGACATACACACTGTATTCATATTTTTAATATTTGTTAGTAATGGAGCAATCTGTGTAAAATGCTTATTTGATTAATCCTAGATCTGATAATGTCTTTCACCCAGTTGTTGATAAATTCATATCTCAACTTTTTTTTTTAGAATGATTTAAAGAGTAGAGTTATTGTGAGAAAGTATGATTATAAGCATGTACACGTTTGTAATTACTTCAAGAAAGTTGTGGCTATCATTCCAAAGCTTTACAGCTCATAACTTGAGATACATGTAATACATGTAATTCCCTAATGGAATTTCGTTCAACTGTGAGGTTTGCAACGATTCTCCTTCTGATGAGAAATATTTACCCCTTTCATGACAGGAATTATTTTAGGGCTAAATTGATCACATATTGTTCTTCAAATTGGCAACAATTATATTTTTCTTTGAATGCAACATGGTTCTAATAAAATGCATTGTCTTTGAGAACAACAAACATGGTTATGAACTTTGACGAAGAGTTGAAAATATTGCCAATTTAGATTAAAAATACAAGATTTTGAACCTCTGACTGTGTTGCCAATTTAAGGATTTTAAAGCTTATTCTTCTTTATAAAATTCCTAACGTCAAACGCAATATGTTCATGCAACAAAAATGTACATGGTGTGTGCAGAATATTTTGCTCTTTCTACCCATGAAATTAATATATATTTTAGAGAGCTCTGAATCAAAATGTATTGAGCCAAACCACAAAATGTGGTCAATTGTCTCGAAATCTTTAATAGACATATTTTAATGGATTAGAATCATGCATCCTTTGTATGATTACATATGTTTTGCAAATTTAAAAGAAATGACTTATTAGAACATCACATGCAACTCTAGGTTCTCAGTCATAGCATTTAATTATATATATTTTAATTCATTTGAAAAACCCATTCTTATCAAGTGGGCTGACTTATATCATGTTTGTGTGAAAAAATGTGATTCAGGAAAATGAACGTGCAAAAGATTTAAATTTTTAATATGTGCTGATATTATGTAATTTTTAAAGAATTGTACATGCCTATATGTTTCTTATTCTGTGTAATCACAACTATTTCATGGAACTAAAAATGCAGGAGTACATTACACTGAATTCTATGTGTAATATTAACCTTTGCTGTACAGTACTTTGTAATGAGGGGAAACCTCACAAAGGTTTATATGGAAAACTAGGTTAAACAATCAATCAGTTATGGGTTTGAACAATAAGAGAATGGCTGATCGGAAGGATGGCCTATTTACTAAAACCACAGCCCTGTGGTGAATAAACTACTGAAATAAATAACTATAAAGTTGTATTAATGAGTCATGGCAATCATGTAAAACGGTCTGTGGAACTACATATATTTTATATTTATGATACAATAGTATTGATACTTAAGTGCCTGTTAACGAGGACGGCATTATATGATTAAATTCCTGTAATACTGATGACCAAAGTGTGAAACTTTTTTTCTCCTCTTGTGTACTTAAAAGGACATTTTTAGCTTAAAGAGAAAATATCAAAGTGAGGATTTGTGTTATTTTTTTTCACGCAGTCTCTAATTGCACGAATCAATGGGGAAGAAATTATTATTACTATATACCAGTTCTTTAAAAGCTTTACACATACTACTGAACAATATTTCCCACGAACTACTAAGCATACCTTAGGCTTTCCTTACATGGAAACAACCAGTGTATTCCACCTACATTCCAACATTTGAAATTCATTGCATTTAAACAGTTTATTACAACTTTATAGTTATCAGGCGTTTGGGAAGAAGTTTCCATCTGATGATTTAAAAAATCCTAATGGGTCTATTGCTTTATAGAAGCTCTTTTACTATACTAAGAGTAAAATTCAGATATTGAAAATTCTTCTTGAAAAAGGCCAAAAGGAAGCAAGATTTTATGGGTGGTGACGATGGTACTGAATTCTTTTGAATTTACTCATGTAGTTATGATATAGATGCTTTTAGAGTTATTACTGTGATATATATAGAATTATCTTCAGTCTTATTTATTAGAAAGTAATAATATTCTCATACATGTTTATCCTTGAATATTACAGGGATATTTATTCTTAAATTCTAATTTATATTAATAAATTACTCGATACCTTGACATCCCCTTGGGTTGGGCCTTTAATGTAACAATCAAAAGACGGATTTGTCAACAGCAGGCTGATATGTCGAGTGATCGTATATTGAAAAGGGAAATAAGATGACTGATGTATTTAACATGAGGGTTAATATGAGAGAGAGAGAGATTGTAAAGGGGGGGGGGGGGGATGAGAAGAAAACATGACATACAAGTACTCAGATTTACATCTGTAATATGTAATTTTGTTACATATTTGGTTAAATGTAATAACAAAAAATATTTATCAGGGGAAAACAAAGATGTGCATATGATGATAATGATCTCTCAATTGATGCTGACGGTGCTCTATGGTTATCATGATAATTATAATTATGACGATGATAATTACTATAAATCTCTTTCCTCTTTTTTCTTCATCTTTTTCTTTTCTTCTTCTTTTTCTTCTTCTCCCCCTTTTCTTCTTCTCCCCCTTTTCTTCTTCTTCTTCTTGTTCTTCTTGTTCTTGTTCGTGTTGTAGTTGTTCTTCTTGTTCTTCTTCTTCTTCTCCTCCTCCCCTTCTTCTCCTCCTCCTCCTCTCACTTTAGTGCAAATTATATTTCTTTAAAATATAAAAGTGATTTCAGCAATGATGTGATAATTTAAGCCAGTACAAGCACATTATTTTTTTTTTATAAAGTAAAATCTTTTTTCTGATAGGAGATAATTCTAAAATGTAGTTCCACACTTCCTGTTCTGTATCCTATTCCGGTTAAAAAGTGCAAGGGAATTTCTTCATTTGTGACCTTCTTTAGTAACCGCATGATTGTTGTTATTTTAAGGTATAGTGCGTTCATTTGTATTTTTACTCTATGGATGAAATGCAAAATACTGGTTAGGGATTCAGAGTCGGTGCTGATTTTGAAAAACCCTGCAATGAACTATATGTCTACCGAAAATAAATTCATACCATATCAAAGAGTAATTAATATTCTTTCTAATGGTATCTTGTTTAGGTTTCCAGGGTCATGCGTGACTGAACACCACTGTCTTCAAAATTTTGTGCAAAAATATAGTTGGTTCACTTTCTTGTAACAATAAGCAATATGCATGATGTTAAAGAGATGACTTTTGTGAAATTGCCCGAGAGCTCCAATTCTCACTGTGGATGGTTCACTGTCTTCTTCAAATTTGCGTTAATGAGATATTATTCACCCGTGCTTCAGGATTTTTGCTTTGTAAAACCCTTTTCAGATAGGAAACATTTTGCAAAAAAGATGGTCTGTGTGAATTTTAACAAAGGTTGCATGCTAAAGAACCAGTGCGAACCAGAAGGCTTGTAAGATCGCAAAGCAATGCAAATCAAAGACAAAAACCATTACTGTACATGATTAAAAAGAAAAAGCCAGACATTTTGTTGAAAATGGGTGGAAGATGCCTGCAGCACTCATGACAAAAAACATGTTCTCTGTGCTCTCCGAAAATGTATGTTAAAGTTTGTGACTAACAACTCGGTCCATGCATTGCGAAGTTCATAAGACTCTTTGTTAAGGCGTAAAGTCAATCACTATCAAGGCCGTACGCAGAAATTTTTTCCTGGGTGGGCAAGATGATCGCTTTCAATATTGGATCATTTAAAAGTCTAACACCCGATTTTAAAAAAGTATGATTTTGACATTTCGGGGGGGGGGGGGGGGCAACTGCCCCCCTGCCCCCCCCCCCCCCCCCCCCCCCCCCCCCCCCCCCCCCCCCGCTGCATACGGCCTTGATCACTATGAGATTTGCTTTCTAACGAATGGACATGAAGCAAGAAACCAAGCTATAGTTAACAAAGGCATTTAACCCAAACCATGCCTATATATTGTGTTTAAAATGAAAGTAAACCACCTAGAATTTTACATTTAATTTTGAAGACAACGGTGTTCGCTGATGCATGACCCTGGAAACATAAAGAAGTTACCATTTGAAAGCAAATGAATTACTCATTCATATGATGTGAAAATCAACTCCGGTAAATATGTATTCCATTTACACAAAAGAACGAGAATTTCCTTACAAAGCAACTATTAAAAAGAAATGCTTACTCTGCAAAAACTGTCTCCGCCGGAAGTCAAACCCGGGTCTTTGGCACTGTACGCCAAACGCCTTAACTACTGGACCACGGAGGCGGGTTGAGTGGTGTTCGGCTATACCAGGTACAAACACCGACAGGTAGCCCCAGCAACCCCTTCGCAGTTAATTTATTCCTTTTCTTTAAGGGACAGGGGAGTATTGAACAATGAAAAAACGCATGCCTAGCTTGATCAATGGCGGATTCATGTATTAGAATTAATTAATTATTTACTATGTGTGAGAAATTTGTTCTAATACTATAGCATCGGCAACTCTCGTGGGTAAATTTACATAATGTGAGAAATCAATTGAATTGAATGAGAGAATTGTTCCTTCTTACTGACTACCTTTTTGTGGAAATAACTGCAGGGATTGCAAAAACAATCCTTAAAGGGGAATAAAAGGCAACAAACATTATTAGCCTATAATCACGTAGATAATTGTCAGCCTATTACAAATATCTTGAAATTACTCCTATTTGATTATTTAAGAAGGAGAACAGTGTCTCCAAAAGTTGCAGTTTCCTTGCTTGACATTATCTCATGGGGGCTGCCATTTTCTTTACAAAGTAATGTCAGAGCAGTTCTATTTGTGAGATACCCACTGACCTATACACTAGCTACCGTGACACTCATGATCAGCTGTGGAATGCATGACACTGGATTTTCTCATAATAAACCATTTTTGTAGTCATGTACATTCAAGTGAAGATACTTTTATCCTGTCATATAACCTATTTGTGTCAAGATATTTGGTTGAGCTGTTTCTTTTGTTGAGCAGGATTTGGCACGCGCTTGTAAGTTGATTGGTCTGACAAAGGTTTGTCAATTCTTCAAAGAAGTGACAAAGACCTACAACTGCTCTTTGATATCACCTGTGCGAGACAATGGGGGTACCAAGATGGCTGCCATTTTGCCAGGGTGGCTTTAGTTGTACAATAGCTATTCATTATGCAACATCTTATCCATTGTGTACAGGTAAATGGACATGTACCGCAATGACATCACAGTTTTTTTCAAAATGGCAGCCCCCATCGGATAATATCTAGCAAGAAATCTGCAAACTATAGAGAGACTGTTCTCCTTACTGAGTAATCAAATCAGAGTATTTTCAAGATATTTTGAACAGGCTGACAATTTTCCACATGATTTTAAGAATATCGGGCTTCGACGGGAGCCCGGATAGCTCAGTTGGTAGAGCACTGGTCATGTAATCCAGGGTCCCGGGTTCGAATCCCGTTCGGGGCATTGTAATTTTCTCCCATTTACTTTCTTTATGATATATTCAATATCGGTTATGTTATTATGAAGGCTAACGGGGCTGTTGTGGAAAGCAGCTTTAAAAATTGACAATGCTACCCTGTAAAAATAAAACTGCAAATAAATAAATCAATAAATAAATAAAATTGGTCTAAAAATCATTTTGATGAGAGAAAAAGGGAATAAGCAAAGTTTTAAGTATGGAAACAGAGCTATAAAAGGTATGTATAATTTAAGAAATAGGAAGGGCAAGGATTTGAATGGTAATGTAGAGGCTGTTGCACAAAAGAAATTGAGTAATTTTATAACGGGGCTGCTTGCTATTCATAAGGACCGCTACTCATAGAAAACCACTATTCATTTAACACGCGTTATGAATAGCGGTCCTTTGAATAGTTATGAATAGTGGTCCTTATGAATGGAGGTCCTTATGAATAGCGAGGGAATTTGTCTATGGTTTGCTCGCTATCTAAAAGGACCGCTATTCATACAAAACTGCTATTCATTTAGTCACGCGTTATGGATAGCGGTCCTTATGAATAAGTGGTCCTTATGAATATCACTCCTTATGAGCATTGAGGTTACCCCTTTATAACTGGCCTCCGAATTTAATAGTTTAAACTACTACTTAACATTTTCAAATGGCTTTGAAAGTACATGTAATTGCATCATTAATCATTTGGGTTAAGAATGTAAGAAAAAGTGATAACTAGTTAGTCATGAGAAAATGGATGTTCATTTATACTTCGAATATTGAGGATTTTAATCGTACTAAGAGGAATAATTTATAAAAGGAAATTCAAACATTCTCGCCACTCATTTGGATCTGTCTTAAAGTTAACTTTCTCGATGACTTTTCAAATTCATTTTCAAAAAGTTAGAAATTACCTTAAGGTAGGCGTAGGCAACCCAACATGGCACCTATAATGAAGAGAAAAATTCGCCCTTTTCTATAGTAAATTTCGGCTGATAGACTGCTATTTCTAGAGGTCACATATAAAATGAGTTATCACAGAACTCCTTGGTCACATTCATTATGTTTTTGTATTATAGATCAATAAAGGTTCTAGATAACCAGATCCAGTGGCTGACATAGCAATAATTAGATTTCAATGTATGACCCTAATCTGCCTAATCCGCTCCTCCCTAAAAGGACACAAAAAAATAGTCCCTCGAATAATAAAATAGTATATCAGGCCGGTTCCCTCGAATAATAAAATAGTATATCGGACCGGTTCTCTCTCCCCCATCCCCAAATGAAACAAGGCCAGCTCTCCCTGATATTCTTCTTTTCCCCTTTTTTTTCACTTTTGTTTTGTTTCTCCCCCTTTTTGCCATTCGATTTAGGGTACGTGCATCCCGTGTCTCCTACCCCCATGTCAGCCTTATATAATGTTTGAGTGGGCCAGGTCGCATCGAAATTCCCCAACCAAATTTCAGTCCCAGTCCGCCCCTATATAATGCTTTTACAGTTAAAAGACTTAATTTGTATTTTTTTTAATCACTTGGGAATGGGTTGCAAAAGTTTGCGGGAATGTACGGCTTCATCGTGTTAATGTCAATGATGATATTCTATAATTAATCTCCTATAGTTTCTTAATTGCCAGTCGTCGATTTGTAATGGATTAAATCTTCTATCGATGAATAAAACACAATATGCTTATGCCGATAATCTTCTTAAAGAGGAAATATACATTTACTACTTTATTTCTAATGATAGATGTATATATAAAAGCAGTGTATTGTTTGTATTATTAGTGAAAAATATTTTGCCAATGAAAATGTACACTGTTAGAAAAAATGAGTAAAATCTTACCCAATGACGAGTAAAAAGGTAACTCGCAAGAAATTGAGTAAAATATATTACTCAGGCAGTTGAGCAAAATGTTACTCTTTGCGAGTAACATATAGCTCCAAAAGGAGTAGACCATGACTTTGATCATTTCTTGTGAGTTAACTTTTTAACCTATTAGGAGTAAAAAAAAATACTTCATGTGGAGTAAAGCAAATGTTTACTCATTTTCTTGCGAGTTACCTTTTTAATCCCGTAAGGAGTAAAACATATGTTTACTCATTTTCTTGCGAGTTACCTTTTTAATCCTGTAAGGAGTAAAACATATGTTTACTCATTTTCTTACGAGTTACCTTTTTAATCCGTTACTGTGCAAAAGTAATTCTCGCTCGGAAATGAGTTAATCATATGTTTACTCATTTATAACGAGTAACTTTTTTCATAATCGTGTTTAAAACATGTTCTTGCAGTGGAGCACCGAAATGAGTAAATAAAATGGATATTTTTTTCTTGTTTGCCAAATAAAGAGCATGTCTGTTGAGGGAGGGTGACATCAATAGATACTTAAAATAAATATATCAATAAAATTGTCTGAAAATTTTTCAGTTTTCCAAGCCATATGAAATACTGTGCGAGCAAGCACAAAACCAATCTGTTAAAAAATACACTGTAAACAAAAAGCAGTTCAGAAGAAAAAAATAAACACTTTATTGAACAAAACAACACGAAAGGCTCTGCCTGATATGAACACATTTATATGAAATCTCTGAAAGTATGTTATCTGCGATTTCACTCAAAAATCACTACTGCTATGAAATGCCTAAAATAAATTTGTTCAAACATATATGGCAATTATATCCTTTTCAATTGGTATGTGGTCTCAAATATGTATTGTATCAAAGAAAATAATTCTTTTCCAAAAATGGACAACCTAAAAACTTGCACAACCATCATTGGTATATTCATGAAAATCATTATCTCAGTGAAGCAATAATAACAGTAAGTTTTGAAAGAAGTAATGAAAACTGAAACAATTTATTTTGCAGTTTTGACAATACAGTGGAACCTCGTTATATCGGAGCTAAAAAAACAATAGAATACAAAGAGATGGGGCCTGGAAAATCATCTTGTTATAATGAGAATTTGTTAAATCGGTGCCCTTTATCACGAGGTTGGACTGTAATGTTAAATGAAAAATTGTAACCTGTTTAGTCAAAGTATGCTGATGGAAGGTCACTATAAATTCTCCCAATTTCTATCAAATGTTTTCTTTCAAGTTGAAGTTAGTCGTACATTATACTGCAAATAAAGTAAACACAAAATTAGTTTGCAAAAATCTTCACTGTGAAAAGAAAAAAAATCTTACAATTAAATATCAGACTGCTCTCGCTCCTCGTTTACAAGTTCCTTGTATTTTAAGGTTTTGATATGTTCTGTGACATTTGTGTGTGCTATAAGTGCCAATGTTACTGAAATATTTATCACTACTCAAATTTCCTTGCATAAATATAAAAACATTTAAAAACAAAGCTTGGAGAAGAAAAATATCACCCATCTGAATTGTAACGAAACAAGGTTTTCTTTTTGTGTTATAGGGTTTATTTTTTTTTAAAACAAGATAAATAAACTACTTGCAGAGAAGTGCATGACATATGTCATATCACATGACCCAAATTTGCCAAAAACCTGGGGCCTGTTGCATAAAACTTTTGACCTGAGAAAACTATAGGGTTGTTCTTGCCAGAGCTTTCTACCCTGTATTAAAGTCAGTGGCAGAATCCAGAATAATCAGAGTTATTTAGTTTTACCAGAGTTATCTGAGGTGAAAAGTTTAATGCAACAGGCCCCATGTTGTGCAACTTTGTGAGAAGTGATTCTTTCATACGCACACACACAAAGCAGGGGGGGAGGAAGTTCGCTGACAATATATTTTCTACCTCCATTCCGTGCATCAGTTTGGGAGGATCACATCTCAAAAAGTGGCGCAACTAAGTTTTCATTACAGAAACATGAATCATTATGGAGATTTTTTGCATCATGTAAAAGTTTGGGTTTTAGGAATTCCATACATTACAAAATAGCTGCATTTAATTGCCATATTTCCTATTCATGAACCTTGTCAGAAGTGTAAAATGTGTCTTTTGCCCTCAGTAGATGTAAATGTTAATGAAAGTTTCCTTAACTTAAATATTTGAGCCGTTTAGTAAATAATCTGATAATCTGTTCGAAAGTAATAAGGTTTCAAATTTAATAATGTTGTCCTGTCATGGGGATCCTTGAGCTGGCAACGTTAACAACATTTTTTGCAATAATGCCGACAGCTCTCCATTCACGTTGTACTGTGTGTCCCCAAATCATTACAATCGGACCTCTGTCATTCACTGCTTCGAAAACAATTAATGAATTAAAACCATATTTGGCATTATGAAAACTTTACTTATTACCTTCAACTTATTACCTTCATTTTACAGAAAATTTGGTCACAGAAAATGGTCACAGAAAAATGAGGAAATTTCAAAGGCATGTCATCGGTCTGTTCCCTCCAAGTTTTGCAAGTTAACACAATGAAAGACTTCTCATTTTAAAACTTTGAGGAGTGGCTCCCGACATGCTTTACAGAAATCAAGATTTCTCAAGAACCTATCATGCAAAATAAATGAAATTTTTCAAAAACGTAAGATATCAGTTACACTTTACAACTGTACCTTAAAATTATGATTTGAATGCTCCACCATCTTTTAAATCTAATCTTTTGGGAAAAAAGGCAAAACTCAAAATAAGAAAAAACATTATGTCTTATGAATATTACAATCATACTATCACAACGATAATTAGATAAAAATGAATTATTTAAATTTTAATTTAAGGATGCAAAACAATATAGGAATTACGCATGCTTCGGAGTTGTTTAGCGAATGTGCACTGAACGAGATACTTTTTCTGAGCATGCGCACTGCGCACGAGCCAAAGGCGAGTGTCGCAGTGTGAAATGCGAAGAAAAAGATCGAGTTCAGTGCACAGAAGCTAAACAACGACGGGAAAATGCGTTATTCCTTTTATAAGATGGCTACGAAATTAAATTCCCAAACGTCGTGATCGATCGATCGAGTAATTTGTGTCATAAATTAGATTTCGCATCAATCGCACGTGTCATTAGTCCAAGGGATATCCCATCGATTGCACGGGATATCCTCCAAAATGAACGGCCGTGCAGGGATATCCATTTTGGGAGAATGATCACGTGGTACGATCTGACCAATCAGTTTGCCGGAACTCACTAAGCCATCTTATAATAATTATTACTTAGCATTTTGCAGCAATTTTCATCATATTTACTTCATTGATTTTGGAGAAATAAGGATCTTTGTAAAGCATGTCATAATAATCATGATGACTCTGCTGGCATCAAATTTGTTGTGATACACCACTTTTAACAGTCCCGAGTGCCACAGATACTTGCAGTATTTCTTAAAATGTTTTGATATAGGTATACATATTTTTGTCTTTAATTGTTGGAGAATCATCTCATGAATATGCTTCTTCTAAGTACTTGAGAGCTTTTAAATTGTGCACAAAAGAAAGGAGTCGTTCATTATTAGACGTTACCGTTCTTGCACTCCAATATACATTCATTGTAGAAGTGGCTGGAAACTTTTCTAAAAATGCATCCATTAATGAAAACAACCCCCCCCCCCCCCAAAAAAAAAAAAAAAAACATAACCAAAACGCTATCAACAGAAAGATCAAATTTGCTTGTACAACTTACATCTTGAGCTCATCCTACAATGTCATGTTTTTATGCATAAAGATGGCCGGACTGCAGGACCCTCAACCAGTATCTAGGCCTTGAAGGATGCCTGGGTATGAAGGTAAGGTCCATAAATGCTCAATTATTGAAGTTATAATATGCTCTGAATCTCCTCAGGCTGCCTGCTGGTTTGGAATCCTTTGCATCAAATATCATTGAATCAAAGAAACCCCACACATTTTCTGCTGCAGGGGAATATTGTAGATCCAGCACTTGATAGACTTTGTAGCACCTGGAAACCGCATCCATTAGATCCACACAAGCCAACACTCTGTCTTCCACAACAACATGGCAATGGCGAGGCTGTGCGTAGTTTCCACCTACTGCCAACACATACGGCTGGGTCTTCTCTGCATGATGGCTGTTCTTCACACCCTCAAGACTAGTTCCTTCCTAAAATGAAAGACAAATGATTTTTACTACATAAGAATAAAATGTAAACCTCCGTATTTTCATTCCATATCATACAGAATTAACATGGGGGTTATAGCTCAAACAGTGGTTTTGTCATAACCCAAGTGCCCATGATTGAGAATAATAGCCTGTGGCTATTAATAGTTACAGGCACGTTAAATAGTTTAAGAAACACGGTTAATAATACAAGATACTTTGCCAATGTTCCTGCAGGAGTCATTTTACACCCACAGTTGATTAGTTTCATAGTGAAGTGCTGCCAACCAAAAATCATATTCTTTGTCTAATACGTATAGCTGAGGAGTACTTAACTCAATAGATGTCAATGCTCATTCAAAACGTAAAAATACCAATATGAATCCATCTGACATCCTGAAAAGTTTTTAATTACTCAACTCGTTTCAACAGAAATAAAAATAAACATGCCATACAATTTGGCAGGAGTGCATTGTCAACCAAAAGCATCTGTTCTGGTAAATGAGGGTCATTGATATGGACAATTATCCCAGTAGATGATTGAATTTTCCATGGTGACAGGTGTGATCCATGATACGTATGATGCTCTGCATTCAGAGGTATCTATATAGATTTTAGTACTCCCCTTGCCCTTGAATGACTTTTTTGAAAAATAGCGTCGGTCGGTCGGAAAAAGAGTTTTTTTTATTATTTTTTTTTTTTGGTTTTCGAACATGTTTTATGTAGAAAATGATACATAGAATGGAGTGACTTCTCATGTTGTATTTTACATTTATTTTCTTTAATTTGAATGAAAATATGCTTTTCAGGTTGTATTTCACATGTTTATCTGTAATTTTACTGTGATTTTTCATTTTTAGTGAAAGGCACAAAAAAAAAAAAAAGATTCACATCGGGCCAATTTCAGAGGGTCGGCCGGTTGAGGGCAACCACACAACTTTTTTTGGGGCCTTATGGAGTGGAAGAGGATAGAAAAGTAAGGAATACGATTTTTGGTTGTCATCTCTGATAGTGCGTAGATTCTGAGATATTGTAAACACAAAGTAAACAAATGAAAGCATGTTAATTCCAGGGGTGGGTTCCCTTTATGATTCTACATATTCTGTGAAATTCTGCAGAATATGCGTTAATCATTTCAACAGGGGATTTGAAATATTGCGCCACCACACAGCTGAATTTCTCCCCCGCTATGCAAATTTGTGATGTACAGTTTATAAGTTACATAGAATTATGTAATACGGTGCAGGCTTGAAAAACAACAATTTCTGAGATTTTCGTACAAAATGAATGGCCAAATTGTGCACAAAACACATAGCAAATTGCCCTTAGTGCTTAAAATCATTTCCTATGTGATAGTGGACCTTTCAGACAAAGCTTCAAGAATTAATGTATACTAACCTTTTGATAGTCAATGAAATTGTCAAGGGTTTCTTTGGATGAAGCTCTTCCCCCCTTCTTCTTTCTACCCTCAAAGAGCCCACTCAAGACAGCAAAGGCCAAATTCTGCTTTTCTCCTGATGAAAAAAAAAAGATGGACAACATATTTAGATACATTACAAATTTTATGATCCACGTCTAATGATATGCATTTCTGTTTGTGCTATATTTACTAATGAAAATTTTTAGGTATTCCCAGCAGTGGAAGTTTGCAAAAATATGCAAATTTTAAAGATTTACTCTTCCAGCTTTGTCACTGTTAGAACAAACATATCTGGTATTGGTACTTTATTGTAAAATAAAGTAAAATTACACAACTACTCTATTGACATTATACACAACGCAGTGTTAATACATCCGTATTGTTTATAAAATATGTCAGTAAACAACAACTTCTGCACAATACATCCCACTGCAGAATTCTAATTACTCTGAAATCTTCAGGCAAAAACAAGTAAATGCTATCACACCTGCTGTGAAATCGCCATCTTTCTTTCCCTCAACATGGAATCTTGTCTTCCAGTCCTTGGAGGCATGACGAGCAAACTCAAGGATACACGCTGACATGAGAGGCCACTTCTCCTCAAGCAGGTTTCCCTTACCAGGATGCATTGTGTCATAGTCTTGTTCAATCTATGTAAGAAACAGAGAGCAAAAGAGGCAAAAAGTAAATATTTAACCAAAATAATTAACCAAATTAGGACCTAAAGCACATATTCCAACAACAGATTGCCAAGATTGTACAATAAAACTAACCAAAACTGACGATTTAAATTGTGCGTAACATTACAATTATAATCAAGATCTATTATCAGAGCTCCTGGTACATGACCAAATAATGCACTGTTGCTGAATGCGTTATAATTGTGTATTTGTTTGAGTTTTGTATTGTAAACACAGGGCAAGTGTGTTACAAATATTACAAGAAATGCACAGAATAAATCATGAGAAAGCAGTACACTATCCAATAAGCAAATAATGCAAGTATATTTTTATCTATCATTTCCTTAATACTTTCATGCTGTTTCCATAGCTATCAGATCATATTCATGCTATTTCTTATGCCATTTCCTAGTAATTTTTGACAAGTTTGTACAAAATGACTGAGATACAAGCAATCTAGTGGTGCTTTGACATTGCCAGATATTGAGGGATGAATCAGTACTTTTCTTACCAGTACCTGTTTTGCACGGTGAGAACACTAAATGCATTCATCACCTTGCTTACATTCTTGAACCAATCTTATAATAGTCAGCTGTACATATAAACGAAACAGCACAAATTCTGAAACTGGAAAAGGTTTTAAATATCCCTATAATTTTAACCGGTAGTGCAAAATCACATTAAATAAATATTAGTATAGGGGATTTGATGTTCAGACTTCTACACTAATAATTTGTTACTCACAAGCAAAATCAAAATCAATCACTTTTTTCATGACTGCATTATTGAATTTGAACATACCATTCCAGTATCAAAAAGATGTGGAAATTCTCCAACTATCTCTGCCACTGAAGGATTGTCTTTTGAGTGGATGAATGCTTTCCTAAAAAAAGTTGTTTGCTTCATCTTTTGTGCAACAGTCTCCTGTGGTACGTTGTTGCCTTTTAGCCAGTCTGTAGCATAGAGAGAGGGGGAGAGAGAGAGAGAGAGACAGGAAGCATAAAATCACAGGTTGTGCCCTGTAGATGCTAAAAGTACATCTTTATTTCTAACATACTGGTATGTTGATGAAATTTTATGTTTGAGCATTAATAATTGGTTTTCAGATGTCCATAGGGATATCTTTGAAAGGATCATTGGATAAATGGGGCAGCATTCTAAAACATTATTTTCTCCAAATATTTTTTTTCTAAAAGTACACATGATGAAAAGAAACATTCAATAACTTCTTAATGATGCATTGAATGAATACAATTCAAATAACATGCTCAAATCCTCTCTGTAGGGGATATTCATACACATTGGAATAGCACAGCAGAGTGTGGATCAATCTCTTGCTCGAGGAAATTGATGTAATGGGTAGGCTTAAAATCCATGTCAATTCTGTGACCATCTGATTGAGAGAAAACAGGGCTCCACATTTCAAAGAACTTGAATATTTTCAAAAGAAATAACAATGCTTCTCTGTTCTTTGAATAAATTCAAACAAATATATGTACAATTTTGTAGTGATAGGACATTTGGCGGCCATGATGCAAGGGGTATCATCACTACTCCAACAGTTCTTAATATCAGTCTTTTTGAACACAAAAGATATGGATCCATGGAAAATATCATGCTTTAGTTAAGAACCCTCAAAAGTAATAAGATCAGGACGACATGGTGTTATATAAACATATTTTTCTAGGATTTACGAAAATATGTCATACCATATGATGGCTTCACTGTTTCCTCAATGTCTTCAGCACTTGAGGCACAGTCGTCTGGTGTAGTTGGCTTGGGACTGGTTATTCTTCGAACGTACTTCAGTCTGTGCTCGAGTCTTCCTGATGCTGGTCTTTTTGCTGTCCCTCTAATGAACCATTCTTCCTGCAAATTATTAAAAAAAAAAAAAAAAAATGAAGTGACAAAAATTATTAAAACAGGGAAAAATACATTCTCTGGCGGATTTAATACAATGGACAATAATAATTCTTCATGCAGTTTAAAAGAAAGGAAAGCCTTTAAAGTTAATTCATGATAATTAGCTAGCATACACGCACATATGATAAGCATAATTATGCCACAGTCAACAACGTGAATTCACAAAATATGTACGGTGTAAACACATGCTATTAAAATAGCTCATGAATGAATTGTTTGATCATACATGTAATAAAATCCAAAGCATTTTTATACTTTATAATACATAACAAATACAAAATTCTAAATAACAAGCCAACAATTATCTTCCAAGTTCAAATACACATCAATGTTTTACTACACTTCTTATGCAGAATAGTCCTTTACAAGATCAAATCAATCTAATGGATCCTTGAGGATATTTGTTAATAATTTTTCATGGTTTACATAAACATTAATACCAGGGAAGATCTACTTGTGTAAGTTGATAAATAAAGCACATTCTTACATGTCCTTGTCCCTCGGGAGCACATTCTCTCAAGAATGGAAAAACTTTGATGACAGCCGATGCCATTGCCTCTTTGACATCCGAGCCTGGCCTAAAAATGAAAATAAAAGAAATCTTTGATGCAAAAATTGTACATAGAAAAACATAATTTTTAAAATATGAAAGATACCATTTTCCAGCTTCTGCATATCAAAGCACATATAGAGGCAGTACATCCTATTTAGTCAATATTGATTTGAATGATCAATCTATCAAGTATGTTCATCATTGAAAACAAAATTTGAATGCATTTGGCACATAACAACAATGCACATGTCACATTAATAGAATATACATTTGTGAAATCTAATGAATCTTCCACAAGAACACATTTTAAAAATCCATCTGTTTTAAATGGTGGAATGAGCAAGGTACTTTCTTGTATCATTAAGCAATTCAAATTATCATCACATTTTGTAAAATTCAAATAGTAATGAATGAATGAATAAATATGTCATACCGATTTCCATGTCGAGACACCAAGAAATCAACGCACATGTTGGTTAGTATGTGTGTGTTCTTGGGTGTGCATGCCTTGAGGTTCATTATTTCGCTGTAGGCTCTCTTTCCTTTGTCAGTCTGATGCATGATTGCCTTCACATCCTAAGCATTAAAGTGAGTGAGTGAGAAAGAAGGAGATAGAGAGAGATAACATGGAATGAAATAGAGTAAAGACGGTAAACATTTAGCAAATAATTGTTCAGCATGGTTTGTTTATATACATTGGATGGAATCATGAAACTGGCTATTCTATATATGCTGTACATGTAATTGTAAACCGTTCTCCAATGCATGTATGATTGGCAACTTTCTAAATTACATTCGTCTCCTCTTTAATCAGCACAGTTTGGGGAAGGGGGAAGGCGACTTACGCTTCTAATTTCCTTTTCATGTTATGAAAAATAGTACAAATAAATCAGAATGGTTTTTAAACTCCTCCATGAATGAACCAATACTTGCACATGTATAAAACATAAATATATAACTTCAACAGTTGTCTGATTTCTAATGCACAGTGGATGTAAAGCAAAACAACCAGTGGTTAACAAAATACAAAATATTTTTTTGTATTTTTTATTTTTAATGTATTATAAACATGTAGATGAGACATCCATTCTACTTGAATGCCACTTGAATGGAAACAACTGCTTTGTGTTACAATGTTTGTTTTTAATACTTTAAATCGAAGTTGTACATGCATGCCTTATATATATAAAAGAGAATAACTACAGGTGAGGTCATGAATATTAGTGATTGGCTGACAAATTCATTCCTCCAATTTTCTCATCCTTTCTCATCCTTTTTCAGTACTAGTCTGACATTGTAAAGATACATGCACATTGTTGATGTACATTGTGGGCAACAAGACAAGAAGAAAAATATCAAAGTTTTACTGATTGTAAATTTTGGATTTTCTTCTATTCCTTCTCTGATACAATTTTTTGTTCAAAATAAGTTTATTGACTTTAGAATAAAGTGAGAATACATGTACATGTACATGTAGACTAGATAGCAAAAGAAAATCTACTTACAAAGTTGAATGAAGACTGTGGTCTCTTTGGTTGGAGGGAAGTGAGCTCTTCCTGCTTGTCGTTGTTCCGACCAGCACCAGAAGCTGTGCAGCATGCAGATTTAGGTTGTGAACACAATAATGGTGGTGATGCTTCTCTGTTTCTTTGTCTCTTGAGTGGAGGTGGAGCCTCGTCTTGTACTGAGATATCTGTGTAGCAGCCAGTCCCAGTTGAGCATGAAGGTGCTGGATCCAAGACTTCTAATGTGGAGGCTGTTGACAGGTCAGATACCGGAGAAATGTCCAAATCTGAGTAACTGTTGGTGAAAGAATCAGCCATACTCAAAGTCTCACCAAGAAAGTCCAGCTGTTGGGATAAAGCCTCATGTTCATGTTGTGTCTGCAATAAATGAAAAAAGATAGACAGAGATACAAGACATGTTAATAAACATTTTTTTTCTCTCTTTCAAAATGCACCAACAGCTATCACAGAGGTGTACAACTTTAGATTTATTGGATGGCTTCTTGTATTTTTTTACATTTTTTCTCACTTGAGTAAAAAGAAAGACTTCTATAAATGGCACATTACTATATGATTTTGGAAAAAAATATATTGTAATACTAGACACACATTCCCCCCTTTTTTCAGGAAACATGGAAATCATATTATCACTAAATGGGCCATATTGGTCACAGTCCAGAGAGAAGTTTTTGATAGATAAATAATAATAGATCAAAAATAGGAAATACTTTTCAACAAAGTACAGTAACAGAGGACCTCATTGAGTCACTATATTGATATCTACTGTAGATTTCATACCGTGAGAATGAATACTTTAACAGACAACTCAAAATGGGGCAATTTTGTTAAAATTAATATGAGCAAGGATAATGTACTCATGATGATCATGTAAGGATTAAAAGTACTATTTTATGAAAAATCACTCAAGAATTTTTTCCAAATATCTAATTTCCTGGCCACCCCGTGTAAATTTCCTAATGACCATTCATGTACGTGATAAAGTGTTTTACAGCTACCTGCCATACTACATTCTGAATCAACTGCAAAACTTTGCTTGTCATGATGATGTTGAGGCAAATGATGCCCCATTCTGAAGTGATCAAGTCTTTTAGAGATTACTGTCATATTCTGGAACAATTGTGGTTTGCCATGAAATTCTTTGAATACATACCTTAGATAGTATTTTCAGTTTATTTGGGACAATTCTGGTAGATGCACAAGTCCACATGTAATAAATCCATCAGCAAAGGACAAATCTTGTAGGAACATACCAATTATAATCGTCTCTCTCATGATTGTGTAAATAGTGAACTGGTTTGTGGTCTAGAATATCATCCGGATTCCTGGTTGTAATAGGCATACACTTGTCTTCTGCAACCACAAAAGCTTGGTAGTGTTCTTGAAAGTGGTCTGTTTTCCATGGCTGCACGAGAAACAGTACTTTCCGCCCAAATCTGATAATCTTTTCAATCCTTTCAAAGCTTGGTGATTCAATGGTCCATGCTGAAAGAAGCAGAACATTAGGTCTGTAGCTGTAACCATTCATATCTACACGCTCACAGACGGCAATTTCACTGTCAGGTTCACAGTCCAACAAATGACACAAGTTTGTTTGAAGAGCATTCTCGAGAGATGAAACGTGCATAATAACCTCATTGTGAATAACAGGAGTCTCAATATTTGTGTGTCTACTGGAAAGAATTCTGAATGCCTGTGCTTCTTGATGTTTCCAAGCAAGCGTCTTCGTGATGTTTTTGAAATTGTTGCATAACTTTGCCCACTTCTTGAAAGGTTTATGTTTACCTTCTAATCTCATGCATGAATATAGCGATAGTGGTCCCAACTCACGTATTGCGCGAGGATAGTGGATACAGTGGTGATGTTTTGGCAGAAGATGATATTCTGGAAATTGCTCCAAGAAAATCTGGTGATGTTCAGATATCTTTGACTTCAAATAGAAGGATCCAGCTGTGGTTATGCTTGGAGAGTTAACAATCTTGTATATCTCCAAAAGCACCATCAACATTCGCCAACACATGCAGTCTTCAGGAACTTTGTCTCCAATGATGAGTGGGAAATACAAAAAGAGACAGCTCATTTGCGAAGCTTTCTGGCCACTAGCTCCAAAGGGGTTCAAAATTTGATTTTGTGAGATTGGAGATGGCTTGTTGGCTTGTTCAGTGAACCCATAACTAAAAACTTGAATTCTGTTGTTTAGTTCTTCTCTTGTAAATCTTCCTTGCTTTATCAGTTCTCCAATAACAATCTTTAACTCAAATGGCACAATGCCCTCTAATAAATCGTGCATTAAATCAGGAGCCTTGTTCTGTGACACGTGAAAATAGCTTAGGCAATTCAAAGCACTAGACCTGCTTAATCCAGTGTGAGATAGATCAGCTTGTTCAATATCATCATCTACATTCTCTTGCGTGCGAAGTAAACTGATGTTCTCTACTGTTTGCCTCTGTGTATCTCTTTTTGGAGTCTTGCAAGTTCTACAGAAGAAGTTAGCACTAAAACTTGAGGTGAACCCTAGAGTTGTATTGAGCGATAAATTGTCCCCGATGGCTTGCAGCAAAACAGGTTTAACAATGCCAGTAAATTCTGGAGTGTGAAGTTCGATGCCAGTTTGATACAAGTGCTCAAGGTCATCTACTATTGGCTGCAAGATTTCATCTATTCCATACTTGGAAACTAGTGCTGATTTAGCTAATGCAACAAGAAGAATGTTGTCTAGTTTAGATTGATATCTCCTTGGTAAGGATGCTACAGACAAATAAACACCTAAAACTTTGTGTTTACCCTTTTTAGATCCAAGAGGATTTGCCGTTTCAAACTCATCATTGTATAAGAGTATGTCAATGGTCAGTGTATTTCCGACACATCTAGTTTTGTAATGGCGGCCATCCCTGAATGACTCTAGTAATGAATCCTCTTTAGAAGTTTTATTAGCATCAAGTATTGAAGATATACAACCTGGTTGTGAGAGAAACAATTCAAGATTGGCCTTCAGTGGTATATATTCAAATGCTTCTTCCACTTCCTTCTGGTCTGTTCTCCCTGACTGTGTATCTAACACAGGCTTATAAGCTTTGCCAATTAGTTTTTGTTCTGGTTCTACAAGAGCACCATTTGTCTTAGCAAATTTAGTTTGTTGATATTCACTTGATAGCCCAAATGCTTGAAAAGGGTCTTTTAGTAAACCAAGAACAGTTATGAATGAGTAAATACTTTCCTCCGATGGCACTGACCGTTTTGAAATGTCATGTAAAATGGGTTGTGAAGTTTCTTCAATTGTGCTAACAACGTTATCAAGTAACTCTCTTGTTTCACTGATTAGTAAATTCACAGTCGATGTAGGTACAGAAGAAGCTTTTAAGTTTGCTATGTAGACTGCCAAATTACTTTTCAATGATTCTATAATTTCTTCGACATCTCTTGTTGGATATGGTGTTTCACTCTCAGAACCTGAATTAATGTCATCGGGTACAAGTTCATCTGAAGATTCATCCGTTGCAGCTTCCCTTGTGGAATGATCAATATGATCGTGAATTAAATGTCGCTTATACGTTGACCCAGAGTAGTACAATTTGTTGCATGAATGCTCTTTGCATATAATTTGGGTCTTGGTCTTTGTATTGATTTTATGTTCCTTGAGATGCACAAACAAAAGAGAAACGCTCTGATACTGTTTCAAGCACTTAAAACAAGTCAACATTTTTCATGGCATGCATGCTTGACTTACATCCTTCTTCCATTGTTTGAAGTGATGGAGAAATTTGATCCTCGGCCCAAAACTGGGAATCAGGACTTTAACTGTTTCTTCATCTAGAAGATGGAACGCCTCAATATCGATTTCATTTGCTGTGTATATAAGAAAAGAAAATAAAAAACATTAGCATAAATTTGCCGACTGCATTTTCTACTGAAAAAAATAATCATTTAATACAAAATAATAGGCCCTAGATCTAATTAAAACAAATAAATACTCAGTGAATATGCCTTTGAGATGAGGACTAGCAATAACATGTTGAAATAAACACATTAATGAAAACAGAGGTCAACAACTTTATGGACATAGATTTATTAAAAGTGATAGATTAAGAGGAGTACAATCAACTATATCAGGCATAGGCCTATTGGCTATGCAGTGTGCTGATTGCTGTTCCAATTTAGTTGGTAGAGCTATTTTCAAAATATTGAATTTTGAGGCCTGAATGGGTGTAACAAAACAGTTGATAGACATGATAGAAGATAGGCAAAATGGTTAGGCTAATGGCCTAGGCCTGGCCCAGTGTCAGTCAGCTCAGTAGATCATTTTAATTTGGGCCTTACAAGTTAGCCTCTAATCTAACTTTATAATTAAGTAACTGTTTAGGCCCTGGTCTAGGCTAGACCAGGACTAGGTATGCCTAGCCGGAGTTAGATTTTAATTTTCACACCTTCTTTTTGGATTTTTCAAAATTAAAATTTTATGATTAATCAGATCCACATCACCAGAAACCGTAAGTTCTACATCGGCTAAACAAATTTTGCTATTGGACTTAAAACATTTTTTTCGCAATCCCGAGCTCGAAGCCTCAAACTTCAAAAGCAAAGTACCACTCCATCCCCAGGGGGCCAGAAGGGTCCTCTCACCCGGCCGAGCGGCGGCGACGAGGGCTTCTCGCGCGCGGTTTGCAGTATGGTACAGTTTTAACGTTACAGGTGCCAGTACCACAAAATGATGACACACCAAAGCAAATTTTAAAGAATACTCACATTGGAAGATCACAGGTTTCATTTTCTCGATCTTGCAGTGTTTGCCGGTGGATCTGATTGTTTGGCGATAGCATCATGTCGGCTGATATATTCCTTTTGAGCCAAGATGGGGCATCCTGACACCAAATGCATCAGCGTTTCAGATTCTTTACCACACATTCTGCATGTGTCATCAATATCTGACTTGAGGATAGACTTAGTAGTATAAGTAGTTGTAGTAGTAGTAGTAGTAGTAGTAGTAGTAGTAGTAGTAGTAGTAGTAGTAGTATCATATACTATTGAGAGTTAGAATATAATTGTTATAACTATATTTAAATCACCGGGCTCTGCTCCAAGACCGCAAGCAGTATGGTTGCAACAAAGAAACCACAACAACCATCCCACATCATTCATTTCCTGAATCCTGAACACTATTTTCTACACGAGTTGACCTAATCATAGATGCACTCTCAATTGGCAGTTTATTACAGTAAAAGCTTGCTCATAGACTCGATTATTTAGGGGGACAGGGGGCTGCAGCCCTCCCTGCGAATTTATGAAATTATCGATTTGGGCAAACCCATAGTTATTATCATTATCATTAGTTTCATCATATTCGAGCAGTGAGGCCCCTTTGTAATCATGTTTGGCGGATTTAGGGGGGGGGGCACGGGCCGGATGTACCCCCCCCCTAAATCCGCCACTGTCTCATGTACCTTATGCATCATGACATCATTGTAGCCTCCTTATGTATACGTTGGGGGTTTCCCTTTCTCACAATGTTGCTGTTGTTCTTGTTGTTGTTAGTTTAGCTTTTAGTAAGAGGGCTTATCAGGGAAAGTAGTCTTTGAATAAAAAAATAATAATGACCCCGACGTAATTCCACTGATTTAAAAATACATTTTAACTTCAAACGGATGACGCTTAAATTTCGCATTTCCCCTTGTTTACCGTCGACTAGCTGTTTCAGTTTGGCATTTAGTTGCTATTTGTGGTAGTGATATGATTTCTGAAAGAGGAAAGTGTATAGAGCGTACAAAATATCCGCTCATAGACAATACAGCGTTGTTGAAGCGTGAACTGACAGTGTGTGCATTGTGTGGCGTGCGTAGGCCGCTCATTATATGATGTCATATGCGATACAATTTCCTGAATTATTTGTATCCAAATATTTCGCAAGAAGTATTGTTCACGTAATGCTCCACTGTTCATCAAACAAATGAACAGAAATTAAGTTTGACTTCGACGTGAGTGTTTATACTGCTGAAATATTTGAAAACTCTTCATTATTTGGATTAACCTCCGCGGAATAGGTACATTTGTTCTTTTAACGAGTTCTGCGTGTTTTTGGAAGAGGTGGTAATAATTGCCTCCAATAGAAGTGATGACTCGCCTAAAGTCCGGGGAGCCTTCCGTTGATTGGACACGGACATGGATGCGGGTAATATGGTTTGCCCATCTACTGGTATCATGCGTGGTTCATGGTAAGCCGTTTGCTTTTACATCGTATGATCCTCTTTTCAACATGAAAGCCTATAATTATGTAGCCTAGTAGAGCTAGGTCTGTGATATAGGCCTATCAGCTCACTAGTCTTGCTACGACTAACTAGTAAATCCATATGAATGATGGGGGTGGGGGGAGGATACCACATGACACCATGGCTAATGAAAAACCCAGCATTTTCAGTAAGCCGAGATCATAACTGAAATAAAAGTATAAATTCTTTGTTCTTCCTTGAATGTATAGGTCTACATTTTTCACTGGTACATATACATGTAGATGTACTTTGTAAATTGCAAACATTTCTGCTGGTCATACCTTTAATATTCGTGATTGTACAAATTAAGAAAATTAAAAAAATTGTTTACAGACTACTGATTATAAAAGAATAAAAGCCTACCTGAAAGCAATGAAAACCCTGACATGCATATATAGGAGAGACAAAAACAGGCGCACTGGGAGTAAATTTCTTTTGAGCAATGTCAAATTTGTTGACCTGTATCATTAATCCTGGAATTTTCATTTGTGATGCCAAGAAATGAATAGAGTCTGAAATACATGCATGATATGAAGAGGGAGAGGGATTGGGAAAGAGAGGGGAGGGGGGTGGGGGGGGGGGGGAGTGGGGGGAGGGAGATGGAGATTGCGTGGGTGGAAGAGAGAGTGAGAGAGAGAGAGAGTGTGTGTGTGTGTGTGTGTGTGTGAAGGGGAGAGATAGGGAGAGAAAGGGAGAGAGAGACTGGGGGATATTTTAAGATTAGATATGATACATCATACTGCATGTTGATTTTAATGTATGTTTTTTATTTCATATAATAGGCTAGTACTTAGAAGTAATGTCAATGTTGATCTTGTTTTACTTGGTAGCCCTTTTACTTATACTGAGTAGAATTGCCCAAGTCCAGTGTAAATATAATCAAGGTTATCAAATGGAAACCTAAATATGAAATATAAAAGGAAATACAGCTCTTCAAACCTCATCAAATTCCCAGACTGTCAAGAAATGAATCTCTTAAACTTTTCTTTTTAAAACTGCTACAAAGCTCGATGAGATAGAGACAAATGTAAAATTATATTTTAACTTTATTATTCAAGGTTTACTTTTCTTTGATTTTCTGTCTTTAATGGCACTTTTGGAAATATAAATCATACACTATGGTGAATTGATCAGATAAACATCATACATAAATAAACTCATCTTATAAAAATAATGACGATCCATCTTTGATGTATAGGCCTATATATCGTCTGCCCTCTGCTGGACATCACGCCGACTCGGCCCCTCAAATAGCCTCCGCCAATAGCGCCGTCCCCAGTCAGAGTCCCTCGGAGCCTCCCTTTGGTTGATATCATCGATGAGACTCGAGATCGAGATCGAGTTCCTCTCATGCGAGAACGGTTTAAATGGCAGTTTGAACTCGCATCTCGTGAAGAAGATTTACCCCCAGAAAAAACGTAATTCTGCCCTAACTGATGTGTGGCATAGTTGACTAGCTTAAAAGTGTTCTCCCCGAGTATCTAATTTGATCCTATACCCTTTCCTAACTAGGAAAAATCTGTATGAGCAGAAAAGCATTACAATACTAAATATTTCTATTTCTATAAAGGACTTCCTAAATTTCCTTCCTGACACAGACACAGACTCTTCAGTTTCTTAAATAATTGATTCTCCTTGGTTTTAATTAGAATGAAAGAAAGGGAAGTAAAAAGCAATATCAATGAGTATGCCTAGTTTGGATTTATAAGTACAGCCAACATTATTGAAATAGAAACTGAAGTTAATGCACTCTGACCTTGTATGGAGGTTTATTAGTAGTAGAGGGAAGTAACTGAATACCATGCACTTATATGCCTAGGTATCATGTATCATTACTGTTTGTATATCACTTTATTGCCTTTTCAACAATAATTACATTTTGATTTTAATCATACCAGAAAAAAACCCCAACACAATACCAAAAGTCCAGGACCTAACCAGAATTTATTTCCAATGCTTACAAATCATTTCATGTACTTTATAAAATACATGTACCTGTGGGTGTAGAGAAATAATACCCATGATAAACCTCAGATCTTCTTTTCTTTCCTTCCAGGATAGCTGTATACAAAGTAAAACTTTCACTATTGCATTAAAATCATTTTAACACAATTTAGTGTTTATTACACCGTCTGGAAGGAAAGGAAAACTGAATAGAAGCAATGTGAAAGAATGAGCCATGTTGTTCCTGTCTTTATATATTGAAAGGATATTCTTGAATGAAACTAATAGCTTTATGACCAGTCTTTGGAGTATATTATATTCCATTGTGAAATAATGGTTTAGATTTAGGCCTATAAGAAGACATGTAAAATGAGCACTTCTGCTCTGTCAGTATTGCTTTCATTGGTAAGATTTCAGAAGCGATTCAAAATGTTCAACTTTCAATGAACTTTGTGAATACTTACATGTATCTTGGATATGTTTCTTGTAGTTGCAAATAGGTTAGTCTTAACTAACTGGTGTATGATTAATTATTAAGTAGTATGTCTTAGTAATGATTTACAAGTTATTTTCTTCAAATATGTTTTCAATGCTATTCAGGTTAAGATTGTGTACATGCACATTTAAATCGTACCAATCCCCTAAAAATATTTTGCTCTATACTGTTATACCCAGGAGTTATCACAGCAAGTGGTTATACCATATATTTTTTTGGCTTTGAATATAACTTTAATTTTATGACATGATATTGTAAGTTTGCACTCTCAATAAGTGTAAGAGTAAAGACTAGGGCCTGCATAAGAGCCAAACTACAAGGTGGGTTCCACGCTATCATGCTTGTGTTATTCATTATTTTCTTCATACTCTTTAACTTACTGTTAACCCATAGAATACCAGGTAAATTGTTATGAGGTTGATTTTATATGTTCTAGTTGCACACAATTATTTTTTCAGGTAATTGGTGTACTTTAAAGTACATGTATCTGTTACCATGGTTTGTCAATAAGATTTCAAAGAATGGAACTAGCTATTTCATATTTACTTCCTAGTTGTGTCCAAAGTACATTCACATCAGCTTGCTCTCATCTTTATCCTTTAATCAAGGTGAAGTGCATTTTCTATTTAGATATATAGGTAATCCAAATTTATTTTGAAAATTCACATGAAGCTTACACATAAAGAGAAACCTTACTTGTATCAAAACAACAACAAAACCTTGGAAAGGTAATGCTAAAATTAGCTATATTATTAATACCTACTCTACATGAACCTCTTGTTACAGTAATATAAAAAATGTGAATATTTGTAGCAAATATGTGCAATGTAGATCTATATGTAATTGTCATCTTGGTACATTTTCTTATTTCCTAGTAATGGATAGCCAATATTGAATAGGTAGCATAGAATGTAAACTGTGGTTTAAACTACATACTCTACTTGATTCCTACAATGTCTTTCTTTTGAACATGCATACCTATTTCATAGAAATATGAAAGGCATGATGATTATGATGGACATTTTATGCAAAGCTGGCTGCACAAAATAAAGATGTAATATAGTGTTGTCAGGTGTAAACTACAATGTGACAGCACATGTAATGGAGAAGAGAGAGAGAGAGAGAGAAAATGAGAGAGAGAGAAAATGAAAGAGAGGAGAGAGGGAACAAGAGATAGAGAGGGAGAGAGATAGAGGAGAGAATGTGAGAAATTGAAAGAGAGATATTGAAAGAGAGAGGAGAGTACTGGGAGAGGGAGAAAGAGAGAGGGAGAGAAGCGAGGAGAGAGTGGGAGAGCGGGAGAGAGAGAGAAAAAAAAAAATGATGATCCCAACTTTAGAAATGACTCATTGTTCCTACTTTTTGATTGATACGTGATATTGTGAGCTATATGCTTTGTACAAAATGTTAATGACAAAAGATTTGTAATTTATAAGTTGGTTAGTTGCATGGTCAGACATCACAACAATGATTTATGCCATCCATAGGCCTACATATTGTCTCTGTTTGTTCTCTTGTATACAAAGTGAGAAGATGAATGCAATCTTCAATAGGCTCCACATCATGAATATGAAACTCTTGCAGTGGTGGACCGGGAGTCGTAGAGGGGATAGGCCTCAGGTCTCAAAAGTCTCTCACATATACCCCAAAATGGTTATTACTTTTTATAGACTCAGTTATATGTTTAAAAAGATCTAATAATAATATAATAATAATACCTGCCATTTATAACGTGCCTTTCCCAAAGTGGCCCAAAGCGCTAGATATATATTATTACCCCGGTCATTGGATTCTGGCACGCCCGCACACAATGTATGCACATTCTCCACTCCCTGGGGAGCATTCCAGCAATGGGCAGTACAGTGACGCTCACATGCTAAGCAAACGACATTAACTTTCGCCATCCTACCGGGTACCCATTTGACACCTGGGTGGAGAGTGGCAAATGTAGATTAACGTCTTGCCAAATAGCAAAGAAGAAAAAATAAAGGTTTTCAAATTTGAATTTAATGGGGAGGGGATAGGCCTAGGGCACACACATAAATTTGTAGTCTGGGGTGTATTACAGTACAACAGATTTTGCTTGGCTGGGGTGGGGTGGGGGGGGGGGGGGGGGGGGGGGCTTGTCCCCAATGGATTTTATGAAGTTTAACCATCTCTGATTCTCATACCATTTTTGCATTTATATCACATCATGTAGATTTAATGCTTTATATTTTTAAAAATTTTGTTTTGCCATGTGGGAAATTATTTTTATCAAATTAATTTAGGCTTATGCATGGTTTGTCAATATAATTTAGTGAATAGTTTCTAAATACATGTGCAATATATATGTTGTATTTTTTAGAACTAGAAGGGCATTGACTCTAGAAGATATGAGTTAACCTACTTCTTGCTCTCAGCCTCAGCATAAAATATTATTTTTCAAATTGCTTTCCTTTTAAAGATTTAAAGGATCTAAGAAGTAATAGTACATGGACTATTTTGTCATGATACTCAGTGTGGACTGAGGAGGAAATAGCCATGAGATTTGGAGGATATATCGATGAACAAGAAATCAGTGGGAAATGAAGAATTGCATATAAAGAATATCAAGTTACTTTAGACAGTTATCCTAGTAAAAATGTCTATTCCATCATGTAAAAGCAGGAAAAGGATACTTTGAGTAGTGTTGGGATGAAATAAATAGGAGAGTTTCCCTGTGTACATCACTACATTGCCACTGCCTATCATTATTGATCTTGACTTTTCCACTGTCATTTCTGATTTTTATGAAACTTCATAAATACGTTTCTCTGATTGTTTTTACTTCTATCCAAACTTACAAAGGGACAATTCCCCATTAATTTTATTTCTGAACACTTTGTATGATTTCTGTATTAATCTATTGATTCTAAAATGACATATTGCAAAATGCCTTGTGTTTTATTGTACTCATTATTCTCTAGCGGTTAATGAAATAATTTTAATGATAAATAATAATAAGTTTAATTTATAAAGCACTTTTTCATGAGATACAAAAGGCATGTAACAGATAAACAGAGGAAGAAAACAGTATGATATACATAGCATTACGAAAGTAAAAACAAAGAAAAAGTAGAAGAGATGTGTTTTTAGACACTTCTTAAATGATGTGAGAGTTTAGCAATTCTTTAATGCACCTAATATCACCTAATATCTGATTACTGGTTTCAGGGATGGTAAGTGTATTACTACTGGCCAAGCATGTCAGTTGTACATGGATGTGTGCGAATGGAGTAGATCAGATAAATATACTGGGGATTGACTATTGACACATTTGTAAGTGAGAGTTAGGGTTTTATATTTGATACAATTATTAACACAAAGCCACTGAAGGTCATTTATGAGAGGAAAGACATGGACAAATTTAGGTTTACAATGGATGTTACTCTAATAATCAACTAAACTGAAAAAATCTGAACAAGATATTGTTTGATTTTAATGTGTTTAGATAACTTAAAACTAATTTTATGGTATTTGCCAAATCATTTAGTACTAAGCAGTTGCTTGAATTGATTTTTTGAAATAGTATTTTCATGCTTTACCAAATTCATTTTCTTCTCTCACCCTGCAGGACAACCATATATATCTACCACCAGTAGAGGATTCACAAGCACAGAGACTGGTAACCCTTTCTTTGAGTGCTACAGAAGTTCTCCTTATCTGCTTGCTGGTGTGACTAGAGGGAGGTATGTTTATACATACAATGATATCAATAACCCAGCTAATGGTGATCCACCAGCCAGTGTCCCTTTCAATGCGGGCAATCCACCCATTCAGGCCTACAGAACAGATCTCAACACAGATGATCATAGGTCGTATGGTGTCTTCTTCTGTGCTTCATCTCTGAATGGAGAAAGCACAGTCATACCTACAATCTTCTTGAGATCTGATGGTAAGAATTCTACTTTGTCATGTTTCTACTATCATATTGAGCAAGCAGTCGTGTTGATGATACAAATTTACTAACATCCAGTATTTTAGTGTTCACAAAAATTAGTCTTATTGTATTAAGGAAAGTTTGTGTTGTGGAAAGTTTAAACATATTAGACCCTCGATCAAGAGAAATCAGTCTAGGCAATTAGCTTTGAAGCTCCTTTGTCTAGATAAGTTTGTTGGAATCAGAAATGTTGCAACACACTTCACATTGAAGCCATAATTATGTTGTTCAAGTATATTTGGCGATATTTTGTTCCATCAAGTTTTTTTCAAATAAAACTTTTATAACAGATCCATTGTCCCTTTCTTATATCACAATACAATACAGTACAATACAATAAGCAGTGTCAAAACAAATATATATTTTCATGTGATTGTTAATGTTCTTTATTTGTATGCTTTGTATTGTAAGACAAAATATTGATGTATACCATGCCAATGAAGTTTCATAATGAAAAAGCCTACCAATTACCAAATACCAATATACAGTATACATATATGGATAACATACAATGAATTTCGTTTGTATAATAATCATCCATAAATAAAAAGAGAAGTATGGAAGATAGACAATATTCAGTATTGTTTGGACTAAATTGCATTTGCCTTTTAAACATAATCAGGTGGTTGTGGTTAGTGGTGTGTTGTTAAAGAGGAAAAAGATAGAAAGTTACTCTTGTAAGACAAAACATTTGTACAATGTCAATGAAGTTTCATAATGAATACCAAATACCAAATACCAATATACAATATACAAAGTTCCTCTTGCATCATATAATCTGAATTGTGAAGATGGAAATGAAAAAAGGTACTGTACTCTACTCACAGTTTACCTTTACATGGTTATGTTGTATGTAAATAATGCACCAAATCATTCTTTATTTCCTTTTCCTTGCAGCTAAGTTTGTTCCTACAAGTGGCAGGTTCTCAAAGACTGTCAGCAAGGGGGATGTGAATGTTACAGTTGATTTCACACAGCTTTTTCCCAAAGATAATATTAATGATGGAATTTCCTTGAACTGGAGGCACAATGGTACAACTGAGCCTGGTGATACTATTTCTGACGACACAATCTTTTTTGATTTGACCGTCTCCACAATCATAGGAGAAGTAGATACCTCAGATGCTGGTGTCTATGAGCTTCATTTCGGAAGTGAGAGAGGACAGGCAAGAGCTGGACTATTCAGACTAATTGTAAGAGGTAAGTCATGTGTAACAGGACAAAATAAGAAAGAAAAATATAGAAGCCATAGATAAGTAGAAGAAAATGTATTTTAAATATATATTGATTCATAAAATGAAAACTAAAAAAAGGGGGGGGGGGAGAGACAAGAGAAGAGATCAAAGAGAAGAGAGAGGGGCTAAATAAAAAATCATGCTAATTGAGTCATTTATTTATTTATTTATGTATTTATTTGGAATGAAACAGACTGCAGATGATATTACATGGGGAATATAGTGCTAAAAGAGAAGTATGAGAGACAAAGTTAGAAAAGGCAACATTCATGTAGCAAAGAATGTGTATAGCATGAAAATATATGTATGTTTTAAAAATATAATGGTAAATTCATATTAAAACAGTGAAACAAATGGGAAAATAATGAAGTGGCAAATAGAACTTATCTCCCAATACTGATCTGTTGAATACTATGCCTGATATAAGTTGGATCGGGCCCCATAGGAAGTATACAGGTTTTGTGAGTACAAGCATCAAGTTCTTGAATTGTGTCTTCTAAATTTTCATTGAAAGTGGACAGGGAAACTTGATGATATTGATAATTATAATGTAGCATTTCCATTGAATGTACATATAATCAGTGTTCATCACAATTGTTATGAAAATATCTTTTGATGCATTTTTAATTCAAGACATGTCATATAGACATACAATTTAATCATTTACATATTATTATGGTCATGATTTTCAGCATGCCCTGCTGGTCGCTATGATGAATCTAATGGATGCACGAGGATTTGTCCATCATGTTACAATGGAGGAATCTGTCATGATGAAACAGGGATATGCATCTGTCCTCCAGGATTCCAGGGAAATAACTGTGAAATGGGTAAGACTGTACCCAATATGGTCCATCCATTACAAGTTATTCCCCCCATGTATTTCAGCGGACATCCAGCCCTACCTACATACAGTTTACCCTCTATAATGGGGGGTCCCATTGGTTTTAAGGTTATATAACCTTTCTTAGATCACTTATTGGTTCTATATTACACCATGTAGTGATATACTATATGATATAAAGGAATATTATCATGATTAGGTTTCATTGCAGTGATCTGGTTCTGCTGGTCTGATAAATCCTAGCCATATACAAAAAGGAACTCAATCCTGAGTGGTAATCATAAGGCTACATAACCATAAGCCTAGCACTAATTAGCAATTATATGCTTCTTTGAAGGTAGTGGAATAATTATATTAAGGTAGGGTCAGTTCAAAGTAAATTGGACAAGATAAGAATTTGTGCCTGTAATTCTGTGTAAAAAGTTATGAGAAACATAATCTTGATTATCTGTATCTATTGCATATTATTTAGCTTGCGGTGGAAATCGTTATGGTCGTAACTGCGAGTACAGATGTGACTACGAGCTTGCTGATGATAGGACAGCATGTAGTGGACTTCAGGTTTGTGTACCTGATCCCTATGGATGTTCATGTACACCTGGATACAAAGGACTGGACTGTACCACAGGTATCTAACCAAGAGAAGGAAGTGAAACACTGTCAATAGGGGTACTGTCATGGAACATTGATCTTCACTCATGTGGCACAAATGGGAATTAGCACACAAACATCAAAACTGGATTTTTAGGTCTTTTTTGAAGTTTCTCTTAACATCACATATCAGGATATAGAAATAACTGAAGCTGATATTAGTAAAGCCCAAATAGAGGTATACAGCCACTCTATGATCACAACTTGGTAAAAGCTTATTGCCAGCCAGGTTGGAAAAGCCAGCCTGAGGACAGAAGTATCACTCATAAATCTGTGATTGAATAATTATGATTCCAAAAAACACTATTCAAATTCATTAATCTGTCAATTCTTTCTTCACAAGGCCATGGATCTCATCAAAACCAACTGAACCAAAAGCTTTTTATTTTGATCATGATCCATAAAACTGTGAAAAAGATATGAATCAGATAAGCACTGTCTCATGTTTAGACTTTCCTCTCTTTTTATTCATTGAATGCATATATATGTTAAGTGAAATTACTTCCCCTTCCCTTGAACCAACGAGTCATGATGCCAAAACCTTTTTTTGACTAGGTTAGAGGGTACCAATCACCTAAAAATAATTGTGTTTTAGTATGTTAGGGGTTCCATTTCGCTATACTGTACTCAACGCATGAGCTTCAAATGCTAATTCTATAAAAGAGTTATTCCAAGTTTAAATGCACTCTAAATGAACATCACAGTGACTTGTATGTAGACTAGTTTACGCGCCCGTAAGCGCTCCCACAATATTAGGGCCCGCGCGGAACCCAACTCTGATTTTGTTTCCGCACAGAGGGGTTTATGTTTCCTTTTATTTTCTTCATACTCCATGAAGGTCAGGTAAAGTTTTTTGAGGTTATTACCCACGCCGATGAAATCGGCAGGGTTATGTAAAGGGCTCCGTATGTTTGTTTTTTTTTTTTTTTGTTTGTTTGTTTGTTTGTTTGTTTGTTTGTTTGTTTGTGTACAAGATAACAAGAGAACGGGTGAACGGATTTGCACCAAATTTTCAGGGAATGTTCAGAAAGTGACAGGAAAGAATCGATTAGATTTTGGTGATGATTGGTTGACCCCTGCACATTCTGTGTGACCTTGAAGTTTTGACCCTGTAGTAAAGTATAGGAACTTCAGTTCAGATAGTGACAGGAAAGAAACTAGAAAGATTGATGACCCCAAACTTCGCCTGCAGATGCAGAAATATTTTGGCCAATCAAAACACTCATTACTTCGTCTCACCAAAAGTCTATTTCAGGTTTATGAATTTTAGAAGACTTTTAGACCCATTATTTGCCATTTCACTTCAAATCCGTACGAGCCTGCAATGAATATTCAAAGCCAACGTATCCCAGCAACAAGGGATTGCGCGCGATACCTTTTTTAACTACAAATTCATTTAGATTCAGGCTACCCTACCCCTACGGCTTCTCCTCTATTTCTTATCTTCTGTGCATTTCTGTTTATTTTCTCCGGTTCTTTCCACTTTGTTGTGGAAGTTTTTGTGATTTATTTTATCCTGGTGGACGTGTAGTACGTGATTTTAATTGTTTTCGGTGAAAATCTGGTGAGTTTGTTCGACGTGAGTGAGTCTATATCGCACTCGCGAGCGTTCGCGTGTGTTGATCATAGGGTGTTGATCTGAGTGAGTGGGCTGTGTAGCTAGCTGTACGTACATAACTATACACAGCGCTGTCGCGAAGTGACGGCGATCTGGTCGGGCTAGGGAATACATAACCCCAGGGAGTATGTGCCTGTGCCTTACTGACTGTAGTAGGATTGAACTTTTTTCTTTGGGTTATAACGGTCCTGTCATTTGAGATTTGAGTTAGTTTATAACTCATTTATGTCTGTTTGAGTGGATTTCGTAGTTGTAAAATATATACAAACACTGTATTTTTTTTTAATTTGTGTGGATTTGCAAAATTTGGTGGCTGATCGAGGTTCGCCGAATACATGCACGCCAGTATCCACTTTGACTTTGTTGATGGGTGGTGACTGAGCTGAGTAAGCTCTGTGCCTCGCATGCATTTTGAAGTCGAGATCCAACTTATTTTGTCGTCATATTTACTTTATCCAAGCCCGATGAAAAAAAAACAACAACCCCAATTGCAATGTAATTTAAAGATAGAACATGAATACATTTACTAACACTTACATGACTGAACACTGAATACAAATTGCTAACATTTTTTTTCTCACCACGCCACGCTCTCTGACATGTCTAATCAATTACTTTTAGGGGAGGGATGTTTCAATAATAAAATATCTTTTTCAGAAGAATTTTTTCAAGGGTGGGGACACACAAAGCTATGACCTGGATATGGCAAAATTTATTGGGGGGGGGGGGGGGAGATGTGCCTCTTGTTATCCCCTTTGAATGGCTACTGCTTACAAAAATAATCGCAACAAAACAAAACCTATTGGGTTAAGGCGTGGGTCTGCCGCCTTTGACGGCCTTTCTAGTTTTCTATAAATTCTAGCTCTACACAAATGTTTTTTTCAGGTGATTGGCACACTTTGATGATTTCTTTTTAAAGCTTGTCATTCTTTGGTTTTTCCTTTCATTTTGATCAAGAATTTTTTACTTTTTCTTTACTGATCTGCTGCTTTCATCGAAATGAAAGTTTGTGTTCCCTTTCCTTCTTTTAAAAACTTCTATTAGAATGTGGTCAAGGTGAGTTTGGTGCTAGCTGTACCGAGACATGTCACTGTGTGTCAGAAGATTGTGATCGATTTACTGGTGTCTGTACCGGAAGCTCTACTGAATGTGAACCAGGATGGACAGGAAACAACTGTCAGGGTCAGTTGAACTAATTTAAAACTTTTGTGAACTTAGATAATTATATTCATATTATATGTTTTAAAAGTCTTTGTAGGATATGATATCATGACTATTATACAAGGTTTCTCTGTGCAAGGACAGAATGAGAACATCCTTGTGGCTCGACATAATGTTCGTATTTGCTCGTAGAAGTCGGGTATCAGATTTTTTCTTATCCCTTCCATTGTTGGGCAGCGAATCCTGCCAAGAATTTGATTGTTCTACGGTACTCTTTATTTGGGCTAATAATGGTTAGAATATCATTCATTAAAATAAACAGAACATCCAGTGTGTAGTTCATGCCCATAGAAGATATTCTTTGGCTAATTCAACAGTAAAACAAAGGATTAAATCTAAAAATATGGACTCATAAAAGTTCATATATATGTATGAGAATCATTTGGAAAATCGGTGGCACAAAAGGGGGTTAATGTATGTGGAGGAAGGGGATTAGATCCAAATAAAGTTTTGATATATAAAAATATTTGATAGTGAACCTTACTATTTCTTTGTGACCCAGATGATTTACCCTTTCCTCAGCCTCCTCAAGATTAATGTCATGTTTAACCCATGAATTATTCATTTACAAAGTTTCCTAATCTTAGGATAAGAAAATGAAAACAATTGAATGCAGAGCTTTGGATGAAACCCCCTAAGAAATTCATTCATACATATGAAATTTAAAGTGTTTTAATTTCAAGAACAAAAACATCTTTTTGTTGTAAGGAAGCATTGGATGCAATGTTTAGCATTTAATATCACCTTTGGCATTGTCGGGGTTAAGAAATATGGTTTATGTATGTGTAGTATGCAGTATATTTTGTTTCTTGCCCACAAAAAAGATGCTTATATGAACCCTCTTTTTCCTATTTTCAGAATGCATGATTGGTAGATATGGGCCAAATTGTGAGCGTAAGTATGAAATATATGCATTAATCTTTACAGATTATACATGTATCACATTAAGCATCATGATGAATATGGTAGATAATATTAATGGATCTCAGGAAATTGTCAGGGGAATAGGTGTATCCATTTGTAAAATATGAGTAATATATTTATAGGGTATATATTCGCTTACCTTTGGGGTAACTTCAGAGTAGTATCATTGTTTGCTTGTTAGGCATTCATATGGAAGTGAGTAAAATGTCTCAGGATCCAAAGTGGAGAGAGGAGTCGGTAACATATTGACCACACAGATATGACAAAGTTGATGACGGAATCTCATCTGCACCGATACCATCAACCTTCAGACTTTCAGCACAGGAAAGTTGAGGGACAAAAGATTTGGAAAGTGTTGAAATTGGAAGTTCAAAAGCTTGAGATACTACAATACAAATCACTTGTAAGAAGCTGTTCAAATCCCTCACGGACACAAGTACGCAGAAAAAGATTGCTCTTACTGTGCCAGGTATTTTCAATAACACATTTCTCCACAAAAATATGTTTATGGTGCATTTCACAGGATTGTTTATTGCTGTAGCATTAAACAATAGTAAACAAATGAGAAACAGAAATGCAAGCATTGTTATAGTTTGGTAAAATTTTGAAACAAGCAATACCTCTTAGCACAGTAAGAGTTAAGAAAACAGAATTACACGAGGCATGAGGAGACCTAGATTTTCAATCCACGTTTTTTCCTCTATATTAGGCTACATGTATGTAATTAACATCGTTTGTTTGGAGCCAGAAGGGCGTTAACTCTGTCCAAAAGATGGGACTTAACAAACTTCTGGCTCCAAGCAGAGATATATTTCCAACTATTCATATGTTTGTGTTAAAACTGCTACATGTTGCAGCTTCATTGCATTTAATTCATAAAAAAAAAAAACTTTAGGCAAAAACTAAATACATTTGGTGCCACTACCCAACGCATGATGTCAAACAAAACTACCAAGATTGCATATTTAAAGGATATAACATGTTCCTACAATCTTTGTAGGACTTTGTTGTTGACCTAATAACTGGTAATCAGTTGTTGTTGTTTAAACTTTCAATCCGTTGATATACATGTACATGGACCTGTGAGAGGAGAAGCAGACCAAAAACTATCACCTTAAATTTCCATTTAATTATTATCTTTTCCTAATGCAGCCTTAACTGTTGGATATGACAAGACCAACAAAGGACAGTATGCCAATTTCTTCTGTTGCCTGGAAGGTGGGAATCTGATCTCTACAGCTGAACCAGTGGTCAATCTCTACAGGCAGTTTGACAATGGAACCTACACCCAAGATAATATAATACACAAGGGAATTGGAGTAATACCAAATACAAAATTTCTATGTCTTGTGCTTAATGTGAAGGTTGGTGAAATATTTACCTGTGTTGTCTCAGACGTCAACAATTATTTTAGTGAGCCTTTTACAGCTGATGGAGAATTCAGTAAGTGGATGGATGTACACACGAATGAGAAAAACAATATGAGTTTTATAATCCCTAGATTGCAAGCTATGAAAACAAAGAAATGCACAATACTAAAAAAACATTAAAAATTATTTTAATAATTAATACAAAATAAAATACAAACAGTGGAAGTTGATTTCTGTCACATGGTTGATTCTCAAGAACTTTATGTAAAAGACTAATGTTCATATCTTAGTTTCTAATAAAATATCATTAAAAAAATATATAGTCATCTGATTTAAATAAATTGTAATGAAGTTATAAATAAGGAACTTTTTTTAATCAGAAAAATTGTGTATCTGAGCCTGATCAGTGAGTCACGGATGTTTGACAAATTTTGAAAGTTTGAAGGCCTGTAGAAAATAACCATTTAATTGAAGAGAGCTATTTTATGTTTCATTTGGTTGCCATGGTCGCCTACTAAAATTATAATCCATCCATAAAATATTCATTGTCACAGGCGGACAAAATGCCCACTCATAACCGATCAGGCTCATCTGTACTCTTCACATGTGTGTCCATGTCAGTGTAAAATTTTGTATCCATCTTGGGCAGGGGGTCAAATACACATACCCCAGTCTTAAAGGGAAAGTCCACCCTAGAATTTATTTCGTTTGAATAAAAACAGAAAAATAAGAGAAACAGAGTAGTGAAAGTTTGAGCAAAATCCGATAAGAAATAAGAAAGTTATGAATTTTTGAAGTTGTAATCAATCAAACACAAATTGGCAACTCTGTGATGTACTTTGTGAGCTCCTCTCCTATTTGCTTAGTACAGAAAATTTCATATATTTTCATTTTTTTATTTTTTGATGAAGGAATAAATATTTTTCATACAGGTTTTGTGTTAAAAACATATGAGCAGTGATTGTATCTAAGGTGCATGTGTGATTGAATATTTTCTGTAGAGAAAATAAAAATAAATGATTTTTTGAGTACAGCTAGGCAAATGGGAGAAGAGTTCGCAAGATACGTCACCGAGTTGCCAAATTATATTTGATTGATTAAATCTTCATAAATTCACAACTTATTTTTTCATTGTATTTTTACTCAAACCTTCACTGATCTGTTTCTTTAATTTTCTGCTTCTTTTAAATTCAACTGGTAATCAGGGTCCGGACTTCTCCTTTAATAGGTTTAACTAACTTTTCCAAATTCCATTATTTCCAAAAAGTATACTATGACTATTTAAAAATGAATATTAATCTTTAAGAAGCAATACATTTCTCGAAAGCTGCATTAATTCACTGTTAGCAAATTTCCTTCCTCTGGCTATAGCCCGGCCAGAACTCCCAAGTCCACCTGTTGTGAGTGCATCAACCAATGACTCGGTCACTCTGATGTGGGATGCCTGGGATGCATCAACGGATATAGGTGATCCTCCTCTTGTCAAATACCGTGTGTACTACAAGCTGAACGACCCACAAGCAGAATATGAAGAAGTTGATAGAACTGACCGGCTAGCACCATCTGAAACAGTGACTGGTCTTAGTCCAGATACAGACTATGTGTTTGGTGTAGGAGCAGCAAGACCTGGAGTGGGCGGCCAAGGGACCATATTGGAGGTTGAAGGGTCCACTCAGTGCTCATGTAAGATTATATTGATTGTAGTAAGTTTGGCTTTTTGTTAGAGAGATATATCCAACATATTTGTAAATTTGGAGATATTACAATCTTTGTGTGGCAGTTTATGCTGTAATGTATGCATCTATTTTAAAATAAACTAAAAAAAAAGATTTCACGAGTGATAGAACTATTGCAATTTGCCACTTCAAAAACTGAAATAACCTTTTACGTAAAAAACCCCCACAAAAACCCCACCTTTTACGTATAGGTGTTGACAATATTAGTGCATTAGTTGAATGACTTTTATATATAATCTGATATTAATATCAATTGTCTATGTTCAAAACAAGAACAGTTAAAAAGATTTAAGAGGGGAGAGATTCATCTTATAATGGTCAAGTTAGTAAGACATGACTGTATACGTTAACCCTTTTGGTGCCATACGCGTGTAGGTAAATAACCACCTAGAATTTAACATTACATCTCTTATCTTAGACTTACATGTAGGTAACTCGTGTTATATTAAAAAAAATCAAAACAGACTCATGAATTATGTAATTGAATATAATTTTCGTCAAAATGAATAATGGGGAAAAAAGACGGATTTGAAATTTCTCTGTCTTAGTTGTGGTACATGTTGTAAACTGTAGCCCTGTATTAAAGGGTTAGATACTCTGCAGTGGAAGGGCACTGCTAAAGAAAATAAAGAATGTTTTCACAGGACAGATATCGTCTGCTGTTTCTTATAGCTCCTAGCGAAGGACCATCATCTGTGAACATCACCAATGGGACACAGCCTGGAGAAATCTTTGTATCCTGGGAGGTAGGCTGATTCATTATCTCAATGAATTGAGTTATTAACATAATTATCTAACCTCTATCTAAGTTTTATGGGCTACAATTTCCACTCTCAAGAATTCCAATGGTGGACATAGGGTTTAAGGATTTTAGAATATACCTGATTACAAAGACATATTCAGTTTAGCTGTGCTCAATATGATCAAAGGTTTTAAATACTGATTCTTGTTTGCTGGACAATGACATGCACATGAGGGTGAATTAGAAAGGAATATTATCCAGCAGTTCTTACACCTGCCTTGGATGTATTTTTGTCTTTTTTCACGCTAGAATCCATCATCAGATGGTTCCAACTGTCGCAGTAGTGTTGGAGGTGTCCGTATTTACTACACCCGCTCTGACATCGCATCTGGGGTTTCTAAACGGGAAGTTGATTCCAATGAGAAATCTGTTGATATTCCATTTGAGACTTCACCTTCTGAATACACATTGACCCTTCAACCCTACTCCGAGTATCTCATCCAAGTTGTAGTCTACAATAAAGACTCAGAGACTCCCAGAGGAGAGGGCGTCGCGGTGACCACAATGGAAATGCGTAAGAGGCAAAACAGTTGTTATTTTACCGATTGACCTGAAATGAGAATAACTGTGAAGTAACAGAGTAGAATTTCATGCACAAATCATTTTTCAAATATTATGATACTTAAGTGGGCATGCATGTCCCTATTAAAAACCATATGCAAGATTTTATATTTGATAAGTCAGTTTGCTGTTACTCTTCTGTTTTTTTAATGATTAAAATTGATTGTTTTGTGTCTGTCCCGGGATAGCTTCAAGGAGCTGCTAAAAGGGATTATTACACGGTATAAAAGGGGTATCGATAGCGAAATGATGTGAATTAAAAGCAGAAAAATCAAATAAACGGGTAATCCAAAGAACAATCCAACAAATAACAAGGTATGCATGAAAGGGACCAGTTGGTAACTTGGTCATATAACTCTTGTTCATAAACATTGTAGCAAAATTGTATCTTAGGCATTTAAAGAAACACAGACTTTGAGGAGTGAGAATATTACAAGATAGTCTTATTAAAAAATGAACTGATATCTCATATTTGATCTGAAAAGTTTTTCATTTTTTTCCTCTTGTGACCCTTTAGAGTAAACAGCTGAAAAATGTGGTTTGGGGTGGAAATTTTGATCTTAACTTTTCTGTATTTTCTGAAAGTTCATTTATTAATCTACCATCTGACAAATTTTCAGGTTAAAATACCTTGTTGAAATATGATTTTACTCTCACTCAAAATGACCATGTTTTCCTGGACATTCAAACTCTGTGTGTCAACTTGCTGGGACTGAACTTCACATCGCTTTTCTAGTACAGCTTAAAAACTATGCATTGTCTGATATTCAAAATCAAAAGAAACAAAGAAATATATCTATTCTGAAGGTATGGAAAGTTTCAACCCCATCCAATTAGTACTTCACAGTGTATGCTAGGGAGTTTTGACTCAACCTTTTGTGCAACAAACAATAGGACACAGATTAGGCGCTCTTAAATAGTCACTCTTCTTTACAGCCCGTTTTCTCTATTGTTTTGGTCATTAGCCTGTCTGACACGTTGACATTATCATTGTAATTTACAAGGATTTGCTTAGTCCATACAAGACAAGTTATATCTCATTTTAAAGCTTAGAATCTAAGCTTTCAAACTGTGTTGAAATTGTAAAAACCCACATTTCTGACTTATTGGTCGTTTTGTGGTGGAGGATCACTCTTAGTCAAACCAAATTGCCATTTACAATTTTATAATTCGTTTATAATCTTGTAAATTTCAGTTGTAGAAATTTATTCCATCTTATATCCAAAGTATGAAATTATATCTATCAAAGTTTATGCTCCTACAAATCCGGAAAATTAATCTATTATTCAAGTGTTCTTGTAGGCAGTTTCTTGGTACTTCAGCTATTTTCAGTCCTTCTTGTCTGTGATTTTCTATTTTATTCAGTTGCCCCTGCACCCACTGTAACTGTTGAAGCTACCTCTGAAGCTGTTACAGTACGCTGGGATGCTGCCAGCCCAGCTTACCTTAATGGAGATGTACAGGGATACCAACTCAAATATACCCAGACAAAACCAGAGCCACTTGATCCAGTCACTGTTCCCATAGTAACCAAACAATTAATGGATAATGTGTTTGTCATTCCTGAGGAGGTGACAATAGACAGTGAATTTGAAATTCAGGTAAAGTTCTTGTGTGCTGTTTCAAAATAAAGGATCCTGATGAGGTGTACTTTTTGTATATACAATATATATATTACAGTTTACAAACAGACGATTGGTACTACAAAACTTAAAGATAACATTTAACAAATTCATAGTGACGAAGCTTTTCGACCTGCACTCATCGGGTCACAACGCAGGAATGAGAGAATACAAGAAAATACAAAAGTCAAGGAAGGGTGTGTATAGCGACCCGGTATGATCCGGGCACGCTAGAATAATCGAAGCGCTTGTACAAACTCCTTTTGTCGGCACAATAGCGGATCTCTCGACTGAATGAACAACGCTTCTAAGAAGCGAAGATGTTGAAAGCTGCGTGCTTTCGGTGCATTGGTCCTGCATGTAGTCACGATCGGACCAGTTGCCTCGAGGGTAGGTTGCAGCGCTACCTGCTAGAATTGCGTAAGAATGATCAGCTAGCACATAATATTTATGACAGGATCTGCCCGCATGGCTCTCAGCGCCCCCGTATGTATGGCTTACCGAAGACACATAAAGCCAATACCCCGCTCCGCCCTATTCTCTCCATGACTGGTTCAGCACAGCATGAACTGGCTAGGTGGTTGAGTGAGCTCCTGCAACCTGTGCTTGAGCGATACTCAACCTATGCAATTAAGGACTCTTTTACATTTGCTCAGTCGGTTCGTCAGATGGTAATTAGTGAATCTGTCTCTTTATGTTCATTTGATGTCTGTAGTTTGTTCACCAACGTGCCACTAAAGGAGACCATTGATATCTGTGTCTCCGCCCTCTACCATGGTGTTTTGGATGAACCTCCTATCTCTGAATCCGTGTTTGTTGAACTAATGAAACATGCTACAAGTGCTGTCGAGTTTAGCTTTAATGATATCATGTATTCGCAGATCGATGGTGTTGCTATGGGTTCCCCGTTGGGCCCCGTGCTTGCTAATATCTTTGTTGGCTTTCATGAAGCCCGCCTTCATGAAAACATCACTGATCCTATAGCCTTACCCCGCTCACCTACTTTCGTTACGTTGATGATACCTTTGCTATGTTTGATTCAAGCGCTGCGTGCAAGGACTTTCTTACACAACTCAACTCGCTTCATCCGGCGCTTCGGTTTACATGTGAGATGGAGCAATCTAACGCGCTTCCATTTTTGGATGTACTGGTTGAGAAGAGTGACGGCAAACTTCTCATGTCCGTATATCGTACGAGCCAGTACACGCGATGGGATTCGTACAGTGCTACATCGTATAAAACTGGTTTGATTAATAGCTTAGTGTGTCGCGCCTTGCAAATTTGTTCTCCGTGTAAGCTCAACCCTGAGCTTCTTCGCATCAAGCAAATCCTACGAGACAATGGCTATCCGGAGCTTGTTATTGATCGCGTTGTGCAGCGTAGCATTGATTCGCGGACTCGCCCTGTGTATGGGCCCAATAAATGCCCGGTCTACCTCAAAATACCTTGGCGAGGTAAAGTGTCTGATAAGTATGCGCGCAATATTAAGCATACAGTGTCTCGCTGTTACTTTGCCGTGGCTACGCGTATCGTGTTCTCTACTAATAGAATGCTACCCGCAGTTCGCAAGGATGTACTGCCTTCCCCCCAAATGAGCAATGTCGTTTATCAGTATCATTGTCGGTGTGAAGCCGTCTATGTTGGCCGTACATCTCAGCGTCTAGCGGACCGCATTAAACAGCACGTACCCTCCGTGGTACGACAGACATCAGCTGGTAGCCGAGCACAGCCGAAGCGTAACTGCAAAACCGCTGCTAGCGTCGCTAATGTTCAATGCCGCAGTCACAGCGACTCTGCTATTGGTCAGCACTTGCTAAATAGTCCGGCTTGTTCCAAGGCGTATAACCTGGCTCAGTTCACTATTGTTGCCCGAGCACGAAGCTTTCAACATCTTCGCTTCTTAGAAGCGTTGTTCATTCAGTCGAGAGATCCGCTATTGTGCCGACAAAAGGAGTTTGTACAAGCGCTTCGATTATTCTAGCGTGCCCGGATCATACCGGGTCGCTATACACACCCTTCCTTGACTTTTGTATTTTCTTGTATTCTCTCATTCCTGCGTTGTGACCCGATGAGTGCAGGTCGAAAAGCTTCGTCACTATGAATTTGTTAAATGTTATATTACAGTTTGAAATGAAAAGATGTTTGGTACTACAAAATTCGAAAATGGCGTTGAAGAGAGGTATACTCTGATAAGTGCAAGACGAAAAACTTCAGTATGTCTCTCTTCAAAGCCATTTTCCGAGTTTGAAATGACAAATTATGATATTATATCATATCATATCATATTATATTATATGTGACCCTCCACCACAAAACGACCATAAGTCGCAATGGAAGTTTTAGAGTAAACGGCTGAAAAAGGTGGTTTGGGGTGGAAATCTTTATTTTAACTTTTTTGTATTTTCTGAGAGTTCATTTATTAATCTACCATCTGACAAAATTTCAGGTTAAAATACCTTGTTGAAATATGTTTTTACTCTCACTCAAAATGACTATGTTTTCCTGGACTTTCAAACTCTGTGTGTCAACTTGAACTTGACATCGCTTTTCTTTAAAAACTATGCACTGTTCAAATTCAAAATCAAAAGAAACAAAGAAATATATCAATTATGAAGGTATGGAAAGTTTCAACCCAATCCAATTAGTACTTCACAGTGTATGCTAGGGAGTTTTGACACAACCTTTTGTGCGACAAACAATAGGACATGCACAGATTAGGTGCTCTTAAATAGTCACTCTTCTTTACAGCCCGTTTTCTCTATTGTTTTGGTCATTAGCCTGTCTGACACGTTGACATTCTCACTGTAATTTACAAGGGTTTGCTTAGTCCATACAAGACAAGTTATATCTGATTTTTAAGCTTAGAATCTAAGCTTTCAAACTGTTGAAATTTTAAAAACCCACATTTCTGACTTATTGGTCGTTTTGTGATGGAGGGTCACATATTGTTTTGTAACAGTATTAGGTTTCCAGCCCCATAAATACACCTGTGGATATAAATATTGTACTGTTGGATTAACATATCGTAATTATATATGTACAGGTATATGTAACACGATAAGAACTAGTTTCGAAAAATAAACTCAAGGGCAATTTCAAAGGCCTATTGTACTGCCCATAGAAATCAGGTTCGGATGTAATATACCATTGTAGTGTTCGCACATTTCTAAAGGTGACAGACAGGGCTATTGAAATTGTCTTGAGTTTATTTTTTTCGAAAGTAGTTTTTATCGTGTTATATTTGGTTGACATTAAGGTGTTTATCATATCTTTATGACATTAATAGATATATGCAGGACAAAGTGTTTTGAAAATGCCTTTTATTTATTTATCGTAATAAGATTCTTAAGAGACATGCAAATGAAATTATTCAAAAGTGTTTCTGTTTATATCTATCGGACATTCCATTCAGAAATTGCTTATCAAAGGTATACAGGGCTTGCTACTAGCACATGCCCAGAGTCCTGGTTGAACTGAAAATGGACTTGTCATGGAACAAAAATGAGTCTGGTAGAATATTGATTGAGATACAAAAAGGTACTTATTTCTTGTCTTGGGCTGCTATTAAGTTGTTATTATGCAGTTCCATGAATATTTTGTCAATCACCTGATAGCTCAGGGAAATGTAGGAGCATGAAAAGATTGTCCAGAATGCAAGTGGCATAATTGTGAGTGATGTCGACTTCATATTTCAGCTTATCTGAATAACAGTTTTAATATTATCTGGCCTGAGTGACCTTCAACATGTAGATCCTAATACCATAGTTCTGCCTCTCTAGATTATACTAATAATTTTCAGCAATTTTGCCATTTCTGTTCTCGATGCTTCTTTACGCACATCTTCATTTTGCGAAACTAAATCATTATATGCCTCCATCCATGATTGACACTAGATTAACCTATAATGACTGATAATTTTGTGTTAATTTTATCCCTGTTTCATCTCTCTCTTCTTCAGGTTCGAGTTTTGAATGGAGTTGGCTATGGTGCATGGTCACCAATAATGACATCTCAACCTCAAGGTATAAACAGATATGATGATCCAGCAATATATCTCTTGCTGTATATATATATATATATATAACTGTATTCTTGGCCATAGGGGGAATCCTTTTATCTCGGCCTATTGTTGAAATTCCCCGTAACGCCCAATTTTTATTGTGACGGAATAAACCGCATTGTTAGGATTCCCCCTATGATCGGAAATAGTAATATATATATATAGAGAGAGAGAGAGAGAGAGAGAGAGAGAGAGAGAAAGAGAGAGATTTAAGTATCAAGGAAAAACCTGGAACTTGCCTTAGTAGGGACCAAAATTATTATAGGCCTTTTGTTTACAATATGAAATTGTACAAATACAGATATACACACACAATTATGAAACAATTCTTTTTGTTTTAGATATGACTAACATCATTTGCATGTAAGTAATTCATTTGTGAGCAAATCAAAATTGATAAGATAAAGCACAAATATCACATACACATATTTCAGGGGAGGTATATGAAAAAAGTAAATTCTAGTAGGTTGACAGTTATTTGTAAACCAGCACATTTGTGTTCTATGAGCATGTAATTTTAGTTGCTCAACTCTGTAGCTAATATTTAGTTCGTTATGTACTCAGAAAATCTCTTTTCCAACATTCTAAAGATGATGATAATAATAATGATACTAGTACTACTACTACTAGTACTACTACTACTACTACTGCTACTACTACTACTAATAATGCTCTGTCAGTCTTGCTTTCATTGGTAAGATTTCAGAAGGCGATTCAAAATGTTCAACTTTCAATGAACTTTGTCGATACTTACATGTATCTTGGATATGTTTCTTGTAGTGGCAAATAGGTGATAAGACTTAACTAACTGGTGTATGGTTAATTATTAAGTACTATGTCTTAGTAATGATTTACAAGTTCTTTTCTTCAAATATGTTTTCAATGCTATTCAGGTTAAGAGTGTGTACATGCACATTTAAATCGTATCAATCACCTAAAAATATTTTGCTCTATACTGTTATACCAAGGAGTTATCACAGAATGTGGTTATACCATATGTGACCCGCCGCCTCAAAACCTACAATAAGTCGCACAGACCACAACGTAGCAAATAGCCCAAAATAGTAAATTTGCTTGGATCAGTCGATTTTCTGTTTTTGATAGAAATGGGTAGTTTCATTATCATTCTATCATGTCTCAAGTGTGTGAGTCGTAATTCGACTTAGAAATATGTTTTGGGGGCATTTTAAAATGACTCCTTTTTTTTTTCACCTGTCGAGCTAATGAATGTTTGGAGAGCTTTTTTAACACTTTCATTCAATGCCAAATTACTACTTTACCTCTAAAGGTATTAAATTGATTTTTGGAGTGAGTGATGAATAGGTCCTCCTTAAGTAGCGTGCCAAAATTCAGCCTAATCTGATAACCCCTTCATACCGGTTGCTATGGTTTGCACTCTCAATAAGTGTAAGAGTAAAGACTAGGGCCTGCATAGAGCCAGACTACAAGGTGGGTTCCACGCTATCATGCTTGTGTTATTCATTATTTTCTTCATACTCTTTAACTTACTGTTAACCCATAGAGTACCAGGTAAATTGTTATGAGGTTGATTTTATATGTTCTAGTTGCACACAATTATTTTTTCAGGTAATTGGTGTACTTTAAAGTACATGTATCTGTTACCATGGTTTGTCAATAAGATTTCAAAGAATTTACTTCCTAGTTGTGTCCAAAGTACATTCACATCAGCTTGCTCTCATATTTATCCTTTAATCAAGGTGAAGTGCATTTTCTGTTTAGATATATAGGTAATCCAAATTTATTTTGAAAATTCACATGAAGCTTACACAATCATAAAGAGAAACCTTACTTGTATCAAAACAACAACAAAACCTTGGAAAGTTAACCCTATAATTTTTTATTAGCTATATGTGCAATGTAGATCTACATGTATATGTAATTGTCATCTTGGTACATTTTCTTATTTCCTAGTAACGGATAGCCACAGTGGAATAGGTAGCATAGAATGTAAACTGTGGTTTAAACTATACTCTGCTTGATTCCTACAATGTCTTTCTTTTTCATAGAAATTTGAAAGGCATGGTGATTATGATGGACATTTTTTGCAAAACTGGCTGCACAAAATAAAGATGTAATGTAGTGTTGTCAGGTGTAAACTACAATGTGACAGCACATGTAATGGAGAAGAGAGAGAGAGAGAGTGAGAAAATGAAAGTGGAGAGAGGGAACAAGAGATAGAGAGGGAGAGAGATAGAGGAGAGAATGTGAGAAATTGAAAGAGAGATATTGAAAGAGAGAGGAGAGTACTGGGAGAGGGAGAAAGAGAGAGAGAGAGAGAGAGAAGCGAGGAGAGAGTGGGAGAGCGGGAGAGAGAGCGAAAAACAAATGATGATCCCAACTTTAGAAATGACTCATTGTTCCTACTTTTTGAGTGACACGTGATATTGTGAGCTATATGCTCTGTACAAAATGTTAATGACAAAAGATTTGTAATAAGTTGGTTAGTTGCATGGTCAGACATCACAACAAATGAATTATGCCACCCATAGGTTTACATATTGTCTCTGTTTGTTCTCTTGTATACAAAGTGAGAAGATGAATGCAATCTTCAATAGGCTCCACGTCATGAATATGAAACTGTTGCAGTGGTGGACCGGGAGTCGTAGAGGGGATAAGGTGAAGCCTCAGGTCTCAAAAGTCTCTCACAAATACCCCAAAATGGTTATTACTTTTTATAGACTAAATTATATGTTTAAAAAGATCTAATAGCAAAGAAGAAAAAATAAAGGTTTTCAAATTTGAATTTAATGGGGAGGGGATAGGCCTAGGGCACACACATAAATTTGTAGTCTGGAGTGTATTACAGTACATCAGATTTTGCTTGGCTGGGGTGGGGTGTGGGGGGGGGGGGGCTTGTCCCCAATGGATTTTATGAAGTTTGACCATCTCTGATTCTCAAACCATTTTTGCGGTTATATGACATCATGTAGATTAATGCTTTATATTTTAAAAAAATTTTGTTCTGCCATGTGGGAAATTATTTTTATCAAATTCATTTAGGCTTATGCATGGTTTGTCAATATAATTTAGTGAATACATGTACAATATATATGTTATAGGATTTGAAGGTTTGCATGGTGAAGTTGTAATTCAGAAAAAAAGGTTTGCGGTACAACCATGTGAGTTGGAATAACTCCACGTTCCGGTCAGAATGCTCTGGCCGTCGTCAGGAGAATTTTTTTTCCATATGTATGTTTTAACCTTAATTTCTTTCCTCAACAGGATGTCATGTTTCTCTCCACAGATTATCTACGGTCCTAATCCCCCTTTTGTTTCCAGCTTATCCAGACGGTTAATTGGTTTTCTTAGTCCTATTGTTCACTTGTTTTCAACGTTTTTCAATGCAGGATTAGTTTGATGTTACTTATCCTTTCAATGCAGGTACCTTGATGTTATTTATCCTTTCAATCAGGTACTTTGATGTTATTGTTACTATTTCTTTCTATACTAATTCCGTGATGTTATTGTTTGCCTCCATTTTAAAAGTGAATTGCCTATTAACGTTACAAACAAGTTGTGAAGCTGTAGAATTTCTACCGCTTCATATATAAATTCTGCTGATTTATTCGCTCTTCTCATTCTCCTGACGACGGCCAGAGCATTCTGACCGGAACGTGGAGTTATATTCCAACTCACATGGTTGTACCGCAAACCTTTTTTTTCTGAATATACATGTATGTTGTCTTTTTAGAACTAGAACAATATATATGTTGTCTTTTTAGAACTAGAAGGGCATTGACTCTAGAAGATATGAGTTAACCTACTTCTTGATCAGCCTCAGCAGAAAATATTATTTTTCAAATTGCTTTCACTTTAAAGATTTAAAGGATCTAAGAAGTAAAAGTACATGGACTATTTTGTCATGATACTCAGTGTGGACTGAGGAGGAAATAGCCATGAGATTTGGAGGATATATCGATGAACAAGAAATCACTGGGAAATGAAGAATTGCATATAAAGAATATCAAGTTACTTTAGACAGTTATCCTAGTAAAAAATGTCTATTCCATCATGTAAAAGCAGGAAAAGGGATACTTTGAGTAATGTTGGGATGAAATAAATAGGAGAGTTTCCCTGTGTACATCACTGTATTGCCACTGCCTATCATTATTGATTTTTCCACTGTCATTTCTGATTTTTATGAAACTTCATAAATACGTTTCTCTGATTGGTTTTACTTCCATCCAAACTTACTTTTTATTTACAAAGGGACAATTCCCCATTAATTTTATTTCTGAACATTTTGTATGATTTCTGTATAATCTATTGATTCTAAAATGACATATTGCAAAATGCCTTGTGTTTTATTGTACTCATTATTCTCTAGCGGTTAATGAAATAATTGTAATGATAAATAATAAATTTAATTTATAAAGCACTTTTTCATGAGATACAAAGGGCATGTAACAGAAACAATAGAAGAGATGTTTTTTCAGACACTTCTTAAATGATGTGAGAGTTTGGCAATTCTTTAATGCAGGTTTTGGGGGCGATAGTTGAAAAAGTCCTATCACCTAAAGTTAAATTTGAAGACAGTCCTTTTTTCTAAAGCATACAGTGAAATGTAATTCAACACAGATTTGTAGTATTCCTCAGTCCATTCTATTTCTACCTTCTTGCTTCTCTCATTTTCATCATGCGCCTAGGAATAGTTAACTAGATAGATGGCGCAATATAAGTGCGTTGTATTATTGTATCCCCGGCAGTATGCCGGAGGATACTTTGGATTCAGCAGCGTTTCGCCGCCGCCGCGTCACATTCTTGTGTGCGCTCTAGCGGTCACATTTCTCGACGAATTTCTTTCAGACTTCCTGTGGACGTGTAGCTTGGTAAAATCTGGACCCCTATAGTTTCTGGTGATGCTGCCCCCAGTGTTCCGTCTTTTATAGGGGTAAAAGGCCATATTTGGGGGGATAGTTTGTGTGCGCTCTAGCGGTCACATTTCTCAACGGATTTTGTTCAAATTTTGTATGAAGGTGTCTCTTGGTAAAATCTGGAACCCTATAGATTTTGGTGATGCTGCCCCCAGTGTTCCGTCTTTTATAGGGTCAAAGGTCATATTTTGATAGATGTCTTGTGTGTACTCTTGTGTGCGCTCTGGCGGTCACATTTCTCAACGGATTTCGTTCAAATTTTGCATGAAGGTGTCTCTTGGTGTAATTTAAAAACCTATAGTGTTTGGTGATGCTGCCACCAGTGTTCAGTCTTTTATAGGGTCAAAGGTCATACTTCAGGGTATGGCGTGAGTGCACTCTGCAGGCCACATTTCTCAACGGATTTTGTTCAAATTTTGTATGGAGATGTATCTTGGTATAATCTGCACACTTTTTTTAAGTTTTGGTGATGCTGCCCTCATTGTTCCGTCCTTTATAGGGTCAAAGGTCATTTTTCCATTTCTTGCACTCTTCTGCATTTCTTGACGGATTTCGTTCAAATTTTGCATGAAGGTGTCCCTTGGTGTAATCTAAAAACCTGTACTTTTTGGTGATGCTGCCACCAGTGTCCCGTCTTTTATAGGGTCAAAGGTCATACTTCAAGGGATGGCGTGAGTTCACTCTGCAGGCCACATTTCTTGATGGATTTCTTTCAAATTTTGTATGGAGATGTATCTTGGTATAATCTACACATCTTTACTGTTTGGTGATGCTGCCCTCATTGTTTCATTCTTTATAGGGTCAAAGCTCATTTGTCCCTTTTGTGCACTCTTAATTAAGGCGGATTCACACCAAACACGACAAACGACATGACAGCACGACATGAACGACTTTCTGAAAAATCGCTCTTATGCAAACCCTATGACACCGTGCACACTGCGACGACATTTTCCGAAACGTCGTGCACGACGTTTTTAGGGGTTTTCCCAGCACGACAAAACGACATTTTGGCCACCAACCAATTAGCGTGGAGGATTCGCAGTGACGTCATATTTATCCAAGGGTGCTAATTGATGGCAGAAACTTTTCATTTCTCCAGCTCATATCTCTATGGGATTTTACGTGTAAATTATTTTATCGCACCGCACAAGATGTACCATAGAGCTATACACAAAAACACAGCACTGGTTCCGGCACTGGTTATGTTTCGTCGAGTCCAACCAAAACAAGATTTCCATGTTATACATACTTGTCTGATTGATCCTTTGGTTGAAAGGTTGCTGAAAATTTATCTTCGGTAAGTAAAACTAAGCCTAATTTGATGAGAGGTCTAACGTTATATATTAAATGTTTGATCAACTTATCAAAGGCCAGTGTTTGACCAACTTTACAAAGACCAAAACCAACGTTAACAAACAATACAGTAGGCCTATAGATCTAGGCCTAACTAAGACTGCAGACTGAATAAATGGTGGCTAAACCAAACTTTACTTAGCCCTAGCCTAACCTAGGCTAGGTTATGAGCAAATTCAATGAGTAGATCTAGATCTAGATCCCTGGCTCCAGATCTAACTTAGAATAGATCCAGCTGTCTACTCTAGATATAAAATTCCTAACGTTAACATATAAAAACTAAACTAAACTAAACTAGATCTAGGCCTAAAGCTTAACTCAAGCCCGGTCCCAAGACCATTTCCAGGTCCAGGAGTCCAGGCAGTGTATCTGGCCTGACAAGCGGAGGGGGCATATATGGTCATCAATCCGTTTAAAGTCAGACCTAACTATGGTCTGGATATGACTATCATGGTCTAGGCCTAGTGCCTGTAAAATCTACAGAGAGAGTGATAAAGAGAGAGAGACCCCCTCCCCCAAAACAAATAAACAAAAAACAACCCAAAACCCCAAAACAAACGTTACAAAACAAAACAAAACAAAAAAACACTGCAAATTTCGAACCTGTCACTGAATTTTAACGTAGACCATCAAATTGACATAGGCTAGTCACATGTTGACATAGTCACACTATTGTTAGTTCTTAATTTGTTATGAAGAGCCTAGGCTAGGCCTACTTTTGCCTCGGGGAGGGGGGTTGGGGACGGGGGCTTGTACTTTACTAAGCTGGTATTAGGTCCACATCTAGAGCCTAGGCCAAATAATATTGGTCTAGATTCTAAGTAAGGCTAGACAGCTGAAAACCGTCTGTTCGGAGGAGTCTTTAACATTTGTTTTATTTTTTACCTTCTCCTAGTGAAGCAAGACGTAGTCCAGCGGAACACCCGACGAACAGAGACTGAAGCTTTCGGTCTAAGTTAGGCAAGCGTCTAGTCTCTATAGGCCTACTCTGAATATCTAGGCCTATTGTCAATTTACATGTCCCTGACTAGGTAACATATCTAATTAGAGTCTAGACTATGTTGATTTAACTTAGATCTAAGTCAGAGATCCTTTTTCTTGTTTGTAGGTCTAGATATCTATATAGGCCTAGTGTTTCTTTTTCTTTGTCATTGTTTAGTATAAAAAAGAATGATGTGTACAGTGTAGAGTCTAGAGTTTGACTTCATTTTTTTAGGCTTCATTTTTTAGTCTAACTGTTAGACTCCTCCATATTTTTTGTTTTTTTGTTTGTTTTAGGTAGTTTTGTTTCTTTTTGTTTTAATCAAAGCATTTTCAGTAGTTCTAGAAGCAGTCTAAGTTACAGGACAATAACATTAAAAAAGGAGGAAGAAAATAATCATTAGATCAATTTTACATAAGGCAATAAAACTAAAATTTTCAGAGAGATTTTTTTTTTCAGTAGGGCTACAAATCTGCAATAGGGATATCAAAGATCTAGCAGTGGCAGATTTCGGGAGGCATGCCCTTTTGATTGTCAGAGAATTTGAAGGGAAACTGGATCAAAAAAAATCTGAAAACCTTTTTTTTTCTTCTTTGCTTGTCAGAAAGTTTTCTGAGATATTCCCCCCCCCCCCCCCCCCCCCTTGACAAAATCCTGATTCCTGGATCCACCCCTAGATCTAGAGTTGATGTAGATCTACAATGTATATGTATTATGTACATTCTACTTGCTGTTCATAAACCCGTAAGTCTACATTAAGAAAAAGGTACGAATCCCATCACTTGTTGGGAGCATAGCAAGTTATGAATCAAATTATATATCACTAGTGTCTTTATTATGATTTATCTTTTGCCATATCACTAAATAAACTTTTGATAGATTGAAATAGGTCAAATTTTATGTTTCACTTTTTTTTTCAAGTTGAATAATTATATAAATTTACATCACAAGACCACCCATTCTATATGAGACTACATGTGGATTTCTAAGATGAAATAAAAGTCCATTCCATGAAGAAACATTAAAGAACCTTACATATATATGAACCCGTTTTTTTGTAGCCTTATTTTTTGTTATTTTCTTCCTCTATTTTTTTGCAGCATAAAAGAATGGGCTTTGATGAACTTCTGGAAACCCAGGCAAATCGCTGTACAAAGACGAGGATATTAAAGGCGAGACACTTTTGCTGAAAGATTGCCAGCAAGCTTGAAAGATCTGGTAATTATTTTGTTTCATTCAACTCTAAAATGAAGTTAAAGATTCGTTTGGAGATGGAAACTACTAAGTCGTTTTTATATCTAGATACTTTACATACAGTACATCCCCATCAATTATGTTATTATAATTAAAACATAAAGCACGTCGGAATTCACCTGGTCAAATGATTTCTTTACTGTTTTAATTTTTTAAATCATTATTATTGTCAGCATTGTTATTTTGTCTTTTAAAGAAAATTATTATTATTTTCATTTTGCTTTGTTATTTCTTATCCTGGCAAAAATACAATAATGATCTAATTTCCTTTCTCACGAAATTTACAGGAGAAAGTGCTGAATGTCGTTTGGTCAACATAAATGTATAGGCTTGTTTCCTGCAGTCCAAGAACATGAGGAAGAACAAGGGAAGAGAAGTGGAACTGGTGCATCATCATTTCAGGTCATCATGTTTTACTCCCGATTCCCGTCATCAAGGGAAAACACTTACTAACGTACTAGTATTGTTGATTTCACATCCTTACCTAGAGAGTAAGTACAATTTTATTTATAGTACAATACATGTAACAATCCAATTGTTTCCCAGTGCATGAATTCATGGAAATTGGGGATGGGTGTTCATTCAAAGTCGTGTCAAATAGTTGATCTGCTTCGTTTTAATAGGGAAATAATTTATACCCTGATCTTCTATTTACTAACATAAGCTTTGTCATGGTCCTACACAACCATAACATTTAATACATAAACACTGATCATGCATACTTGTGTTATAGTCCCTTGCTATGTTAAGTACTGTTTTCTCATCTTATTATAGTTCTGTTCATTCAAGTTCAAAATGCATACCTGTGTTTTGTGAAAAAAAAAAGTTATACAATTGTACTAGTCACTTTGTAGCTATGATGTAATGATGTTAGGAAGGCTATATCATTGTTTAATTCCTTTTTCATTTTGTAGGGAACACATCTACCAGAGATTGTACCTGGTAGCTGAAAGGATGCTCTCAAGGACAAGAGAGGTCGAACGGAATGAACTTTAAGCCATTCATCATTCTCAAATAGCAGTGTCTCCCCCAGTCCATCGGCTGCTAATATCAATACTCCCTGTGTCACCACACCCATCCTAGGACCCCAGTACCCCCTGCCCCCCCCCCCTCATCTCAGTCCACAAATGATCTCACAATGGAGTGTGCAAGGACACACCAAAGGCATAACAAAATGAAGTTGACAGAATCCATTCATTTCAGTTTTTTTGAATTACAGTATTAAATCCCTTTTTTTAGTCTTTTAAATATTGGTTTTTGTATTGTTTGTATCGTCCAATTACAGTTTTTTCAGCTCTCAAACAGAATACAATAGGCACTGAACTTGTTAAAAATTTTGAAAGAGAGAGGGGCAGGGACATGGAGAGAGAGAGGGGGTGGGGTAGAGAGAAAGAGTGAGAGAGGGAGAAGAAATGGGGAATTACATTTAAAAGTATGTTGTGTTTTTTTTAAATGAAACTCTGAAAATAGGTTCTTTTGAGTCATTTTAAGATGTACCGTAATATGGGGTAAAGCTTTTGCTTTGTTGAGAAAATATCAGCAGATTTTTAAAAGATTTTATTTATTTATTTATTTATTGCAACCACGTAAAAAGTTTAACACAGTTGGATTTTTACAATAAAAAGTTGTTCCGTCATACACTGAAATATTTAAAATATAAACACATAGGAAGGGACCATGAGTTTGAGATAACTTATAATTATAGAAAAAGAAAACAAAAATTTCCGTTAGTCCACCAAGAAATTCAAGTACTTTCCTAATGTTTGGAGGTACCCAAAATCCATATAAAATATATAAGCCTGCACAACTATTTTCAGTTAAGAAAATATATTTTTCTGGTCATTTTGTGCATAAAATATGGTAAAGAGTGAGTGTATAAGACAAAACTGCCCCCTCCCATATAGTGTGCGATGGGTGTGTGCCGCGGCGAATACCACCATTTTCAAACCAAATTTATGTTCCAAAGCAGTGGCGGATTTAGGGGGAGGGGCACATTCGGCCCGTGCCCCCTCTTTTGGAAGAAAAATATGCATTGTACCCGCCCCCCCCCCCCCCCCCCCCCCATTTTAGAACGAAAAAACTTTTTTGGGGGCTTGTCAGAGAATTATGGAGGGGAACTGGACCCCCCTTCCCCGCCCCCACTGAGCGAATTTTTGAGGTATGGCAAAAAAAATAATTGTTTTTTAGTTCCACCCCCCCCCCCCCCCCCCCCCCGGAAAATTGCTTGAATTATTCCGAATAGACAGCAAAGATCATCAATTTTATGTAGGCCTATTAATGAAGAAAACCTAGCTGTGATTATTCCGAATAAACAACAGCAAATATCACTTTTATAATTCTTCAACATAGTCACATGACCAATTTAACAACTTTTAGAACATCCAAATAAAGAATAAATGATTTCAAGATTTAAAATATAAAACTTCCGTCTTATCTTTAAAATTATTTTGATGACTATAATGATGAATTTGAAATGAATTCTATCACGACATGCTCATCATCAAAGACGACATCACCCTCTCTCCAGCACGACTTTTTAGCGAATGTCGTGAGCGGTGTGCACTGTTTTTTTGCCGTTTATCGTGTAGCATGTCGTGCTGTCGTGTCGTTTGTCGTGTGTCGTGTTTGGTGTGAATCCGCCTTTACTTCTGCATTTCTTGACGGATTTCATTCAAATTTTGTATGGAGATGTATCTTGGTATAATCTACACATATTAAATTTTTGGTGATGCTGCCCTCATTGTTCCGTCCTTTATAGGGTCAAAGGTCATTTTTCCATTTCTTGCACTCTTACTTCTGCATTTCTTGACAGATTTCGTTCAAATTTTGCATGAAGGTGTCTCTTGGTGTAATCTAAAAACCTATAGTTTTTGGTGATGCTGCCACCAGTGCTCCGTCTTTTATAGGGTCAAAGGTCATACTTCAGGGCATGGCGTGAGTGCACTCTGCAGGCCACATTTCTTGATGGATTTCTTTCAAATTTTGTATGGAGATGTATCTTGGTATAATCTACACATCTTTACTGTTTGGTGATGCTGCCCTCATTGTTCCGTCCTTTATAGGGTCAAAGCTCATTTGTCCCTTTTGTGCACTCTTCTGCATTTCTTGACGGATTTCATTCAAATTTTGTATGGAGATGTATCTTGGTATAATCTACACATATTTAATTTTTGGTGATGCTGCCCTCATTGTTCCGTCCTTTATAGGGTCAAAGGTCATTTTTCCATTTCTTGCACTCTTACTTCTGCATTTCTTGACAGATTTCGTTCAAATTTTGCATGAAGGTGTCTCTTGGTGTAATCTAAAAACCTATAGTTTTTGGTGATGCTGCCACCAGTGCTCCGTCTTTTATAGGGTCAAAGGTCATACTTCAGGGCATGGCGTGAGTGCACTCTGCAGGCCACATTTCTTGATGGATTTCTTTCAAATTTTGTATGGAGATGTATCTTGGTATAATCTACACATCTTTACTGTTTGGTGATGCTGCCCTCATTGTTCCGTCCTTTATAGGGTCAAAGCTCATTTGTCCCTTTTGTGCACTCTTACTTCTGCATTTCTTGACGGATTTCATTCAAATTTTGTATGGAGATGTATCTTGGTATAATCTACACATATTTAATTTTTGGTGATGCTGCCCTCATTGTTCCGTCCTTTATAGGGTCAAAGGTCATTTTTTCATTTCTTGCACTCTTACTTCTGCATTTCTTGACGGATTTCGTTCAAATTTTGCATGAAGGTGTCTCTTGGTGTAATCTGGAACCCTATAGTTTTTGGTGATGCTGCCACCAGTGTTCCGTCTTTTATAGGGTCAAAGGTCATACTTCATGGCATGGCGTGAGTGCACTCTGCAGGCCACATTTCTTGATGGATTTCTTTCAAATCTTGTATGGAGATGTATCTTGGTATATCTCTCAACACATTTCTTTCAAATTTTATATGAAGATGTGTCTTAGTGAAACCTACACATCTAAATTGTTTGCTGATGCTACCCCCACTATACCACTTTCTATACAGTCAAATGTCATATTCAGGTTGTAATTAGGGTCAAATGTCATATTTTCGTTGCATGCATTCTGGAGGACACATTTGTTAACTCATTTCTTTCAGATTTTGTATGTAGGTCCATTATAGATTACACCTCTACAGTTTTTGGTGATGCTGCCTCTAGTGTTCCGTCTTTCATAGGATCAAAGGTCATATTTTAGTGGATGGCTTATGTGCGCTCTGAGGTCATATTTCTTCTGAATTTTCTATAAAAATGCATTATAGTCTAATCTGCACAAATCGTTTTGGTAATGCTGCTCCTAGTGTTGACAATATTCTGGGCCACTGGCGGCAATTTCTACACCATCCTTTTGTTTGAGGGAGGGGATGGGGGAGGGTCTTTGTCCCTCCTTCAAATCGCTGCCAGTGCCGGGGGATACATTTCGCATTGCGCGGCACCAGCAATGCACATTTCTAGTTATTATTATCACCTATCTGATTACTGGTTCGAGGGACGGTAAGTGTATTACTAGTGTCTGAGCGTGTGTTGTATATATATGTGCGCATAGAGTAGATCAGACAAGTACTGTATATTGGGGCTTGATTGACTATTGACACATTTGTAAGTGTCTTATATTGTCTTATATTTGATACGATTATTAACACAAAGCCAGTGAAGGTCATTTATGAGAGGAAAGACATGGACAAATTTAGGTTAACAATGGATGTTAGTCCTGTAATCAACTAAGCTGCAAAAAATGTGAACAAATCATTGTTTGATTTTAATGTGTTTAGATTATTTGAAACTAATTTTATGGTATTTGAAACTAATTTTATGGTATTTGAATCCCAAGCATTCAGTACAGAGCAACCACTTGAACTAATTCTTCTTTTTCAGTATTTTCGTGCTTTCCCAAAGTCATTTGCTTCTCTCATCCTGCAGGACAACCATATATATCTACCACCAGTAGAGGATACACAAGCACAGAAACTGGTGACCCTTTCTTTGAGTGCTACAGAAGCTCTCCTGATTTGAATGCTGTCGTGTCTAGAGGGAGGTATGTTTATACATACAATGGTATTAATGACCCAGCTAATGATGAGCCACCACCCAGTGTTACCTTCAAGGCGGGTAATCCACTAATTGATGTTTACCAAACAAATCTCAACACAGCTAATCATAGGTCGTATGGTGTCTTCTACTGTGCTGCCTCCCTAGATGGAGAACGCTCAGTCGTACCTACAATCTTCTTGAGATCTGATGGTAAAAGTTCTGCTTTGTTATGTTTCTACTATCATATTGAGCAAGCAGTCATGTTGATGATACAAAGTAACTAACATCCAGTCTTTTAGTGTTCACAAAAATTAGTCTTATTTTGTTAAGGAAAATTGGTCGTTGACCTAATGTGGAAAGTTTAAACATATTAGACCCTAAAGAGAAATCAGTCTAGGCAATTACCTTTCAAGCTCCTTTGTCTAGATAAGTATGTTGGAATCAACAATGTTGCAACACACTTCATATTGAAGCCATAATTATGTTGTTCAAGTATATTTGGTGATATTATGTTCTATCAAGTCTTATTGAAATAAAACTTGTATACATATATACCTGGGGGGTGTTTCATAAAGCTGTTCGTAAAGTTACGCATGACTTTACGAATGACTTGAATATGAAGTGCCAGATAGGATGCCCAAAGTTTTTCCTAATGATTTAAGAAAGTGTGACTGTATTTCCAATAACCTCAATTAACTTATGGTAAAAAAAAATATATACTTTGCATTAAAAATATTTGTTACAATAAGAATGTTTATCTACATCTGCACAGTTCAACTTTAGTTGACGCAGTTAAAAATGATTGAGCATCCCTTTTGGCTTGTCATATTTAAGTCATTCGTAAAGTCATGCGTAACTATATGAAAAGCTTAATGAAACGCCCCCAGATGCATTGCCCCTTTCCTTACATCATGATACAATACAGTAAAATACAATAAGCAGTGTCAAAACAAATATATATTTTCATGTGATTGTTAATGTTCTTTATTTGTATGCTTTGTATTGTAAGGCATGATATTGATGTACAGTGTCAATGAACTTTCATAATAAATAGGCCTACCAAATACAAAATACCAATATACGTATGTTACAGTTATATGGATAACATACAATGAATTTTGAAGATATACAATATTCAGTATTCTTTGGACTAAATTGCATTTGCCTTTTAAACATAATCAGGTGGTTGTGGTTATTGGTGTATTGTTAAGAGAAAATGATAGAAAGTTACTCTTGTAAGACAAAATATTAATGTACAATATCAGTGAAGTTTCATAATGAATACCAAATACCAATATACACTATACCAATATACAATACAAAGTTACGCTTGCATCATACTCTGAATTGTGAAGATTGAAATATATGAAAAAGGTACTGTACTCTACTCATTATTTACCTCTACATGGTTATGTTGTATGTAAATAATGTACCAAAATTATTTTTTATTTAATTTTCCTTGCAGCTAAATTTGTTCCAACAAGTGGCAGGTTCTCAAAGACTGTCAGCAAGGGGGATGTGAATGTTACAGTTGATTTCACACAGCTTGCTACTGATATTGGAAGTTCCTTGAACTGGAGGCACAATGGTACAACTGAGGGTGGTGATACTATTCCTGACAACACAATCTTTGTGGATTTGACCGTCTACACAATCATAGGAGAAGTAGATACCTCAGATGCTGGTGTCTATGAGCTTCATTTCGGGGGTGAGAGAGGACAGGCAAGAGCTGGACTATTCAGACTAATTGTAAGAGGTAAGAAAGAAAAATATAAAAAAAAAGTATAAGGAAGCCATCTATATATATATTACGCTAAGGATTTGGGGCCTTTTTTTTGGTTTAAATAGGCGCCTCCCCTGGCCCTTTCGTTCCCCGCCTTTTGGTTCTTAGAGTGGTGGGAGGCACTTCTTAAGGGCTGACGTGCCGTCCATATTTCATAAATTCATTTTTAAACATTGAATTTCCGCAGCGAAACGTGTGTACATACTCCAAGCATAGACTCCAAGGCCATATCCGCATGTATGGCTGCAATGTATACAACGCAACACACGTGTTATTCATTCGCACAGCGCACAAGCACATGTACAGCTACGGTACTATGTTTCACGCATAGAGTTATACCAAGGAGTTATCACAGGTCTGTGATAACTCCTTGGTTATACATACACACAGTTTAGTGTGTATGTAACTTTATGGTTTCACGGTGGTCGCCGGGGGGGGGGGGGGGGGGGGGGGGGATGTCTCATTGAGACCGGTACATCATCCACTTGCAAACGGATAAAAAGGGTACAGCAATAAACGCATAACCCGGGTAACGCGTTTAGGGCATAAAAAAGCAAAATCAAGAAAAAGGGTATCAAATTCAGAGACTGATAAGAAGAAGATCCGCGGAAGAGGGGGGGGGTAGGCCTATAGTTCGGTAATGTGCTCCAAATTAGGTTACATTTCTTTTACGGTTCCTTTTTGGCTAAAAAGAGGTCTATGATGATGATGTAGGCCTAATCGTCAAATATAGGATGTAAAATACCAAGCAAGATGTTGCTATTAATGGTATAAAATCAGAGATAGACGGGTTTCCCTGTTTAGGGTATCAAAATATGCCCCTGTACTTCAATCTGCTTTTTACTGATTCAGCAAGCGATTTACGCGGATAATGTACAAGTCTCAATGAGACATCCCCTGGGGCGGTTGTCGCGATCGATTTGGATCGATTCAGAAGCCCGTAAACTTTTCTGCCCTTTATTTGTGAAAATTCGGCTCCTTTGGAACTTCTATTTATTTTTTAAATTAATTATTAATTATTTTATTCATTTATCTTTGGGGGGTGAAGGGGTGAAGGGCAGGAATATAATTATAACTGTTAGATATAAAAAAAAAAAGAGGAGGGGGATTTAGGCCACTTCATATTTTAGGACTCTTTATAATCAATTTGATTTATTTCTACTTTTTACTTATATCATGGAATCATATACTAGGGTAAACTTCCTTTTACGCCAGCCACCCAACATGAAAACAATGTATAGGGTTGGGGCAGGGGTGAGGGTTAGGGTTTAGGGTTATGGTTTAGTCAGTGTTGACATAACCGCACATTTGGGTGGCTGTCGCATAAGTCATTATATTATCAACAACAACAGTGACATGAAAGAGAAAATGGCCCTCATACCAGTGGCGTATCTAGGTATTCTGGCGCCCGGGACAAACTATCAAATCTGCACCCCCCCCCAACCATGCCCAATTTTCTTATGTAATCTACCTTTACCCCCTCCAAAAAAAAACAAAAACAAAAAATCCAAGGGAATACAGCGACCTACCAACAGATTTTTTCGTTGAAATTTTGAACATTCCTATTTTGGGGGCGCAAAATAAATGAAATCCCTGAAGAAATACATTTAAGGAATTAAATTGCAAGGTAAATTTATGATTTCTTTCGAATGTTCTATAGGCCTACCTTGAAAGTGCTTTTTATGCACTTATATCCCATCTGGGGGCGCAAAATTTAACAAGTTCCTGCCTAATGCGGGGAAGAGGGGGGGCAAAGAAATTAGAGTCAATTGGAATTTGAACTTAATTATGCGAGGGAGCGAAGCGACCGAGTTTTAGAAAGCTTTCTGCATTCTCGCCCTTTTCTTTCTCTCTTTTGCGTTTTTTCCGCCCCGTTCAAGCGCCGCCCGGGGCACGTGCCCCCTCTGCCCCCCATAAATACGCCACTGCCTCATACCGTTGGAAACATGTTATTATATATATATCGCCTCAAATATATTATTCATTCCCTTATGACAGACTAAACCGATCTGTAGACATCATTCGGGGAGGGGAGGTGTAGGAGATCACGAATATCCGATGCCACGGTGTAAAGAAGGAGACTCCCCCCCCCCCCCCCCCGCCAAAATTTTCTTCGAAAATATTTCTACTATAATATGAATACGTATAGGATACTACTCCCGTCTCCCCTCGCGCTGGGGGTGACGGGAGGCCGATGGGGGGGGGGGGGGGGGGTAGTAGGGAAAAGTCAATCCGTCGGTCCTCCCAAGACCCATATAAGGGGTCAGTAATCCCCCTGATAAGAAAATGACAATAAATTCATTTTTTCTCATTTTTGTATCCTTTAATTATTTTCCTCCCAAAAAAGTGCTACGAGCCGTTATCTTTCTCTAAAATTTGCTATAAAACGTCAGAGCTTTCGCGCTTCGCATAGGAGGGGGAAAACTTCCCCCTCCCGGCCCCCATGCCCTGGGGAGCACGCAACAATTTCGTACTCTTTGCATGCTCACAACCGCCCCCTAAAATGAAATCCTGGCTATGCGGTTGGATCCTTCACGTCTGCCCCCTATTGAAAAATCCTGGCTACGCCTGTGGCTATACTATGGATGTACTATTTTAATTATATCCATGCTCTATATGTGCGAGAATCCCGCCCCGGTGTAAATGAGATCTTGTGTCATCCACAGGCCACAGGGCCGACGTAACATAAATAAAATCATTATTAAGTCATTCATAAAGTAAAACAATCGTCATTTAGTCTTCATCAAAATGAAAATGTATTTTCTTCAGACCTCATGTAAGATTTGGATAAGTAACACACATTAATATTTATCTTGGTAAAAAAATAACACTTTACCCGACTTTTCTTTTCATTCACTTTATTGTTGTGACAAATATACGGTACAGTGATTAATGATAAACACAGCTAGCGCCCGTGGATGTCCACGGGCTGCTTCTGCTAGTAGATAAGTAAAAGAATATGTATTGACTAAAAAAAAAAGGGGGTGGGGGAGAGACAAGAGAAGTGATCGAAGAGAAGAGAGAGGGGCTAAATAAAAAACATCAAGGAATGTTTATTAATTGATTGATTGATTGATTGATTGATTTGGAATGAAACAGACTGCAGATCTTATATACCTAGGGAATATAATGCTAGAAGAGAAGTATGAGAGAAAATTATAGAAAAGGCAACATTCATGAAGCCAAGATTGTGCAAAGCATGAAAATAAATACATTTTAAAAGTAACGATAGCTACATTTAAAAACAATGTTTACAAATGGTAGAAAAAATGTGTTAAATAGGACTTATCTCCAAATACTGACCTGTAGAATTCTATGTGTGAGATAAGTTGGATTGGGCCCCATAGGAAGTAGACAGGTTTTATGTGTATAAGCATGAAGTACTTGAATTGTGTCTTCTTAATGTTCATTGAAAGTGGATAGGGAAAGTCAATGATATTGATATAATGTAGCATTTCCATTGAATGTACATATAATCAGTGTTCATCACAATTGTTATGAAAATATCTTTTAATGCATTTTTAATTCAAGACATGTCATATAGACATACAATTTAATCATTTACATATTATTTTTGTCATGATTTTCAGCTTGCCCTGCTGGTCGCTATGATGTAGCTAGTGGATGTACCCAGATTTGTCCATCATGTTACAATGGAGGAATCTGTCATGATGAAACAGGGATATGCATCTGTCCTCCAGGATTCCAGGGAGATAACTGTCAAATGGGTAAGACTGTACCCAATATGGTCCATCCATTACAAGTTATTCCCCCCCCCCCCCATGTATTTCAGTGAACATCCAGCCCTACCTACATACAGTTTACCCTCTATAATGGGGGGGGGGGGGGGTCCCATTGGTTTTATGGTTATATAACCTTTCTTAGATCACTTATTGGTTCTATATTACACCATGTAGTGATATGCTATACGATATAAAGGAATATTATCATGATTAGGTTTCATTGCAGTGATCTGGTTCTGCTGGTCTGATAAATCCTAGCGATATACAAAAAGGAACTCAATCCTGAGTGGTAATCATAAGGCTACATAACCATAAGCCTAGCACTAATTAGCAATTATATGCTTCTTTGAAGGTAGTGGAATAATTATATTAAGGTAGGGTCAGTTCAAAGTAAATTGGACAAGATTAGAATTTATGCATGTAATTCTGTGTAAAAAGTTATGAGAAACATAATATTGATTATCTGTATCTATTGCATAATATTTAGCTTGCGGTGGAAATCGTTATGGTCGTAACTGCGAGTACAGATGTGACTACGAGATTGCTGATGATAGGACAGCATGTAGTGGACTTCAGGTTTGTGTGCCTGATCCCTATGGATGTTCATGTACACCAGGATACAAAGGACTGGACTGTACCACAGGTATCTAACCAAGAGAAGCAAGTGAAACACTGTCAATAGGGGTACTGTCATGGAACATTGATCTTCACTCATGTGGCACAAATGGGAATTAGCACACAAACATCAAAACTGGATTTTTAGAAATTTTTTGAAGTTTCTCTTAACATCACATATCAGGATATAGAAATAACTGAAGCTGATAGTAGTAAAGCCCAAATAGAGGTATACAGCCACTCTATGATCACAGCTTGGTAAAAGCTTATTGCCAGCCAGGGATAAAAAGCCACCCTGAGGGCAGAAGTATCACTCATAAATCTGTGATTGAATAGTCATGATTAAAAAAAAAACACTATTCAAATTCATTAATCTGTCAATTCTTTCTTCACAAGGCCATGGATCTCATCAAAACCAATTGAACCAAAAGCTTTATATTTTGATCATGATCCATAAAACTGTGAAAAAGATATGAATCAGATAAGCACTCATGTTTAGACTTTCCTCTCTTTTTATTCATTGAATGCATATAAGTGAAATTACTTCCCCTTCTCTTGAACCAACGAGTCATGATGCCAAAACCTTTTTTTGATTAAGTTAAAGGGTACCCATCACCTAAAAATAATTGTATTTTAGTATGTTAGGGGTTCCATTTCACTATACTGTACTCAATGCATGAGCTTCAAATGCTAATTCTATAGAGTTATTCCAAGTTTAAATGCACTCTAAATGAACATCACAGTGACTTGTATGTAGACTAGTTTACGCGCCCGTAAGTGCTCCCACAATATTAGGGCCCGCGCGGAACCAAACTCCGATTTTGTTTCCGCGCAGAGGGGTTTATGTTTCCTTTTATTTTCTTCATACTCCATGAAGGTCAGGTACAGTGTTTTGAGGTTAATTCTATAAATTCTAATTCTACTCAAATGAGTTTTTCAGGTGATTGGTACACTTTGATTATTTCTTTTTAAAGCTTGTCATTCTTTGTTTTTTCCTTTCATTTTTATCAAGAATTTTTTAATTTTTCTTTACTGATCTGCTGCTTTCATCAAAATGAAAGTTTGTGTTCCTTTTGCTTCTTTAAAAAAATTCTATTAGAATGTGATCAAGGTGAGTTTGGTGCTAGCTGTGCCGAGACATGTCACTGTGTGTCAGGAGAATGTGATCGATTTACTGGTATCTGTACAGGAAGCTCTACTGAATGTGAACCAGGATGGACAGGAAACAACTGTCAGGGTCAGTTGAACTAATTTAAAACTGTTGTCAACTTAGATATTTATATTCATATTATATGTTTTAAAAGTCTTTGTAGGATATGTTATCATGATTATTATACAAGGCTTCTCTATGCAAGGACAGAATGAAAACATCCTTGGGGCTCAGTATAATGTTCGTATATTTGTTCGTAGAAGTCAGGTATCACATTTTTTCTTATCCTTTCCATTGTTGGGCAGCGAATCCTGCCCAAGAATAAGATTGTTGTACGGTACTCTTTCTTTAGGCTAATAATGGTGAGAATATTCTTCCTTGAAATAAACAGAACATCCAGTGTGTAGTTCATACCTATAGAAGATATTCTATGGATAATTCAGCAGTAAAATAAAGCATTAAATCTTAAAAAAATTTACTCATAAACGTTCATATATACATGTACATGTATGTTTGACAATCATTTGGAAAAGGGGTGTTAGTAAAGGGGGTTAAATGTATATGGAGGAAGGCTAATCCAAATACAGTTTTGATATACAAAATTTGTTAGTAAACAATAATATTGTTTGTGGCCCAGATGATTTCCTATTTTCTCAGCCTCCTCAAAATGTATGTCATATTTAACACATGGCCTGCTCATTTACAATTCACAATCTTAGGCTAAAAATTTAAACCAGCTGAATACAGAGCTTAGGATGAAACCCTGGAGAAATATATTCCTGCATATGAAATTAAAGGGCCTCCAGTAGGTTTGAATTGCCATATAATTTCTAGAACAAAATCATCTCTTTGTTATAAGGAAGCATTGGATGCAATGTTGAGCATTTAATATCGCCTTTGGCATTGTGGGGGTTAAGAAATGTAGTTCATGTATTTGTTGAATACATTATATTTCTCTCATCTTGTTTCTTGCTCACAGATAAGATGCTTATAAATATGAACCCTCTTTTTTTATATTTTCAGAATGCATGATTGGTAGATATGGGCCAGATTGTGAGCGTAAGTATGAAGTATATCTTTACAGATTACATGTATCACAATAAGTATTATGAAGAATATGGCAGATTCCCGAGACTGCAATCATCGGCACTTTTGATGTTTCATCCCTCTACACCAACATCCCCATGACGAAGGTTCAGTTCAGTTCAGTTCAGTTTATTTCATTCAGTAAAATTCACAACAACAACAGAATGCATAGTAACATAAACAAAATGATACAAATATTAATATTACTGAATTGGGCAGCAGCCAGGAAGGAAAATGTCATCCTTATATGAGGCCGACCCTAACATAAATATTACTTGATATTATCAATATGAAATGAAATATAATAAAACAACAAGCAAAAAATTAACTACACAAAGCACAAACAATACCTAGAAATGTCTTGTATTACGTCCTAAGTTTTTCCAAAAGGAATTTCTTATACCTACGCTTAAAAATGTTAAAACTGGCAGAATTCTTTATTTCAGAAGGAATAGTATTCCACAGAAATGGTCCTTGAAAAATAATTGATCTTTGATTTAATGTTGTACGAATAATTGGCATGTGAAAATTTGCAGCATTTCTAGTGTTATAATTATGTACATTACAATTCAAAATGAACAAATTAAGAAGATAGTCAGGGAGAAGGTGATTATGACATAAATACATAAAAGTACCTATTTGTAATAAATATATGTCTCTATATTGCAACATATTCAATGAGTAAAAAATTGGTGTAGAATGGGCAAGAAATGAGGAATGATTTATAATTCTTATTGCACGTTTTTGTAATTTGAATAACCTATCTTGATGGATTAAAGCACCATTGCCCCAAGCAATAATAGCATAATGTAAATAAGGAAATACAATAGCATAATATATCATTTTAAGTATGTTTTGGGGAAGAGATTTTAATTTATACATTATACCAATGCTTTTAGATAATTTGTTACAGATGACATCAACATGATTTGCCCAAGAAAGGTTATCATCAATCATAACACCTAAAAATTTTGTTGATGAGACTCTTTGAATATCTAAATTACCTAGTTTGACTTTTATGAAATCTTTATTGAATTTCTTTTTTGTAAAAACCATAAAATTTGTTTTGCTTTCATTGATATAGAGTTTATTAGAAATAAACCATTGAAAAATTAGATCTACCTCACTATTAAAACTATTTTGAAGAGTCTGAATGTTTTTATGTGATAGGAAAATGCTGGTGTCATCTGCAAACAGAATACATTTTAAAATATTTGAGGCATGGGCAATATCATTTATATACAGGAGAAATAAAAGTGGCCCAAGAATGGAACCTTGGGGCACTCCACATCTTATAAGCTCGATCTGGGATTTATTTTTATTTAATAGAACAAATTGTTTTCGATTTGATAAATAGCTTTTAAACAAATTTAACATTGTACCCCTGATTCCATACATTTGCAGTTTTTCTAAAAGTATATTATGATCAAGAGTATCAAATGCTTTTGTAAGGTCGAGAAATAAACCAATCATTGTTTCTTCATTATCTATTGCACTACCCACTTTATGTATAAAATCTATTAGAGCAGAAGATGTGGAGTGCCCTGCTCTAAATCCATACTGGTTGCTATTCATTATATTGCACTTTGTTATAAAATTTAAAAGTCGAGTATATATACACTTTTCAAATATTTTAGAGAATACAGGCAAGACAGAGATGGGGCGATAATTTGACATAATTTCCGGTGAACCACTTTTGAAAATTGGTGTGACTCTTGCTATTTTCAATTTAGTAGGAAATTCTCCACATTCAAGACATTGATTGAATATTGCACTGAGGTGTTCACTTATTATATGAATAATTTTTTTTATTACTTTGACATCTATATCATCAAAACCTGCACACGAATTTGATTTAAGTTTATCTACAATACTGATTATCTCATTACTGGTAATAGGTTTAAAATATGCAGTCTGATCATTTTGAGTGAGATATTTCTTAAAATTGGTATTGCCTGAAGAAACTGAACGATTCAGATTAAAACCGATATTTACAAAGTATTCATTCAAGGCATCACCAATTTTAATATCACTTGTAATTGTTTGATTATTGCATTGAATAGCTTTAATATTAGTATTCTTTCTTTGTTTTCCAAGAGCATAGTTTATAACATTCCAAGTTTTTTTAATGTTTCCTTTATTCAGCTTCATGTGCAACATTGGCTAACAGCGGTCACTCGAGTCCCCCAGTATCCGACATCAAATCTCTCATGTCACATGTAGTAACAAAAAACAACTTCACTTTCATGGACAAACACTACCTACAGGCATTCGGCACAGCGATGGGCACACGGATGGCCCCTTCCTACGCCTGTCTCTTCATGACCAAGCTGGAGCAACAGCTGCTAGATGCAGCCCCCTGTCGCCCATGGATCTGGTGGCGCTACATCGACGACATCTTCTTCATCTGGACCAGGGAGGAAGACAGCCTCTAAACATTCATTGCCCACATCAATTCCTTCCACAGGACCATCAAATTCACTTCTGATTTCTCCCAACAGAAGACCAACTTCCTCGATGTCACAGTCAAGATGGAGTCTAACCGTCTCACCACCACTCTCTACACCAAACCCACTGATACCCACCAGTACCTCCACTCATCCAGCTGCCACCCCCGTCACTGCAAAACCGGCATCCCCTGCAGTCAGGCCCTCAGACTTCGCCGTATCTGCTCTGAGGATTCCGAATTTTCCTTCCATGCCAGGAACTTGAAGAGACATCTCGTAGCCAGGGGCCATAGCGCCAGGACAGCCCAACAAGCCGTCAACAAAGTTCTTTCCCACCCCAGATCTGAAGTTCTCAAACAGAAAACTGACAGCCAGGATACCAATGACAGAATACCTCTCGTGACCACCTTCCACCCTAATCTCCCTCCTCTCCGCAATATCCTTCATGACAACCACCGTATTCTCGACACTTCTGATCGTCTCCTACAGGCTGTTCCCAGTACCCCACAACCCCCGCAACCTCAAGGATCTCATCGTTCGTGCTGAAGTCCCTCCTCTCTCTCGCCATTCTTCTCCCATTCAGCACGGCACCTTCAAATGTACAGCCAACAAATGCACCGTATGTGCTATACACATCCCCGAGGGTGACACTTTCACCAGCAACTCTACCAACCTCCCTCACCAAACCAAGGGCAATATCATTTGCACCACCACTAATGTTGTATATCTCATCACTTGCAGAGTCTGCAGGACCCAGTACGTAGGGGAAACCAAGACCACACTCAAGAGACGCTTCTATGGGCACAGATCCACTGTCAACACAGCCAAGCTTGACACTCCAGTGGGCCACCATTTTAACCTTCCTAACCATTCCATCACCGATATGATTCTACAGGGCATTGAATCTTTAGGTACCCGTCCCGACACAGTCCGAACCAGCAGGGAGAAGTACTGGATGAGACGACTTCGCACCATCCAACCTCATGGCCTCAACATCCAGGAGGGAAATGATTAATACATCTTTTTACTCCCCTTCCTTACATTATTACATATATTATATATATATATATATATATAAATGTGAAAGAAATTGCGAGAATAACGTTGCGTAGCTCAATCAAAGTTCCCCAGAGCTGTCCTCCCTTTTTGAAATTTTTGCAAAGGCTGAAAAAATGTCTCCGCCGGGAATCGAACCCGGGTCGTTGGCTTAGAACGCCAATGCCTTAACCACTAGACCACGGAGACGGGTTAGTGGTTTCGGCGACACCAGATTCAGTTGACCGACAGATTGACAAATCCTCAACCTTATTAATTAATTCCTTTGTCGGGGGCAGGTGAGTTTTGAACAAAGACAAGCCGCGTGCCTCAGCTGGATCCAAGCGAATGCTTTGAATACATGTATACATTAGAATAATTATTAACAAGTGTAAGGAATTTTTAACATATACAACAGCTTTGGCAAATCTCGTGGAAATAAATACAAATGTGAAAGAAATTGCGAGAATAACGTTGCGTAGCTCAATCAAAGTTCCCCAGAGCTGTCCTCCCTTTTTGAAATTTTTGCAAAGGCTGAAAAAATGTCTCCGCCGGGAATCGAACCCGGGTCGTTGGCTTAGAACGCCAATGCCTTAACCACTAGACCACGGAGACGGGTTAGTGGTTTCGGCGACACCAGATTCAGTTGACCGACAGATTGACAAATCCTCAACCTTATTAATTAATTCCTTTGTCGGGGGCAGGTGAGTTTTGAACAAAGACAAGCCGCGTGCCTCAGCTGGATCCAAGCGAATTTGTCAATCTGTCGGTCAACTGAATCTGGTGTCGCCGAAACCACTAACCCGTCTCCGTGGTCTAGTGGTTAAGGCATTGGCGTAGTGCCTAGTGCCCCCTAACTTAGTGCTAGCGGCGGCTCAGCGAGATCAATCTGCATGCGACATTGAGTCAGTGCAGTGGCGGGGCATGTACAGCGCTAAAAGCAGCGCTGCGACCGCTGACTCAGCTCATGCACCGTATGTGTACCAGAGCAGTGAGATCGCGAGCAGCTAAAATTGGCTCTGCCCATGATGATGAGCCCTTTCGCTCCTTAGACCCTCAAAAATGAGCTTCCTCAATTAACCATTTAGCTCCTTAGCCCCCTGTTTTGAGATTGGCAGCGGCACACCCACATCCAAAAACAGGTTGAGAAAGAGAATGAGAAAGAGAGAGAGAGGTACATGTAGCATATTGACCACACAGATATGACCAAGTTGATGGCATAATCCCATATGCACCAATACCATCAGCCTTCAGACAATAATGATCACTAGTGACATGCTGTCACAACTATCATCTGATCATATATATTATCTACCAAGATTTAATTTCAACACATAAGGATAAGTATGCATTTATTGTCAAATACTGCAATGATAATAGAATACAATATAAACAATAATGATAGGATACAAACAATGGTGATAGGGTATAATATAAACGTGCACATTACAGGTAGAATAAATGTACGTAAACATAGGTTAAAGAAACAGAAATCAATGGAATTACGGCAATACACAGAAAAGTTTTAAGAAATTAATTTACATAATATAATATAACTGGGTCGATAGTTGTGGGACAAAAGATTTGGGAAGTGTTGAAGTCGAAAGTTCAAAAGCTTGAGATACTACAATACAAATCACTTGTAAGAAGCTTTCCAAAACCCTGATGTACGCAAGTATGCAGAAAAAGTTTCTTCTTACTGGGCCATTGTCACATATAATGTGACAAACAGACTAGGTATGTCAATCACACATTTCTCCACCAAGAAATTTGTTTATGGTGATCGATATATATCAATGTTTAGTTTGTGAATCAAGAGTTCTACATATTTAACAAATTATCATATGCTACATAGACATTGTTAGAAAAAATTGTAGATTTGTACAGGATCTTTTCTTGCTGTAGCATTAAACAATAGTAAACAAAAGAGGAAAAGATATGCAAGCATTATACAAAGTTTGGTATTAAAAATTTTGAAAACCTTCTTGGCACAGTAAGAGTTATAAAGAGAACGGAATGACACGAGGCCTGAGCTGTAGACCTTGATTGTCCTTTTAGTTTTCAATCTATGTTTCTCCTCTATATGAGGCTATATAATGAACATAATATATGTTTTCAACTATTGATATGTTTGTGTTAAAACTTGTAGATGTTGTAAATTTATTGCATTTAATTCATTTAAAAAATATTTTTAGGCAAAAACTAAATACCGGTATTTGGTCCCACTACCCAACACATGATGTCAAACAAAACTATCAAAGATTGCATATTTTAAGGATATTTAACGTTCCTCCAACAATCTTTGTAGGACTTTGTAGTTAACACCATAACTGGTAATCAATTGTTGTTTAAACTTTCAATCTGTTGATATACATGTACATGGACCTGTGAGAGGAGAAGCAAACCAAAAACTATCACGTGAAATTTCCATTTAATTATTATCTTTTCCTAATGCAGCATTAACTGTTGAATATGACAAGCCCAACGAAGGAAACCGTGCCAATTTCTTTTGTTGCCTGGAAGGTGGGAATCTGATCTCTACAGCTGAACCAGTGGTCAATCTCTACAGGCAGTTTGACAATGGAACCTACACCCAAGAAAATATAATAGACAATGGAATGAGAGTAATACCAAATACGGCCAAATTTCTATTTCTTGTGAGTGATGTGAAGGTTGGTGAAATATTTACCTGTGCTGTCTCAGACGTCAACAATTATTTTAGTGAGCCTTTTACAGCTGATGGAGAATTCAGTAAGTGGATGGATGTACACACGAATGAGAAAAACAATATGACCCGTATTCTGAACTCCGGTTTAACTTAAACTCGAGTCTAAGTGTGGTTTAAATCTGCCCTTTAGACCGGAGGATAATGTTTGCAACTGAGGCGGAAGAGTATTATTACGAAAGGTTTTAAAGTCTGTTGGCACCAGCTTAGAGAAAGGTAAATTTACCTTCGTAAAGAGGAAAATCTTCTTTTTCTTTTTCATTTTAGCTGGATCTAGAATCGTAGTTAGATTTAACGTTTACCGGCAGTATTCATGACGAGCGCTGTCATTATCGCAGAACTGACTTTGCAACAATCTTCCGCGCTCGCGCACGAGCAAGCATAGCTCTTTACACCCTAACCCGAGCCGGGCCGGCCGGCCCAGCCGACGCGACCGATACCCTTTTATCTCATCCCACGCAGTGCTGAGCTAGCTAGCTGAGCCAGGCTAGGCAGTCGGAGCTGACTGTTGTTGGGAAGTTGGGTTCCGAAGTAAACCTAGGCCTACAGCTACAGAAAAAAAAAATTCAACGAAACTAGAAAAACAGATAGATCAATAAGAGCTCAGCTCCAGAGATTATTGCAATTCCGCCTGCAATTTCAAAATTTGACAGCTGACTCACTCAGATTTAACCGTAACGTTAAATTCAACCCTGCTCGACCTCTAGGCTAGTAGGCCTATAGCCAATATCTTACTTCAAGTTCAACCTTCGATCGTACTGAAATAGGGTCTAACTTTTAGAATCTATATCCTAGGCCTATAAGTTAGTACAGTAGACTTAGTCTTAGACTAATATTCAAACGTAGTTTAGTCTTTACAACTTTCACTATAAAGTTTAGCTTTAGTTTTACCTAGGGATACCTAGGGAAGATACTGAACGCAGGCACTACGCCTCTATATTCAGTTCCAAGTAGTTTATTGTCTTGTTATTTGTTCATATCTGCGTGATAACCTGATGAGTTGCAGATCGAAAAGCTTCGTTATCATTTTAATTTGTTATCGTTTTAATGTTTTAATATGTTACTGTTTAAAGCCATTTATAAAGTATGTCTGACGTTATGTCTATTTAGAGTCGAGATGCTGTCTTGGAAAAAGGAGAAACATTAATAATAAAGTTAGTCCAGGAACTTGGCAATGCATTGTCACCAGATTATTTTTGTAGGCCATGCAGCAGCTAGTAGCAACTAACGTCAGGTTCTAAAGTATTAACACAGTGCCCTTTTTTATTATAGATCTATGACGTAGGCCTAGATCTAGGCCTATAGATGTCTGAAGTATATCTAGCTAGGCCTAACTCTTGATTACATGCATTCAAATTGCGTACTACATTATCTCCCAAAATGTGCCCTTCATATGGTAGGCCCTACCCGGTAAAGTGTACAACCGTATTGACTTTTCAATGAAATGAAACGAACAAGTTTGTTTTTTGGTCTAAAAGTAGGCCTACTGTATAGGGTATAGGTCTAGCTCTAACTGTTTTTTTAATTAATTACCTCTAGTCTAGGCCTAGATCTAGATACGGTATAGGCCTATCTTATTTTTTGTTTGTTTTGTTGTTTTCAAAATGGCCCCTGTGCCTCATAACAAAATTGATATCTAATCTCTCAGGCTATAAATTATAAAGAGGTCTATAGCCTGGGTCCGTTCCTTTTGCTCTGAATCTAGACCTAGTCAAATTTACAAAGTGACGGTGTTGCGTTTGCCTCACCAATCAGTGGCAGGTGGGGGTTCTCGAGGTGCGGACACCCCCCCCCCCCAATTTTTTTTATTTTTCATTTTTGCTTTGCTTTAATTGTCGGACGTAACTCTAAGTCATCAAACTTTTTTATTTCCCTGAAATCAACCCCCAAATCTGAAGCTTTTTGTTTTTGTTTTACTTTTTGTTGTGTGTCAATTACTTTAGCCCCTTTTCAAAATACAAAAATCCTTCATCCGCTCTGCTCCCACATGATGGACATTGCAGGCCTAATTGTTGGATACATGTAGATCTAACTTTAGTTTTAGATCTAGAGTCTACCATGATTTTTTTTTTCGCCAGCCCTCAAAAAGTTGTTCAGTGGGGGCAGTGGTTATCAGATGTTTTCCTCTATAATTATCCGACAAGCAAAAAAAAAAAAAGGGGGGGGGTTCTTGCCGGGTCCCCCCCCCCCTCCCCCCCCCCCAGCCGACGCTAGTGATCCAGCCATTTTGAAATGGAAGGAGCTGAATACAGAGGCGTACACCTGCGTTCGATATCTTCCCTGGGACTAGGTATCTGTATAGTAATACATGCATAAACCGACCAACCTAACCTTAAATAGTCGTTCACTATGATCCACAAAACTCCAGTAGGCTAATCATGACAAATGAAGTGCCAAATGGTATGCCTTTAATTTGTGTATAGAGTATTTCATGACATTTCTTGATTAAACATCCTAAAAATGAAAGGAATAAGCAAATTTCAGTCTTCTTGAAGATAAATTCAGCTCTACTGGGCATGCGCAGTAGCAGCAGACTACATCTCCATGGCAACTAAACCACAGTTTAACTTAGACTGGACTTAGACTCTAGTTTAACTAAACTGGACTTTCAGAAACAGAAATGGAGTTAAACCCGACATGCAGTCTAAGTCGGGTTTAGTTAGACTCTGGTTTAACTTAGACTGGAGTTTAAGTTAAACCGGAGTTCAGAATACGGGCCTATGAGTTTTATAATCCCTAGATTGCAAGCTATGAAAACAAAGAAATGCACAATACTAAAAAAACATTAAAAATTATTTTAAAAATTAATACAAAATAAAATACAAACAGTGGAAGTTGATTTCTGTCACATGGTTGATTCTCAAGAACTTTATGTAAAAGACTAATGTTCATATCTTAGTTTCTAATAAAATATCATTAAAAAAATATATAGTCATCTGATTTAAATAAATTGTAATGAAGTTATAAATAAGGAACTTTTTTTAATCAGAAAAATTGTGTATCTGAGCCTGATCAGTGAGTCACGGATGTTTGACAAATTTTGAAAGTTTGAAGGCCTGTAGAAAATAAGCATTTAATTGAAGAGAGCTATTTTATGTTTCATTGTGAAGGGCATCACTGAAGGAGTTGAGATTTGATAATATTTGGTTGCCATGGTCGCCTACAAAAATTATAATCCATAAAATATTCATTGTCACGGGCGGACAAAATGCCCACTCATAACCGATCAGGCTCATCTGTACTCTTCACATGTGTGTCCATGTCAGTGCAAAATTTTGTATCCATCTTGGGCAGGGGGTCAAATACCCATACCCCAGTCTTAAAGGGAAAGTCCACCCTAGAATTTAGTTGATTTGAATAAAAACAGAAAAATGGGAGAAATAGAGTAGTGAAAGTTTGAGCAAAATCCGATAAGAAAAAAAAAGAAAGTTATGAATTTTTAAAGTTATCAATGAAACACAAATTGGCAACTCTTGCGAGCTCCTCTTCCATTTGCTCAGTACAGAAAATTTCATATACTTTCTTTTTTTTTTTTTTGATGAAGGAATAAATTTTATTGTGTTTAAGGTGCATGTGTGATTGAATATTTTCTTTAGAGAAAATAAAAATAAATGATTTTTTGAGTACAGCTAGGCAAATGGGAGAAGAGTTCGCAAGATACGTCACCGAGTTGCCAAATTATTTTTGATTGATTAAATCTTCATAAATTCACAACTTATTTTTTCATTGTATTTTTACTCAAACCTTCACTGATCTGTTTCTTTAATTTTCTGCTTCTTTTAAATTCAACTGGTAATCAGGGTCCGGACTTCTCCTTTAATAGGTTTAACTAACTTTTCCAAATTCCATTATTTCCAAAAAGTATACTATGACTATTAAAAATGAATATTAATCTTTAAGAAGCAATACATTTCTCGAAAGCTGCATTAATTCACTGTTAGCAAATTTCCTTCCTCTGGCTATAGCCCAGCCTGAACTCCCAAGTCCACCTGTTGTGAGTGCATCAACCAATGACTCGGTCACTCTGATGTGGGATGCCTGGGATGCATCAACAGATATAGGGGATCCTCCTCTTGATAGATACCGTGTCTACTACAGGCTGAACAACTCACAAGCAGAATATGAAATCAGGACTGACTGGTTAGCACCATCTGAAACAGTGACTGGTCTTAGTCCAGATTCAGACTATGTGTTTGGTGTAGCAGCAGTAAGACCTGGAGTGGGCGGCCGAGGGACCATATTGGAGGTTGAAGGGTCCACTCAGTGCTCATGTAAGATTATATTGATTGTAGTAAGTTTGGCTTTTTGTTAGAGAGATATATCCAACATATTTGTAAATTTGGAGATATTACAATCTTTGTGTGACAGTTTATGCTGTAATGTATGCATCTATTTTAAAATAAACTAAAAAAAAAGATTTCACGAGTGATAGAACTATTGCAATTTGCCACTTCAAAAACTGAAATAACCTTTTACGTAAAAAACCCCCACAAAAACCCCACCTTTTACGTATAGGTGTTGACAATATTAGTGCATTAGTTGAATGACTTTTATATATAATCTGATATTAATAGCAATTGTCTATGTTTAAAACAAGAACAGTTAAAAAGATTTAAGAGGGGAGAGATTCATCTTATAATGGTCAAGTTAGTAAGACATGACTGTATACGTTAACCCTTTTGGTGCCATACGCATGTAGGTAAATAACCACCTAGAATTTAACATTACATCTCTTATCTTAGACTTACATGTAGGTAACTCGTGTTATATTAAAAAAAAATCAAAACAGACTCATGAATTATGTAATTGAATATAATTTTCGTCAAAATGAATAATGGGGAAAAAAGACGGATTTGAAATTTCTCTGTCTTAGTTGTGGTACATGTTGTAAACTGTAGCCCTGTATTAGAGGGTTAGATACTCTGCAGTGGAAGGGCACTGCTAAAGAAAATAAAGAATGTTTTCACAGGACAGATATCGTCTGCTGTTTCTTATAGCTCCTAGCGAAGGACCATCATCTGTGAACATCACCAATGGGACACAGCCTGGAGAAATCTTTGTATCCTGGGAGGTAGGCTGATTAATTATCTCAATGAATTGAGTTATTAACATAATTATCTAACCTCTATCTAAGTTTTATGGGCTACAATTTCCACTCGCAAGAATTCCAATGGTGGACATAGGGTTTAAGGATCTTAGAATATACCTGATTACAAAGACATATTCAGTTTATCTGTGCTCAATATGATCAAAGGTTTTAAATACTCATTCTTGTTGCTGGACAATGACATGCACATGAAGGTGAATTAAAAAAGAATATTACCCAGCAGTTTTTCTTACACCCGCCTTGGATGTATTTTTGTCTTTTTTCACGCTAGAATCCATCATCAAATGGTTCCAACTGTCGCAATAGCGTTGGAGGAGTCCGTATTTACTACACCCGCTCTGACATCCCATCTGGGGTTTCTAAACGGGAAGCTGATTCCAATGAGAAATCTGTTGATATTCCATTTGAGACTTCACCTTCTGAATACACTTTGACCCTTGAACCCTACTCCCAGTATCTCATCCAAGTTGTAGTCTACAATAAAGACTCAGAGACTCCCAGAGGAGAGGGCGTCTCGGTGACCACAATGGAAATGCGTAAGAGGCAAAACAGTTGTTATTTTACCGATTGACCTGAAATGAGAATAACTGTGAAGTAACAGAGTAGAATTTCATGCACAAATCATTTTTCAAATATTATGATACTTAAGTGGGCATGCATGTCCCTATTAAAAACCATATGCAAGATTTTATATTTGATAAGTCAGTTTGCTGTTTACTCTTCTGTTTTTTTAATGATTAAAATTGATTGTTTTGTGTCTGTTCCTGGATAGCTTCGAGGAGCTGCTAAAAGAGATTATTACTTCAAGGTTCAAGGTCTGTAACCCTATAAAGAGTTTATAGGGGTATCGATAACAAAATGATGTGAATTAAAAGCAGAAAAATCAAATAAACGGGTAATCCAAAGAACAATCCAACAAATAACAAGGTATGCATGAAAGGGACCAGTTGGTAACTTGGTCATATAACTCTTGTTCATAAACATTGTAGCAAAATTGTATCTTAGGCATTTAAAGAAACACAGACTTTGAGGACTGAGAACATTGCAAGATAGTCTTATTAAAAATGAACTGATATCTCATATTTGATCTGAAAAGTTTTTCATTTTTTCTCCTCTTGTGACCCTTTAGAGTAAACAGCTGAAAAATGTGGTTTGGGGTGGAAATTTTGATTTTAACTTTTCTGTATTTTCTGAAAGTTCATTTATTAATCTACCACCTGACAAATTTTCAGGTTAAAACCTTGTTGAAATATGATTTTACTCTCACTCAAAATGACCATGTTTTCCTGGACATTCAAACTCTGTGTGTCAACTTGCTGGGACTGAACTTCACATCGCTTTTCTAGTACAGCTTAAAAACTATGCATTGTCTGATATTCAAAATCAAAAGAAACAAAGAAATATATCTATTCTGAAGGTATGGAAAGTTTCAACCCAATCCAATTAGTACTTCACAGTGTATGCTAGGGAGTTTTGACTGGACGTTTTGTGGGACAAACAATAGGACACAGATTAGGCGCTCTTAAATAGTCACTCTTCTTTACAGCCCGTTTTCTCTATTGTTTTGGTCATTAGCCTGTCTGACACGTTGACATTATCATTGTAATTTACAAGGATTTGCTTAGTCCATAAAAGACAAGTTATATCTCATTTTAAAGCTTAGAATCTAAACTTTCAAACTGTGTTGAAATTGTAAAAATCCACATTTCTGACTTATTGGTCGTTTTGTGGTGGAGGATCACTCTTAGTCAAACCAAATTGCCATTTACAATTTTATAATTCGTTTATAATCTTGTAAATTTCCGTTGTAGAAATTTATTCCATCTTATATCCAAAGTATGAAATTATATCTATCAAAGTTTATGCTCCTACAAATCCGGAAAATTAATCTATTATTCAAGTGTTCTTAAAGGCAGTTTCTTGGTACTTCAGCTATTTTCAGTCCTTCTTGTCTGTGATTTTCTATTTTATTCAGTTTCCCCTGCACCCACTGTAACTGTTGAAGCTACCTCTGAAGCTGTTACAGTACGCTGGGATGCTGCCAGCCCAGCTTACCTTAATGGAGATGTACAGGGATACCAACTCAACTCTCTTCAAAGCCATTTTCCGAGTTTGAAATGACAAATTATGATATTATATCATATCATATCACATTATATGTGACCCTCCACCACAAAACGACCAATAAGTCGCAATGGGAGTTTTAGAGTAAACAGCTGAAAAAGGTGGTTTGGGGTGGAAATTTTTATTTTAACTTTTTTGTATTTTCTGACAGTTCATTTATTAATCTACCATCTGACAAAATTTCAGGTTAAAATACCTTGTTGAAATATGTTTTTACTCTCACTCAAAATGACTATGTTTTCCTGGACATTCAAACTCTGTGTGTCAACTTGCTGGGATTGAACTTGACATCGCTTTTCTAGTACAGCTTAAAAACTATGCACTGTCTGATATTCAAAATCAAAAGAAACAAAGAAATATATCAATTATGAAGGTATGGAAAGTTTCAACCCAATCCAATTAGTACTTCACAGTGTATGCTAGGGAGTTTTGACACAACCTTTTGTGCGACAAACAATAGGACACAGATTAGGTGCTCTTAAATAGTCACTCTTCTTTACAGCCCGTTTTCTCTATTGTTTTGGTCATTAGCCTGTCTGACACGTTGACATTATCACTGTAATTTACAAGGGTTTGCTTAGTCCATACAAGACAAGTTATATCTGATTTTTAAGCTTAGAATCTAAGCTTTCAAACTGTTGAAATTTTAAAAACCCACATTTCTGACTTATTGGTCGTTTTGTGATGGAGGGTCACATATTGTTTTGTAACAGTATTAGGTTTCCAGCCCCGTAAATACACCTGTGGATATAAATATTGTACTGTTGGATTAACATATCGTAATTATATATGTGCAGGTATATGTAACACGATAAGAACTAGTTTCGAAAAATAAACTCGAGGGCAATTTCAAAGGCCTATTGTACTGCCCATAGAAATCAGGTTCGGATGTAATATACCATTGTAGTGTTCGCACATTTCTAAAGGTGACAGACAGGGCTCTTGAAATTGTCTTGAGTTTATTTTTCGAAAGTAGTTTTTATCGTGTTATATTTGGTTGACATTAAGGTGTTTATCATATCTTTATGACATTAATAGATATATGCAGGACAAAGTGTTTTGAAAATGCCTTTTATTTATTTATCGTAATAAGATTCTTAAGAGACATGCAAATGAAATTATTCAAAAGTGTTTCTGTTTATATCTATCGGACATTCCATTCAGAAATTGCTTATCAAAGGTATACAGGGCTTGCTATTAGCACATGCCCAGAGTCCTGGTTGAACTGAAAATGGACTTGTCATGGAACAAAAATGAGTCTGGTAGAATATTGATTGAGATACAAAAAGGTACTTATTTCTTGTCTTGGGCTGCTATTAAGTTGTTATTATGCAGTTCCATGAATATTTTGTCAATCACCTGATAGCTCAGGGAAATGTAGGAGCATGAAAAGATTGTCCAGAATGCAAGTGGCATAATTGTGAGTGATGTCGACTTCATATTTCAGCTTATCTGAATAACAGTTTTAATATTATCTGGCCTGAGTGACCTTCAACATGTAGATCCTAATACCATAGTTCTGCCTCTCTAGATTATACTAATGATTTTCAGCAATTTTGCCATTTCTGTTCTCGATGCTTCTTTACGCACATCTTCATTTTGCGAAACTAAATCATTATATGCCTCCATCCATGATTGACACTAGATTAACCTATAATGACTGATAATTTTGTGTTAATTTTATCCCTGTTTCATCCCTCTCTTCTTCAGGTTCGAGTTTTGAATGGAGTTGGCTATGGTGCATGGTCACCAATAATGACATCTCAACCTCAAGGTATAAACAGATATGATGATCCAGCAATATATCTCTTGCTGTATATATATACTGTATATATATATATAACTCTATTCGTGGCCATAGGGGGAATCCTTTTATCTCGGCCTATTGTTGAAATTCCCCGTAATTCCCTGTAACGCCCAATTTTTATTGTGACGGAATAAACCGCATTGTTACGATTCCCCCTATGATCGGAAATAGTAATATATATATATAGAGAGAGAGAGAGAGAGAGAGAGAGAAAGAGAGAGATTTAAGTATCAAGGAAAAACCTGGAACTTGCCTTAGTAGGGACCAAAATTATTATAGGCCTTTTGTTTACAATATGAAATTGTACAAATACATATATACACACACAATTATGAAACAATTCTTTTTGTTTTAAATATGACTGATATCATTTACAAGTAAGTAATTCATTTGTGAGCAAATCAAAATTGATAAGATAAAGCACAAATATCACATACACATATTTCAGGGGAGGTATATGAAAAAAGTAAATTCTAGTAGGTTGACAGTTATTTGTAAACCAGCAAATTTGTGTTCTATGAGCATGTAATTTTAGTTGCTCAACTCTGTAGCTAATATTTAGTGCGTTATGTACTCAGAAAATCTCTTTTCCAACATTCTAAAGATGATGATAATAATAATGATACTAGTACTACTACTACTAGTACTACTACTACTGCTACTACTACTACTATATACTACTACCAGTCAGACCCAACTTGGGAAAACCGAGCACAGGTATATACTCCGAAACCGCGTATGGAGCAAGATGAATATAGAGCCCTCATCATTCAGTGCGGGCAGTGTGTACAAAAGGCATGGGAAAAATCTTGCCAAGTCAACCTGCCAACGATATATATATTTTTGAAAATAATGCTGCATGTCAATTATCTTCAAAATTCTTGAATGATTCGTAATATGAAATGACTTTCAAATGCAAACATTTGGAATAAATATATCCGCAGCATTATTTTTGAAAAATATATTATTAACAGCAGGTCGACATTGCAAGATTTTCCCCATTCCTTTTGTACACACTGTCTCGCACTGAACGATGAGGGCTCTATATTCATTTTGCCCCATATGCCGTTTTCAGAGTATATACCTGTGCTCGGTTTTCTGGAGTTGGGTCTGACTGACTACTACTACTACTACTAATAATAATGATGATGTAGTAAGACTAATTTATAATATACAAAATAATGATAATATAACATTGATGATAATAGTGAAAATAATATCAATAATATTAATGGTAATGATAATGATGATTATAATGCAATAATAATGACTATAATGATACATGTAGCAAATTGGCAGCTGTATATCACTAAACTCACCAATTTTAAATTTACTTCAACAAGAGCAACCACCTGGGACCATGCAATGTAGCCCTAATCGCCGGGATCGTGATCGGAATCATCATTATACTTCTCCTCATCATCATCCTCGTCTTGGCTTTACGTGCAAGGTAACTCCACTCTGCTGTTTAATAAATTATCAATTGAATTAGATGCGGGAAATCATTCAGGATGTATGTGGTAACTAAAACTAGGGGTGGGAGTTTCGGGTATTTTTTCAATTCGGGAACCCGACGATTTTTCGGGCGGGTTCCCGGTTACCCGAAAATCATATAACACAAATTACAAGCTTATATTTACCCCTAAGAAGCTATTAACACTGGGAAAAACTCCTTCGTGTTTGGCACCTGAAATAAACAATTCAAGGGAAAAAAGAGACTGGGAAAATCGTGGGCGCAAGACATGATATTAGGCCTAAGCCTCCTAAATTTAATCCATAGAAATCATCGATAATAATCATGCCAGCGCCTTAGCCTTTAATAGGTAAATAACGGTCAACAGTCCCTTGCACATGTTTATCCAAAAATACACACATGAACTTGAAAGGAAGGGAAATACAATGAAATCTCAAAGAAAAACTTGTTTGAGACGATGATCATGATGATTCTTTATAATTTTGCACGAGCAACCCTTGGGAATTTTGACATCTGATCGTAAAGAGGGCAAGAGGCACTTGTAGACAAACTTCACGCGTAGTATCAATTGATGTCCTTGACGAAAATGGCGAGCCTTCTCTGCTACAGTCCTCATACACATACGTGTACACATCGTAATTCCCCACGCACGATCAACGATAGTTTCCTTCTCAAACAACTCATCGCGCCGCGTCAATTATTGAAATTCACACACACACATACACACACTTCATGTACCACAGTCTACTGATATTCGTAAATGTATGTTAGTCCGATCTCTCTTCGTATACACACAGACACACTCATCAGATACTGCTTCTTTTATTTAGAATTTAGAAAGTGCAAGTTCATAAACGAAAACTGAAAACAAGATTTTTATATTTTTTCTTTTTTTTTGGGGGGGGGATAATCATTTCTTTCTGACTCTCTCTCTCTCTCTCATAAATGACAGGGTTTGTTTTAAAGAAAGGGTTCTTAAACTGCTTTGCCTGAATTAAAAAAAAATGCGTAGTGTATTAGCGTTTACACAATAGTGATATAACCCTTATAAGTTATAACCCGTCCCTCAACGTTATGGCCCCACCCCTTCCCCCACGTGATGGAGATCGGAGACAATAATTAATAAATGAAACAAAGGAAACATGCATAGATGTCTTATCAACAGTCAAGTAGTCAACAGGTAACTTTTCATTATGACATTTTCGTTGTACATGTAAATAAAGACGTTCTTTCAAAGGACTAAATGCAAAACAAAGAAGAGCTGGTATGTGTTTTCTGTCATCGGCATGATCTTCATAACCATCATATCATCATCATATCATATCATGATTCATGAAGATGGTCATCATAATCATCATCAAAGACATCATCATCAATCATTATCTTGATAATCATATCGTCAAACTAATTATCAATTCATCATGAGCATCATCATCACATCATCACATCATCATGAGCATCATGATGATGATCATCATATCATCATCATATCATCATATGATGATCATCATTATCAAAGAGACAAAGACATAATCATATCATCATCTTGATAATCGTATCAATATCATCTTACGTCATATCGTCATTAACTCATATAATCATCAATTCACCATGATCATCAAAACCATCATCTCATCACATCATCATAGCATCATTATCATATCATCATGACGATCATCATCATAATCATCAAAGACATCATCATCATCATTATCATCTTGATAATCATTATCGTGAAAACAAGTATCATCATCATAAAAAAATATCAAAAAATATCAAGCCAACCACTTCATCCCTGCCCGACCGTAACTTCATCCTTTTACGCACATGCGGTTCCCCTTTGATATTCGATCTGTTTATACGAAGCGCCTTCGCGCCCAATGCCGCGGCGGTGTGAATTAAGGATCAATGGAACGGGGAGGAAAAAAGGCGCAAACCTTCATTGGCTGGTTGGCATATTTTGCACATGTCATGACTTGTGGTCATCAAATGAGGTCACAAGCCCAATTTTATGAATGAAGTTCTTGATCGTGCGCACTCTAGACAGCCTTTGCTTCCCATGCCTTGTTTTTCACTTTCGCATGAATGAAGGATATTATTTTGGATATATCGCCATGGATATAATCTGATTTTAGTAATTTCGAATTTATTAATTGTGTGCTAAAGTTTCAGGAATTGTGACAGTTCCAAATCGTGCTCGCGCTTAATCTTGTTGATGTTAATACATCTGTTCATGTATGAGTCATATTCATGAATGAGATGCCGCGTGCGAGTATGGAGCGACGGTTGATGTTGAATATGGATGAGTTTGTAAGCTTTACGCCCGTTGATCGCTCATGACTACGACATATTGTTTACTCCCAATAAGGGGGAAAGGCATTCAAATGCAAATTATGTTATGGGTTCGATGAACCAATGAGCATGCAGTCTCTGAATCGCGGCTGTGGGCTTTTGCTGTCTGTGTATACGAATGTGTAAGGTTTAAGGGTTATGTGTTATAGTAAGTTGAACGAATCGAAAGCGCATCACTGCATGCAGTGGGGCGCTACATGTACAAGTCATATTCATGATGAGATGCCACGTGCCAGTAATCCGAGTATCGAGCGACGGTTGATGTTGAATATGGATGAGTTTGTAAACTTTACGCCCGTTGATCGCTCATGACTACGACATATTGTTAACTCCCAATAAGGGGGAAGGGCATTCAAATGCAAATTATGTTATGGGTTCGATGAACCAATGAGCATGCAGTCTCTGAATCGCGGCTGTGGGCTTTGCTGTCTGTGTATAACGAATGTGTTATAGTATTAAAGTTGAACGAATCCAAAGCGCATCACTGCAGTGGGGCGCTACATGGATTTTTCATTTAATGGCTGGTCGACGATGAGTAATCATTAAATACTCATTTTCGGGAAACGGGCATATAATATTTTGACCCGGGACCCGATGCTCTCGGGCGGGACTCGGGTACCCGGTTTTTAGTCCCAGCACTAAAACAAAAGACAAAAATACAGAGGCTACTATGAATTAAAAGAAAGAAAATATATAATACATTATAGTGATAACGAGATACAATACAGAAGTTTTACTGAAAGAGAATGTATCTTGTGAGCTGGGGGGGGGATCACACAATGTCCTTTTATTGTGAAGGGCATGGATCAAGTTTTACAAAATCAAAAGAAGAAGAAGAAGAAGAAGGAGAAATCAAATTAGAAGAATATCTTAGGACTCTTTATATGTTTTCTATTCTGTGTGCAATCTTACTGGTTTAAAGGGAAAGTCAACCGTGGTATTTTGTTTATTTGAATTAAACCAGAAAAATAAAAAAACCCAAACAAACAGATTAGTGAAAGTTTGAGCAAAATCCGATAAGAAATAAGACAATTATGAATTATGAAGTTGCAATCAATCAAACACAAATTGGCGTCTCTGTGATGTATCTTGCGAGCTCCTCTCCCATTTGCTCAGTAAAGAAAATTTTTGAAATTTTAATTTTTTAAGTTTCAGATGATGGAATAAATTGCTTTCATACAGGTTTTGTGTAAAAACATATGAGCAATGATTATATCTAAGGTGCATGTACTGTAAGATTGAATATTTTCTTGAGAGAAAATGGAAATTAATGATTTTTAGGGTGCAGGGCAAATGGGAGAGGAGCTCGCAAAATACATCACAGAGTTGCCAATTTGTGTTTGATTGATTGCAACTTTAAAAATTCATAACTTTCTTAATTCTTATCATTTTTGCTCAAACCTTCACTGATCTGTTTTAAAAAATTTTTCTGCTTCTTTTAAAACCAAGTTCTAATCAGGGTGGATTTTGCCTTGAAGCCAATGAAGCACTATTAATGAGTTACTCTGTACTAGAGACATGAGCAAATGAGTGCTTACCTGATGTCACATGCTTTGCATTATTTTTCTTCATTGTACCAAAACCATTACACTAAATGAATCACTATTAAAAAAGTCATAACAAGTGTGTGATATCAAACTCAAATGAATGTAAAACAATTATTGATTCAAGTTCAGTGTAGTTCATATCACTTCAGGCATATTTATTATTATATTTTCACAGTGTATCTAAGATCTAGTGTACTTAATTTTATGTAACACATTCAGAGATGTACATTACATGTAGGTATCAGTCTGTATATAATAAGTTATAAGTTTGTTAAGATACAAAATGTAGAAAGTTATAAAAACTTAATTTTCAGCCTTCTTTTTCGTAGTTGTTACAGAGACATGGCATACGTATGACGACTGCTCTCAATATGTTGCGCACTAGTGAGGCCGCTCTATATGGTTACGCACCATAGATACGTACACAGAATGTTACGCACACAAGCTATACGGACAAGGTCGATATTGCAACGACGGATGGCCGTTCTCTCCTAAAGACTTTTTCAATTATTGATCCTCGCCGTTAAAGCACTTTGCTTAATATCCTTGCACCAGAAGGAATACAGCAGATTGTAGAGAATGCACGATGAGAAGCCTTATCGCTAGACTAAACTCATTAACAACCCCCAAGCTGTCTTAACAACAGGTAAACAACAAGGTGGAGATCGATGAACCGATCGCGCCGGTACCACTACGAGCGCTGAGGGCTTGTAACGGCACCTGCATGTATATCAACTCGGGGATTTTGTTTTCCTTTCGGCGCTTCATAGTCAATCCATCTACATGCGCGCATTGACGCATTCCAAAACTTGCCGAATTTGAAACGAAGGATTGGAAACGCTTGACTTTGGTTCCAATGTCGCCGCACAAGTAAAAGTATTCCGTGATGGATCGCTAATTTTATCCATATTTGCACAAACTTAAATGCTGTTTGATTCAGCGACTATGAAGATTGATTTTACATATCTCTGATACAGTACCTTCTGGATGAATTCTTGATTCATATTGAAGTGTAATATCATTTGTTCCCCGGATTGTTTCGCCCATCTCATTTATGCATTGACGAATCCAGTGGTAAGCAAAATTATAGCAATTTCTTGTTAGCGTTTGAGCTGTATATATCCCTGAATATTTGTCTCCGGCACATAACGTTTCATAAGATGTTCATTCTATGCATATGGACAATATTGCATTCGTGATGAAAACCTATTCGTGAAGTGTCCACAAGTTTTACAAAGTTTAGCTCACAGTATTTTGTATAATATTAATTTACCATGCAAAGAGGCATTTGTGTAACAAGATGCTTATGATTGTTCATGTTTTTATTCTCTATGTTCAGTTCTTACGTCACGTCACGAGTACGAGTTGGTCAAGAGTATTCACGAGTATGTCAAGATAACTGAAGCTCGGAGAGCATTCGTACATAAATAAAAGAAGAACTTTCGTGTCAGTAAAAGAACGTGTCAGTGTCATGATTGGAGTTCGATCGTTCAGGGCGGGGCAGTCACAGGGCTCCCTTCATCATAATCGTGAAAAATACAAAATGGATGCTCTGACTGGAATTTGATAGGAGTTATCGCAAGAAAGTCCCCAAAATTTCAGGAAACCCTCTTCAAACCTCACAAAACAAACTGGTAAGTTTTAATCGTCTATTGTTCACCATAATTAGCTATATTTCAGTAGATTTCAATCTAAGGTTTTCACTTAAATATAGCCAAAAATGCACAGTGATGCATTATTAGTACCGCCTGCATTCTGCCTGCATTCCTACACAGTCGGCAATGGCATGTACCTATGAGTGATATTGACCATTACTAGAAATATACATGTGTGTATACTGGGTATTGGGGATACAGATGTAATTTTGTTTCAAATGGAGGTTTTTGTGGGCAAACTGATACTTAGGTATCAGTCTGTATAACTTAATTTATAAGTTCGTTAAGATACAAAATGTAGAAAGTTTTAAAAACTTACATTTACAGCCTTCTTTTTCGTAGTTGTTACGCGTTATGTTGTTTGCGCCCGATATCTGTGACCGCGCTGCACAGCCTGCTAGGGGTTTCCCCCTGGTGGTGATTTGGCAATTAAATCCATCCTAGGCTTAAATAAGAATACGGCAAAGTACTTTAAACAAACTACACAAATAAATAATTATTCATCCAAATATGAAATGATTATGCTTATTAAAAATGTTTTATTACCGCTTTGTGTTGCATCATTAAATGATAATTTCCTGTATGAAAATGGAATTGGCCCGTGCTATACGGCAGCATGTCCGGGCATGGGTCATACCATTTGCAAAAATGGGGGTGTAAATAAGCATCTTAGTTGATGGTATTGTTTACATTTAAATTCACGTAGATATCAGCTAATGGGCTACTTCTTTTTAGTTTTGGTTGCATAATTAAAACTAATATTGAATTATTCTTCCTAATTGGTAATTTAGTAATCAAAAACTAATTTGCCATTAGTTTTGATGAGATATTCAACTTGGTGTGGCCAAACACTGTACAAATCCCCCTCCCTTCCCCTCCGTCCTCCCTTCCCCTCCTCCTCCCTTCCCCTCCCTCCTCCCTTCCCCTCCCTCCTCCCTTCCCCTCCCTCCTCCCCCTCCTCCCTCCTCCCCCTCCTCCCTCCTCCCCCTCCTCCCCCTCCCCCTCCTCCCCCTCCTCCCTCCTCCCCCTCCCTTCCCCCTCCCCCTCCCTTCCCCCTCCCTCCTCCCTTTCCCCTCCCTCCTCCCTTCCCCTCCCTTCCCCCTCCCTCCTCCCTTCCCCCTCCCTCCTCCCTTCCCCCTCCCTCCTCCCTTCCCCCTCCCTCCTCCCTTCCCCCTCCCTCCTCCCTTCCCCCTCCCTCCTCCCTTTCCCCTCCCTCCTCCCTTCCCCCTCCCTCCTCCCTTCCCCCTCCCTCCCTTCCCCTCCCTCCTCCCTTCCCCTCCCTCCTCCCTTCACCCTCCCTTCCCCCTCCCCCATTTTTTTTTTTAATGACATGGCCATCTAGATAAATTTTTTAATGAGTGTTTGGGGTTAGTTTGGCCTCCCTTCCCCCTTTCCTCCCCTTTTTTTAAATTACATGGACACATGACACATGTGTTAAATGAATTGTTTTGAAATCTTCTTTATTCATTCCACAGCCAGATACACATAAAGAGAGAGAGATGTACAGTCCACTCCCGTTGTAACAAGTTAGGAAAAAATAGAAGCATTATAATTAAAAAGTTGTTTGCAAGGAAGTTTCTCTGAATATTATATATTTATAATTAATTAATTTATAAGTAATACATTGTGTACAAGGAAGTTTGATTGTGATTTTCTGTAACTTGTAAGTCTGATGTTTATAACAGCTTTTGTGAAATTTTTTACATCCATTTAAATATTGGGTAGCCATTTTGAATTTGACAGCCATTTTAAATTTTGGTGGCCATTTTGAAAGTTTTGTGGCCTATTTGAATTTTGACAGTCATCTTAGATATTGTTTATTGAAACATTGCAAGTAATCAAAGCATGCAGCTTTCTGGAAGGTCTAGGAAATGTTTGTTGAATAAACAGAATACTTACCCTCTTTGCATACAAACCAAGTATGATGAAAGTTGATGGCAGCCATTTTGAATACGTAATTAGATGGATGATTCGTGTGTCATGTTCTTGGACTCATCTGGAAATGTTCCATGTTACCAAGCAACAAAGTTTTCGAAGTTTGATGTCATTCCCTCAAATCATTAAAAAGTTGTGATGATTCGAAACAGTTTTTGATTTTATGCTATTATGCTCAATATTCATACATTGAGGTCAATCATGTGTCAATGTTCCTATTTTGGGTCACAGTGAATTTGCCCGAAATGAATAACAATATATGGCAAAAATGACGACACGAAAATGATCATAACTTTAGTTATACTGACCCTATGAAGCTGGGAGACCCCTTATTTTTCCTTGCACCAGAACAGCAGATTGTAGAGAATGCATGATGAGAAGCTTTATCGCTAGACTAAACTCATTAACAACCCCCCAAGCTGTCTTAACAACAGGTAAACAACGAGGTGGAGATCGATGAACCGATCGCGCCGTTACCACTACAAGCGCTGAGGGCTCCCTTCATCATAATCGTGAAAAATACAAAATGGATGCTCTGACCGGAATTCGATAGGAGTTTTCGATAGATGATTATGATCTAGGATTCTAGCCTGGAAGTGGAACACTTAGTTTTACATGTATGGTTGGGGGTCCTAAAGCTACGCACCATACAAATCACATACACGCGCAATGCAACGTGTTCAAATCAGGCTAAAACACACACACGATACACACAGTCGATTTCAATATCAAGATTTGCATTCATTTATTGCATGTGCGTAGCTTTAGGACCCCTTCATTTTTAAGAACGAAATTTGACATCGGCATTGATATCGACCTGAAAACGTGCATTATTGACATTCACCCATCGTAATTTTCTCCACAAATCAACTTTAGAATATCCAGAATCAGGATATGGAATGAAATTGGTGACAAGCCAGTGATTTCTGTGACCTTTTAGCTGCTGAAAACAAAGTGCGTAGCTTTACGTCCCCCCATCATGATCATACAAGCTTATCTGAAGTTAAGCTTGTACTCCGTGATGGTTTTCATGGGTGAATAGGCTTCATTAGCTTTTGTGTGTATCAGCCATGTCAGTGGGCCTTTTTCCAGTCCAGATCATTCATACATGAGACTTTTGAGAGAAAAATAATTATCTAAAATTTCACTTTCAAGTCTGAATCCCTACATTTGTGGCAAAGTAAGACTCAGAGTCCCTGAAATCCGAATCAGGTAATCTAGCAAATTTAAGGAAATTAAATCTTGCTTAGACTTTTTTGTTAGAGCAATTTTGTTGTCTGTTTTTGACTGCTGCAACAGTGAATGTTAGATACAGTCCCAAATAGGCAAGCCGCAAGGGCCTATGAGTGGCCTGGAAAAGGGCCTGCTGATACACACAAAAGCTATTGAAGCCTATTCACCCGTAAAATCTAGTCTGGAGTACAAGGTTATCTTCAGATAAGCTTGTACATGACTTTTTGTATAAGTGACAATCAGCAAGCAATCACTCATACAGAACTCATAGGCCCTTGCCTACATGTATGTGGGACTGTGTCCAACATTCACTGTTGCAGCAGTCAAAAACAGACAACAAAACTGCTCTAACAAAAAAGTCTAAGCAAGATTTAATTTCCTTAAATTTGCTAGATTCCCTAATTCAGATTTCAGACAACAAAATTGCTCTAGGCCTAACTACCGGTAAGCAAGATTTTTTTTTTTTTTTAATTTGCTAGATTACCTGATTCAGCTCTTACTCTTACTCCATAGGTTATAAATGCAAGGTAAAAAAATCTGCTGAGAAAAAAACAACAAAAATCAGCCGATTTTTTTTTACCTTGCATTTGTAACCTATGGGACGTATACACAATACTTACAATGCATGTGTAGTCCCATCCATACAAGTTACATGTCGAGTTAAAAAAAACTGCTTTTTTTGTCTTTTTTGTCTCTTTTTTAGTCATTCAATATTTACAATCTTAGTTGATCCTGGAAGGTAACCCCTACAGCAAATTCCGAGGGTGGGTTGCATGGGTCAAATTATGTGAAAAATGGTGATATTTAGATCTAGTTTTTGGGGGTGATGCCTTCCAACACACAAGGTATATGGATCCCATGTACAGCTCCATAGGCAAGTACCAGATTGATAAGCCAAGGAGCTCGTACAGCTAATCTGAAGATAACCTTGTACTCCAGACTAGCTTTTACAGGTGAATAGGCTTCAATAGCTTTTGTGTGTATTAGGGGGCTTTTTTCCAGTGTAGATCATTCATACAAGAGAGGAAAATAATTCTTTAAAATTTCACTTTCAATTCTGAATCCCCAAATTTGTGGCACAGTAAGAGTTGAAGAGTAAGAGCTGAATCAGGTAATCTAGCAAATTTTAAAAAATTAAATCTTGCTTACCGGTAGTTAGGCCTAGAGCAATTTTGTTGTCTGTTTTTGACTGCTGCAACAGTGAATGTTGGACACAGTCCCACATAGGCAAGGGCCTATGAGTGCTGTATGAGTGATTGCTTGCTGATTATCACTTATACATGTACAAGCTTATCTGAAGATAACCTTGTACTCCAGACTAGATTTTACGGGTGAATAGGCTTCAATAGCTTCTGTAATGATCTAAGATGATTTGGATGACTTTTTTATTTTTTATTTTTTTTGCTTAAGATGATGGCAAGACATGTAATAGAATTGTGCTACAGAAGGGGCTTGCCTTTCAACAGAATGCTTCACTGTAGTCTGCTAAGGATAAACCCTCATCCTTCAACACAGTCTCATTGGTCTTTTCTGATGCAACCATGTGCAAATGGACTCACTCAAACGAATCTTTCAGGCTTGAAGCTTGAGAAAGCCAGAACTACTTGGAGAAGAGAAGCAGTCTGTCAATCATTAGAGTCAAATGGGAAACATCAATTGATCCACCATAGATTATTGCACACATCTCAACATAGACAAGCTCCTCCTGTTGCTGTTTGGTTGGCTGTCAAAACAATCGCTAAGACTGCTGCAATAATCCACGTATTTGGCCGCTCGTCTATGACAGGGGTAATAATTTTGGAGCGCCATGAGCATAACATCATGACAGACCTGAGCGCTATGCAAGAAGCCATCATTATTATTAAAGATTACTCTGTATTGAAATACACACACTTAATCTCATCTCATGCTAAATGTAAGAAGATTGTCATAAATTTGTATCGTCTCATCACTGTGTGGTCTTCTATCTTAAAGGACTCTGAGGAATCGATGGAGAGAACATCCGAAGCACAAACACAGAACAACAAGTGAGAGACTACATGAGAACAGAGGGAAGGTCCTAGCTGGTATATTAGGAATGCTAGGCTTTGGAATGGGCTATTACTACTACCATCTAGAATACACACCATTGACCAACAGACCGAGATTCATTCTCTGCAACAAGACTCAGTTTGAGAAGATAGTGGAAGAGGAATACAAAATGGTATGTGAATAATCTAATATCTCTTTTAAGAGTACACATGAAGTATCATTTTGGCAAGTCAATGCACAGCACTTTTGTAATTTATGATTTATTGTTTCACAATTGTCCACCTGAGCATTGGATTCATGTAAATATATTCAATAGCATTTTGGTGAAAGTTGCAATTTAGAATAGTTTGCAAAATTGAAATTTTGAAACAATGAGTATGTTTCATTGTAAAGCTTTTTCCACCTAAGAAAGAAATATGCCATGATATGCGGTGCTTTCTATTTTTTGTTTCTGTCCTCTTAGCACTGTGAGACATACAAGGATAGCTTTGTACCACCCAACCATAAGATCTATGGTATCATCTCAGGGATTATAATGCAGCTGATAAAAGGTAACCAAGATGTGTCTCAAATACGAAACCAAACCTGGACCATTCATGTAGTGGATAAGGACGTCAAAAATGCCTTTGTTCTTCCAGTGAGTAGTCATGATGCATTTTCAAGTGTTTTTTTTTTTCATTTTAAGTGGAAGAGAATAGACCAGTTCGTAGTAAGCACATGGTACAAATGACTCTGAATAGAGTACCGAAGTGATGACGTCACAAAAAGCTATTTTTTCATTTTGACATTTTTTATACCATATCTCAAAGGAACATGAAAACATCCAGAGCCCAAATTTTATGGCAAGTGGCTCATTGGGCCCCCGAGATATGGCCGCATGAATACCTCCTTAGCCCCATTGAAGTCAGTGTTAAATTGGCCTGGTTCTAAACTGTTAAGAACCAGGCCAATTTACATGTACACTGACTTCAATAGGGCTAATTAGATATTCATATAGCCATACCTTGGGCCACCATGAACTGATTCATGTCAAATTTAATGTGTGAACGTTTTCCATCATGCTCTACCTAAATATGGTCATAAAAATACTGAAATACAAAAATCAAAATTTGATGATGTCACACTTCGGTACTCTATATCCACAGTTCTCTGAAATATGGAGAGGTTCTACTTTGTGACTTATAGAATATCACTCCCAAAGTGACAGGGTGCTTCTTGAATAAGTTTTGTTATACAGGGTTGGAAAAAAGTTTGGAATATTTTTTTGGCGATGAGTATGTCTGATTTTAAATGCTAGTTTCTACTATATTGTGATGAATAATTCATCCAAATCGGATTAACTGTGTTCAATGAAGTCTACTGTTCCATCTTGTACCAAAGATTACGTAATATTGTTAAACATGTTACAATGGCTGACCAATGAACCACATGTTGTCAGATTTGCTCTATTTGTGTTTGAACATCTTGTTATACATTTCTGTACTTCACGTGGAATTTTGAAAAAGCTACGTGCAGTTTGCAGTCATTTTGAGGACTTCGGTATAGCAATTAAACTGTATCTGATTATTTAACTTTTTCGTTAGACATTTGCAAAAACAGCAAATATACGCTTCCGAATTCCAAGTGGACCTCTGCACTGTGTGATAAGCCTGATTTTTAATGTTGTGCTTTTAAAGTTAAAAAGGGACACATATCTTTTATTTGAACCTCAAAGAAGAACTTAAAATGACGAGGGATATGTTTAAGACAAGAAATAATTCTTGGAATAAAAATATTTCAAACTTTTTTCCAACCCTGTATTCCACATACTAAGAATCTTGCTTGACGATTTGGTCAACAGTTAATCACCTGACAAAACATAGTTTTCCCATCAATCGCTCGAGAAGAAAAGTGTGTGACCTCCACGAATAATCAGAATAAAAGTGCGTGATCTCTACAAATAGTCTGAATTTTCGTCCTCCGCGCCAATTACAAATGTGACCCGTCACGACAAAATGAGACAGAAGTCGCTGGGCTAGAACTTGAGAAAATTGGGCAAATCTTTAAAAAACTTCAAATTTCGTCATTTTTTTTTTCTTAGCTGATTTGAATCTTCAATGTTTCATGAATGCTCTGTAAAAAATTGAGTCCTAAATATAACGGGAAAGGGTAGAAAAAGCAGTTTTTCTACGAGTGTTTTTTTTGGTCAACTCTTCTATTTTTTCGGACAGCTGGCTCGTGTCAGAGCGAAAAGAAAGCCATCCGCTAGGCCCCGCCCCTAGCGACGCGTGGCTTTGTTCATTGGACGTTCGCAGTCACGTGATCTCTGTAAAAGAATTTGCAACAAGTACATGTACTTAATGCTCGATCGCGCTGGCTCGCTCGTGCCGTCTCGAATTGTTCTGAAGATTAAGATCAGATATTGCTTCTGTTATCATCGCATTCGTACTACATGTACTTCGGTCCCGTTATAATAAAGTACAATATTATCAATATTTCATTAATCATTATTTTTGGGAGTCTTTCTTGTTTCGTTTTGAGTGCAGGCTAAACAAAAATCTTTTTCTTCTCTGTTTCAGTTATCAGTACCTCCCCTCTATGTCTCTTTTTCTTTACAAGTTGATTATTTTGTTACTTTGCTCAGCCTAGTATCACTTTAAAGAGAGTCTGAAAGTCCCAAGATCCCTTTGAATGGGGGGGGGGGGGGGGGTGAACCAAATGAAATTGTGACGGCGAATGAAATGTGTTAGAATGTGATACATGTTCAGAATGAGAGAGAGAGAAGAATTCACTAATCATCTGGTGAGGGTGCGTGTGAAAATAATAGACAAATTATTTAGCTCTATTAAAAGCAAAAAGAAAAAGTTGAAATTGAGAAGGTGGTAGATTTCGTAAAGCAAGACTCGACTAGCGCAGAGAATTGTTAATCGTCAATGAAAGATCTCTTCATTACGAAGCTGGTTTAAGCCATCGCTGTTTAATCTATTGAAAGTAGAGAGGGAATAGAAAAGAGTTGGCTTTCAAAACAGAAGTAAGAAGAACTGGAAGTTTTGATAGAAGTGTGTGATTTAGAAGGAGAGAGGATTGTCAACTAGAGTGGAGTGAAAAGATGACTTACGAACAACGAAACTGTTGATACACGATAATAATAAGGGGTTAATTCTGTAACCCTTTGAAAAGCCGAAAAGAAAATAAGCCTTTTAACCAGAAATAAAAGTACATGTCCATGTATCTGTGTAAAGATTATGAAACAAGCGCGCGATTTAGGACAAAGAGAGAGAGAGAGAGAGAGAGAAAATCAATAATCGTCTCTTGCTGGAGGTGACTTAATCCTTGTTCTTTGAAAGGGGCGAATTCTCTACCTCTTTATAACATGGCGAAAAGAAAAGAAATTAGCTATTAGACACCAGTATACATTTTTTTTTGGAGTAAACTATAGAGCGGAGAGAATCGATGACTTTCAAGCTAAGACGCAGGTTATCTTCATCATGTTCATACTGCCAGTTAGCCAGGGGCGGATACAGGATTTTCAGAAAGGGGGGCGCACACTGAGGAACCCTCCGTTTGACGAAGCCAAACGGCCATCTGGGGGGTCTGGGGGCATACTTTGTCACACAAAACAGGGGGGGGGGTGCACGCCCCTTGCGCCCCCCCCCCCTGCTAATTCTCTTATTCGTTAAAGCCGAACAGACAAAGAGTTAGCTTTCAAAATAGAATTAAGAAGAACGGTCAAAATTATGATACAGGTGAAAGATTTAGAAGGAGAGAGAGAATTGTCTGGGTGTCAATTTTTACAAAAAGCAGTTGTCATTATTATTTATTTTTTAAGCTCTAGTTAACTAGAGCGGCGCTAAGAAGCAGTTTATCTCTATCCCGCTTTTGAACATGACGATAAAAAGCGGCCAATTCTATAACTCTTTTTAACAGCCGAAAATAAAATAAAATTATTTTTTAAAACTAGAATGAAAAGGCCCTCGGTTGCGATAATGAAACAAGTATCTTATTTGTTTTAAGCTTGAGTTAACTATAGAGCGGGGAGAAACGATGTACTTTCAAGCTAAGATGCAGTTTGTCTTCGTCATGTTCATACCGCCAGTCAACATGATGATAATTAGCGGCCAAATCTCTTATTCGTTAAAAAAGCCGAATAGACAAGAAAGAGTTAGCTTTCAAAATAGAATTAAGAAGAACAGTCGAAATTATGATACAGGTGAAAGATTTAGGAGAGAGAGAATTGTTCGGGCGTTTATCTTTATCCTGCTGTTGAACATGGGGAATTGATGATAAAAGAAATGAAGCTTTTTAACCATACAGAAAAGGACCTGTGTGGAGATTATGACGCAAGCTCGTGATTGAGAAGCAGGACCGCGGAACCGCGGGGCTGGAGTCAGTAAATTTGCCACAATTGAATGACTTTGCGACAATCGAATCCAAGCTTTAAAAAGAAAGCAAATAACATTGAAAGAAATCAAGTTTACATGATTAATTTAGAAAAAAATATAATGACATAAAAACCTCTGAAAGTTTGAACTATAATCTAATACATTTCCCCGCACAAAATGACAGACCTATAAACCTTTTGACTATAGCTAGGTTAATCAACCCTTTAAAAAAATCATACCGGCATAGGAAAGGCTCAACAAAAAAAGCATGAAGTTGATGCGGGAAGCTTTTTCAGTGCCGTGAAACTACTTGATTTGTTCCCCTTTAAAGCGTTAGAATTCATGGCTTAAATGAATTAAAATTCATGTTTTCATGAGAAGAGATCCTAAAGAAACATAAGGACTAGTTTTTATTAGAATTAATAAACGGTTGCTAAGGGCTTTATCCAAATCTAGTTGACATTACAAACGGAAAATGCTGCATGACTGCAAAACGGAAGTCAAACTTTGGAAGCGTTTTTCTCGAAGAAATACTTTGCCACAGCCCTACTTTACTCAAGATTCAAAAGCTATTATCTCCACTAATACTCACTCCCTAGAGTTGAACTATATACCAAATTAAAGCTTATGAAACGGAGAATAATAATCAATAATAAAATGCAATTTAAAAAAATGCGACTTCTGTCTCATTTTGACGTGACGGGTCACAAATTTGCTTTAAGCCGGCCGGCCCAGGCCAGTGAGCGTCCGTGCTATGCCTATGGTATGTGTACGTCCACTGATATGATCTGCGCCGCTCCTATAGCCTGTACGTTTCGATCGCGTTGAATTTGTTTATCAGAGCCTCAGTCAAAATGGCAGATCAAATGAGATTTGAACTGGAGTTCACTTTCAATTTAGATCTATAGATCTAGTTTTCATCGAGTTGGAATAGCATGTTATTGTTGGTAGTAAACCTACCTATCCTACAAAAATTCTAGATCTAACAAGTCAGATCTAATGCTAGACCTGTTTGTGTAGTTCGTTTTCTTTTTTCCTTGTCTGTTTCGAGAAGTAGACAATGATTGTCTTTCTCGTAGCAGTATTTAAATGTTTCAGATGTGGAATATAAAACAAATAATCACCTTATGGTTTCAGGCGATGGGACAAACTATCACTTCCTCGGCGATCTGAATGTATACGCTATCTTTCCTCAGCTTTGCTTCGGAAAGATAGCTACATCCAGATCGCCTCGGAAGTGATAGTTTGTGCCATCACCTTCACCGACGGTAATTATTTGTTTATTATTTGAAATATTGAAATAATATTTCTACTTGTCTACCAGAATTGTTGAAAGTAACATTTCCAACAATATTGACTTTACTTTCATAAGCACATAACCAGTATTCATCTCAGTTGGTTTTTACATTTAGTACAAATGACCTTCTGCTGCTCATGTGTACAGTAAATGGTGTCTATAAGCTGGTCTATAGACACCAAAACTCTTGTTTTAAATAAGCTATATTTTTTTCTAACTCTTGTATGCATGTGGGTAGAATGTCATGCTCAAGTATACAGATGGTGTACTTTATGCTTGGACCCAAAGGAATGGCTATTTTGGTTTCTTTCTGAGTGAGGCATAACATTCATTTTACATTTCTTGTAGATTTATAATTGCATATGATGAATTCCAACTACACCTCCCGTCATTGATTAGTCATTTCAGGTATCATATGTTTGTTTCTTTCACAGAATGGTCATATATTTGTGTTTACTGGGATCCTACAAGCTACTGGTAATGTAGAACAACTGGGCACAGTCCTGGCTCATGAAATGGCGCATGTTGTTCTTAATCATTCAGTAAGTCACAATATTTATTGATTGTGAAACAAACTGATCTGATCATCTCTTTAAAATGTTCTGTCACTCTTTCTATGACCTTTTGACCTTCTCTCTCTCTCTATAGATCTACGTAATACCTCTGCCATCTCTCTTTCTCACTCCTCACTCTTATCCCTCTTATCCTTTCATCTTTACATGTGTATGCCTCCTTAAATAATCTTGTTTTTTCTCTTGTTCTGTCTTCCTCACTCCATTTCTGCACCTGTTGTCTTTTATTTAAATCCTATGCCAGCGGTTATAATGTTAATATGAATTTTGTGTGATTTTATTTCAAACATTCATTATCTTACAACTTAGAAATTCATGTTGTAATGTACTGTAAGTAGAATTGTAAAACATGTTTGACAAAATCATTCTCTCCTTTGCACATACCACTTGTAATATTTTCTTGTTTATCTACCAGGCAGAGATGGCCAGTTTCTTTGAGTTCTTTGATCTCTTCATGATTGTTGTGTTGACGGTTCTATGGGCATTCCTTCCTAATGATGGTATTGCATTGGTTGCAACATGGTTCAAACAAAAGGTTGTTGAGGTGAGGAAACTTTTATCATGATTAAAAGGAGTAATAGTATGTCTATTCAGTTTTGTATTATGTATTATAATTTGTACATGTATGTAGGCTTCATAAGTTTCTTTTATTTATGTTTATTATTTAGTTGGGTGGTTGTTGTTTTGTGGTGGTTTTTTTTTTTTGGGGGGGGGAGGGAGATGTGGGGGGGGGGGGGGGTGGGTTTCCTATGTTGCCAATGAAAGTCACAAGCCTAACTTCTGTGGTCAGTGTGTGGCTTTTGTTTTGACCAGATACTTTTACAGGGATGTTCCCGTATCATTCTACCTCAATGCACTTTATCCCAGGTCATAGCCTTGGAGCATGAACCACTGGCACTGTGCCAACATGTCTGTATCTTTCATGATAACTATGTTGCAATAGAAGGTATAAAAAAACATTTGAGCTTCCTCTTTCTATTTCTGTCGATTTAACGGAATTGGTTCTTGTTGATTTGATATTTGCTTTTATCGTTAATCGGAAAATAGCGTTAAACACGGACATAATATGTACTAAAACACTAAAGCTTTTCGACATGCACTCATGCTTTAGTATTTTAGTACATATTATGTCCGTGTTTAACGCTATTTTCCGATTTTGCAGTACCAAGCACTTATTTATTTATCGTTAATGTTTATTTTCAGTTGTTATTGCACATGCCGTACAGTAGAAGTCTTGAAATCGAAGCTGATGAGGTTGGTTTAATGCTTGCTGCCAAGGTGAGATAGACACCTTCACATATGTTGCCGTAAACTGCCCTAAAAAAACTGTTGTGGGGGAGGGGGAAAAAAATTATGTGTAAATGAATGACAAATGAGTATGAAAAAAAAAGATGGCTGCTTGCAACAAAGGGTCCTATAAATATAATGTGATCTGTGTGCTGTACCCTCAAGATTAGTGCTGTACATTACACTATGAATGTCTCTTCATATTGCTGTTGCAGTTGTTTTTTTTTAAGCAGTTTTGAGCACCATGTCAGAGGACGCTTTCGTCATTTATTTTGATGATGTGATGCAGTATAGATGAAAGATAGTTATCCTCTTCTCAAACTTATTGGTATTAGTTTCTCTCTCTGAAAGAGAAGGTCATATTTTTCATGGAAATACACAGCACTTATCAGAGCTCACTTAGGACATTATTTTTTCAGAAGTAAGACATGTTCTCCTCACTTTATTTTCCATCCTGTCGCTAATGGCTTATCCTGCCCCAATTTAATTTTAGTTCAATGAAGAGATAATTCATGTCCATAGAAGTTGCATGGAATGTTCTCTATGTACACTACCATATATGGAAATGGAAAACAATGTAACATATAGTTATTTAATCATTAGGAATTAGTTCTATGATGCATCCAATGGTATTGGTTTCATTATCTTTGGTTCCGACACCTACCTCAGACATGCACTGGCAGACTGGAGAACTGATGATTATGAAATCATCTTTTAACACATAAAATCTCCCAATGTTTTACAGAAAGTTGTTTTTTTTTTACGGAAAATGTTTTACCTGTTACACACAGGTATGTGATATCTCTATACATGCAAAATGTGAAGATAGCAAATTTCCATTTGATAATAAACTTGATATTAAAATTGAAATTAAAACACTGAATGGTTTGAATAAATCTTTTGAATAAACCTTTAAAATGAAATCATTTAATCTTCTCCTTCAGAGCTGTTTTGATGTTCGAGAATGCAAAGCATTCTGGGAAGCCATGGATATAGCTCAGATATCAACAGGAGAGCCTGAACCTGTAGAGTTCCTCAGTACACATCCTTCCCACCAGAGAAGAGCTGATTATATAGAATCATTACTACCTAAGGTAAGTTGTATACCCACCCTTCCATCATGTTAAACTCTTGTAAATGCTGTGTGTGTGTACATATATATATATATACATGTATATCCCTCCCACCAGAGAAGAGCTGATTATATAGAATCATTACTACCTAAGGTATATCGTTGGATGTATTGTATACCCACCCTTCCATCATGTTAAACTCTTGATACTCTGTATATATATCCCTCCCATCAGAGAAGACCTGATTATATAGAATCATTACTACATGTACCTAAGGTATTAAAGTTAAAGTGTATTACAAATACTGGTTCAACTCATAAAATAGGACATTCCCAATAATATGCTTATGAGGCAGGAGAAGGGGGAGAGGAGGGGAGGGGGTCACTGGGGCCTCTACAACCCTTCTCAGGTTTTTAATGCTCTAATATTCGGGCAACCATCACCTCATATTCTGCAGTGAGGTGCACAATTATCCTCCTAATTGGGCAGCAAGGAAACCCTGTTAATATGATGAAGAGTACAATGAATGACATTGAGGAGATAATGTAAAAACACTAAAATCAGTCAATATACAGTGGACACTCAGTATGATATAACAATATTCCTGATATTACAAGGTTATTTTCCTGGTCCCAGTTCTTTATACCCTATTTTTTTTTAAACCTGATATAACAACATTCCTACTATAACAAGGTAATTTTGACGGTCCCAAGGATCTTGTTTCCAATGTATACATAAATTGTCACTTATTTCTTTTGTTTTATATCCTGCTTATTTGTAACTCTGTTTCAGGGCTTTTATGTTGTACTTTTAACAAGCATGCCACCTCGGCTTGTCGAATGGGCACAAATGCCAAAACAAACAAGACATGGCTATAGGGCCTTAAAAGCTTTGTCATGTTGGGAGGGTAATTGAAACCAGTCAGTGTGATATGTTGTGTGGTCCCTCAGTCTGTTATTTGAGGCTTGCTTTTCTAGTACCACATGATGTCTTGTGTATAATCTAGTTTAATAATTCCATAATGTATCTTTATCTTCCCATCATACCTTCAGGCCATCAAGGTCAGAGAGTACTGTAACTGCCCTGAGCTACCTCACAGAATGCCGACTCCGAGAGCTGTCATCAGAAAGCCTGTCCCATCTATTCCTGCTCTTTCTGCTGCCTGAGCTGTGTTGAAAAAAGACTATTGAATGCATTGAAAGAATATTGAATGCATTTTGAGGGCAGAAATATTCGCAATGATTTTCAAATAGTGTCTAAGTTTGTTCGTCCCAGCTCATCCCAAGTCACCTTATCATGATCATGACTGCATGAGGTACATGTATGCAAAATCTTTAACATGTCATACATTGTGTGTGTGTGTAGGGGAGGGGGGTAGGAAAACTTTAATTCTGGACCTTTCAAACTTCATTGCATTACATTTCTAGGTACATGTAGAATGCTTTACATCTAGTCCTCTTTGTATGATGAAGAGCTTGTGACAAACAAACAGAAAGTCAGGCTTTTGCTGATGTTTTATGTAGCTCCATTCATTTACCTTGAAAGATTTTATAGAAAGAAGCACCTCGGAGAACTGTCTGGAATAATGTCTTGGGCAGATTGATCAGGGTCCTATGGTCATATGCAGGACTGTCTGTCATTATCTATTGTTTCAAATGATGAGCTGTTCAGCCATGAAGTCCAAGTTTTTGGATAAAGTGTATAATCCAAGATGAAATGTCACATGAAATAAGCGTTTGAGTGAGAGCATTCTAAAGGATGCACATTCATATGCCAACAAAAGAAATAGATCAGAAAAAGTAATGAAGAATAATTATGAGAAAGGTCTGAGCCTGCTGGAAGAGTATCAGAATTTATAATTCGGTTATAAACCTAAGAGAGGAAAAAATAATGAAACATTTCAGAAGTTCAGGATAACCGCTGTGTTGCCACCAAACTCTTTTGTACATTTTAATAGCGGAGAATAATTATATAATATTGGATGGCCATGAGGGGGATTTATTGCCTACAACAAAATCGTACTGCCCCGAGCCGTAGACAAGGGCAAAATGGTTCTTTTAAGAGCAGTATTTTCGATATTCCCTGAAAGTAGAGCCAGCCAATATTTGTATTATTCATATCACGCATGCCTACAGTGTACCTGTTAGGAACTACAAACAAGTCTGTTTGTCTGTCATTCACTCTATAATTACAGGTAATTTGTATCAGGTATGTACTTTGGGCCAAGCAATTATGACATAAACTATTACTGTGTGTATCCATCGCTTAAGCCTTTAAATGTGTACAAATTGTATTTTGTGTGAGCATTGTGTTTTACTCCGCTCATAGTAAGGACTTCCCAAATTGCCTGGATGGACGACAAGACAAAATATGGGATATATTTGTCGTGGTCAATGTATACAGTGCCAATGGCCGGGAAATCAAGGGATTTCCCGGAAGAAGCAGTACTGTAAACGTGGAATATTTTGCGGTGTGGACATTTTCGCGCATTTTGTGCGGCATGAAATGTGTGCGCATTTTGCACGGCATGAAATGTGCGCTAAAAATAAATATTGTTGTTTACATATTCTTTGCCCATCGAGCCTAGTGGGTCGGCGAAATTAAAAACACGTGAAATTCACTTTACTCAGCTGAACGCAAAAAATTAATCGCCCAAAAATTTCCACTTTTACGGTATATTTGGAATTCTTGCCCACAGTCATCAAGAGGAGGCAAAATATATGCGAATTCAATTGCAGAGCTGAGAGGCCAGATATAAATAATAATAATAACAATACTACGATGCTTTTATAGTGCACTGCTATTGCGTCTCTATGCGCTTTAAGAAATTGAAAAATAAAAGGACAGACAGATGCTATAAAATGCACAATATACATGTAGTACATTTAAAATGCTTTTGTGAACAAATATGTTTTCAGAACAGTTTTAAATTTTGATATTGTAGATGAATCCTTCAGATGAGATGTGATAGTTTTCCAAAGTGAAGGGGCAGCATGAGCAAATGATCGCTCTCCATAAAACTTGGTCTGAATAACAGGACAATGCAAAAGATCTTTCTGAGCCAATCTGAGACTGCGGGAGGGTACATACTTTACCAAAGATTCATTGAGATATGGGCCATTAAATGAAGACATTGATAAGTCAGTAAGACTCGGTAATAGTACTGTGAATACTACAAGTATGTGTGATTAGACTGGAAGCCAATGATTGTTTTCAGACTGGAGTTATGTGAGAGTATTTCTTAGTATGGCTAATCAATCTTGCTGCAGAGTTCTGAATTGCTTGGAGTTTATTTAGCTGGGAATCTGACATATTATACAGCAAACTATTACAGTAGTCTAAATGACAAGCCACAAGAGCCTGTACAAGCTTCTTAGTGGTGTTTAACTCACAAAACTGAAAATTTTTCCAGGTTTACACAGAACAAATGATGCTGATTTATGCTTCAGTGAAACAAATGGAATATAATGTCTCATCCTCAATAACATGCAATTGACACCAACAAATCATAAAGGTATTTGGTCCAGTGGTTTTAAGATGACTGGAAATATGAGGGTCATGGTTTCAAGCTGTGGAAGTGCATTTATTTTCTGTGATTATGCTGTCTTGAGCACATTGCTTCAGAAATATATATGTACTTTAATTAACACCTCGGAAGATGTGTGTATCCTTATGGTCCAGGTGCGCCTATTGAATTGCAACTGGCTGGAATGCTCCCTCGGGAGTAGAGATGTATGTAGGATTTCTCATGGTATTTAATCCAATTGTTTGGATTTTGTTCTGACCAAGTGATAGTTAAAATAAAAAGAGTCTTATTGAATATTACATGTTAATTTTACATGTAAATATTTCAATACTGATGTGATAGTGACATACACACTGTATTCATATTTTTAATATTTGTTAGTAATGGAGCAATCTGTGTAAAATGCTAATTTGATTAATCCTAGATCTGATAATGTCTTTCACCCAGTTGTTGATAAATTCATATCTCAACTTTTTTTTTTTTAGAATGATTTAAAGAGTAGAGTTATTGTGAGAAAGTATGATTATAAGCATGTACACGTTTGTAATTACTTCAAGAAAGTTGTGGCTATCATTCCAAAGCTTTACTGCTCATAACTTGAGATACATGTAATACATGTAATTCCCTAATGGAATTTCGTTCAACTGTGAGGTTTGCAACGATTCTCCTTCTGATGAGAAATCTTTAACCCTTTCATGACAGGAATTATTTAAGGGCTAAATTGATCACATATTGTTCTTCAAATTGGCAACAATTATATTTTTCTTTGAATGCAACATGGTTCTAATAGAGATTAATAGAGATTAATTTAGATTAAAAATACAAGATTTTGAACCTCTGACTGTGTTGCCAATTTAAGGATTTTAAAGCTTATTCTTCTTTATAAAATTCCTAACGTCAAACGCAATATGTTCATGCAACAAAAATGTACATGGTGTGTGCAGAATATTTTGCTCTTTCTACCCATGAAATTAATATATATTTTAGAGAGCTCTGAATCAAAATGTATTGAGCCAAACCACAAAATGTGGTCAATTGTCTCGAAATCTTTAATAGACATATTTTAATGGATTAGAATCATGCATCCTTTGTATGATTACATATGTTTTGCAAATTTAAAAGAAATGACTTATTAGAACATCACATGCAACTCTAGGTTCTCAGTCATAGCATTTAATTATATATATTTTAATTCATTTGAAAAACCCATTCTTATCAAGTGGGCTGACTTATATCATGTTTGTGTGAAAATGTGATTCAGGAAAATGAACGTGCAAAAGATTTAAATTTTTAATATGTGCTGATATTATGTAATTTTTAAAGAATTGTACATGCCTATATGTTTCTTATTCTGTGTAATCACAACTATTTCATGGAACTAAAAATGCAGGAGTACATTACACTGAATTCTATGTGAAATATTAACCTTTGCTGTACAGTACTTTGTAATGAGGGGAAACCTCACAAAGAATTATATATGCAAAACTAGGTTAAACAATCAATCAGTTATGGGTTTGAACAATAAGAGAATGGCTGATCGGAAGGATGGCCTATTTACTAAAACCACAGCCCTGTGGTGAATAAACTACTGAAATAAATAACTATAAAGTTGTATTAATGAGTCATGGCAATCATGTAAAACGGTCTGTGGAACTACATATATTTTATATTTATGATACAATAGTATTGATACTTAAGTGCCTGTTAACGAGGACGGCATTATATGATTAAATTCCTGTAATACTGATGACCAAAGTGTGAAACTTTTTTTCTCCTCTTGTGTACTTAAAAGGACATTTTTAGCTTAAAGAGAAAATATCAAAGTGAGGATTTGTGTTATTTTTTTTCACGCAGTCTCTAATTGCACGAATCAATGGGGAAAAAATTATTATTACTATTATACCAGTTCTTTAAAAGCTTTATACATACTACTGTACAATATTTGCTCTCAATTACTAAGCATACCTTAGGCTTTCCTTACATGGAAACAAGCAGTGTATTCCACACACATTCCAACATTTGAAATTCATTGCATTTAAACAGTTTATTGCAATTTTATAGTTATCAGCCGTTTGGGAAGAAGTCTCCATCCGATGATTTAAACATCCTAATGGGTCTATTGCTTTATAGAAGCTCTTTTACTATACTAATACTAAGAGTAATATTCAGATGTTGAAAATTCTTCTTGAAAAAATATGGCCAAAAGGAAGCAAGATTTTATGGGTGGTGACGATGGTACTGAATTCTTTTGAATTTACTCCTGTAGTTATGATATAGATGCTTTTAGAGTTATTACTGTGATATAAATAGAATTATCTTCAGTCTTATTTATTAGAAAGTGATAATATTCTCATACATGTTTATCATTGAATATTACAGGGATATTTATTCTTATATTCTAATTTATATTAATAAATTACTCAATACCTTGACATCCCCTTGGGTTTGGCCTTTAATGTAGCAATCAAAAGACGGATTTGTCAACAGCAGTCTGATACACGAATAGAGCAATAAAAAGAAGGAAGTGCACCCTAATTAACTTGGCAAAATGTTTTTTCGCACACTTAACATAGCAGGTGGAACGGAAATGATGAGCCTAAACTGACACTGGGTCTAAGCATTATTTCCTATATTTCAAGTGATCATAAATAGTCTGTGTATATTGAAAAGGGAAATAACATTGCTGCTGAAAGTACTTTATGGTTATCATGATAATTATAATTATAATTATGACAATGACGATAATTACGATAAATCTCTTTCCTGTTTGATTTCTTTATCTTTTTCTTTTATTCTTTTTCTTCTCCTTTTCTTCTTTTTCTTATCCTTCTTTTCTTCTTTTTCTTCTTCTTGTTCTTGTTCTTCTTGTTCCTCTTGTTCTTGTTCGTGTTGTAGTTCTACTTGTTCTTTTTTCTTCTTCTTCTTCCTCCTCCTCATCTTTTATATTTTAAATATAAAAGTGTTTTCAGCAATGATGTGATAATTTAAGCCAGTACAAGCACATTAAGTTTTTTTTTTTGTATGAAGTGAAATCTTTTTTTCTAATAGGAGATAATTCTAAAATGTAGTTCTACACTTCCTGTTCTGTATCCTATTCCGGTTAAAAAGTGCAAGGGAATTTCTTCATTTGTGACCTTCTTTAGTAACCGCATGATTGTTATTTTACGTAGTGCGTAGAGGAAACACAAAATACTGGTTAGGGATTCAGAGTCGGTGGAGATTTTGAAAAACCCTGCAAATGAACTATATGTCTACCGACAATAAATTCATACCATATCAAAGAGTAATTGATATTCTGTCTAATGGTATCTTGTTTAGGTTTCCAGGGTCATGCGTCACTGAACACCATTGTCTTCAAAATTTTGTGCAAAAATCTAGTTGGTTCACTTTCTTGTAACAATAGGCAATAGGCAATAGGCATGATAAAGAGATGACGTTTGTGAAATCACCCGATAGCTCCAATTCTCACTGTGGATTATTTACTTATAAATTCAAATTTGCGTTAATGACATATTATTCACCCGTGCTTCAGGATTTTTGCTTTGTAAAACCCTTTTCAGATAGAAAACATTTTGCAAAGATGATGGTCTGGATAAATTTTAACAAAGTTAAAGAACCAGTGCGAATCAGAAGGCTTGTAAGATCGCAAAGCAATGCAAATCAAAGACAAACACCATTACTGAAAAAGAAAAAAGTCAGAATGATTTTGTTGAAAATGGGTGGAAGATGCCTGCGGCACTCCGAAGATCTATGTTAAAATTAAAGTTTGTGACTAACAACTCCGTCCATGCATTGCGAAGTTCATAAGACTCCTTGTTAAGGCGTAAAGTCAATCACTATGAGATTTGCTTTCTAACGATTTGCATTCTAACGAACCAAGCTATAGTTAACAAAGGCATTTAACCCAAACCATGCCTATTGTGTTTAAAATGAAAGTACCACCTAGAATTTTACATTTAATTTTGAAGACAACGGTGTTCGCCGATGCGTGACCCTGGAAACATACTAACAAGTTACCATTGGAAAGCAAATGAATTACTCATTCATATGATGTGAAAATCAACTCCGGTAAATATGTATTCCATTTACAGGAATTTTCAAAGTTGGGTTTCCTTTTTTGTTAAACGCCCAGTATATGCATGGGGATCGGAGTTTGGGGAGTTTTCTCCACAGGCCGCTCGAGTTGTAGTCTATAAGCATACTGAGGGATCAGTTGGTCAATAATTAACTCATGTAAGGTGTTTTATTCTATATAGTTCAAAAGAAAGAATATTACCCTTTTAGTTTCAGTTATGAAAAAAAATCAAATAATAAAGAATACCCCATCGGTCGGCTGTTTCTTGGGCCTATTCATTTAGGGCTTATGCAGTGACGGCACCAAATTGTGTATTTCCAGACACAGGTGGAAGAATTCTTTATAGTGCATGGGGGGGGGGGGTATGCATTGATAGGACACCTTCATCATTTGGCTTAGTCTGAAAGGGTGGGTAGCGTCGCGTCGCATTGAGGCGAACGCAACCATTCGTCCAAGTTGAATGAGAGAAATAATTTACGTATTTGAGTAGCTAACTTCATTGCTCCTCCTTACTGACTAACTTTTTTGTGGAAATAACTGCAAGGATTGCACAAACTGTCTCCGCCAGGAGTCGAACCCGGGTCTTTGGCACTGTACGCCAAACGCCTTACCACTTAGATCCATGGCGGATTCAAGTATTATAATTAATTAATTATTTCCATGTGTGAGAAATTTGTTCTAATACTATAGCATCGGCAACTCTCGTGGGTAAATTTACATAATGTGAGAAATCAATTAAATTGAATGAGAGAAATAATTTGCGTGGCTAACTTCATTGTTCCTCCTTACTGACTACCTTTTTGGGGAAATAACTGCAGGGATTGCAAAAACTGTCTCCGCCGGTTATGTTATTATGAAGGCTACAGGGCCGTTGTGGAAAACATTTTTTTTATTGCAATGCTACCCTGTAAAAATAAAACTGCAAATAAATAAATAAATAAAATTGGTCTAAAATCATTTTGATTTGATTTTTTATTTGATTTGATTTGATTTATTCACCAACAATAACATGTGTACAAGATTTGTCACACAGTAAATATTGTTACAGGATTGAAACTTAAATGATAATAGCTGGTAAATGGGACCAGAAAATAGCACAAGTGCTAGTCGAGCCTGGCCCCTCTACAAAATGTACATAGTAGAAGATATTAATTCCATTACAAACATAACAATTACAACCACATACATAGATAGCATGGTGTTACATGTACATGTACATGTATATAGAGAGTAAAACATTATACTTCATTACTTAAAAGATGTTCTTTTAATGATTTCCTAAAACTACTTCTGGATGATTTCAATTTAATATCAGTTGGTATTCTATTCCATATATCACTTCCTAAAAAAGAAAGAGAAAATTGTCCTTGGGTAGTCCTTAATTTTGGTAAATGTACCTGTCGACCTGTTTTTTGTCTCGTTAAATAATTGTGCTGTATTGTATCACAATAGTCTATTAAAGAGTGGGGTAAGTTGTTATTACCCAGGTCATACATGAAGGTTCCTACACATAAATAGTGCATATCAAACACATTGAGGATCTTTAATTCTCGAAGTAATGGGCGAGTATGAGCTCGCCAGTGACTAAATGTGATGACACGTACTGCCATTTTTTGACTGCAAAGTATACAATTTAAGCTACTCTTGTATGTACTCCCCCATACCTCGATTCCATAGGTTAGATGTGGCTCTATAAAGGCCTTATATAATAAGACCAATGTATATTTGGGTACAACATGTCGCAGGCGGAATAAAATTCCAACTCTTTTCCGTATACATGAATTAATAGCTCGGATATGATTGTGCCAAGTCAAATGTTTATCAATAGTTATACCTACAAAAGTTGCTTCATCAGCCTCGTCAATTACTTCTCCACCTATTTCTAGTCTACCTGATAATGTGACTTTTCTCCATTTTGATGAGAGAAAAAAGAATTAACAAAGTTTTCAGTATGGGAACAGAGCTAAAGGTATGTATAATTTAAGAAATAGGTAGGAGAAGGAGTTGAAGGATAATGTAGAGGCTGTTGCACAAAAGAAATTGAGCAATTTTATAACGGGGTCTGCTTGCTATTCATAAGGACCGCTATTCATAGAAAACCACTATTCATTTAACACGCGTTATGAATAGCGGTCCTTAGGAATAGTTATGAATAGTGGTCCTTATGAATAGCGTGGGAAATTGTCTATGGTTTACTCCCTATCTAGAAAGACCGCTATTCATACAAAACCGCTATTCATTTAGTCACGCGTTATGGATAGCGGTCCTTATGAATAAGTGGTCCTTATGAGCATTGAGGTTACCCCTTTATAACTGGCCTCAATGTAATAGTTTAAGCTACTATACTTAACATTTTCAAATGGCTTTGAAAGTACATGTAATTGCATCATTAATCATTTGGGTTAAGAATGTAAGAAAAAGTGATAATTAGTTAGTCATGAGAAAAATGGATGTTCATTTATACTTCGAATAGTGAGGATTTTAATCCTATACTGATGTACGAAAAAAAAAACCTATATCATCATATATATAAGAGGAATAATTTGTAAAAGGAAATTCGAACATTCTTGCCACTTATTTGGATCTGTCTTAAAGTTAATTTTCTTGATGACTTTTCAAATTCATTTAACAGACATTTAGAAATTACCTTAAGGTATAGGCATAGGCAGCCCAACATAGCACCTATTAATGAAGAGAAAAATTCACCCTTTTCTATAGTAAATTTGGGCTGATAAACTGCTATTTCTAGAGGTCACATATAAAATGAGTTATCACAGAACTCCTTGGCCACATTCATTATGTTTTTGTATTATAGATCAATAAAGGTTCTAGATAACCAGATCCAGTGGCTGACATAGCAATAATTAGATTTCAATGTATGACCCTAATCTGCCTAATCCGCTCCTCCCTAAAAGGACAAAAAAAAATAGTCCCTCGAATAATAAAATAGTATATCAGGCCGGTTCCCTCGAATAATAAAATAGTATATCTCTCTCCCCATCCCCAAATGAAACAAGGCCAGCTCTCCCTGATATTCTTTTTTTTTTCTTCTTCTTCTTCTTCTTTTTTTTTACTTTTGTTTTGTTTCTCCAACCCTCTTTTTGCCATTCGATTTAGGGTACGTGCATCCCGTGTCTCCTACCCCCATGTCAGCCTTATAATTATAATGTTTGAGTGGGCCAGGTCGCATCGAAATTCCCCAACCAAATTTCAGTCCCAGTCCGCCCCTATATAATGCTTTTACAGTTAAAAGACTTAATTTGTATTTTTTTTTAATCACTTGGGAATGGGTTGCAAAAGTTTGCGGGAATGTACGGCTTCATCGTGTTAATGTCAATGATGATATTCTATAATTAATCTCCTATAGTTTCTTAATTGCCAGTCGTCGATTTGTAATGGATTAAATCTTCTATCGATGAATAAAATACAATATGCTTATGCCGATAATCTTCTTAAAGAGGAAATATACATTTACTACTTTATTTCTAATGATAGATGTATATATAAGAGCAGTGTATTGTTTGTATTATTAGTGAAAAATATTTTGCCAATGAAAATGTAAGATAAAAAATTACAAGAAATTTCTGTCATAAAACGTCAATCCTTTCCAATCGGCGGATCGAGAAATAGTGCGCTTGTGGAATTATGACTGTCAGTTGTGAATCAGAAGGAACAATATTTGATTGTATTTAAAAAAAATGATTGTATAGACCACAATGCTATTCATTTCTCTATAAGTTCTATTTATACTCTGAAGGCTAGTCATGTTTGTGGTTTTTCAGCTGGCTTCTGACGCTACAAGGTTGATCAATCTGCGTATTTGTATAATCTGTTAATCACACAATATCCATTGCCAAGGTAAATGTTTTCATCAAAAAAATTCTCGCTCTCATTATCAAAACAGAAACGGGAACAACTTATTTTGGTTTGGTTTATTTGTATGAGAAATGATTGTGTGGTATTGTCCGGAAGTTATTTCCCCCCTCAAAACCACAATGTTGTCATAAAATATTAAAGCTTGTGTTTCTAGGACAATTATGGCACTAATTTTGATGTCGGGATGGAAAATCCTGGCTTATCTTCTTGTTGTGTTTTTTCAGTTTGATAGCTAAATATTTGTCATATTTGCTGCCTGCGTTCGATGTTCCGCGCTTAGCAACCACTAGACTAAAAGAAAACTGTCGGATAGTACTTCCAAGTCGGCCTAATATTCATTCTCCCTTTAAATCAAATCTTTCTTTAATCTATTGACAGATATTATCGTATTACCAGTTGAAAATGGGGGGGGGGGGGGGGGGTCTGGGGAGCCCACATGATGCATGTAGACCCACTGCACACATGCCAGTAATAATAATGATGTTGATGATAATAATAATAATATAATAATAATAATAATAATAATAATAATAATAACAATAATAATAATAACAATAATTAAAATGATAATAATAGTCCTAAAAATGTCAATGGTTTGGAAATTTGAACTGAAGAATCCGAAAGTCAGTTTTCTGAACATTTTGTTGTGTTTTGTCATTTGCAATTATACACTCATGTCTCCTGTACATAAAAAAGAAAACAAGCTTTCTTTTTCTCTTCTATATTAAAGCAAATTGATTTTTATAAAGAGGAGATAATATTCTGTACCTGAAAATACAGAGTTAAATCGTGTACAGAATGGAAAATAAAGAAATACAAGAAAAAGATCTAATTGATCATAGTGCTGTTTATAGGGCTATCAATTCCGCCTTCCCATGTAATAGAAAGCGTAGTAATTTGAAAAAGGGATCAAAATAAAAGATTCGTTTAGACATGTACCAGGTAACTAAAGAACTCTTTTAGCGCACTTTTAAAGAAAGCGGCAGATTATTTATTTTAAGAAAGCTAAAGTTAACTATAGTGTTCAGATATTGCGTCAAACAAAAGATCTGTTCATATCATAGCGGTGTTCCAACTTGATCTCTGTATTTAGCCTGAAGGGAGTAAGGAGATGTGAAGAGAAGAAAACATTTGGTTTTCAAAAGAGAACCAAATCCACTAAAACATTGTGTCAAGGGCGATTTTAATGTTAACGGGTGAGAATAATGAAAACTGGCTATTTAGCGTGAAGAACATATGGATGATCATAAAACGAAAGACCAATTTATTGTAGCGCTATTGATATTCATTCAGCTTTCATTATTCCACGAAGTAGAAACTGAAGTGAAAAAACAAAACAAACTTAGCTTCAAAAGGAGGACAAAAAGAAGCGAAGCATGATGTCAAGTATACTGATGCTTGATTCAGGAAAAAGTAATTTTGGTGGGGTTTATTTAAGGTGCATAATTCCGAAGGTTCGGTTTTCCGAGGTTTCATAATTCCGAAAGGTTCGATATTCCGAAGGTTCGTAATTAAGAAATTGGAATAGGTTAACTATTTCCGAAAATGAAATGAAGTATATTATCCCGAAAGTTCATAATTCTGAAAATGCAATAGAACCTTTTCATTTTCTTATCGAATTGTTGGTATCACGAGCTTTTGGAATAACGATCGCTATATATACTTTATTTTCGGAATTGTGAACCTCAGAGCTCAGGATAAATGAAGCTCCGAAATAACGAACCTCCGGAATATTGAACCTTTGGAGTAATACAAGAAATGTGCGGAATTATGAACTGAGCTCTATTTCACACTCTGAATTATGAAACCCCTTGTGCTTGTATGGGAAATTTGTATGCCCCCAAATTATTGTATAGGGCTTGTTACTCTTTAAGCACATCTTTTTAAAATATAGCAAATTGTAGAGATTTTTTTTAAAATGAAGATGTTAGAGTGACAAAGAAAGATCATCAAACAAAAGATCATAATCATTTAAGGTGCATCCTGCTCTTTATACTGCACCATTTAGGAAGCAAAGAGAAAAACAAAACAAAACCAAGAGAGCAAAAGGCAGGGAATAATTCATCAACTTCTATGTGTACAGGTACGTGATTGAGAAAAAAAAATACACATTAGATCCTGTGTTGCTTTTTGACCTACACCTTTTAGGAAAGCTCACAAGTCTTCAAACTACAGTAGTGCGAACAGTGGCGTCGGTAGGGACACACTTTTTATTGTTAGTGGGGAATGAGGAATAGATCGTGCCCTCACTAGCAATGGATAATTATGCCTGTCTTCGCCCGTGAGTGCGAAGAATAAAGGAAGACTATTAAAACAAAAGGTCATTAACGCAGTGCCATTTTAAGTGAATCCTGGGCTGGGGAGTATACGTCCGTTTGCCCAATTACTGTTTATTCGGTACATGAAAATGGCAGGAATCAAATGTATAAAATAATAAATTTGTAGAAGAGGTATTCATTCAGGAATATGTAATTCTATAATAACTAAAAGCAACTTTTGTGAAAATAGTCAATTCTGACCTGACTATAATTGCCAAATAAAACCAACTACCAAGAAGAAGAAGCTGATTACTCTGCAAAAGATTATTACAGTCAAACCTGCTTTAGCGACCACCTGTATAGAAAGACCACCTGTCTATAAAGACCACAATTTTTGTTTCCCGTGAAAAAGTGTGTCTCATTGAAACGTGTATTAAAGGAACCTGTACATAAAGACCACCTGCTCATAAAGGCCGCTTTTCTTGTCTCCCTTGAGCGGTCTTTATAGACAGGTTTCACTGTATAACTATATGACGTATGGTAATACCCATAAAAAATACCCCCCCCCCCCCCCCCCTGCATGGGAGAGGCAACAGGAGAATTGCTGACAACCTCGCTGAATTGCGATGCCATTCTTTCATACTCTCGGAATGCTTTATCTGTTTAGAGTCATAGCCACTCTCTTGTCCACAGGCACTGTTTTAAAACCGGTCTGAGCCCTCTAAAAAAACAAATGCTTGTAATAACCAGTATTCAGGAAAACGGACTTGGATGACCTGAACAGATCGAAAGGAACTAGACATCACATTACTTCCGGTAGAAATCGACTGAATAGATTTCCGGTTGTGTATAAGTGTACTCGAACATGCATACCTGTAGTCATTACAGTATATCAAGGGATTTCCCTGATATTTGCCTATCACCACTGCATAAAAATGCTAGTGATATATATTTATCCTTATCAATTTTGTCCTGGAATTCTGCTTTAATACACTTTTAAAAAATCCTCCTGTTAGCCTACGAAATATTCTTACCCACCCTTCCCCACATTAGAAACATTATCTGTTTCTGTTTTATGGCCATTTGGCCCATACATCGTTTAGGTATCAACATCATCAGCATCATCATCATCATCATCATCATAATCGTCATCATCATCTTCATTATCATCATAATAACTATCATCAGCATTATCATGATCATATATGCAAGTCGCCATCACCACCACCAGCACCACCATCATTATCATCACCATTACATTTACCAGCACAACCACTACCACCACCATCATCATCCCCAGCCTTTTCCGTCACCACCACCACCACCACCACCACCTCTATCATCACCATGACATTTGCCACCACCACCACCACCACCACCATCATCATTTACAAGCACCCTATAAGAAGTAGTAGTAATAGTATTATAGTAGCATCCGTAGCAGCAGCAGCAGCAGCAGCAGCAGCAGTAGTAGTAGTAGTAGTAGTAGTAGTAGTAGTAGTAGTAGTAGTAGTAGTAGTAGAAGTAGTAGTGTTCGTATTCGTAGTACAATTTGTAATTAACAGTTATAGCTGAAGCTATCTTAATTTATTAACAGGCGACTATAGATTATAAGATATGCATTTTAAAATTCCTCTTGAGGATTTTTTTTAATTGTTTGAGGTATATTTACCATCAATCACTATTTACAACTAATATGATTCATTATGTCCACTGTATCGCCTTTGTTATGTCGTTCCGCCCCACTCATCATCTTCACTGAATTCTTAGCAAATATTGATACGCATTCTTTTAACGGCTCAGTACTTTTGAAGGCCATATATTTTGAGTTAATTTGGACTATATATTGTAAATAGACACTTCTTTTTTTTTCCAAAGGCGTCCGAATTAAACTCGTGTTAAATGACTTGATAAACCGATGTTGGAGTAAAATCTGTGAAAATGGCCTTGAGTACTCAAATATATTTTTGATAGCCAAGCCAGCATTTCCTTTACTCACAAACGGAAATGTGAGTAATATCAAAAGAACTCCGATTTTATTGTTAATTCTTGGTTTTGAAGTTTTGAAAATGTTATAGTATATTTTAACCTCTTTCTAGAAATATTGTATTACCATAAGCATATTTTCAAGCACAATAGGCAAATACAAATTATTATTAGCCTTTGTACACTCAATATCTTTCTCGCAGGAGGATTGGATAACATGATACAATGTCATTTTTTTGTATATGTGGTTCTCCATTGGTTTGGATATATAATTCCCCCGTCATATTTTGAAGTTTGAAGTCTGAAGTTTATTTGTTCCATTTTTACATAAAAAACAATCCAGAATTCCAGATGTTAGAAGCATAGAGCTGTCAATTTCAAAACGGATGGGGGGGGGGGGGGGGGGGGGGGTTGCAAGATTTTATGGTGTCCAATTCTCTGACAAGCAAAACAAAATGGCTCTAAAAGAAAGGGGGATCTATATAAAGTACCTTAACATTTTGTTTGTGTAAAGAAAAACAGATTGAACCAGTGTATGATTTTTTTCTTCAAAATCAATGATTACGTAATGCAGAAAGTTGATTATACATAATTAAGATGAGAAGTATATTCAAACGAGATGAAAAGATGTAATAGCGAAAATACAAGTTATAATTGACGACTCCTAGACAAAAAGAGGTAGAGGAGGAGAAGGCGGTAATAAAATAATAATATTGGATATTTATATAGCGCTCATATCCACCAATGGTGCTCAAGGCGCTCCAATATTACCCTGGCTTTAGCCTAGCTGCCCTATAAGGCGCTGAAAGCATTCAAGGAATAAATTCCTACCAGGTACCCATTTACTACACCTGGGTGGAGAGTGGCAAATGTAGATTTAATGTCTTGCCAAAGGACATTAGTGCCGCGGCGGGACTCGAACCGCGAACCATGAGATCCACAGTCCGGTGACGTATCCACTAAACCACGGTAGGGGAAGGGGAAGGAAAAAGGAAGGGTGAGGGAGCGGAATGGGCACTCCCCTCGTCAAAACAACCTGTTAATCTCATATCCACTATCCCCATGCATGCTACCCTGGTTTTCCATGACTCTTTCTTATTTGATCTCGCAACTCATATACTCACCCCATCCATTATGTGAGAAAATGACATAATATATTACTGAGAGATTGTATTTTTTTAGATTCCGTAAATTCCATTTTGGGACAGTAGACTAATAAGAGCTAGCCTCTCAACCCTCAACATATCAACATCAACTATCATGTCCATTTACAAATCTTATTCCCCTACTTGAATACGGACAGCTTTTATGGCATCAGCTCACCCCAAGGAATCGTAATGAATTACTGAACAAATTTAGTGACTACCAATTTACGAATACTCATCAAACATATCAAACAAACATCTTTAGGAATGCCTGATAAGAAAAGTCTTGCTCGGAAACTTCACCTATATGCCTACCTACTGTTATTAGCAGTGATTCACATTTTTCCTCGAGGTCTTCATGATTATTTATCATCAATATTATTACTATTGTTATCATTATCATGATCATTTTATTTCTATCATTCTTTATGTTATTCTTTGTTTTTATCATTCTATATCTTCTCTTTCTATCATTCCGTATGTTATTCTTTGTTTTTATCCTTCTATCTTAATTATTGGCTACCTTTCCTTATGCTGGTGGGCTTCAACTAGCGCGGATAGCATTATATACTAGTCAACACTTCCCGCTTAGTCGGGACTTAACCATGTTAACCGTGATCGAGAAGTGGTTTGAGAAGTTTATAGCTGTGTCTCAAAGCGGGTTTATTGAATCCGATAGCTTTCATATAGCTTTGGTATCACGGTTTAGTCACGGCTAAGTCTGGACTAAGCCCACTTCTACCCCTAATATGAAAAGGGTATAAGACCAATTAATGCCCTTAATATGAAAAGGGTAGAATGTTACTTTATTTCCCTCTCTAATGACAATGCATGGCTTGATTGCAGTTGATGGTTATATATGATTTCATTGGCCAGGGTAATCGTCTGCGGCTGGTGATCCCAAGGAAGATCACAGGTTTCATTTTCTCGATCTTGCAGTGTTTGCCGGTGGATCTGATTGTTTGGCGATAGCATCATGTCGGCTGATATATTCCTTTTGAGCCAAGATGGGGCATCCTGACACCAAATGCATCAGCGTTTTAGATTCTTTACCACACATTCTGCATGTGTCATCAATATCTGACCGGAGGATAGACTTAGTAGTATAATTATTTGTAGAAGTAGTAGTAGTATCATATACTATTGAGAGTTAGAATATAATTGTTATAACTACATGTATATTTAAATCACCGGGCTCTGCTCCAAGACCGCAAGCAGTATGGTTGCAACAAAGAAACCACAACAACCATCCCACATCATTCATTTCCTGAATCCTGAACACTATTTTCTACACGAGTTGACCTAATCATAGATGCACTCTCAATTGGCAGTTTATTGCAGTAAAAGCTTGCTCATAGACTCGATTATTTAGGGGGACAGGGGGCTGCAGCCCTCCCTGCGAATTTATGAAATTATCGATTTGGGCAAACCCATAGTTATTATCATTATCATTATTTTCATCATATTCGAGCAGTGAGGCCCCTTTGTAATCATGTTTGGCGGATTTAGGGGGGGGGGGGGCACGGGCCGGATGTACCCCCCTCCCCCCTAAATCCGCCACTGTCTCATGTACCTTCATTGTAGCCTCCTTATGTATACGTTGGGGGTTTCCCTTTCTCACAATGTTGCTGTTGTTCTTGTTGTTGTTAGTTTAGCTTTTAGTAAGAGGGCTTATCTTATCAGGGAAAGTAGTCTTTGAATAAAAAAATAATAATGACCCCGACGTAATTTCACTGATTTAAAAATACATTTTAACTTCAAACGGATGACGCTTAAATTTCGCATTTCCTCTTGTTTACCGTCGACTAGCTGTTTCAGTTTGGCATTTAGTTGCTATTTGTGGTAGTGATATGATTTCTGAAAGAGGAAAGTGTATAGAGCGTACAAAATATCCGCTCATAGACAATACAGCGTTGTTGAAGCGTGAACTGACAGTGTGTGCATTGTGTGGCGTGCGTAGGCCGCTCATTATATGATGTCATATGCGATACAATTTCCTGAATTATTTGTATCCAAATATTTCGCAAGAAGTATTGTTCACGTAATGCTCCACTGTTCATCAAACAAATGAACAGAAATTAAGTTTGACTTCGACGTGAGTGTTTATACTGCTGAAATATTTGAAAACTCTTCATTATTTGGATTAACCTCCGCGGAATAGGTACATTTGTTCTTTTAACGAGTTCTGCGTGTTTTTGGAAGAGGTGGTAATAATTGCCTCCAATAGAAGTGATGACTCGCCTAAAGTCCGGGGAGCCTTCCGTTGATTGGACGCGGACATGGATGCGGGTAATATGGTTTGCCCATCTACTGGTATCATGCGTGGTTCATGGTAAGCAGTTTGCTTTTACGTCGTATGATCCTCTTTTTAACATGAATTAAAGCCTATAATTATGTAGTAAACGAAGAAGCTTGACTGGGGAGAAATTTTTTAAATTTGTAAACAAATCTTTCGGCATCTTTAATTATGTAGCCTAGTAGAGCTAGGACTAGGTCTGTGATATAGGCCCTAGGCCTATCAGCTCACTAGTCTTGCTACGACTAGTAAATCCATATGAATGATGGGGGTGGGGGGGGGGGGGGGAGGATACCACATGACACCATGGCTAATGAAAAACCCAGCATTTTCAGTAAGCCGAGATCATAACTGAAATAAAAGTATAAATTCTTTGTTCTTCCTTGAATGTATAGGTCTACATTTTTCACTGGTACATATACATGTAGATGTACTTTGTAAATTGCAAACGTTTCTGCTGGTCATACCTTTAATATTCGTGATTGTACAAATTAAGAAAATTAAAAAAATTGTTTACAGACTACTGATTATAAAAGAATAAAAGCCTACCTGAAAGCAATGAAAACCCTGACATGCATATATAGGAGAGACAAAAACAGGCACACTGGGAGTAGGAGCAAATTTCTTTTGAGCAATGTAAAATTTGTTGACCTGTAAGGCTGTATCATTAATCCTGGAATTTTCATTTGTGATGCCAAGAAATGAATAGAGTTTGAAATACATGCATGATACGAAGAGGGAGAGGGATTGGGAAAGAGAGGGGAGGTGGGGGGAGGGAGATGGAGATTGCGTGGGTGGAAGAGTGAGTGAGAGAGAGAGAGAGAGAGAGAGAGTGTGTGTGTGTGTGTGTGTGTGTGTGTGTGTGAAGGGGAGAGATAGGGAGAGAAAGGGAGAGAGAGAGAGAGACGGGGATATTTTATGATTAGATATGATACATCATACTGCATGTTGATTTTAATGTATGTTTTTTATTTCATATAATAGGCTAGTACTTAGAAGTAATGTCAATGTTGATCTTGTTTTACTTGGTAGCCCTTTTACTTATACTGAGTAGAATTGCCCAAGTCCAGTGTAAATATAATCAAGGTTATCAAATGGAAACCTAAATATGAAATATAAAAGGAAATACAGCTCTTCAAACCTCATCAAATTCCCAGACTGTCAAGAAATGAACCTCTTAAACTTTTCTTTTTAAAACTGCTACAAAGCTCGATGAGATAGAGACAAATGTAAAATTATATTTTAACTTTATTATTCAAGGTTTACTTTTCTTTGATTTTCTGTCTTTAATGGCACTTTTGGAAATATAAATCATACACTATGGTGAATTGATCAGATAAACATCATACATAAATAAACTCATCTTATAAAAATAATGACGATCCATCTTTGATGTATAGGCCTATATATCGTCTGCCCTCTGCTGGACGTCACGCCGACTCGGCCCCTCAAATAGCCTCCGCCAATAGCGCCGTCCCCAGTCAGAGTCCCTCGGAGCCTCCCTTTGGTTGATATCATCGATGAGACTCGAGATCGAGATCGAGTTCCTCTCATGCGAGAACGGTTTAAATGGCAGTTTGAACTCGCATCTCGTGAAGAAGATTTACCCCCAGAAAAAACGTAATTCTGCCCTAACTGATGTGTGGCATAGTTGACTAGCTTAAAAGTGTTCTCCCCGAGTATCTAATTTGATCCTATACCCTTTCCTAACTAGGAAAAATCTGTATGAGCAGAAAAGCATTACAATACTAAATATTTCTATTTCTATAAAGGACTTCCTAAATTTCCTTCCTGACACAGACACAGACTCTTCAGTTTCTTAAATAATTGATTCTCCTTGGTTTTAATTAGAATGAAAGAAAGGGAAGTAAAAAGCAATATCAATGAGTATGCCTAGTTTGGATTTATAAGTACAGCCAACATTATTGAAATAGAAACTGAAGTTAATGCACTCTGACCTTGTATGGAGGTTTATTAGTAGTAGAGGGAAGTAACTGAATACCATGCACTTATATGCCTAGGTATCATGTATCATTACTGTTTGTATATCACTTTATTGCCTTTTCAACAATAATTACATTTTGATTTTAATCATACCAGAAAAAAACCCCAACACAATACCAAAAGTCCAGGACCTAACCAGAATTTATTTCCAATGCTTACAAATCATTTCATGTACTTTATAAAATACATGTACCTGTGGGTGTAGAGAAATAATACCCATGATAAACCTCAGATCTTCTTTTCTTTCCTTCCAGGATAGCTGTATACAAAGTAAAACTTTCACTATTGCATTAAAATCATTTTAACACAATTTAGTGTTTATTACACCGTCTGGAAGGAAAGGAAAACTGAATAGAAGCAATGTGAAAGAATGAGCCATGTTGTTCCTGTCTTTATATATTGAAAGGATATTCTTGAATGAAACTAATAGCTTTATGACCAGTCTTTGGAGTATATTATATTCCATTGTGAAATAATGGTTTAGATTTAGGTCTATAAGAAGACATGTAAAATGAGCACTTCTGCTCTGTCAGTATTGCTTTCATTGGTAAGATTTCAGAAGCGATTCAAAATGTTCAACTTTCAATGAACTTTGTGAATACTTACATGTATCTTGGATATGTTTCTTGTAGTTGCAAATAGGTTAGTCTAATAACTAACTGGTGTATGATTAATTATTAAGTAGTATGTCTTAGTAATGATTTACAAGTTATTTTCTTCAAATATGTTTTCAATGCTATTCAGGTTAAGATTGTGTACATGCACATTTAAATTGTACCAATCCCCTAAAAATATTTTGCTCTATACTGTTATACCCAGGAGTTATCACAGCAAGTGGTTATACCATATATTTTTTTGGCTTTGAATATAACTTTAATTTTATGACATGATATTGTAAGTTTGCACTCTCAATAAGTGTAAGAGTAAAGACTAGGGCCTGCATGCATAAGAGCCAAACTACAAGGTGGGTTCCACGCTATCATGCTTGTGTTATTCATTATTTTCTTCATACTCCTTAACTTACTGTTAACCCATAGAATACCAGGTAAATTGTTATGAGGTTGATTTTATATGTTCTAGTTGCACACAATTATTTTTTCAGGTAATTGGTGTACTTTAAAGTACATGTACATGTATCTGTTACCATGGTTTGTCAATAAGATTTCAAAGAATGGAACTAGCTATTTCATATTTACTTCCTAGTTGTGTCCAAAGTACATTCACATCAGCTTGCTCTCATCTTTATCCTTTAATCAAGGTGAAGTGCATTTTCTATTTAGATATATAGGTAATCCAAATTTATTTTTAAAATTCACATGAAGCTTACACAATCATAAAGAGAAACCTTACTTGTATCAAAACAACAACAAAACCTTGGAAAGGTAATGCTAAAATTAGCTATATTATTAATACCTACTCTACATGAACCTCTTGTTACAGTAATATAAAAAATGTGAATATTTGTAGAAAATATGTGCAATGTAGATCTACATGTAATTGTCATCTTGGTACATTTTCTTATTTCCTAGTAATGGATAGCCACAGTGGAATAGGTAGCATAGAATGTAAACTGGTTTAAACTATACTCTACTTGATTCCTACAATGTCTTTCTTTTTCATAGAAATTTGAAAGGCATGATGATTATAATGGACATTTTATGCAAAACTGGCTGCACAAAATAAAGATGTAATGTAGTGTTGTCAGGTGTAAACTGCAATGTGGCAGCACATGTAATGGAGAAGAGAGAGAGAGAGAGAGAGAGAGAGAGAGTGAGAAAATGACAGTGGAGAGAGGGAACAAGAGATAGAGAGGGAGAGAGATAGAGGAGATAATGTGAGAAATTGAAAGAGAGATATTGAAAGAGAGAGGAGAGTACTGGGAGAGGGAGAAAGAGAGAGGGAGAGAGAGAGAGAGAGAGAGAAGCGAGGAGAGAGTGGGAGAGCGGGAGAGAGAGAGAAAAACAGATGATGATCCCAACTTTAGAAATGACTCATTGTTCCTACTTTTTGAGTGACACGTGATATTGTGAGCTATATGCTCTGTACAAAATGTTAATGACAAAAGATTTGTAATAAGTTGGTTAGTTGCATGGTCAGACATCACAACAAATGAATTATGCCACCATAGGTTTACATATTGTCTCTGTTTGTTCTCTTGTATACAAAGTGAGAAGATGAATGCAATCTTCAATAGGCTCCACGTCATGAATATGAAACTGTTGCAGTGGTGGACCGGGAGTCGTAGAGGGGATAAGGTGAAGCCTCAGGTCTCAAAAGTCTCTCACAAATACCCCAAAATGGTTATTACTTTTTATAGACTCAATTATATGTTTAAAAAGATCTAATAGCAAAGAAGAAAAAATAAAGGTTTTCAAATTTGAATTTAATGGGGAGGGGATAGGCCTAGGGCACACACATAAATTTGTAGTCTGGGGTGTATTACAGTACAACAGATTTTGCTTGGCTGGGGTGGGGTGGGGGGGGGGGGGGGCTTATCCCCAATGGATTTTATGAAGTTTGACCATCTCTGATTCTCAAACCATTTTTGCGGTTATATGACATCATGTAGATTAATGCTTTATATTTTTAAAAATTTTGTTCTGTCATGTGGGAAATTATTTTTATCAAATTCGTTTAGGCTTATGCATGGTTTGTCAATATAATTTAGTGAATACATGTACAATATATAGTTATAGGATTTGAAGGTTTGCATGGTGAAGTTGTAATTCAGAAAAAAAGGTTTGCGGTACAACCATGTGAGTTGGAATAACTCCACGTTCCGGTCAGAATGCTCTGGCCGTCGTCAGGAGAATTTTTTTTCCATATGTATGTTTTAACCTTAATTTCTTTCCTCAACAGGATGTCATGTTTCTCTCCACAGATTATCTACGGTCCTAATCCCCCTTTTGTTTCCAGCTTATCCAGACGGTTAATTGGTTTTCTTAGTCCTATTGTTCACTTGTTTTCAACGTTTTTTCAATGCAGGATTAGTTTTATGTTACTTATCCTTTCAATGCAGGTACCTTGATGTTATTTATCCTTTCAATGCAGGTACTTTGATGTTATTGTTACTATTTCTTTCTATACTAATTCCGTGATGTTATTGTTTGCCTCCATTTTAAAAGTGAATTGCCTAACATTACAAACAAGTTGTGAAGCTGTAGAATTTCTACCGCTTCATATATAAATTCTGCTGATTTATTCGCTCTTCTCATTCTCCTGACGACGGCCAGAGCATTCTGACCGGAACGTGGAGTTATTCCAACTCACATGGTTGTACCGCAAACCTTTTTTTTCTGAATATACATGTATGTTGTCTTTTTAGAACTAGAACAATATATATGTTGTCTTTTTAGAACTAGAAGGGCATTGACTCTAGAAGATATGAGTTAACCTACTTCTTGCTCAGCCTCAGCAGAAAATATTATTTTTCAAATTGCTTTCACTTTAAAGATTTAAAGGATCTAAGAAGTAATAGTACATGGACTATTTTGTCATGATACTCAGTGTGGACTGAGGAGGAAATAGCCATGAGATTTGGAGGATATATCGATGAACAAGAAATCACTGGGAAATGAAGAATTGCATATAAAGAATATCAAGTTACTTTAGACAGTTATCCTAGTAAAAAATGTCTATTCCATCATGTAAAAGCAGGAAAAGGGATACTTTGAGTAATGTTGGGATGAAATAAATAGGAGAGTTTCCCTGTGTACATCACTGTATTGCCACTGCCTATCATTATTGATCTTGACTTTTCCACTGTCATTTCTGATTTTTATGAAACTTCATAAATACGTTTCTCTGATTGGTTTTACTTCCATCCAAACTTACTTTTTATTTACAAAGGGACAATTCCCCATTAATTTTATTTCTGAACATTTTGTATGATTTCTGTATAATCTATTGATTCTAAAATGACATATTGCAAAATGCCTTGTGTTTTATTGTACTCATTATTCTCTAGCGGTTAATGAAATAATTGTAATGATAAATAATAATAAATTTAATTTATAAAGCACTTTTTCATGAGATACAAAGGGCATGTAACAGAAACAATAGAAGAGATGTTTTTTCAGACACTTCTTAAATGATGTGAGAGTTTGGCAATTCTTTAATGCAGGTTTTGGGGGCGATAGTTGAAAAAGTCCTATCACCTAAAGTTAAATTTGAAGACAGTCCTTTCTATATTTCTACCTTCTTGCTTCTCTCATTTTCATCATGCGCCTAGGAATAGTTAACTAGATAGATGGCGCAATATAAGTGCGTTGTATTATTATAATTATCACCTATCTGATTACTGGTTCGAGGGACGGTAAGTGTATTACTAGTGGCTGAGCGTGTGTTGTATATATGTGTGCGCATGGAGTAGATCAGACAAGTACTGTATATTGGGGCTTGATTGACTATTGACACATTTGTAAGTGTCTTATATTTGATACGATTATTAACACAAAGCCAGTGAAGGTCATTTATGAGAGGAAAGACATGGACAAATTTAGGTTTACAATGGATGTTAGTCCTGTAATCAACTAAGCTGCAAAAAACCTGAACAAATCATTGTTTTATTTTATTGCGTTTAGATCATTTGAAACTAATTTTATGGTATTTGAATCCCAATCATTCAGTACAGAGCAACTGCTTGAACTAATTCTTCTTTTTCAGTATTTTCGTGCTTTCCCAAAGTCATTTTCTTCTCTCATCCTGCAGGACAACCATATATATCTACCACCAGTAGAGGATACACAAGCACAGAAACTGGTGACCCTTTCTTTGAGTGCTACAGAAGCTCTCCTGATTTGAATGCTGTCGTGTCTAGAGGGAGGTATGTTTATACATACAATGATATCAATAACCCAGCTAATGGTGATCCACCAGCCAGTGTCCCTTTCGATGCGAGCAATCCACCCATTCAGGCCTACAGAACAAATCTCAACACAACTGATCATAGGTCGTATGGTGTCTTCTACTGTGCTGCCTCCCTAGATGGAGAACGCTCAGTCGTACCTACAATCTTCTTGAGATCTGATGGTAAAAGTTCTGCTTTGTTATGTTTCTACTATCATATTGAGCAAGCAGTTAGTCATGTTGATGATACAAAGTAACTAACATCCAGTCTTTTAGTGTTCACAAAAATTAGTCTTATTGTGTTAAGGAAAATTGGTCGTTGACCTAATGTGGAAAGTTTAAACATATTAGAACCTAAAGAGAAATCAGTCTAGGCAATTACCTTTGAAACTCCTTTGTCTAGATAAGTTTGTTGGCATCAGCAATGTTGCAACAACTCTACACATTGAAGCCATAATTATGTTGTTCAAGTATATTTGGCTATATTTTGTTCCATCAAGTCTTTTTCAAATAAAACTTGTATATGTAACAGATCCATTTTCCCTGTCTTACATTACAATACAATACAGTACAATACAATAAGCAGTGTCAAAACAATATATATTTTCATGTGATTGTTAATGTTCTTTATTTGTATGCTTCGTATTGTAAGACAAAATATTGACGTACCATGCCAATGAAGTCTCATAATGAATAGGCCTACCAATTACCAAATACCAATATACAGTATACAATGAATTTCGTTTGTATAATAATCATTCATAACTAAAATGGAGAAGTATGGAAGATAGACAATATTCAGTATTCTTTGGACTAAATTGCATTTGCCTTTTAAACATAATCAGGTGGTTGTGGTTAGTGGTGTGTTGTTAAAGAGGAAAAAGATAGAAAGTTACTCTTGTAAGACAAAACATTTGTACAATGTCAATGAAGTTTCATAATGAATACCAAAAGTTCCAATTGCATGATATAATCTGAATTGTGAAGATGGAAATGAAAAAAGGTACTGTACTCTAGTCACTTGTTTACCTCTACATGTATGGTTATGTTGTATGTAAATAATGCACCAAATCATTCTTTATTTCCTTTTCCTTGCAGCTAAGTTTGTTCCTACAAGTGGCAGGTTCTCAAAGACTGTCAGCAAGGGGGATGTGAATGTTACAATTGATTTCAGACAGCGTTTTCCCAAGGATGTGATTACTGGTGTAATTTCCTTGAACTGGAGGCACAATGGTACAACTCAGCAGGGTGATACTATTTCTGATGGCACAATCTTTGTGAATTTGACCGTCTACACAATCATAGGAGAAGTAGATACCTCAGATGCTGGTGTCTATGAGCTTCATTTCGGAGGTGAGAGAGGACAGGCAAGAGCTGGACTATTCAGACTAATTGTAAGAGGTAAGTCATGTGGAACAGGACAAAATAAGAAAGAAAAATATAGAAGCCATAGTTTGGCGTTCAACAATTGAAAGGATAGAGCAACGTCAATCTGGCGCTGCACAGTGGCTGCCGGCCTACGATCAATTGGGCAAAAAGAATTTCCATTTCGGTTAATAAAATTTGGAGTGGATTATATTATTATTATAAAAAAAAAAAAATAAGTAGAAGAAAGTGTACCGTATTATAATGATATATCAATAAATAAAAAGAAGACAAAAAAAAAGGGGGAGACAGAAGAGAAGAGAGAGGGGCTACATAAAAATCATCAAGGAATGCTTATTGATTCATTTATTTATTTATTTATTTATTTATCCATGTATTTTATTTATTTGGAATGAAACAGACTGCAGACCATATATAGATAGGGAATATAATGCTAGAAGAGAAGTATGAGAGAAAATTATAGAAAAGGCAACATTCATGAAGCAAAGATTGTGTAAAGCATGAAAATAAATACATTTTAAAAGTAACGATAGCTACATTTAAAAACAATGTTAACAAATTGTAGAAAAAATAATGTGGTAAACAGAACATATCTTCCATTACTGACCTGTTGAATACTATGTGTGAGATAAGTTGGATTGGGCCATGTGGGAAGTAAACAGGTTTTATGTGTATAAGCATCAAGTACTTGAATTGTGTCTTCTAGATTTTCATTGAAAGTGGATAAGGAAACTCGATGATATTGATATAATGTAGCATTTCCATTGAATGTACATATAATCAGTGTTCATCACAATTGTTATGAAAATATCTTTTGATGCATTTTTAATTCAAGACATGTCATATAGACATACAATTTAATCATTTACATATTATTTTTGTCATGATTTTCAGCTTGCCCTGCTGGTCGCTATGATGTATCTAGTGGATGCACCAGCATTTGTCCATCATGTTACAATGGAGGAATCTGTCATGATGAAACAGGGATATGCATCTGTCCTCCAGGATTCCAGGGAAATAACTGTGAAATGGGTAAGACTGTACCCAATATGGTCCATCCATTACAAGTTATTCCCCCATGTATTTCAGTGAACATCCAGCCCTACCTACATACAGTTTACCCTCTATAATGGGGGGGGGGGGGGGGTCCCATTGGTTTTATGGTTATATAACCTTTCTTAGATCACTTATTGGTTCTATATTACACCATGTAGTGATATACTATACGATATAAAGGAATATTATCATGATTAGGTTTCATTGCAGTGATCTGGTTCTGCTGGTCTGATAAATCCTAGCGATATACAAAAAGGAACTCAATCCTGAGTGGTAATCATAAGGCTACATAACCATAAGCCTAGCACTAATTAGCAATTATATGCTTCTTTGAAGGTAGTTGAATAATTATATTAAGGTAGGGTCAGTTCAAAGTAAATTGGAGGAGATAAGAATTTGTGCCTGTTATTCTGTGTAAAAAGTTATGAGAAACATAATCTTGATTATCTGTATCTATTGCATAATAGCTTGCGGTGGAAATCGTTATGGTCGTAACTGCGAGTACAGATGTGACTACGAGCTTGCTGATGATAGGACAGCATGTAGTGGACTTCAGGTTTGTGTGCCTGATCCCTATGGGTGTTCATGTACACCAGGATACAAAGGACTGGACTGTACCACAGGTATCTAACCAAGAGAAGGAAGTGAAACACTGTCAATAGCGGTATTGTCATGGAACATTGATCTTCACTCATGTGGCACAAATGGGAATTAGCACACAAACATCAAAACTGGATTTTTATGTCTTTTTTGAAGTTTCTCTTAACATCACATACATTGTATCAGGATATAGAAATAACTGAAGCTGATATTAGTAAAGCCCAAATAGAGGTATACAGCCACTCTGTGATCACAGCTTGGTAAAAGCTTATTGCCAGCCAGGTTGGAAAAGCCAGCCTGAGGACAGAAGTATCACTCATAAATCTGTGATTGAATAATTATGATTCCAAAAAACACTATTCAAATTCATTAATCTGTCAATTCTTTCTTCACAAGGCCATGGATCTCATCAAAACCAACTGAACCAAAAGCTTTTTATTTTGATCATGATCCATAAAACTGTGAAAAAGATATGAATCAGATAAGCACTCATGTTTAGACTTTGCTCTCTTTTTATTCATTGAATGCATATATGTTAAGTGAAATTACTTCCCCTTCCCTTGAACCAACGAGTCATGATGCCAAAACCTTTTTTTGACTAGGTTAGAGGGTACCAATCACCTAAAAATAATTGTGTTTTAGTATGTTAGGGGTTCCATTTCGGTATACTGTACTCAACGCATGAGCTTCAAATGCTAATTCTATAAAGAGTTATTTTAAATGCACTCTAAATGAACATCACAGTGACTTGTATGTAGACTAGTTTACGCGCCCGTAAGCGCTCCCACAATATTAGGGCCCTCGCAGAACCCAACTCTGATTTTGTTTCCGCACAGAGGGGTTTATGTTTCCTTTTATTTTCTTCATACTCCATGAAGGTCAGGTAAAGTTTTTTGAGGATATTTTCTATAAATTCTAGCTCTACACAAATGATTTTTTCAGGTGATTGGTACACTTTGATGATTTCTTTTTAAAGCTTGTCATTCTTTGGTTTTTCCTTTCATTTTTATCAAGAATTTTTTACTTTTTCTTTACTGATCTGCTGCTTTCATCGAAATGAAAGTTTGTGTTCCCTTTCCTTCTTTTAAAAACTTCTATTAGAATGTGGTCAAGGTGAGTTTGGTGCTAGCTGTACCGAGACATGTCACTGTGTGTCAGGAGATTGTGATCGATTTACTGGTGTCTGTACCGGAAGCTCTACTGAATGTGAACCAGGATGGACAGGAAACAACTGTCAGGGTCAGTTGAACTAATTTAAAACTTTTGCCAACTTAGATAATTATATTCATATTATATGTTTTAAAAGTCTTTGTAGGATATGATATCATGACTATTATACAAGGTTTCTCTGTGCAAGGACAGAATGAGAACATCCTTGTGGCTCGACATAATGTTCGTATTTGCTCGTAGAAGTCGGGTATCAGATTTTTTCTTATCCCTTCCATTGTTGGGCAGCGAATCCTGCCAAGAATTTGATTGTTCTACGGTACTCTTTATTTGGGCTAATAATGGTTAGAATATTCTTCATTAAAATAAACAGAACATCCAGTGTGTAGTTCATGCCCATAGAAGATATTCTTTGGCTAATTCAACAGTAAAACAAAGGATTAAATCTAAAAATATGGACTCATAAAAGTTCATATATATGTATGAGAATCATTTGGAAAATCGGTGGCACAAAAGGGGGTTAATGTATGTGGAGGAAGGGGATTAGATCCAAATAAAGTTTTGATATATAAAAATATTTGATAGTGAACCTTACTATTTCTTTGTGACCCAGATGATTTACCCTTTCCTCAGCCTCCTCAAGATTAATGTCATGTTTAACCCATGAATTATTCATTTACAAAGTTTCCTAATCTTAGGATAAGAAAATGAAAACAATTGAATGCAGAGCTTTGGATGAAACCCCCTAAGAAATTCATTCATACATATGAAATTTAAAGGGTTTTAATTTCAAGAACAAAAACATCTTTTTGTTGTAAGGAAGCATTGGATGCAATGTTTAGCATTTAATATCACCTTTGGCATTGTCGGGGTTAAGAAATATGGTTTATGTATGTGTAGTATGCAGTATATTTTGTTTCTTGCCCACAAAAAAGATGCTTATATGAACCCTCTTTTTCCTATTTTCAGAATGCATGATTGGTAGATATGGGCCAAATTGTGAGCGTAAGTATGAAATATATGCATTAATCTTTACAGGTTATACATGTATCACATTAAGCATCATGATGAATATGGTAGATAATATTAATGGATCTCAGGAAATTGTCAGGGGAATAGGTCTATTCATTTGTAAAATATGAGTAATATATTTATAGGGTATATATTCGCTTACCTTTGGGGTAACTTCAGAGTAGTATCATTGTTTGCTTGTTAGGCATTCATATGGAAGTGAGTAAAATGTCTCAGGATCCAAAGTGGAGAGAGGAGTCGGTAACATATTGACCACACAGATATGACAAAGTTGATGACGGAATCCCATCTGCACCGATACCATCAACCTTCAGACAATAATGATTGCTATAGTTACATGCTGTCATAGCCATCATCATTATCTTCCAAGATTTATTTTCAGCACAGGAAAGTTGAGGGACAAAAGATTTGGAAAGTGTTGAAATTGGAAGTTCAAAAGCTTGAGATACTACAATACAAATCACTTGTAAGAAGCTGTTCAAATCCCTCACGGACACAAGTACGCAGAAAAAGATTGCTCTTACTGTGCCAGGTATTTTCAATAACACATTTCTCCACAAAAATATGTTTATGGTGCATTTCACAGGATTGTTTATTGCTGTAGCATTAAACAATAGTAAACAAATGAGAAACAGAAATGCAAGCATTGTTATAGTTTGGTAAAATTTTGAAACAAGCAATACCTCTTAGCACAGTAAGAGTTAAGAAAACAGAATTACACGAGGCATGAGGAGACCTAGATTTTCAATCTACGTTTTTTCCTCTATATCAGGCTACATGTATGTAATTAACATCGTTTGTTTGGAGCCAGAAGGGCGTTAACTCTGTCCAAAAGATGGGACTTAACAAACTTCTGGCTCCAAGCAGAGATATATTTCCAACTATTCATATGTTTAGATGATCTTTGAAGGTTTGCATGGTGGAGCTTATAACGTGGAGAAGGTTTACGGTTCACCATGTGTGTTGGTAGGAGGAAAGGGAAAAGAAAATTGGAGATGGATAGACGAGAAAGGATGACAAGAGAGAAAAGAAGAAATAATCTTTCGTGACACTGGGTGAAGTCCTGAAAAGGACTGTAGACCAGATGAGATGAGATGAGAAGACTTGGTTGATGACCGATGGATGAGCAGCGATGGATTGAGTAGCGAAGGTTTGAGTAGATGAGGCTTGAGTAGGAGGTTACTCGACGTTTCGGACAGGTTGACTGTCCGTCATCAGGAGTGAAGTGTGCTAGACGAGCGGCGGGGTTTTATGGAGTGTGTGCGGACGTCGGAGGAATCGGCGGCCGGAGGTGCGGGCGGGTTGCTGTCGGTGGTGGCGCTATTATGTCCGAGAGTTGAGTGGACGTGTGTGCGGACGTCGGATGGATTGGTAGCGGGTGGCTGGCGGCGTGAAGTCCTTTGTGTGTTGGCTGGTCGAGGGCGGAGATTGTACCGGGTTTGTGTAGGTGGGACGGCGGGCTGTGATGTCGGGGGTGCGTCGGCCTGAGGGTTGGGTGGGATGGCGTTGGTAGTCGGCGGGTCGGCGTGCTGGATGGTCGGCTGGTCGGCGGGTTGAGTGGGCTGTGAGTCGGTGGGTTTGGTGGGCGGCGATTCAGTCGATTGAGTTGTCCGTGGTGCTGGTTGTGTGGATTGGGTTTGGTGTTGGTTGGTGCCCCTATGAAGGATTGGGTGCCAGATGTGGTTGAGATGAAGTCCAGTGTCCTGTGGTACTGTGTCGTGGCGTTGAATCTCGATGGCCTCCCTCACTCTTCTGGTGTGCCAGTGCTTGATGTTGGTGATTAGAGTGCTGTGTGCCCAGTCGATGTGGTGATGTTCTTGTTGTGCGTGTTTGACTATTGCAGATTTGTCCCAGTCGCTAAGTCGGTGGCAGGCCTTGTGTTCCTTAAGTCTTGTGTTGAAATCTCGTCCTGTCTCTCCGATGTAGACTTTGCCGAAGTCGCAGGGAATCTTGTATACACCGGGTTGTTTGTTGGTGGGGGTCTTGTCCTTGTGTGAGTGCAAGATGGAGTGAAGTTTCTTGGAGGATCGGTGTCGGACTTTGAAGTTAGCCTGAGTAAGTATGCGGTGTAGTTGGTGGGATGTCTTGCCACTCTACTTTCAACTCCGATCTTCTTCAGGCACCTGCCCCATCCTTTTCGGCCAACCCAAGATTCACAAACCCGACACGCCTCTCCGACCCATCATTTCCACCCGCGGATCTCCCAGCTACAACACAGCACGACACCTAGCCACCATACTTCAACCACTAGTAGGCCTCACCGACCATCACGTCACCAACTCACAGCATTTCGTCGACATCATCTCCAAGACTAAGCTTCAACCCACCGACACACTCGTCAGCTGACCAGATCCACGACCTTCTCCTCACCTGCCTCAACTCCAATTCCTTTAAGTGGCGCACCAACTTCTACAAACAACTCAAAGGGGCTGCCATGGGTTCACCTCTCTCACCAATCATCGCCAACATCTTCATGGAGCACCTCGAACAGCAAGCACTGAAGACCGCCGACAAACGACCCTCACTCTGGCTTCGCTACGTAGACGACACTTTCGTCATCTGGCCACACAGCACAACTGACTTGCACCGATTCCTCGACCACCTCAACAGCCAACACCCAGACATCAAGTTCACAATGGAGACTCAACTCAACGACTCAATCCCTTTCCTGGACGTTCTCGTCAAGAAGACTAACTCAGGGTTCCTCTCACACCAGATCTACCGAAAACCTACCCACACGGACAGATACCTCAACTACCGCTCCTTCCACCACCCATCCGTCCACCAGTCGGTACCCAACTCCCTCATCAGACGCGCATACCAACTCAGTGACAAGGACCATCTTCAACAAGAACTCACTCACATCACCAATGCACTCACCTCCATCAACCAATACCCTAGGAAGAAGATCTCCACCCACCGACCTCATCACCAACCCACAGACGCCGCCACCGACGACCAACCCATCGGCAACCAACCCACCACACTTGTTCTCCCGTACCTCGGCAAGACATCCCACCAACTACACCGCATACTTACTCAGGCTAACTTCAAAGTCCGACACCGATCCTCCAAGAAACTTCACTCCATCTTGCACTCACACAAGGACAAGACCCCCACCAACAAACAACCCGGTGTATACAAGATTCCCTGCGACTGCGGCAAAGTCTACATCGGAGAGACAGGACGAGATTTCAACACAAGACTTAAGGAACACAAGGCCTGCCACCGACTTAGCGACTGGGACAAATCTGCAATAGTCAAACACGCACAACAAGAACATCACCACATCGACTGGGCACACAGCACTCTAATCACCAACATCAAGCACTGGCACACCAGAAGAGTGAGGGAGGCCATCGAGATTCAACGCCACGACACAGTACCACAGGACACTGGACTTCATCTCAACCACATCTGGCACCCAATCCTTCATAGGGGCACCAACCAACACCAAACCCAATCCACACAACCAGCACCACGGACAACTCAATCGACTGAATCGCCGCCCACCAAACCCACCGACTCACAGCCCACTCAACCCGCCGACCAGCCGACCATCCAGCACGCCGACCCGCCGACTACCAACGCCATCCCACCCAACCCTCAGGCCGACGCACCCCCGACATCACAGCCCGCCGTCCCACCTACACAAACCCGGTACAATCTCCGCCCTCGACCAGCCAACACACAAAGGACTTCACGCCGCCAGCCACCCGCTACCAATCCATCCGACGTCCGCACACACGTCCACTCAACTCTCGGACATAATAGCGCCACCACCGACAGCAACCCGCCCGCACCTCCGGCCGCCGATTCCTCCGACGTCCGCACACACTCCATAAAACCCCGCCGCTCGTCTAGCACACTTCACTCCTGATGACGGACAGTCAACCTGTCCGAAACGTCGAGTAACCTCCTACTCAAGCCTCATCTACTCAAACCTTCGCTACTCAATCCATCGCTGCTCATCCATCGGTCATCAACCAAGTCTTCTCATCTCATCTCATCTGGTCTACAGTCCTTTTCAGGACTTCACCCAGTGTCACGAAAGATTATTTCTTCTTTTCTCTCTTGTCATCCTTTCTCGTCTATCCATCTCCAATTTTCTTTTCCCTTTCCTCCTACCAACACACATGGTGAACCGTAAACCTTCTCCACGTTATTCATATGTTTGTGTTAAAACTGCTACATGTTGCAGCTTCATTGCATTTAATTCATAAAAAAACAACAACTTTAGGCAAAAACTAAATACATTTGGTGCCACTACCCAACGCATGATGTCAAACAAAACTACCAAAGATTGCATATTTAAAGGATATAACATGCTCCTACAATCTTTGTAGGACTTTGTTGTTAACACCATAACTGGTAATCAATTGTTGTTTAAACTTTCAATCTGTTGATATACATGTACATGGACCTGTGAGAGGAGAAGCAGACCAAAAACTATCACCTTAAATTTCCATTTAATTATTATCTTTTCCTAATGCAGCCTTAACTGTTGGATATGACAAGACCAACAAAAGACAGTATGCCAATTTCTTCTGTTGCCTGGAAGGTGGAAATCTGATCTCTACAGCTGAACCAGTGGTCAATCTCTACAGGTGGATTAGCAATGAAAACTACACCCAAGAAAATATAATACACAATGGAATGGGAGGAATACCAAATACAAAATTTCTATTTCTTGTGCGTGATGTGGCGGTTGGTGAAATATTTACCTGTGCTGTCTCAGATGTCAACAATTATTTTAGTGAGCCTTTTACAGCTGATGGAGAATTCAGTAAGTGGATGGATGTACACATGAATGAGCAAAAAAATATGAGTTTTATAATCCCTACATTGCAAGCTATGAAAACAAAGAAATACACAATAGTAAAAGACATTAAAAGTTATTAAAAAAAATTAATAAAAATATAAAATACATACAGTGGAAGTTGATTTATGTCACATGGTTGATATTGCTTCTCAAGAACTTTATGTAAAGACTAATGTTCATATCTCAGTTTCTATCAAAATATTAAAACAAATATATATAGTCATCTGATTTAAATAAATTGTAAAGAAGTTATAAATAAGGAACTTTTTTTAATCAGAAAAATTGTGTATCTGAGCCTGATCAGTTAGTCACGGATGTTTGACAAATTTTGAAAGTTTGAAGGCCTGTAGAAAATAAGCATTTAATTAAAGAGAGCTATTTTATGTTTCATTGTGAAGGGCATCACTGAAGGAGTTGAAATTAGATAATATTTGGTTGCCATGGTCGCCCACTAAAATTATGATCCATAAAATATTCAATGTCACAGGCGGACAAAATGCCCGCTCATAATAATAATAATAATACCACGGTTCTTGTATAGCGCATATCACATTATGATACAACGTCCCTATGCGCTTCCAAAGGGTTTTGGATATTATTACCCTGGCTTTAGCTCCGGCAGCCATAATCAGCGCACAGTGCATTTCAAGAAATAAATCCTGGCAGGTACCCATTTACTACACCTGGGTGGAGAGTGGCAAATGTGGATTAATGTCTTGCCAAAAGACGCTAGTTCCGATCAGGCTCATCTGTACTCTTCACATGTGTGTCCATGTCAGTGTAAAATTTTGTATCCATCTTGGGCAGGGGTCAAATACCCATACCCCAGTCTTAAAGGGAAAGTCCACCCTAGAATTTAGTTGATTTGAATAAAAACAGAAAAATGGGAGAAATAGAGTAGTGAAAGTTTGAGCAAAATCCGATAAGAAAAAAAAAGAAAGTTATGAATTTTTAAAGTTATCAATGAAACACAAATTGGCAACTCTTGCGAGCTCCTCTTCCATTTGCTCAGTACAGAAAATTTCATATTATTTCATTTTCTTATTTTTTGATCACGGAAAAGGTATTTATGCTTGAATATTTTCTTTAGAGAAAATGGAAATTAACGATTTTGCAAGTACAGGGCAAATGGGAGAAGATAAGTCATGGAGTTGCCAATTTGCATGTGACTGATTACAACTTCATAAATTCACAACTTATTTCTCATTGTATTTTGCTCAATCCTTCATTGATCTGTTAAAAAAAATTCTTTTAAATTCATCTGGTAATCAGGGTGCAATTCCCCTTTAATAGGGTTGAGTAACTTTACCAAGGTATACCGTGATTAATAAAAAATTAACTTTGATCTTTAAGAAGCAATATATTTCTCTAAAGCTGCATTAATTCACTGTTAACACATTTCCTTCCTCTGGCTATAGCCCGGCCTGAACTCCCAAGTCCACCTGTCGTGAGTGCATCAACCAATGATTCGGTCACATTGATGTGGGATGCCTGGGATGCATCAACGGATATAGGTGACCCTCCTCTTTTTAGATACCGTGTGTACTACATGCTGAACGACCCACAAGAAGAATATGAAGAAGTTAACAGGACTGACGGGTTGGCACCTTCTGAAACAGTGACTGGTCTTAGTCCAGATACAGACTATGTGTTTGGTGTAGGAGCAGGAAGACGTGGAGCAGGCGGCCAAGGGACCAGATTGGAGGTCGAAGGGTCCACTCAGTGCTCATGTAAGATTATATTGATTGTAGTAAGTTTGGCTTTATTTTAGAGAGATATATCCAACATATTTGTAAATTTGGAGATATTACAATCTTTGTGTGGCAGTTTATGCTGTAATGTATGCATCTATTTTAAAATAAACTAAAAAAAAAGATTTCACGAGTGATAGAACTATTGCAATTTGCCACTTTAAAAACTGAAATATACTTTTACGTAAAACAACCCCACAAAAACCCCACCTTTTACGTATAGGTGTTGACAATATTAGTGCATTAGTTGAATGATTTTTATACATGATCTGATATTAATATCAACTGTCTATGTTTAAAACTAGAACCATCAAAAAGATTTAAGAGGGGAGAGATTCATTGTACAATGGTCCAGATATTAAGACATGACTATACATTGACCCTTTTTGGTACCACACACCTGTAGGTAAATAACCACCTATAATTTAACATTAGATCTCTTATCATGGACCTAGGGAATTTGTGTTATATTGAACAAAAGTCAAAACAGACTCATGAATTATGAAGTGTAATGGAATATAATTTTTATCAAGATGAATAATGGAGAAAAAAAAGATGGATTTGAAATTTCTCTGTCTTAGCCTCGGTCACAAATACATGTACCATTAAGAACTGCTACGAACGCCTTACGAACAATATTTAGACCATTTCGTAAGATCTTCTCAAGAAGGCTGTACGAAACCAGCGTTCGTAGACCATCTGTAGACCACATACATGTAAGTCTTGTCGATGGTCTTGTCCAAGAATTGTTCGTACGAACGATGCGCATTTGTGACCGTAGCTTAAGTTGAATGTTTGTAAACTTCACTGTTAAAACATGTATTAAAAAACTACGGATTAAAAAAATGTTGATTAAAAATCGCTCAACATTGGTTATAAAATGAATGTTGGTTAAAAATGACTTTTAATCTTGCGTGGGTTAAAAATATTGTTGATTAAAATTATTGTTTTTATTCTTGTTGGTTACTTTGTAACCAACATTGATTAAAAACAGTGTTCTCTGCTTTCCCGCCAAACTGATAGTGCTAACTGTCAAGACACTTTATCTTTTTGTTGGTTAAAAGTTTGATCAAAGTTGATTAAAATACCAATCGCGTGACCGAACAGCGCATGCGCATATGGATTTGGAACAAATTCGCTGCGCACAAATCTATCACAGAAATTGTTTGCGATAAAAATGGAAGGCGTTGTCATTCAAGTCGCTGAATGAGTGGGGACTTTCAAAGAGTTTGTCGGCGTGTTTGAAGGTGAGAAACTATTATTCATATATGTGATTGTTGTCCAGCTTAATCTTGGGAAGACATAGATCTACAGTGTGCTCTTTCTTTCTAATTTAAACGGCTTGGGAGCAAGTTCGACCTGCTCGATCTGGACTAGACCTGGCTAAGCCAGGCCCACCGGTAGATTTACTGACTGCGCCTATGGCAGCGAGGAGGCGACGCCGGCTGTATGGCGGTGTGTTCAACTTCGCGCATGTCCATATTTCGCGGACAGGGCAATATGACAAACACTGAAACTAGAACAGTTTTTTGAGAAAAAGATATAAGCACCAATGCAGGCGTAGGCGTAGTCTACCGGTGGGCCTGCCTTAGCCAAGTCTAGTCCAGGTCTGAGAAGGTCGAACTTACCAAACCGCTGAAAGTAGATCACTGAGTAGATCTATTTCGTTATAAGGCTAGCTAGACAACAATTACAGATATGAAAAGAGTTTCTCCGGGGAGTTTCTCATCAAATAAATCTAACCAACAATTTGTTTAAGTTTAATCAACACCATTTTAACCAATGTTGAGCAAAATATGATTAACCAACAAATGGTTAAACATTTAACCAACAAAATAAAACTAACCAACAAATGGTTAAACATTTAACCAACAATATGTTTTAGTTTAATCAACACCAATTTAACCAACGTTGAGCAAAATACGATTAACCAACAAATGATTAAAACTTTTAATCGACCACAGGTTAAACTTTAATCAACAGGCCGTTGATTAAAGTTTTAACCTACAAATGTGTGGTTCACCTGGTAACCCTCGGTTGATTAAAATTTTAACCAACAAGATTAAAAATTTTAATCAACGTTCTAACAGTGTTGCTAGCCCTGTATTAAAGGGTTAGATACTCTGCAGTGGAAGGGCACTGCTAAAGAAAATAAAGAATGTTTTCACAGGACAGATATCGTCTGCTGTTTCTTATAGCTCCTAGCGAAGGACCATCATCTGTGAACATCACCAATGGGACGGAACTTGGAGAAATCTTTGTGTCCTGGGAGGTAGGCTGATTAATTATCTCAATGAATTGAGTTATTAACATAATTATCTAACCTCTATCTAAGTTTTATGGGCTACAATTTCCACTCTCAAGAATTCCAATGGTGGACATAGGGTTTAAGGATTTTAGAATATACCTGATTACAAAGACATATATTCAGTTTAGCTGTGCTCAATATGATCAAAGGTTTTAAATACTCATTCTTGTTGCTGGACAATGACATGCACATGAAGGTGAATTAAAAAAGAATATTACCCAGCAGTTTTTATTACACCCGCCTTGGATGTACATGTATTTTTGTCTTTTTTCATGCTAGAATCCATCATCAAATGGTTCCAACTGTCGCAATAGCGTTGGAGGAGTCCGTATTTACTACACCCGCTCTGACATCCCATCTGGGGTTTCTAAACGGGAAGCTGATTCCAATGAGAAATCTGTTGATATTCCATTTGAGACTTCACCTTCTGAATACACATTGACCCTTGAACCCTACTCCCAGTATCTCATCCAAGTTGTAGTCTACAATAAAGACTCAGAGACTCCCAGAGGAGAGGGCGTCTCGGTGACCACAATGGAAATGCGTAAGAGGCAAAACAGTTGTTATTTTACCGATTGACCTGAAATGAGAATAACTGTGAAGTAACAGAGTAGAATTTCATGCACAAATCATTTTTCAAATATTATGATACTTAAGTGGGCATGCATGTCCCTATTAAAAACCATATGCAAGATTTTATATTTGATAAGTCAGTTTGCTGTTTACTCTTCTGTTTTTTTAATGATTAAAATTGATTGTTTTGTGTCTGTCCCGGGATAGCTTCAAGGAGCTGCTAAAAGGGATTATTACACGGTATAAAAGGGGTATCGAAATGATGTGAATTAAAAGCAGAAAAATCAAATAAATGGGTAATCCAAAGAACAATCCAACAAATAACAAGGTATGCATGAAAGGGACCAGTTGGTAACTTGGTCATATAACTCTTTTTCATTTTTACATTGTAGCAAAATTGTATCTTAGGCATTTAAAGAAACACAGACTTTGAGGAGTGAGAATATTACAAGATAGTCTTATTAAAAAATGAACTGATATCTCATATTTGATCTGAAAAGTTTTTCATTTTTTTCCTCTTGTGACCCTTTAGAGTAAACAGCTGAAAAATGTGGTTTGGGGTGGAAATTTTGATCTTAACTTTTCTGTATTTTCTGAAAGTTCATTTATTAATCTACCATCTGACAAATTTTCAGGTTAAAATACCTTGTTGAAATATGATTTTACTCTCACTCAAAATGACCATGTTTTCCTGGACATTCAAACTCTGTGTGTCAACTTGCTGGGACTGAACTTCACATCGCTTTTCTAGTACAGCTTAAAAACTATGCATTGTCTGATATTCAAAATCAAAAGAAACAAAGAAATATATCTATTCTGAAGGTATGGAAAGTTTCAACCCCATCCCATTAGTACTTCACAGTGTATGCTAGGGAGTTTTGACTCGACGTTTTGTGGGACAAACAAAAGGACACAGATTAGGCGCTCTTAAATAGTCACTCTTCTTTACAGCCCGTTTTCTCTATTGTTTTGGTCATTAGCCTGTCTGACACGTTGACATTATCATTGTAATTTACAAGGATTTGCTTAGTCCATACAAGACAAGTTATATCTCATTTTAAAGCTTAGAATCTAAGCTTTCAAACTGTGTTGAAATTGTAAAAACCCACATTTTTGACTTATTGGTCGTTTTGTGGTGGAGGATCACTCTTAGTCAAACCAAATTGCCATTTACAATTTTATAATTCGTTTATAATCTTGTAAATTTCAGTTGTAGAAATTTATTCCATCTTATATCCAAAGTATGAAATTATATCTATCAAAGTTTATGCTCCTACAAATCCGGAAAATTAATCTATTATTCAAGTGTTCTTGTAGGTAGATTCTTGGTACTTCAGCTATTTTCAGTCCTTCTTGTCTGTAATTTTCTATTTTATTCAGTTGCCCCTGCACCCACTGTAACTGTTGAAGCTACCTCTGAAGCTGTTACAGTACGCTGGGATGCTGCCAGCCCAGCTTACCTTAATGGAGATGTACAGGGATACCAACTCAATTATACCCAGACAAAACCAGAGCCACTTGATACAGTCACTGTTGCCATAGAAACCGAACAATTGATGGATAATGTGTATGTCATTCCTGAGGAGGTGACAATAGACAGTGAATTTAAAATTCAGGTAAAGTTCTTGTGTGCTGTTTCAAAATAAAGGATCCTGATGAGGTGTACTTTTTGTATATACAATATATATATTACAGTTTGAAATGAAAAGATGTTTGGTACTACAAAATCGGAAAATGGCGTTGAAGAGAGGTATACTCTGATGAGTGCAAGACGAAAAACTTCAGTATGTCTCTCTTCAAAGCCATTTTCCAAGTTTGAAATGACAAATTATGATATTATATCATATCATATCACATTATATGTGACCCTCCACCACAAAACGACCAATAAGTCGCAATGGGAGTTTTAGAGTAAACAGCTGAAAAAGGTGGTTTGGGGTGGAAATTTTTATTTTAACTTTTTTGTATTTTCTGACAGTTCATTTATTAATTTACCATCTGACAAAATTTCAGGTTCAAATACCTTGTTGAAATATGTTTTTACTCTCACTCAAAATGACTATGTTTTCCTGGACATTCAAACTCTGTGTGTCAAATTGCTGGGATTGAACTTGGCATCGCTTTTCTGGTACAGCTTAAAAACTATGCACTGTCTGATATTCAAAATCAAAAGAAACAAGAAATATATCAATTATGAAGGTATGGAAAGTTTCAACCCAATCCAATTAGTACTTCACAGTGTATGCTAGGGAGTTTTGACACAACCTTTTGTGCGACAAACAATAGGACACAGATTAGGTGCTCTTAAATAGTCACTCTTCTTTACAGCCCGTTTTCTCTATTGTTTTGGTCATTAGCCTGTCTGACACGTTGACATTCTCACTGTAATTTACAAGGGTTTGCTTAGTCCATACAAGACAAGTTATATCTGATTTTTAAGCTTAGAATCTAAGCTTTCAAACTGTGTTGAAATTTAAAAAACCCAAAATTCTGACTTATTGGTCGTTTTGTGGTGGAGGGTCACATATTGTTTTGTAACAGTATTAGGTTTCCAGCCCCATAAATACACCTGTGGATATAAATATTGTACTGTTGGATTAACATATCGTAATTATATATGTACAGGTATATGTAACACGATAAGAACTAGTTTGAAAAATAAACTCAAGGGCAATTTCAAAGGCCTATTGTACTGCCCATAGAAATCAGGTTCGGATGTAATATACCATTGTAGTGTTCGCACATTTCTAAAGGTGACAGACAGGGCTATTGAAATTGTCTTGAGTTTAATTTTCGAAAGTAGTTTTTATCGTGTTATGTTTTTGAAAATGCCTTTTATTTATTTATCGTAATAAGATTCTTAAGAGACATGCAAATGAAATTATTCAAAAGTGTTTCTGTTTATATCTATCGGACATTCCATTCAGAAATTGCTTATCAAAGGTATACAGGGCTTGCTATTAGCACATGCCCAGAGTCCTGAAAATGGACTTGTCATGAAAAAAAACTTGAACTGAAAATGGACTTGTCATGGAACAAAAATGAGTCTGGTAGAATATTGATTGAGATACAAAAAGGTACTTATTTCTTGTCGTGGGCTGCTATTAAGTTGTTATTATGCAGTTCCATGAATATTTTGTCAATCACCTGATAGCTCAGGGAAATGTAGGAGCATGAAAAGATTGTCCAGAATGCAAGTGGCATAATTGTGAGTGATGTCGACTTCATATTTCAGCTTATCTGAATAACAGTTTTAATATTATCTGGCCTGAGTGACCTTCAACATGTAGATCCTAATACCATAGTTCTGCCTCTCTAGATTATACTAATGATTTTCAGCAATTTTGCCATTTCTGTTCTCGATGCTTCTTTACGCACATCTTCATTTTGCGAAACTAAATCATTATATGCCTCCATCCATGATTGACACTAGATTAACCTATAATGACTGATAATTTTGTGTTAATTTTATCCCTGTTTCATCCCTCTCTTCTTCAGGTTCGAGTTTTGAATGGAGTTGGCTATGGTGCATGGTCACCAATAATGACATCTCAACCTCAAGGTATAAACAGATATGATGATCCAGCAATATATCTCTTGCTGTATATATATATATATAACTCTATTCGTGGCCATAGGGGGAATCCTTTTATCTCGGCCTATTGTTGAAATTCCCCGTAATTCCCCGTAACGCCCAATTTTTATTGTGACGGAATAAACCGCATTGTTACGATTCCTCCTATGATCGGAAATAGTAATATATATAGAGAGAGAGAGAGAGAGAAAGAGAGAGATTTAAGTATCAAGGAAAAACCTGGAACTTGCCTTAGTAGGGACCAAAATTATTATAGGCCTTTTGTTTACAATATGAAATTGTACAAATACATATATACACACACAATTATGAAACAATTCTTTTTGTTTTAAATATGACTGATATCATTTGCATGTAAGTAATTCATTTGTGAGCAAATCAAAATTGATAAGATAAAGCACAAATATCACATACACATATTTCAGGGGAGGTATATGAAAAAAGTAAATTCTAGTAGGTTGACAGTTATTTGTAAACCAGCAAATTTGTGTTCTATGAGCATGTAATTTTAGTTGCTCAACTCTGTAGCTAATATTTAGTGCGTTATGTACTCAGAAAATCTCTTTTCCAACATTCTAAAGATGATGATAATAATAATGATACTAGTACTACTACTACTACTACTACTACTACTATATACTACTACCAGTCAGACCCAACTTGGGAAAACCGAGCACAGGTATATACTCCGAAACCGCGTATGGAGCAAGATGAATATAGAGCCCTCATCATTCAGTGCGGGCAGTGTGTACAAAAGGCATGGGAAAAATCTTGCCAAGTCAACCTGCCAACGATATATATATTTTTGAAAATAATGCTGCATGTCAATTATCTTCAAAATTCTTGAATGATTCGTAATATGAAATGACTTTCAAATGCAAACATTTGGAATAAATACATTATATCCGCAGCATTATTTTTGAAAAATATATTATTAACAGCAGGTCGACATTGCAAGATTTTCCCCATTCCTTTTGTACACACTGTCTCGCACTGAACGATGAGGGCTCTATATTCATTTTGCCCCATATGCCGTTTTCAGAGTATATACCTGTGCTCGGTTTTCTGGAGTTGGGTCTGACTGACTACTACTACTACTACTACTACTACTACTACTAATAATAATAATGATGATGTAGTAAGACTAATTTATAATATAAAAAATAATGATAATATAATATTGATGATAATAGTGAAAATAATATCAATAATATTAATGATAATGATAATGATGATTACAATAATAATAATGCAATAATAATGAATATAATGATACATGTAGCAAATTGGCAGCTGTATATCACTAAACTCACCAATTTTAAATTTACTTCAACAAGAGCAACCACCTGGGACCAATGTAGCCCTAATCGCCGGGATCGTGATCGGAATCATCATTATACTTCTCCTCATCATCATCCTCGTCTTGGCTTTACGTGCAAGGTAACTCCACTCTGCTGTTATCAATTGAATTAGATGCGGGAAATCATTCAGGATGTATGTGGTAATTAAAACAAAAGACAAAAATACAGAGGCTACTATGAATTAAAAGAAAGAAAATATATAATACATTATAGTGATAATGAGATACAATACAGAAGTTTTACTGAAAGAGAATGTATCTTGTGAGCTGGGGGGGGGATCACACAATGTCCTTTTATTGTGAAGGGCATGGATCAAGTTTTACAAAATCAAAAGAAGAAGAAGAAGAAGAAGGAGAAATCAAATTAGAAGAATATCTTAGGACTCTATATGTTTTCTATTCTGTGTGCAAAGCTTACTGGTTTAAAGGGAAAGTCAACCGTGGTATTTTGTTTATTTGAATTAAACCAGAAAAATTAAAAAACCCAAACAAACAGATTAGTGAAAGTTTGAGCAAAATCCGATAAGAAATAAGACAATTATGAATTATGAAGTTGCAATCAATCAAACACAAATTGGCGTCTCTGTGATGTATCTTGCGAGCTCCTCTCCCATTTGCTCAGTAAAGAAGATTTTTGAAATTTTAATTTTTTAAGTTTCAGATGATGAAATAAATTGGTTTCATACAGGTTTTGTGTAAAAACATATGAGCAATGATTATATCTAAGGTGCATGTACTGTAAGATTGAATTATCATTAATAATCATTAATGGAAATTAATGATTTTTAGGGTGCATGCAGGGCAAATGGGAGAGAAGCTAGCAAAATACATCACAGAGTTGCCAATTTGTGTTTGATTGATTGCAACTTTAAAAATTCATAACTTTCTTAATTCTTATCATTTTTGCTCAAACCTTCACTGATCTGTTTAAAAAAAAATTTCTGCTTCTTTTATAACCAAGTTCTAATCAGGGTGGATTTTGCCTTGAAGCCAATGAAGCACTATTAATGAGTTACTCTGTACTAGAGACATGAGCAAATGAGTGCTTACCTGATGTCACATGCTTTGCATTATTTTTCTTTTTTGTACCAAAACCAAAACCATTACACTATGAATCACTATTAAACAAGTCGCTGCCCGGCAAGCAGTAGATGACAGGTTCGAATCCCGCTGGTTCCAATTTTTTCTGACTTGTGTTTTTCATTACAGATCGAGCATACGGTCTTTAACACTGGGAGTAAAATGCCTAAAGATTTGTTTACAAATTAAAAATTCCTCCCCAGTCAAGCTTCTTCGTTTACTAACCATTGTCTACGGCGGACCGTTAAAAATGAATATTAATGAGTCAGAAAGAAGAGGATCTTGGGTATTTGATTCTAGTTCATCGTGACTTGGCCGTGAACCAGAATAGCCTGGTGGTTAAGTCGCTGCCCGGCAAGCAGTAGATGACAGGTTCGAATCCCGCTGGTTCCAATTTTTTCTGACTTGTGTTTTTCATTACAGATCGAGCATACGATCTTTAACACTGGGAGTAAAATGCCTAAAGATTTGTTTACAAATTAAAAAAGTCATAACAAGTGTGTGATATCAAACTCAAATGAATGTAAAACAATTATTGATTCAAGTTCAGTGTAGTTCATATCACTTCAGGCATATTTATTATTATATTTTCACAGTGTATCTAAGATCTAGTATACTTAATTTTATGTAACACATTCAGAGATGTACATTATGTAATGTATATGTTGGAAAATTAGTGTTTATGTTGATGTTGAACTAAGTATTACCAGTATGTGATGTGATTTAATTTGCAACTTAAGTTTTTATGTTGATCCTTATTTCAATATACAGCAAGCGAAAGAGGGAAAAGAAGATTGGAGGAATCAATCCAACTGAGCTAGTAGACAATGTGCTCTATGAGTCTAATCTTCCCCCTGGTCAGAATGGTAATGGTCCTGGTAAGTTGAATTGATATCCTACAGCATAATTTCCTTATTTTAAACTTCCAAGGAACATAAAATGATTGGGAATTTGAAATCGTTTTTTGAATGTTGTATTTTTCATATACCTGAAAGTTTAAACTTGAAAAAGTTGATGTGATTATCATGTGAAGTCAGAGACTAGGAATGCACTTGTCAATTCTGTCAGAGTCATGTTTTTTAACATTTGAAAATATTTAATTAGTATTTAACTATGTCGACAAAGTAGAGAGTAAGGTCAAAAAATGCATAAATTAGCCCATTATGGAATCATCTGAATATCTTTCTGATTTTCTCTGTAATCCAGCAGGCATACATGACAAACCACTAGTCCGTAATCCAGCAGATACGGAGTACGCCTACATCAGCCACGAGCGCAACTCCCTTCTAAACGATGATCTTAATAATCTGGACCTGACTATCAAGAAGGACACCACCTACGATGTCGCAACCGAGAAACCAGTCCCATCCAGTGCAAAGAGTCACACACTGCCATTGCTGTCTGGAGACATCACTTTAGATACTCTCAACGCACTCTATGCCAAACCTGAGAAGCGATCTGATGTGGCCTCTGTGCCCACTCTTTCCTCCAACGTGAAGGAAGCTGGGACTGATACAACGGAAGGAGACATCTATGAGAACGTGAATCTCCCTGGTGCCATCGCTGTGGCCAATCTTGTAGAGCATGTGGAGAAGAAGAAAGCTCAGGATCAGGATGGATTTGCACATGAATTTGGTGTAAGTATGACTGTCGAGTAAAGATAGTACCTTGGTCAGTGTGTCCAGAATATGTACACACACTGATGACTGTGTTTCATATGATCCTGATCAGCAAATCATGAACAAGGTGACAAACTTAATCCATATCTCCCCATCTCTGGGTGATTTTATGAAGGCTTCTGACTCTCCTATTTGAAGAGTAGCTCAAGTTTGTTTTCAGAAGTGCTTAGGTCTTATGAAACATTTATAATTCATATTTATTAATGATTTCATTTCATGGGATTGAATCATATGTTATGCTTACCCAATAGTGCCTCATTGGAAGAGGAGATTCCAAATTTCTTTTCTCCGATATGATTTACTGAAAAACAAAGCCCTCTTTCCTATAAAATCATTCACATTTTTATTTCTTATAATTCCTTATAATTCATTAATTTTTTTATAATTTTTTATAATTATTTGCTAGTATTGCTTGTATACCTTTCGTTCAAATTTTGTATTCATAATATTATCACAAAATGTGATATTCATTGGAATATACATATATATATATATTCCATGCGTGCTCACAACCGCCCCCTAAAATTAAATCCTAGCTACGCGGTTGTTCGTAAGTTATGCGTATATGGATGAATTTAAACAAATTCAGACAAATAATTTGGAGCTTGACTTTTCAAGGCTTTGTAAGCAAGCAAAAGTATCTTGAATGTAATTCTGTGCTTTATTGGCAAGCAATGTAACTTCATCAAAAGAGCGGTGATGTGGGAAAATATTGAGCAATTGGTCACAAGGCATGCACAGGCATTTTGAACACGCTGCAACTTCATGGTTTGTAAATCTGACCAGCCAAACAATAATCCATTACAATAATCAAGTTTACTACTAATAAAAGCATGGACAAGGCTTCCAGTGTTTTCTGAAGTAAGTATAAGAATAATAATAATAATAATGATAATGATAATAATAATAATAATAATCATAATCATAATCATAATCATAATCATAATCATAATCATAATACTACTAATAATAATATGTCTTGTTTACAGAGGGTAGCCTCGTCAGTATTATAAACTGTTCTCCCTGAGGGCCCTGCAATCATACTATTACCCCAGCTTTATTTATGGATGTGATGCAAATTATATAACATATAAAAAGCAGATTTGCATGTGTTGGATCTGTGTCTCCATGTTTAAATGAGAATACCAAGATTTCTCACAGTGCTTGTCGGTTTCACTTCTGCATCTCCAACTGTTACATGTATATGATTAATATTCAGTTTTGCTACTTCGATGTTCCAACAATTAGAAACTTTATTTTTTTGTCATTAAGCATTAGCTTATGTTGGAACACCCAAGAATGAATGTATCCTATACAGGTTTCCAAAATTGAAATATTACACTCTTGTTGATCCTTATCGGGGCTAAAAGAAATATACAACTTTGTGTCATCAGCATACATGTAACAATGAAAAGATACATATGGTATATATATATATAAGAATTTACAACATCTGATAATGGATATTTCAAAATTTGGTACTGTATTTAAAGTAATATATGTTTATTTTGTTTTCAGTTGTTGCGTACAGACGATGGCATACCCAAGACTGTTGCTATGAAACCAGAGAACAAAGCCAAGAACAGATTCAAAAACATTGTGGCATGTGAGTTTATTTTTCCCTAGATCTTGACATAATATACAGCAAATTGTGACAAATGATTAGTTGTTGTAATCATTTCTTTATTTCAAAGAAAAGTAAAGTAATATACAAATTTGCATCTTGCCAAATAGCAATAATAAAAACCAGGTCCATGAACCTATATTCGGGTTCATGGCAGGTTGTAATACAAAGTATCATGAAAACGAAAAACAGTAGACAAACGTGAGCATGTAGTAATGGGAAAGAAATGTTATGACAATACATTATCATTTTGATTTTTAATGACAACATATTATCATATTACAATGTAATGACAATACGACAATGGTAATAAGCAAATAATTACCGTTGGTGAAGGTGATGGGACAAACTATCACTTCCGAGGCGATCTGGATGTAGCGTTATACATTCAGATCGCCGAGGAAGTGATAGTGCGTCTCATCACCTGAAATCAAAAGGTGATTATTTGCTTTATATTCCACATCTGAAACATTTAACTGGTACGAGAAAGACAATTATTGTCTACTTCTTGAAACCACCTCGAGTTAAGGTAGAGCATTCAATTTCGCCATTGGGCATCCAGTTATACAATTTGTGCATCCAATTTAACAAAATGTCATGTATTTTTTTTATTTTTCACTTGCTTTTTCATGTTTACACATTCTTTCACTTTATGAGCTTACTCTTGTTTTAAGCTGGGGGGGGGGGGGGGGTCATTCTTTTCATATTCATCACATGGCCAAAGGAGCGGACAAAAGCAACTGTATCAGCTTAATGTCGTGCTCCGTATTGGGCTAGTTGGTAAATTTAAGCAAATTTTGTATGTTTATATGTTATATCATATGCCTTTTTATCTTTATAAATTTTCTTTCATAATGTGTTTTGTCTTGTGTTATTTTGCATCATCTCATCATTTACATGCATTGATTAGAGACATAAATCATAGGATGTGTACAATATCAGGATTTTCTTCTTTCACATGGTTAACATATTTACTTTTTCTGTTTTTAGCTCATAATAAGACTTTCATCATGTAAAAGAATCATTTCATCAAAAGTTCAAAGCTCAAAACTCAGTCTCTTTTTCAGCCATTGATGATTTCACGGGCCAGACAGCGGGCCATGTAACGCTGGGAGAACGCGCAAAGAATGTTTGAAAAAGATCTCGCAGATAGAAAATAGAACGTTAACAATAAAGTGTTAAATGTTGCGCAAACAGACCTTTTAAACATAAATAATGCAGAAACTCGAAAAGGAAAATATGAGTTGAAAGAAGTCAGAGGACATTCCTAAAGAATTTAAATCTTTAAATGTTTAACAATGTACATAATTAGGTGGTCTGTCGATATCGACAGATCACCTATTAATTTTGTCCGAATTTTCTTCTTTATTTTTATTTATTTATTTTTATAACAAATTGTTGTGGCCACCAAATCTCAAAATCGGCCAGGTCAATATCATCGAATTTCATGTCATGTATGAGGTCAATCATGGACATGGTCCATTAAGCTTTTGGAGGTCATCATGTCATCGTGACGTCATCAAGACGCCATTTTGTAAATGTACAAGATCGATTATATCTTCATAATCGATCTTCAAAAATCAACCATATTCACATCACATAAACTTCACTTGACGGGTCATCAAGTCATGTCCTCACAGGTCATCTAGAGGTCAGGACGCGCGCGTCAAATTTTTAAAATGCTCAAAATCACGTAGGATCTAGTCTGCACACGTTTCAGGTCATTTTGAGCATTTCAAAAATTTCTGTGCGTAAGCGCGCGCGCGCGTAAAACGCGCGCGCAAGTCGTAAATAACGTTAAAACGCTGTTTTTTCGATTGATTTGCAATCCTGACACTTTTCTTCATCATTTCCATCAACTTGGAATCAATTTCAATCAATAATAAGGTTGTACGGGCGCGTCAAAGTTCAAAATCCGTGTGTGCGTCTATGGTGAAAATAACGTAAAAACATGCAAAAACATACCTCTACAAAATTAACTCTAGCTCTTTAAATAGTCCATAAACCCCCCAATTTTTTTTCATCATCAGGTAGGGTATGAATCATAGATTTCATTTCATGTATCATTTGACCCTTATAAACATTATGACGTCATCAAAATGGCGCCAGAATTCAAAATTTCCATTTTTCATGTTTTGACGTCATCACATTTATGCAAATTTGGCTCTAGATTCGTAATTATTGGTCGTTTTTCGCCCAGATTTTGATATGTCATAGATGAGACAATTCTCTACAAGATAAGTCTCCACGGCGTTTCATTTTGATGACATCATCACAGTGAAATTTTCAATTAAAGATGCCATGTCAGAATTTTCCCTATTTGTGTGTTATGTCTATGGAAGATGATTTTTTTTCGAATCATGAATCTACATGACATTGTTCTCTGAGCTGTATCTCAGTTGTTTTTGGTCTATTTTCTTCCAGATTTTAGTATGTTATAGCTGAGACTATAAGCTTTTACAAGTGTGGTCTCCAATTTTTCATCAGATGTCGGGATCATGCCCAATTTTTCACTACAAAATGTGATTTGAGAATCCTGTTTTTCGTTTACGTGTTATCTCTATGGGAAATGTTTTGGTATATTGGTCAAAGCACTTGCCTCTCATTCCGGTGACCCAGGTTCGATCCCCGGTGGGTCCATTAAAATTTTTTTTTTTTTGTGCTTCTTTTTGCCTTTCATTTTACCATCTTGTTCGACTATTATAACATAAGCAATCACAAACCAAGTAATAAACTGCCTTATTTTGCGTGTTATGTCTATTAGAAAGTACTGTTCAGTGGTTTATGTATAACCCTATGGAAAATCTGATTCCCTGACGTGTATTAAAGCTATCCTGCAATATCATTAGTCCTATTTGATATCACAATTTCTCAAAATTTGCTTACTCAATTATCTTCAAATTTTCGTCAGTCATCGGTCCTAATAAGGTCAAGTTTACACATCTTTTTCAAGGTCATCAGGTTATCGTGACGTCATCTAGGCGCCATTTTGTACAAATCAACTGATGGTCGTATCTTCATAACGAAATGTGATTTCTCTTTCATATTTGGCATGGCGAAGGTCAATGTCATTCCAATCATGTTCATCACCATTATCATCATCGTCATCATCATCATCATCTTTATAATCATAACCATCACCAGCATTATCATCATCACCATCAATCATCATCATCACCGTCATCATGATTATCACCATCATCATTATATCATCATTATCATCATCACCATCATGATTATCATCAACATCAACATCATCATTATCATCACCGTCACCGTCATGATCATCATCGCTAATATTATTATTTCATCACCATCATCATATCATCATAATCATTATATCATCTTCATCATCATAATCATCACCATTATCATCATCACCATAATCATTTTACAATGACCGTTTCACACATTTTGCTACATTCCTGTCCTCAAGAAGCATCTCCATTCATGGCATTCTTGACTTCCTATCTTCAGTTTAGTATTTCCTCATTATTATGATCATCCTGATTACGATCATGATCATACAAATTGAAAGACAGACCACCTAATTCATCCTCATGACGAAATAAATTCATAGTTATAATTATTCTTATATGTATTACAGTTTACAAATCATGTGAATACAGAGCTAAATTGGATGCATTAGTTAGCAACATGAATACCTTATGGCGAAATTGAATGCTCTATCTTCAGTCACGTGTTCTTTCGTGCTAATTTGAATGCACTATGGCGAATTTGAATGATATTTTTACACTTTTGCTTGCTCTATGGCGAATCTGACTGCCCATTACAAATTTTTGGCTGCCCTATAGCGATTTTGAATGACTAGTTGGAATTTTTGAATGACCTATAACGAAATTGAATGAACTATTTATACTCTTGCATGCACTAAGTGCGAAATTGGACGGGAAAACCTATATTAACGGTGAACATTTCTATGAATTTCGATTTGACATTGTAAGGAAATTTAGGTATAAGATATTTTGTCATACAATTATTTGTAGTTGTAATATTTGTCTCCAACTTCCGTGAATGATTCTTGAATAGAGATGTAGAAAGCTAAAACTAAGGTGATAATTTCAAATCAAGTTAGAATCACTTTTGAATTGCTTCTAGAGAATTACATGTATATCACACTATGATATATGCTATATAAGAACTGAATGTTTTATTATGATTAATCATGTTAGAAATTCTCAGCATGAGACGATGTTTGGAAAGTAAATTAAGTGTGTCTCTTCTTGATTTCTAGTTGATCATTCCAGAGTAGTCTTAGAGACCCTGAAGGATGACCCTCACTCAGACTACTACAATGCTAATTACATACAGGCAAGTCTGCTTCTTAGAAAGTTATGAGAGTAATCGCTACTTTGAGTGTCTGAAAACCAGATTTACTCCTCACCTTTTGGAAGTTTTTTCTAGCTATTCTTGCAACATTAACCTTTCACTTATTGTTAACAAGGTCTGTTTTTGAGGCAAGAATCTTTTACAGATTTACAAAAATTTAATGGCGTAACTTGATTTTTTGTTGCACAAACTTGGTCCACCTTCAATATTTACTGAAAGTTTCTGGTTGATGGCTCCATCTTTGTGATGTAGTTTATTTTCATCTATCAATCACCTGCCAAACCTTTCAGTGTATGAATTTTAAAATGCCAATCTTGAATGATATTTGAATATCCTGAAAAAGATAACAAGCCCACCATAATATATTGTATAGCCTTTTTTTTGCTGAAAAATATCTTTTTGCATGTCCTTTTGACTGAAGAAAGAAGAGCAAGACATAGTAAAACCAAGAGAAGGATACACAAGAGAAAAGAGAAGGATCCTTTAAGTGCATGCATGTGTGTTTGTGTGGTGTGTGTTGTGAGAGAGAGAGACAGAAAATGTGTGAGAAAAAGAACTAGAATTGTATGATGTCCCATTTTAGAAATTGGTTCACTTTGTACATTGTGTTTGGCAATATGATATTGATATTTGTTTATTTTATAATTTGGCAACAGGATGACAAGAGGAAGAAGACATTTATTGCTGCCCAAGGTATGTTTGAAGACACCACCCTCATAATCTGTCTGTTTTAAACAAAATTGTGACTTCTCAAAGTATTCAATCCAAATAAATTGATGACATTGTAGAATTGACACTTACTCTGAACATGAAAGCATATACATTAATTTTGAAAATGATCATATTTTACATGATTCTCAGATATCAATTTTAAAAAATAGACTTGGCTTTAATTAGCAAATAAAGAATGATATATTAATTCGTTGTTCAGCTATATATATACATAAATATTTCACTGTATGTCTTGTATTTCTTTCTACTTTCAGCCCCTAACACTGCAAGCCTCAATGATTTCTGGCGACTCCTTTGGCAGGAAAATGTTTGTTCTGTTGTCATGGTTACAAACACAGTAGAGGGAGGCAAGGTGAGTAACATATGACAAGTTCTCACCTAAAATTTATTGAGTGGGGTAATTTCTAAGATAGTTTTAAGTGGTGAATATCAAGCCTTCGGGAAATTGGCATGAAACCCATATGGACCCTCCACCACAAAACTACCAATAAGTCGCAATGGGAGTTTTAGAGGAAACAGCTGAAAAGGGTTCTTTGGGTGGAAATTTCTATTTTAAGGTTTTTGTATTTTCTGAAAGTTAATTTATTAATCTACCATCTGACAAAAATTTCAGGGTAAAATACCATGCTAAAATATGTTTTTACTCTCATTCAAGATGACCATTTTTCCGACTTCTTGGTCGTTTTGTGGTGGAGGGTCACATATGAAAAATGAAATTGTCCCTAAGATGTAAATGTGATAAATGTGAGGTAAGGTTTAGTTTTTCAAGGAATTAATTGGTGCAAACTTAATGACTTTTTATTATCATGGGTATCTTGTGTGCTTGAACTGTAGACAATATCATGTGACCCCAGTAAGGAATCCCTTCTTTATATCTGTATTGGCTTGTTTATTATGAAGGAAAAGAAAGTGAAGTTGCATTGAAATGAAATGTTGTATCTTTAAATATGTGGTCAGCAGCCCTTAATAGTATGAACAGGAAGATCAACCCATAATCCTTGTTATTCTTGTGTTTCCCAGGATCGCTGCACAGTATACTGGCCAAAGGAGATGGGCAGTAGCAAGACGTTTGGAGGGATAGAGGTCAAGCTGAGGGCTGTGGAGGAATTCTCAGATCATGTGCACAGGGTTATGGATGTCAAACAGGTTAAGTGTTAATGAGATATATCAAGAGTAGGTAGATACAAACTGTAGAATACTAGTGGATGACATCAGTAAGAGCTTTTCAGAGTATAGTGTTGAAATAAATAGTAATACATAACTTGCTTCGATGTGTGCCCTAGGCCCTGTTTCATAAATCTTGCTACAATTCTACTATAAATTTACCCTATGCCTTTAAAATTCTGTGATATGAGAGGCTCTCATCAATTCTTGTAACTTGTTATTAATAAGAAGTTTTATGAAATGTTTATGAAATGTTCTCTTCACAGGTGAATGGAAGTGAGACAAGGTCTGTCCATCAGTTCCATTACATGTCCTGGCCGGATATGGGTGTGCCACAGTACCCTACAACCCTCATCAGCTTCACACAGGCTGTCAAACATGTACATGAGAGAATCACAGCTAATACAAAGGGCTCAACACCGTTGCTTGTTCATTGCAGGTGAGTGATTACGTTGCCTCCTATGCTGGACAGTGGCACACAGTATGAACACTGAAAAATAGTAACCTACAACTTTTCAAACGGTATGATTCCATAGAAATATTATGTGCTCAATTTAAACACAGTGCGATATGTTCTCACTGTATGACATAGTGAAAAGACTATGTACATATTTAACACACAGTGTGACATAGTTGAAAACAGTATGTTCATACTGTTCTACTCTGTGTGACAGAATTAATACATTATGTTCAATCACTTAACACACAGTGTGACATAGTTGAAAACAGTATGTTCATACTGTTCTACTCTGTGTGACAGAATTAATACATTATGTTCAATCAGTCACAGAGTGTAACACCAAAGTAACAATAGAATGGATTTGGAACATGATAGTGTGGAACTCACAGAATTATAAATGTGTACTGTACATATCTAAAACATACTTCTAATGATATGATGATTTAAAAATTAAAGCTATAATAATTACATTTATATGCCTTTATTATAAGAATGTGCATATCTTCATGACATTCAAAATAGTTTCATCAGATGTAAAGGTTGAACCTGTTGAACGTTCACATGTGTAGCCTAAAAGAGATGGTTGAGTTCTGATAAAGGTGAAAAATAATTTATGAGCTTTCTCATTCTTTCTTTGTTAGTTTGGAAGAATATCATAGTAGAAATGTCCCCTGAGAAGGCTCGCTCTTTAAATGACCTAATATTCAAATATGACAAGAAATAAATGAAGTGCTCAGCCCAATTAAACATTTATGGTACATGTGTAGTCCCACATACCCATTTCTGTGTACAGTGCATGTGCTTTTTAGCGAGAATGGGTCAATTTCTTATCATTTTGATGCTGCCAAAGATGTAGACCGTTCCCTGTTAATTTGAGACAATTTCTGTCACAATGTAATTGCATGACCAGAACTCAACTTTATCTTTAAGTATTATGTGTAATTGTGTAGTAATCTTGTAGTTCTTTGTTCTAAACAGCGCTGGTGTTGGAAGGACAGGAACGTTCATATCACTGTACTGCATGCTGGGTCAGATCAAAGTTGAGAACAGGGTCAACATCTTTGGTTTCATTCAGAAGATGAGAGAGGATAGACCTAATATGGTCCAAACTGCTGTAAGTTTCTTTTAATTCTCTCTTAATATTCTTCATGAAGTTCTGGTGTGAAAATATTCTTTATTTTCATAGATTACAGGTCTAAAATTACATATAATATGAATTTAAGATTTGAAAAATACAAAAAAGTAACAAGCATCAAATATATAAGTACTGTGACATAGTTGTAGCATTATAATGAAAATAATAGTTAAATTAATAGTTAATATTCAAATACGATTATTTAGGTTTTGTTATTTATTCAATTTAGGACCAGTATACACTTATCCACACTGCCCTTGTTGAGGCCTACATGAGTGATAACACAGATGTTCCTGTCAGCCATTTTGAGGCTAAGCTAGTCTCACTCCAAGAAAGGAATCCAGCCACACACAAACTCAACATTGAACAGGAATTTGAGGTAATAATATAATATCCTTCAAGTGATATCATAAAGTGATAGTATGAAAACATGTTTAGTCATCCTGAAATACTACAGTACCATACCTGATTTCTAGCTCTAGCTTTGGATTCTCAGCAATTGCCTACTCTTTGTTTTTCTGATTATTTAAATTCTTGCACTGATTGTAATGGCTTTCTTGCATAATATAGTCTGTTTGGAGCTAGAAGGGTGTTAAATCACATCTTGTGTACAGTTAATGCCCTTCTGGCTCTAAACATACGATATGTGTAAAACATATATATCGTGTGTTGAGAGCCAGAAGGGTGTTAACTCTGTGTTAGAACATACAAGTTAACGCCCTTCTGGCTCTCAACACACGATATATTAGTCTAAGAAACAATCATTATGATATAACATGTCTACTCAAGAACATGCATGTATATCTCCCCTTTTGGCACAGGATGCCTGTATGGTGAACAAATTGTTTAAATTTATAATTGATTTTGATGATTGTAACAGTACAGATATTACCTTTTAACCACTGAATGTGTTGAATTGACTTTTATCTATTCTATTTTTCTGCAATCCCCACTGTTTTGTCCCTGTGTTGTGTTTATGTAGTAGTGTTCCCTTTGTTTGTTGATAGATCTTGACCCAGCTAACCCCTCCTGCCGGACAACAAGCTTTCAAGGCTGCTGGTCTACCTGCCAATATTGACAAGAACAGATTTCCCAACATTCTGCCAAGTAAGTTTTCTTCCTTTGTAGTATGCCGCATTAATCTCTAAGGTGTGTTGAAGACCACATATTTACCCTGTAAACAAATCTTATAGTGACAAAGTTAGAATTCATTCCATTGATTTGAATTGAATAATTTGCAGTTCAACATCAATCATTTTTTGTAGTACAAACATATTTATATTTTGCCAGCAATCTTGTGAAGTTATTGTGTAAGCTGCATAAGAGGGATCTGGTTGATGTATCTTGAGTTCACTTCCTTTTTCTAGAGGAAAATATCAATGCTGTGTTTGATTGTATACACAATCCTTTCCTTGTACAACAATCACTTTCACTGATATGACCTCTCTGTTGCTAAGTCAGTGTATCATTCTGCATGTACATGTATCCATTTGTATCATATTAAATGTTAATATATTATTGTTTCTTTCTTTATTACAGTGGAAAAGAACAGACCATGCCTAATTACTAAGGGAGAGGCAGGAAGCACAGATTATATCAATGCTTCATTTGTAAATGTAAGTATGAGCTTAACCATGTTTATCAGTATAACTAGCACTTTCACTCTTTCTTATTAAACTATGCATATTAATTATGTACATGTAATTAAATTATATATATAATAACCCTAACTCAAGAGATAAATAATTATGAAGTGGTGTTTGGTCATATTGTTGTTTTTATATATACCATGATTTAGAATGTAATAACCGCCTGTTCACCAATAATGGATGCTGACAGCATGTTTGTATATTATACCTCACCAATATAAAGTATAATTTACTCTGATATTTATATTCAAAATTTGTAACTGTGTGATTATGCAGTGTTCTCTTTCTTGTCATGAGTAACACTTTCAGTGCCTCCAAGCATATGAACAGTTGTTATAAATGAACTTTCAAATGTTAATTTTGATATTAACTATTGTTTTGATTCATATGGTTGAATTAGACACAATATATCTTCCATGTGATTATACTTCTTTTGTTCTTTGGGAAGTTATGCTGCCCTTTGTGACACAAAATGGGTCAATTTAGTGCTGAATTGAATATGTATAGTTGTTTAATGTATGGATAATGTTTATTGTTTTCAGACTTTCATGAAGAAGGATGTGTTCATAGCAACTCAGATGCCCCTCCCTCATACTACAGGTGATATCTGGAGAATGGTGTACGACTGGAGATGTCCTGTCATAGTCATGCTCAATAACCTTGACATGGAAGACAAGGTCAGTGAAGTATTTGTGTTACATATTTTAGTGAAAGAAAGTGGAAAGCATGTTTTGCTTTAAATTGAATATGTAATATACATAGGGTTATATACTTTTATTAACAATGAAATTGGTTTTGACTGTGAGATGTCCTGTCATTAATTACCATGCTTAATGAGGTGGACTAAGAGGACAAGATCAGTGAATTACATAGAAGGAACCTGTTAAAGAACATAATGACAATTAACAAGTTTTTATGTTTGTTTGTTTGATTTCTGTCACAATTTGAAAATACAGGATTAAACATAAACATGTAAATGTATGGAAAGTTCATGGTTTGTTCAAAACAAAAACGCCTATTACACTGAAATAAGTTATGTATTTGCTAAACATGTAAAAAGTAAAAGTAATAATGAAGAAGATATTTGACAACCTTTAAATTACCTGTGTTTTTATATTTTGACAGCATGATCTACATGTGATCATCAGCCTAAATGCAATAGTATAATCAGCAGTAAAATATTCAAACCTGTGAAACATACTGATCTGATGGAATCCTTGTCCTAATGGAGTGACATTTATTGTCTTTGTCACTTTATGGTACAATTTTATTTATGTGGTTCAAGATTTTCAAATCAGATATTTTCTGGATTTTGAAATTTGTAAATTATCAAATTAGAAATCTAAATATAATTCCCATTTTTAGGAAATACAGAACCATGATGTTCACTTCTGAATTTTAATGGATTATTTCATGTTAATTAGGATAATATCTTTGCACCAATATTGTGCCCTTAGCTCTTTGATTCTTTGCTTTCTCTCATATTGTAATTGTATAAATCTGATGATCTTTTCCTAGTCCTGTGCCCAGTACTGGCCCAACCAAGACTCGGTCCAGTTTGGTCCTCTCAAGGTGTCTATTATCTCAGCTGAAACCATTCGCAGTGACTATGTCATGAGGAAGTTTGAGGTCAAGGGACCCAAGAAAGGGGTAAGTTTGTGTTAAATATATTCTGCCTGGACATCCAGAGCTGGGGTCTATTGGAAAATGCCTGAAGTAGAGAAATGAACTGCTGCATATCTATGACAAATTTGCTCTCAGTCAATCAGATGCAAGTATTTCCGTATAACTGTTATTGTAACTTGTCATTATGTATCAAGTTTTATGAAACGGGGCCAGGTTAGGATGTTACATATACATGTATACTGATGTGCTTCCATAGCTGTGGAGTCACATCCTTTTGTAGTCCAACATTTTACCCCTTTTTATCTGTAGATAATATGATTGTGAATAATATTTAAACCCCTGCAGAATCAACATTTTGTTTTCATTTGAAATAATAAATACATGTAATAACAATATCAAAGATTTATTTTTCTTTTGATCAAGCACAACTATGAAGGCATTTTCCTATGTTCCTTACAGATCTTACAAATTTCAACATTAGTAGTTAGAATTCCACATGAATATGGAATATATTTCTAAGAAGTATGATTGTTTCATATACATTACTTCAACTTGCTTTAATTTTTTTCACTGTTGCCTTCTTAGAAATGTTGAGAAATATTGCTACATTAACTGAACAAGACCAATGTGTGTATGTGTAGGATGCTTACCATAAGATGTGTTGTGTTGACATAGAGATCAATGACATCCTGGCCTGTAATACATGTTTCTCTAGTCATATGTAGCCTGTTATATTTTCAACCTCTTGCCATATATTGCAGGTACTGACAGTGAAGCAGTTTCAGTTGATGGGTTGGAATAATAACCAGACAAGACCAGACTCCTTGGCTCCTATTCTTCAGATGGTTGATGCTGTCAATGAATGTGAAAGGAGATCACAAGCATCAGGTCCCATTGTCATTCACTGCATGTGAGTATAGCTTTCCAATCTATGCACTATTGGAAGTAGTGATACATCATGTATGATGTACGTGGTGGCAAAAATATGATAATGTACAAATGTTGAATGCTTTGGGAGCATGGTTGATGCTTCAATGGGAATCAAGAAGCTTTGAGGCATATAAGTGCAGTCTCATGTCAATTCACTCGCTATGACCCTGAAAGCAAAGTCAATATTTCTTTTGCATACAGCATGCTTAGTATGGATCCCTGAAAGTTATATGCATATCAGTTGTATTTTTATTTCCAGATTGTTTAAAGGTTAAGAAGTTTGTAACGTTCACTTTTTACAGTGCATAATAATATACCTATTATCCTTGCAGTGCATATGAATATGCCCACAATCTTTACAGTACATATCTGGATGCCTGAGATATTTGTAGTGCCTATCGATACGCCTAGATTATGATCTTATCTTCATGAAGTGAACACAGAAGCAAGCACATCTCTATAATGTGAACCTATTGGTTTGTCGGTACCAACATGTATAAAGATTTTCTAATATTTCTACTCACAACATAAAGACATAATTTTTCTGTTTAATGGTCACAGCAATGGAATTGGTAGGAGTGGTGTATTTGCAGCCATCTATTCAGCTGCAGAGAAGATGATCTCAGACAGCTCTGTTGACATCTTCCAGGCCGTGAAGAGATTACGAGCAAACCGTCCCAGCATGATCGAATCAGTGGTAAGACTTCAGGGATGGTATCAGTTTTTTGGACAAGCTATAAACATGCTTCCACATACTGCATTCTTTGTGAATGCTTATCATTAATCATAATAGCTTTTAGATCATGAGGTTCAAAGGTTCATTAAATTCAATTAATTTAAATTTTGATGATATTACATTTGTGTGCCCATTTCTCCCAAGTTTTGTTTTTCTGTGTGGACGGTTAGCCTTTCTCCATTAATTTTTTATCTATTTTTATTTTTTTTAAATGTAACAACAAAGGAAATATACATGCATATTTAATTAAATTGAATTATATTGTTCAATAAGCAAAACAAGTGGTGTGTCTTTCCCAGAGCTTTTAAAAATGAAACACATGTGGCCAATGAAATTGTCTTTCAGCTAGCTGGGGCAGGGATGTAGAGGTGTCGTAGTCGAATGGTTTAATCACTTGACTTGGAATGCAAAGGTCGTGGGTTCGAACCCTGGCACGGCACTTATGCCCTTGAGCAAGGCATTTTATCTACATTGCTTCTCTCCACCCAGGTGTTAAATGGGTACCAGGTAGGATGCTAACGTCATTGTGGTTGGATTAGCATGTGCGCTTGGAAACAGGTGACAGGCTGGAATGCTCCCCAGAGGAGTGGAGAATGTGCACTGTAATGTGCAGAATCCAGTGACCATGGTAATAATGCTGTAAGCGCTTTGGTCGGTTACATTGTAACTGGTAAGGCGCTATATAAGAAACAGCTATTATTATTAATAGTAGTAGTAGTAGTAGCATTCAATGAATACTTCTTTTAAATGTCTGCCCCTGCTAGCTAAATCTCGACTGGAAAGGTGGAAGACAATGATTGATTGGCCAGATGGTTTCGTGGTTTAAAAAAAAAGTTGTAGCCATGCATAGCAAAAATGTCCCACAAGCTTTGTTAATTCCCCTCACAGATAAAAATGTGTTCATAAAAATCTGTGCTGTAGGTCTTAATGAATAGATATTTTGAATAACAATATCTTGAGTATCTATTTAACACAAGAAATTCATGCTTTGCCATTTGTGTGCATTTATTTAATATCAGCAAATTCATCAATTCATATTCTTTATCTTTCTCTATTTCATCACCATTTCTTTGTGGACAGGATCAGTACAGCATGTGTTATGAAGGAATGGCAGAATACATGAAGAAGTTTGATGAGTATGCAAACCTTGCCATGTGAGGAGACCTGTCATACTCAAACTGGGCTATGTCTATCGTGAGGCCAAAATATGATACATTGAAATGAAATGAAGTGAAATGGAATTCACATTTGATTCCATATGACTGCTATAACAATATCTTTGACAAGTAAAGGTTAAGACAGTAAATGTTATAAAGAAGGAGGCGATCACCCAATTAGCCGGCAGAGCTTGTGTTGGGGACTCCGTAAAAAAAAATTTAAAAATCCTGTTACTGTAACAGCATCATCATAATTTGTTTTTAGCATAGTCAATTTAGAATAAGGCAGATGATGAAGTTGATTAGAAAAAGAGAAGAACAAAGGGTATTTGTATTTGTATGTCAGTTACAGAATAACAGAGCATTAACATAATTTTATAGATACAGGATATGAATTGGTTGCACTATATTGCTACATACTAAGTAGCATTTAATTCATCAAATTTTCTGTCCTGATATAATGTACAAAAAAGAACTAAGTTAAAAACTGTAAAGGAAAAAAAATGCAACTAGGCTAGCAAGCATCTAAGGCATTCACACAGATGAAAAATATAAATACACATGTTGACTGAACATGTTAATGACATCTGCACATCATTTGGTGTAAATAACATTCACAACATACATTGTATTAACTTCTTCCCTTAATTACCCTGTAATGGACAAGTTCAGCTCCTGACTAGATTCCCTGATGTTTTTCCACAGCTTTGTTTGTCTGTCATGTATGTTAACGTTAAACTTGGAAAACTGATCTGTCTCTGTATGTCAGATGTTGAATAAATTGAATAGGTTTCCTATACGAGTAAAAGAATGTGCTTTTCATTGTTTATTAACTATGATTTAGGTTTAAATCTTGGTTTAGACCATGGTTTGAATTTTAACATGCTTTGTGACTTTGGGCCAGTGTGTATTGAAGGCATGTCGGTAAAAACATTTCATGTTTTAATTTTGCAAACAGACTATAAACGCTAACAACATCTGGCTATGTATTATATATTCTAGAATACACCACCTACCAAAACATTTGAATTATGAAGTGAAATACTGTTTTACAACAAGCGAATGTTAAATGAGGTGAAATGTTTACTTCATTAAATTTTTTTTGTTTCTTTGTACAGGATATGTAGGATCACATATATTTTCACTGAAAACTTATCAAATGTGATATCTGTGGTTATTATGTACATATTATCAGTTTTGTTTATTGTAGTTCACATGTTTATATACATGTGATTCATTCCTCCAATTAACCAGTTGAATATATTTGATTACAAATACAATGTATAAAAATGCCACTTTTTTTTTAGGCAGTGGTGGATCCAGGAGGGGGCGCCAAGGGCATGTGCCCCTTCAATTTTTCTGATTTTTACTGTGAGAGGGGGGATATCCCCCTCCCACACCCTCCACTCCCTCGCCACTGGCGCCCCCCTTTAAAATTCCTGGATCTGCCACTGCTTTAACGCCTGATATTGTTTCAAACAACCTACCGACAAACCACAAAATATAGCAATAAAGCCCCACATCTTTACCCTCGCTGATGTATATTACTAGTTAATTTTTACAATTTTCTGAATTTGAAATTATTTATCAGAATCTGTTATCTAGTGTGTTTAGACTTGTCATTATATTTATGTTTATTTATTTAATTTTCATGTTCATGTTTATCTCATGTTTTTTTTTTTTCTGTTCTTTGTATATTACCCATTTCATTTTATCATTGTTGTGTTGTATGTACCATGTATCTTAAATCAATGTAGTATACTGCTACTTATACATACATTTGAAAGGTACTGTGAAAAGCCTGTTTTATTTGTTTTCATCATTTTTTTGAATACTTCTAGAATTTTAACATATCTTCCAGAATTATTTAAATTGAAACAACTTTGTGTATTTGTTCGAATCTAAACTAATTTCCACACACAAGGAAAAACAAAATATTTGTTTCATATATAAAGTAGCGAATCAAAGTAAGTTAAATAATATTTTAATACTAAATTTTCTTATTCTTATTCCAGAAATACTAATTATGAAGACACTAACATTGTTCATTGTAGGAATAATAATATGTGGGGTGTATGTGGATATCTTTGGATTCAACAGCTCATTATTATCTTTTGGAGTTAATATAGGTTATTTATATACAAAAACTTAAATTGTGAAATAAAATTTAATCCAAACAACAATTTACTTATACCTGTGTTTGTATAAAATTTTATCATACATTTAATGATTTTATTTTGTATAATGTCATGTTATGTAAGAATGCCTCTTCTGTAAATTAGTCTTTTATCTTTTTTTTCAGTGTCTTTCTTTACTCTTCTCCTTTCCTCCTTGCTTTCATTCCTTCAGTTCTCTATTTTAATGACTATGTTTGATTCTTCATTATCAAATCTTGATATTTGATAGCAGAGGGGACAGTGATGCAGTAAAAGATTTATTATAATGTTTTATGAAATTATATGTAGTACTAAACATACATATATTTATATATTTATCATATTTTATATCAGTACTGGTGCTGGAATAATTATAGTTTTTATAGTTACCCCTAGCATAGACCTATATAAATGATAAATATACTATTTTTAAGAAAAAAAATGATGAATTAAATATAGCTCTTTGTCTTTCATTGTGTTAAAGATTTACATTGTATATAATTATTGTAAAAATTATAAGGTAGATTCAGTTAATTAATAGTTTTTGATTGATATTTTAATGGATTATGCGCATACATATAACCATGTATCAGTGATTAATCAATATTTTTTAAAAACTTGAATGAAAGATTAATTTGATGGGGCTAGAACACAATGGTAACATTGCTTTTTTGATTTTATATTCAGTGAAACTTGTTGTATGGAATAGAGTAATAAAAAACAGATGATTTCTTTTGAGGAATTCAGTTCTCACTCTATGTTGCTAATTGAAATGTGAATAAATAGAAATGTTATTTTAGGTATATATTGCATGATGTCATTATTACTGTGCTGCTCCCAAGCTTTGGAATAGGCTCCCTCTTCATCTTAAATCATCACCAACAATGGAACAAACCAAACAGAGTTTGAAGACGTATCTGTTCTGAAACCCCATTCCAGAGAAGACATGCATCTCAAAGCGCTTTGTATCCAGCGGAAAAAGGCGCTATATAAATTGCTACTACTTCTGTTATTATTATTGTTTTGTGCTTTACATTGATCTTTAATGTGTATCCAAAAAAGATAGCTTTCGGTTCATATTCATATACAGATATAGCTACTGTGAATATTGAAAACATTTGAATTCGTTCAGAATAACGTAAAAAAACATAAAACACATATGAATGATATCATGAATGATAAAATTAATTCACACACTACATGCAATCACACAGAAAAACCGGGAATCTAATGTGTATGTACTTATTCAGGAGCATATATGGAGTGGAAATTAAAAGACAAAAATGAAGAAAAAAAAAAATTAAGAACAATGAAATTAAAAAAAATAGTAATCACATGACAGTTACTTATTAAATATACCATTGTGGATTCAAAATTGACACCAAAGAATACGGGTCTCCCGCCATGCAGTTTCCAAATTGACAAACCTGCATTTGTATGCCGCCCCGCCCCCCCCCCCCCCCCCCTTATACAAAATCCTGGATCCGCCCCTGCCTTGACGGACAGCCTTGGAGACTGACATGTCAGTCTCGCTAACCTTTTGGTAACCTGAAGGTTCTCAAGACCAACATTCCGTGCCAGCGGTCTTCTGACTTCTATCAGGGTTCACGAACTTCACGAGACCAATATTCACCGTTTAGTTCTTTTGGGCTTACGGTATCATGAGCTGGTCAAATTGGAGAGGGGGGGGGGGGGGATGTTACTTTGCAGAAGAGGGCCCCTTTATGAAAGATGCTTAACAAAAGTTTAAATACGCTTCCTTACGGTCACTACCACCCTCTCTTACACCACTCCCCCTTTATAATCATTTTAAGAAATAATGTTGGGCCCTTGAAAATGTACCCCCTGCCCCCGCCCCCCCCCCCCCATTTTTTTGGATCACTTGAACACCCCTCACAACATGTGGACAACCCAACCCCTCCAAATGAGAGATAAGCCAGTGGTAGCTGTTGGGCTGGCATCACATTGCTTTAGCTGATGCTTCATACAACAGTCTACTGACTTCACTCTCATTTCGTTTCTTTTTAGGTAAGAAATTAATCTTCTTTGTTGCATAGTAACCAGTTCTTTTACTTGTATTGAGATACTGATTATAATGATTCCTATTGAGGATATATTATGAAGTTGTTTCTAATGATGTTGTGATTTCTTTGTTCATGTAATTCAAGCCCTAAGACAAAGGGTTTCGCCTGATATTTTAGAACTTTGAGTTATATCTTTTATATAATACCTCTTATACATATACAGAAATATATTGATACTAGTCTTTGTTTAATAGACATTTCAGTTATAATATATAATACAAGCAGAAGCAGTCCCGTAGCCAGGGTTTCTAAAGGGGTGGGTTGTTTTTGGCAAAAGGTGTGTGTGTGTGTGTGTTTTCATGAAAAAGCGGACCTCAGCCCAAGAAGGGGGGGGGGGGGGGGGGGGGGGGGGGGGGGGGGGGGGGGGTCGTCCGACCACTCCGACCCCCTCTGGCTACGGGCCTGAGAAGCAGCCCGTGAACATCCACGGGCGCTAGCTGTGTTTATGATTAATCACCGTACCGTATATTTGTCACAATCAAGTGAATAAAAAAAAAGTCGGGTAAAGTTATTTTCCACCAAGAAATATTTACAACATGTGCATCGGCGGATCCAGGGGGGGGGGGGCACTTCCGCCCCGTGCCCCCCCCCCCCCCTTGGAAGGAAAGTATGCATTTTGACCTGAGACGATCCGCCCTTTTGTCGATTGTGCCCCCCTTTTAGAATGAAAACCTTTTTCTTTTTGCTTGTCAGAGAATTATGGAGGGACCACATAACCCCTCCCCACTGAGCGAATTTTGGAGGTCTGACGAAAAAAAAGAAATTGTCGCCACCCCCCCCCCCCCCCCCCCCCCCCCCGCCCTCAACGACTTTTCAAGAAGCTGGCAAGACCAAAAAAATACGGGTCTGCCTTTTCCAAAAGTTGACAAAACTGCACTTGTGTGCCCCCCCCCCCTTAAACTAAATCCTGGATCCGCCCCTGAACATGTGAGTATGTGTTATTTATCCTAAACTTGCATGAGTTCTGAAGAAAATGCATTTTCATCTTGATGAAGACTAAATGATTCGAGTAGAATATCCATGCATAGACATAGAGGGAGCGATTTGATCTTGCCATGTTTCTGTGGCTTAATACTCAGAGAAATTAAGGCCATGAAAACATAACGTGCACAATTAGCGGTACGTCCCTTGTAAATGATGCAAAAATGAGGACAAAAATAATTATGGTTATTTTCTTTTCAGGGGGATTATGGCCCCCTTATATGGATCTTGGGAGGACCGACGGATTGACTTTTCCTTACTACCCTCCCGTCACCCCCAGCGCGAGGGCCGAGGGGAGACGGGAGTAATATCCTATATACGTATCCATATCATAGTGGAAATATTTTCGAAGGAAATTTTGGTTGGTTTGGTTGTGGGGAAGGGCTCCTTCCTTACACTGTGGCAACCGATATTCCTAAGTGATGTTTACAGATCGGTTTAGTCTGTCATAAGGGAATGAATAATATATTTGAAGCGATATACAATAACATGTTTCTAACGGTATGAAGGCCATTTTCCCCATTCATGTCAATTTAGTTGTGCGACAGCCACCCAAGTGTGCGGTTACGTAAACCCGAAACCCTACCCTAAACTCTAAACCCTAACCCCAACCCTAACCCTATATATTGTTTTCATTTCGGGAGGCTGTCGCAAAAGGAAGTTTACCCAAGTATACTTCCATGATATAAGTAAAAAGTAGAAATAAATTAAATTGAAATAAGAGTCCTATAATATGAAGTGGCAGAAATCCCCTCCCTTTTTTTTTTTTTTTTTTTTACATTTAATAGTTACATGTTCCTCCCCTTCACCCTGTCTCATCGAACATCAACCCCCACATAAAAGAAATTATGGCACAGAAAGAATTAAGTTCAAGAAACAGTCCCCCCCCCCCCCCCCAAAAAAAAAAAAAAAAAAAAGCACAAACAACAAACAAAACAAAAAAAAACAAACAAAAACAAACAAAACAAAACAAACAAACAACAAACAGACAAAAACAAAAACAAAAACAAAAAAAAACTGTTCAAAGTTCAATTTAGAAAGTAATGCCATGCTTACATAAATCGGACTCCCTGGAGCCGAATTTTCACAAATAAGAGGCAGAAAAGTTTACGGGCACCTAAATCGATCCAAATCGATCGCGACGACCGCACCTCCACCCCCCCCCCCCCCCCCCCCCCCCCCGGTTGGTTGTCTCATTGAGACCTGTACATTATCCACGTAAATCACTTGCTGAATTAAAATGCAGATTGAAGTAGGGGCAGATTTTGATACCCTAAACAGGGAAACCCGTCTATCCCCTATTTTTATACCATTAACGACCCTTTTATATATTGCTTGGTATTTTACATCCTATTTAGGCCTACATCATCATCATAAGACTTCTTTTTAGCCAAAAAGAAACCGTAAAAGAAATTTAACCTAATTAGGAACACATTACCGAACTATTCCCCCCCCCCCACCCTTCCTTGGATCTTCTTCTTCTAAAGTGTCAAATTAGGGTCTGTGCTTGCAGACTATACAGCATCGGCCTCAATGAGACATCTCCCCCCCCCCCCCCCCCCCCCCCCCCCCCGCCCAATACACACTACTAAACTGTCTGTATGTAACCATGAAGCTTCAAATGATGTAACTCTATGCGTGAAACATAGTACCTGTACATGTGCGAACGGATAACACGTGTGTTGTTGCGCCGTATATATTGTACAATGAAGCCATCCATGCATGGAGCTACACGTCATGCTGTTCTTTGCAATACACCAATTATTGAGGTTTCTCCCCTTCACAGGTCAAGGGTATGGGTTGGTCATGAAGCTACAAACCCGCTTCATGGGTTGGCAGAATTAATACTCCCTCCGGAAATTCAATGTTTAAACATGAATTTATGAAATGTGGACGGCACGTCAGCCCTTAAGAAGTGCCTCCCACCACTCTCAGAACCATTCCCCGCCCGTGGGTACCAAAAAGTGGGGACCGACACGGCCAGGGGAGGCGCCTATTCAAACCCCCCCCCCCCAAAAAAAAGGCCCCAAATCCTTAGCGTAATATAATTTTATATAGATAATAATAATAATAATAATTGGAAATAGTTCACAAACTTTCTTATAACACATGTACTTGAAACTTGCTATTGAACACATTAGGAGCATAGATCAGTGTGTGTTAGGGGTACAGTGAGTACCTGTGTGTAAACATGTACATGTATACGCATTCAAACCGATGACATCGAACAAAGAGAACAATGGGTCATCGGTAGTAATTCAATACGTCATCGGTTGTCAACATTTGGTGAGGTTTATTCCGTCAATGAATTTTGTGACGCAATTCAATAGTGGAGTCATCGGTGGAAATTCGAACTATAGAAAACATAGATGTGTGGGTGTGTGTGTAGAATAAGGATTTACCCTTACCCCTTTGCTCAAGTGTGCCGTTATCTATGCAAAATAGGAGCAGCAGCTCAGATTTCGGAAAACATCCTCTGGGATAGTAGAATAGTGTATATAGAGAAGGCATAATGTATTCTTCCATTAAGTGTTAGAATAGAACATAATTATAGAATATGAGACTGTATAGATGATGTGTAGACCTCAGTGAAGTAGTGTTGATATGTTTTGAGAAATTAGTTCTATACAGCTTACAATTTACATCTAGTTTAGATTTCGATACATGCAATATTGGTAATTCTGAAACAATGATGATTACTTTTGTATAAAGAGTTGACTGAGTAAAGTACAGTCATTTCTTTTAAATAATGGATTTAGTTTGTTGATAAGAAAGAGGATAATAATACAAACAGAGCAATTAAACTTATTATCCTAACCATAATTCCAGTTTCACATGCTATATTAATATTAGTTATTATTCAGATGATTATAATTATTCTTACTAAGCCAAACTAGATTTCAGTATATTTGGACTGTCATATATATTATAGATATATATTTGAAGGTAGAGGTTTGCATGGTTGTACTGATAACGTGGAGAAGGTTTACGGTTCACCATGTGATTAGTCCTGAAAGGACTATTGGGTAAGGAGAAGAAAGTGGAGAAAAGTTGAGATGAGAAGAAAAGGAAAGGCGAGATAGAAATTCAGAGAGTGTAGAAGTTGTAGTGGTCCTAACTCTTTATGACTTTACGATACCGAAAATTTCCTTTTTTATTAATGCTTTACAGACCACCCTACAGCATTTCGGGTGTGGTCGATGTACGTTTTAGCCACCCCCCCCCCCCCGAAACCTAATCACTGTAAAGGTCACGTGGGCCTTGTATACTTACTCCGAGGACAAAGTAGTTCCTCGATTTACTTTTCTTAAATTGTTTTAGAGATTATATTAAATGTATTATGAAGTTAATATAGTATATTCTCATGCAGATTATACATACGTTTTTATATAATAATGAATAAGTAACAATAATAACGTGAATTAGTTTTACGAGGAAGGATAATTAAACATGCATAAGGAGTAGTCCACATACATGTGGCTACATGTCAGGCAAGGCCCTGCTGGGTAGACACATGAACATCTGACGTTCGTGGCAGCGAGATAAAGTTCATGAAGCTGTCACCAGTAACCGTTATTATTTGCAGTTAAGATTAAAGCCACTGACATGACTGATTTTACCAGTTTTGGTGTGTGTGTGTGTGTGTGTAATTGGGTTTTTACAGACGTGTATCAATCAGATATGATTATTTACGTCTGGGACCGACCTTTAACGTCACCATCCGAAAGACGTGACTCAGTCTCGAACCTGGGTCCGCTGAATTAGTTTATAACTTCCACTGGTAGCTGGATTACAGGCGCACGCCACAACGCCCAGTTGTGGCACATCTGAGATGATGAGATGGGCACATCTGAGATGATGTAACTTTCTTTACACTTATGACATATTCTGACTAGGGGGTTTCTGTTTTCCATTATTTTCATCCAATAAACCACGAGCATCCAACCAATGGTGTCTCCAGTATTTTTTAGTGGGTCAAATACATAAAATGGTGGTGTCCAGCCCCACAAAGTATTCTTTCTTGAAAGTGTGAAGTCCTGAAAAGGACTGTAAACCAGATGAGAAGGCTGAGAGTGGAGAAGACTCGACGTTTCGGACAGGTTGACTGTCCGTCATCAGGAGTGATCATATATTGTAAATTCAGTTCATTACATTGTAAATTCACATATTAGTTCGATGTTGAACTACATGTATACTATTTGTAATAAAGATCATTGTTTTAGCTGGTGCTTCATACAACACTCTACTGACTTCACTCTCATTTCGTCTCTTTTTAGAATAACCCCTGGAACCCCGTAACAATAAGACACCAGGAATGGTGCAAACAATCTTTGAGAGACTGAAGAACGCCATTTTAAAGCGTAAATCAACAACAAAAATAATCTCTTACAGCATTGGTTTACAAATCTCCATACTTGTAGTTAACGAATTAGTGTGTGTCGTTTCAAATGCAAATCGTTTGCTCAAAAATTATGTTATTTGCAAATAAAACACCGTTTTATACCTGTGCCCGCGTATCATATGTTAATCCTCTTTAATATGAATTATACTACCCTATAATGAAGCAGATGTATTTAGCTAGCAAAGGAAATCATTTGGTTGCCATTTATGTGTTGTGATGTTTTAGACTGCCATGATAACCTTTTTATTCTTTACCATTTCCCCCAAAATTATACTGACCAGTTTAACTCGTATGACTCAGGGGCAGCGGAGCGTTTTTGAAAGCGTGTGTGTGTGTGTGGGTGTGTGTGTGTTGTGTGTGTTAACAGTGGCGTTCGTGTGTGGAGGTGCGTTTGTTTAGCATTATGTCCGAGGACATTTTCGGACAGAGAACAAAAAAAAAATCATGACAACAATGGTCCTCGGAAGCCGGACAATAGTCCTCGAACGTCGAACAATGAATTTATGCCTTATTCCGTCGACTGTCCGAGGACGAGTAACAATAGAGGAACAATAGTTGTCCTCGGAAGTAAAGCCATGTAAACGTGGGTGTGTGGGTGTGTGTGCGGGTGTGTGTGTAGGTGGGTGTGTGTGTAAGTGAATGTCTGGTTTTTAGGGAAGTAAGTGTGGGTGGGAGGGATGAAGGTGTTCACGCAGTGGTAGTTCCAGAGGGAATGGGGAGGTAGGGGCATGTGTGGGTAGGGAGGGGGTCCTTGTCGTTTGTTTTTGTTTTTGTTTTTGTTTTTAAATAATAGATTCCGTAAAATTATGATTTGTTCACTTTGTTTGGATATATATCATCACACTAATATGTTTAATTATATAATCATGTATGGAATAATTTCAGTTCAGTTACAGCATTAGAAACGCTCATTTATTAATTTTGATTTTACAATCCAGAGGGAGAATATTTTCCCTGATAATTATATAAGTGATGATAAAATATTTTATTTGTTTATATTGCTAGAACATTCAAGAGAATATGTTGATTGTATAATTTGTGTTTCATGGAATCGTCAATAAAGATCATTGGAAAAAAAAAAAGTATCTAGGGATTATGGCACCCGGCCCAAACAGTGACGTTACGCCTCCAACAATAACAACAACAGAAAAAAAATTATCTTAGTTATTATAAAAGCTAGGGAGCAAAGCGACCGAGCGGAAATTTTTCCATTTTTAACCCTATTTGTTGTGCATTTTTTCCAGGAAATTTTACATTTATTGACCAACGCAGTTGAGCGGTAGAGAAGCTCGAATTTTGTACATTGATAATCGATTTTTTAAACACTCGCTTCTACAATCGGGAGCGAAACTAACGTAAACTCTTGAGAAATAGTCGAGAAATTCAGCAAGTCGCTATTCATAATCGGAGAAGAGGGTCGCTATTTATAATCGGAGAAGAGGGTCGCTATTCATAATTGAAGAAAAGTGTCGCTATTCATAATCGGTGAAGAGGATCGCTATTGATAAGCGGAGAAGAGAGTCGCTATTCATAATCAAAGAAGAGGGTCGCTATTCTTAATCGGAGAAGAGGGTCGCTAATCATATCTGGAGAAGAGGGTCGCTATTCATAATCGGAGGAGAGGGTCGCTATTCATAATTGAAGAAGAGGGGCGCTATTCATAATCGGTGAAGAGGGTCGCTATTCATAATCGGTGAAGAGGATCGCTATTCATAATCGGAGAAGAGGGTCGCTATTGATAATCGGAGAAGACAGTCGCTATTGATAATCAAAGAAGAAGGTCGCTATTGATAATCGGAGAAGACAGTCGCTATTGATAATCAAAGAAGAAGGTCGCTATTCATAATCGGAGAAGAGGGTCGCTATTCATATTTGGAGAAGAGGGTCGCTATTCATAATCGGAGGAGAGGGTTGCTATTCATAATCAAAGAAGAGGGTCGTCATTTAAATCAAATAAGAAAGGGAAATGGATGAAGGACAACCCAACGGTACTGTATTTAACAAAGCCTTAGAATGCATTTCCGGATTTTGTCAAATATATCCCTATTTTTTTTTTTAAATGAACTTTATTTATCAATGCTCCCCACACTTTGAAAGGCGCTTTGCCAATACCTTAATAATTAAAAAAACGATGTCTAATCCATACATCTACGTGGGAGGAGAGGACCCCCTCCCCCTCAACACCCCCCCCCCCCCCACACACACACAGATCCAGATCCTCCCGTTTCTCAACTCCTGTGGAGACCCTAATCCATAGCTCTTGAGAAATAGTCGAGAAATTCAGCAAGATGACCTGAATTTGAATTTTTTTTCAAATGTTGAATTTATGCAAATATTGTTTTATACACTCTATCCTATAATGGGGGGGGGGGGGGGGGGAGCGTAATATTTAGCAGGAGTCAGATGGAACATACATGTACATGATAGCAAGCAAAGCAACGACAATTACATTTAATCTTTCAAATTTTGAACCCTTTAAGCTATTCAAGAACTATTTACTGGGGGCGCGAAATTACGAGATCCTGAAAGAAAATAATTAGCTTTTATCTCAAGTTCCAATTCTCAGTGGGATCGTTGTAAGGGGTAGTTGTACTGGAGATTAGTTGTAGGGGGGGGGGGGTAGTTGTCCGGATACGGGCTTAGAAATTGCCGCGATAAATTTTTTTTTTTTTTTGGGGGGGGGGGTGGGCTATCAAGCCCTCGTAACAATATTTTTCATAATACGTGATTTTAGTAACGTACAATTTATTGGCATCTAGTTAAAATCACCTTTCAGAGCATTTGAGTGCATGTGGTTTCATGGTAATTACTAACTTGCTTAATTTCACTATTTTCTTTGAAATCTTTATTTCGGTCTTCCTAATCATAATCTTAACAAAACTCATGACAAAAATTATGACCATATTGATCGATCGTGATCCTATGAATAATAATCATCATGGTCATCCGCCTCCTCCTGATCATCTTATTTGATCATGTCATTTATTGAGGGTGAATTGTTGCAAGGGGATGATACAGGCCAATCCTACAGGCCACCCCCCTTCCTGAAAATTATTTTGGGAATATATTCACACGTCCTCCCCCTCCTGGGATATTGATACCCATGCTTCCATAGCATTTAAAATACAAATTCTACTACTAGAACCGTCGTTTATGAACTCGCCACTTGAAGAAAAGTGCAGGGTATACATGTATAATATCGTATCCGGACAACTACCCCCAGACAACTACCCCCTTATGTCAACTACCCCCAGGACATTTCTTCCATATGTTCGTTCATATTTTCATCCTTTTATCTTTTCTTCTGTCCTAAACTTAATATTGCTTTATCTTTCTATTTTGTTATCCCTAACTTTTCTTTTGTTATTCTTTGTTTTAGTATCATTTTATCTTTATCTTTCCTTTATCCCCCCCTTCTTCTTTACTTCTGTCATTCCTCTCAGTCTCTCTTTATTTTCTTCTTTTCCTTCTTTGCTTATGTTATTCTTTGTTTTGGGCTTTCTTTCATCTTCTCTTTCTGTCCTTTCTTATGTAAATTATTCTTCGTTTTGATCTTTCTTCATCTTCTCTTGTTGTCTTCTCTCATGCTCTTTTTTGTTTTGATCTTTATTTGTTCTTCTCTTTCTGTATTTTGATCTTTCTTGGATCTTCTCTTTCTGTCTTTCCATATATTGTTCTTTGTTCCCTTTCTTTATCTTCTCTTGCTGTCTTTCCCTTATAAATGATATTCTTTTTATCCTTCCATTATTTTGTCTTTTTTCTCTTCTTATGTTTTCCTTTATTTTTTCCTTCTTTCATCTCTTTCATCTCTTTGTTCTACCCTACCCCGTGTATTTCTTCATTATTCTCTTTTCATCTTCTCTTTTGATTTTTCCTCTATCTCTTATTCCTTGTTTCTTCCTGTTATCATCTTCTCTTTCGTTCATTTATGTTTTCAGTATTTTTCTTTTATTTCTTCCTTTATCATTTTGTATGATTTTTTTTTATATTTCTCTTCTAGTTTTCTCCAGAAGGGTACGTGCGGTTTTAGCGAAGAAACCTGCCATAAACTGTGACGTCATTTAAACCTAACTGAGGATGCGTTCATAGGCGCCAGTGTTGGGGGGGGGGGGGGGGCGATCGCCCCCAACAAAAAGGTCGGGGGCAAATTGCGTTTCGACCCCCCATAGGCGTAAATGTATAATTTTGGGGTGGGCTGAATTTTTTTGCCCGAATTTCAAGTTTCCCTTTTCTATGTATGAGCGAGCAATGCGAGAGAGGTAAAATTTCGACATTTTTTTTTGTAGTGAAATTGTACAAAAATTACATGTATTCCAGCATTAAACTATCTAAATATGAGGATATTGGAGCACCTCGCTGCCCGTAATGAGGTGATAGTCGAGCCAATATTGCCCTTCTCAAAATCCTCAAGGGGCTGCAGCCCTTCACACGCCTATATACCCCTCCAAGTAATCTACGGAATTATACAAGCTAGGGAGCAAAGCGAATTTTTTTTATTTTGGTATTTTTAAGCTGCAAAAACGTCATTTCTTATTCGATGTATTAAGGAAAAGTCGCAAATAACCACTGTGATCTAGGCCAAGATCCAAATATTGAACGTGATAAAAGTCCCTTTCTCACTTTCTCAAAATTGGGGCACAGCACTGACGGAACGAGTGAGAAATTAATAATGAAGGAATTTAGGAAGGCCACCGAAAGTTGTTATTTCTTTCAAATGTATATAGAACATTTAAAAATGCGATTTCATATGCTTTAACATAATTATACTGGGGTAAATATTTAAAAAAAAAAAAACAAAAAAAAACAGGGGCGTAACTAGTACTAACTCCGAGGGGGTATGGGGCACGTGCCCTGCAGATCAGATGGGGAAAAAAGAAAATTGTTTTGCCTTTTTTTTTGTTCAAGCGGACCCTGCTCGCCAGCGCCCCTATAATAAGAGCCTGTGTATCATGGATTTTCTATGTTTGCTTTGAACTTATTTCAATTCAATCCAATTTATTCCCATTTCCAGCAAAAAACAATTCCTAGAAAATTAATCAAAATTAGACATAGAAACATATAAATTGTAAAAGAATATGATACGTTCTGCACGATTTGAGTTTTAGAACTAGCTTTGAATTTATCATGTATATGAAAATTGTATACAATTTAATTGATGTATAACTTTTCTTTAAACTTCAGCATCAACCTGACATAATTCCATCATTGACAATGGTATACCGTATTAAAGCATACTGCTTGTATGTAAACAACCATATGACCAACGGCTTTAAGTCCTCTCCGAGGGACTTGGGGTTAATGCCTTACCAAAGGACACAAGTGCATCCTGGTTTCGAACCCGGGTCCTTCAATTACAAAGCCACTGCTCGACCACTGAGCTATATCGCCCTTTCTGAGGATTATGGACATGAAAAAAACAGCACCTGATTGGCAACACCTACTACAGTCCCCCACACGCACACAGGCTATGCCATTTATGAATTACTTTGACGAAAATTGTCAGTATTATGTGCTTGTACCGAGGCAAGGTGGGTCGAATGGCGCAACGTGGACGGACTGGTTGGGTAGGGTGGGGCTACGGGGCGTAGCCAGGATTTTTCAATAGGTGAGGGGCAGAAGTGAAGGATCCAACCGCATAGCCAGGATTTCATTTTATTTAGGGGTCGTTTGTGAGCACGCAAAGCGTGCGAATTTGGTGATGAGCACGCTCTGCGTGCTCCCCAGGGGGTGGGTGCAGGGACGGGGAGTGTTCCCCCTCCCTCGCGAAGCGCGAAAGCTCTTTTAGGCGCTTTTAGGCGGAAAGTTAGTTTGACACCCGGACTGCTTTTCAATTATTGGACGCAATACTGCACTGTATGTATCATGGGTGGGTGCAGGGGGGGGGGGGGGGGTTACTTCCCCCTTTTACGTTTTAGCTTATTTCGTAGCGCCTTTTTAGGTTTTTTTCTCTCACTTCCTCTGCTTTTTCGCTCTCGCCTTTTTTAAGGGGCTGACTAGGGGGGGGGGGGTGGTGGCCCCCCTTTGCCCGCCTGGCTAAGCCGGGGTGTATTTGTTTTATCACTCTTCCCCATATTGCTTCGACACAGCCGAGGGGGTGTCTCACATCCAATATTATCATTTTGTTTGCTAATTTAATTCTTTTATATTTGAATGAAAATCATAATTCAAAATTTTACAAATAATCCTAATGAATAGCGACCCTTTTCTTTGATTATGAATAGCGACCCTCTTCTACAATTATGAATAGCGACCCTCTTTCCGATTATGAACAGCGACCCTCTTCTCCGATTATGAATATCGACCCTTTTCTCTAATTATGAATAGCGATCCTTTTTTTGATTATGAATAGCGACCCTCTTCTCTGATTATGAATAGCGACCCTCTTCTTCGATTATGAATAGCGACCCTCTTTTTCGATTATGAACAGCAACCCTTATGAATATTGACCTTTATGTATTGTGAGTAGCTAACCTTATGATTAACGACCCCGATTTGGTATTATGGGAAGCGACCCTCTATCTGTATTATGTATAGCGACCCTTATGACTTATTATGAATAGCGGCCCTCATGAGTTTATGAATAGTGACCCCCTTTTCGCTTTATGAATAGAGACCCTACAGGTATAGGAAATTACACGTTATGAATAGCGATCCTTATGAGCCACTGGTCCTTATGACTAGTGAGGTTACCCCGTGTAATCGAGGGCAGACAAGAAAGACTAGACGAACTCAAATCTACCTTGCCTCCTCCTATACACAATAATCGTCATTAATAATTTCTGTATCACTGGAATAAGAAGTGAAACACTATCCTGGTGGGCGCGTCTTCCGAAGCGCTAAATTGTAATTGCGAGATTCAGTCAGTTGTCCTTGCTCTATTGTCATAATCGGAAGTGTGTACCAGGACGGCATCTTAGGTTTTTAAGCTGAGGTTTACGCAGGGTTATTTCATCTAAAGTATGATCCTGATGATTTCTTTTGTCACAAGAAGACGGTATGTATGATGTACAGCATTCAGAGTGTTATCGCCATCATTTACACTGGAAATTCCACCTTAAGCTTTTTTTATATGAATACAAAATAATAAGGAATATAAAAAGAAAACGCAGTTAATATAAGAAATGACACGATAACGTGAGGATAAACAGGAACTTAAGCGTGGTTAAAGATTAATTTGGAAAAGGGAATTGGAACAGCCGAAGTAAATAATTATTTAGGATATTATTATGATCGTTTTTATTATAGGTTCTGCAAACAATGCAGTATCAATGAAAATTTGGTATTATGCCAGGTGTGAAGAAGAACGTGGTAGACAGTATGTAAAAGGCCGCATCCCGATATGACATACTTTTAACCATTGCGTCTTTATACCAGCAGGTGGAACATTGAATAATGCAGGCAATTTTGGTGGTGATTACAATTAGCACGGTGATGGATACCGCTGGTAAGCTAGTGTTTCATCATCTTTAATTCTTTAAGATTATTGATTATTGTTTTTTTTTTAAATTATAGTTAACATGCGCTTATATTCTGCTATAGACAATTTAGGCCTATTTGTGGTAAGTTATCATATCATGGATGTTAAAATATGGTTTCCAAATGTTAAACTTTCCTCGTGTATGAAATGAGACGGACAATACTAAGCAGATATTACAATTATTATTATGGTGATTACCATGGGAATAACATGACATATAATTATAATCATTTCTATTATTACTATTATATTTCTACGTGTATAACGTCTTATTTCCTTGTGATTATAAACGTTACTACGTTCGCAATATTTTTTCTTGGATAAAATTTTGACTAACCTCTCCCTCCCCATGCTGCTTGATAATAACACTAAAACTAGTCCCACCCTTTTTATGTATTATGTATTATGTATTATATATTGTGTAACATTGTATACTCCTTGAGACAGTGTTGTCGGTTTTAAAATGATATGTATGCTGCCTATTTTAGTACTCTAATGCACTAGTACACTGCAATCCTTGATGATGTCATTGTATACACCTTATACAGAAGGCTCGAAATGATATGCAATCTAACTAACTTTAATTCAAAAGAACTTATCCACAACTATGCCTAATTTTCTTCTTCAATTTTCTCGATCAGCTGTATTCTCTTCTGTATTGATTCCTTCTGTATCTGCAAAACTCGCACTCATATAATGATGTTATTTTAGTAACTTGTGTTTAATTGCTAAGGGCGTTCGCAACACAAGCTTTGCTTTCCGGGTTTTCACCTCCTTCTATTTTCTGAATTATTTACCGTATTATAGTCTATGTTCTCCATATTGTTACACATGTATCCTTTGTATATAAGATTGTACCGATGAGAAAGAAGAAATGTTAATTTCAATTTCAATTTCAGTTCTGAAATAATGATCAAAAAAATTTGTGCAATACTACAATTTCTCACTTCTCTTCTCTTCGAATGTGTGTGTGTGCGTGTTTGTTATATAATTTTTATCTGTTTACTCTTTAACTTACAAGCTTACGCTTCTATGGGGTATCCCAACCATTTTTACTTTATGTCTATTATGTATTCATAAAGTTATCAGGAAAATATATGGAGTTTGTATGTTTTTAAAAGCTGGTTGAATAAATGAAAAGTAAAACTTATGTAGTGCGTAAAGGAGAGAGATTAGGAAGATGCATTCAATGAGATTAATGACATTTGTGATATTGAAAGGTTTTATATAAGCCTACACTGTGAGTTTAAAAAAAAAATAAGCCCGCTTTCATCCTGTAGACGCTGCTAAATAGCTCAAGATCCAAACAACGTGTTGCTATCTAAGCGTCGGAAAAGCACTTAAGTAGGGAAAGATTACAATTCTTATTCCCGGGAGTTAGGACCGCAGATAGAGTCTGTACTCAAGTATGCTTCAAGATCCTATAATAACTTCCTACACTTATTTACAACTTTGAATAAAAAAGTTAAATAAACACCTTTTTCAGTTTAAGGGATATTGTTTATAAACACAATATACTCTATATCTGTACTCTATTTTCACCTAACGTTTGAATTTCAAGCAAAGGAATGCTTGTTATTGGCGATTATGACAAACATTTCAAACTATACGGCAGAACTTACGGACTTGCTGGACTATGTCAGACCTTTCTATCGGGGGAAAAGGAAATTTTGTTCAGTTCATGGTAAAATGATCTTGCTTATAGCCTTCTACTATCACGGTTTAATCTGAAGAGAACCCGATAGACTATAAAGTCACTATGTTGCGCCAGCTTTCTACAATCCGATAAGGATATGGTATGTGGATTTTGTTTTTATCATCTTACGCAGTAAAGGGGGGTATATATTTGGGGGAACCTCGCTAGTCATAAGGACCGCTAGTCATAAGGATCAGTGGCTCATAAGGACCACTAGTCATAACGTGTAATTTCCTATACCTGTAGGGTCGCTATTCATAAAGCGAAAAGGGGGTCACTATTCATAAACTCATAAGGAGCATTATTCATAAGGATTGCTATTCATAATATGAGAAGAGGGTCGCTATTCATAATCGAAGAAAAGGGTCATTACTCATAAGGGCCGCTATTCATAATAAGTCATAAGGGTCGCTATACATAATACAGATACAGGGTCGCTATTCATAATACCAAATCGGGGTCGTTAATCATAAGGGTCGCTATTCATAAAGGTCAATATTCATAAGGGTCGCTATTCATAACGGTCAATATTCATAAGGGTCGCTATTCATAATCGGAGAAGAGGGTCGCTATTCATAATCAGAGAAGAGGGTCGCTATTCATAATCGGGGAAGAGGGTCGCTATTCATAATCACAGAAGAGGGTCGCTATTCATAATCAAAGAAGAGGGTCGCTATTCATAATCACAGAAGAGGGTCGCTATTCATAATCGAAGAAGAGGGTCGCTATTCATAATCAGAGAAGAGTGTCGCTATTCATAATCAAAGAAGAGGGTCGCTATTCATAATCAGAGAAGAGGGTCGCTATTCATAATCGAAGTAGAGGGTCGCTATTCATAATCACAGATGAGGGTCGCTATTCATAATCGAAGATGAGGGTTCGCTAATCATAATCAAAGAAGAGGGTCGCTATTCACAATCACGAAAGAGGGGCGCTGTTCATAATCGAAGAATAGGTTAGGGTTAGGATTATTTGTCAAATATTATAATATGATTTTCATTGTTCAATGAACACTCAAATATGAAAGAACAAAAATAATAATATTGGATGGGATGTAGACACCCCACGGCTGTGTCGAGCCAATATGGGGACGGGCGATGAAACAAATACACCCCTTAAAAACAGGCGAGAGCGAAAAAGCGTGAGGAAGCGGAGGAAGAGAACGATAAAAGCTACGAAATTTGCGTCAGTATTCGCGCTTCCCGTGGGGAGGGGGAAGTAATTCCCCATCCATGCATCCACCCCTGATACATGCAGTGCAGCATTGCGTGGGTGTCGAACTAACTTTCCGCCTAAAAGGAGGTGCTAAATGTACGAGCCTTTATCTTTCTCTCAAATTTGCTACAAAACGTCTGAGGGACCCCCCCCCCCCCCTCTCCATGCACCCACCCCTGTTACATACAGTGCAGTATTGCGACGAGCCATTATCTTTATCTCAGATTTGCTATAAAACGTCAGAGCTTTCGCACGGGAGGGGGGAAACCATATAGTTACATACCCCTAACAACTCTATGGGGGAATCTCCCCCTCCCTGCATCCATCCCCCTGGGGAGCACGCAAAGAGTGCTCATCACCAAATTGGCACGCTTCGCGGGCTCACAAACGCCCCATATTGAAAAATCCTGGCTACGCCTGTGTCACCCCCCCCCCCATCAGTCCGATCACGTTGCGCTATTCTACCTATCTTGTTTCGGTACAAGCACATAGTACTGACAATTTTCGTCAAAGCAATTCATAAATGGCATAGTCTGTGTGCGGGTGGCGGAGGGGGGGGGGGGGTGCTGTAGTAGGTGTTGCCACCAGGTGTTGTTCTATCATGTCCATAATCCTCAGAGATAGGCGAGATAGATCAGAGGTCGAACAGTGGCTTTGTAACTGAAGGATGCGTGTTTGAAACCAGGATGCACTCATGTCCTTTGGTAAGACATTAACCTCAAGTCCCTCGGAGAGGACTTAACCCTAATAGGCCCGGGGGGGATTCCCCCCCCCCCCCCCCTCGACGTTTCGCGTAATATGTTCGCATTGCGAAAAGCAGTCACCACGCCGCTTCACTACTTTTTTCTTTCAAGTCTTGCGCAACTTTTGAGACCAAATTTGTGATGTCCGCGCGTGCGGTTCCGGAGTTACCCAACATTTCGTAAGTGCATGTCAGACCCAAAATTGTTCAAAACCGTGATTTCGTGTACAAATCCAATCCAAATTGTGTTTCCAGCTAAAATTCATAAATGTTTCATTATTTTTACTTTTACTGTTTAAAAAGAATTAATTTTATGTTGTTTAGGATTAAAATAGTGTCGCCGACAAATTCCATCGAAAAAACAATAAAAAACATAAGAAAAAAAAGGATTTTTACCGGTTTATTTGATCAGAATCTGACAAAGAGTCTCTATACCAAAAATTAGCAGTTATGGGGCTTTAATTAATTAATTAGAGCAAATTAATTTTATGCATAAATTAGCATAATTAATTAGTTATTAAATTTTTGGAAGAAATTGACTATACAGTTTTGTAGATTACGTGGTCGGCGACGTGTGTGCCGATTTTCGTTGCGAATGCGAGGTGGACGGCCGAGATCTTAGGGGGCGGAATCAGCCCCCACCCCCCCCCCGGCTGTGAGATGGGTCTAAAATAACCCGGCTCTGTTAGGGTTAAAGCCGTTGGTCCCGTGGTTGTTTACATACAACCAATATGCTTTACAGTATAAAGAAATGGGAATAAATTTGATAGAATTGAATTAAGATCAAACAAACATAGAAAATACATGATGCGCATGCCCTTGTAATGGGGGGGGGGGGGGGTGGCCTGTAGGATTGGCTTGTATCATCCCCCCGCCATAATTCACCTTCAATAAATGACATGATCAAATAATATGATCAGGAGGAGGAGGAGGAGGAGGATGACCATGATGATTATTATTCATAGGATCACGATCGATCAACATGGTGATAATTTTTGTCATGATTTTTGTTAAGATTATGATAAGGAAGACCGAAATAAAGATTTCAAAGAATATAATGAAATAAATAAGTTAGTAATTACCATGAAAGAACATGCACTCAAATGCTCTGAGAGGTGATTTTTAACTCGGGGAAATTTGAAAGTCCCAACCGTGGGAGGGCATACTTCATTCCCATCCATGCCCATAAACAGGGGCACACTGTAAAAACGGTAGATGCCAATGAATTGTACGTTACTAAAATCACGTATTATGAAAATATTACTATCCCACCCCAAAATAAAAAAAAAAAATTTCGCGGCAATTTCTAAGCCCGTATCCGGACAACTACCCCTACAACTAATCTCCAGGACAAATACCCCTACGAGAATCCCACCCCCCCCCTCCCTCCTCCCCGCCCAACTTTCCCCTCATCTCCCCCCAAATGGACGATTGCTGGAACTTGAGATAAAGGCTAAGGATTAGGTCTTCACAGGAGTTGAGAAACGGGAGGATCTGGATGATTCAGTGATTCATTTATTGTCATGCAACAAGGATACAAATTGTGTTACAATCTGATTTCCCAATTTCAAGCATTAAAAATTGCACGTGATGGATAAGAATGAATTCAGAAAAATATATTAATGCACATGTATCAAAAATATATTAACACATTGAGAAAGAGGCATGACAATAATTATTCCATGATAAATCTACGTAAACAGTATACAAAAGGAAATAAGAGTACAAGCAAGAGGTCCATGCAGAAACAAAGAAACAAGAAGCTGGAAAAGGAAGGAAAGAGGAAGAGAGAGAGAGAGAGAGAGAGGAGGAGGAGGAAAAAGAAAAAAGAAAGAACGAAAAGGTACATAAATAGACAACCAGTACTTCCCCTAACTCTAAAATAGGTGTGGCAATGACACTCCAATATTCAAAACAAAGCACATGTCTCCGTGTATGTGGGTGTGTGGATGGGGGGGGGGGGGGGGGGGGAGGGGTCCTCTTCTCCCATGTAGATGTATGGATTAGACATCGTTTTTTTAATTATTAAGGCACTGGCAAAGCGCCTTTCAAAGTGTGGGGAGTATTGATAAATATAGTTCACTTTTTTAGAAAATAAGGATATATTTGACAAAAACCGGAAATGCATTGTATAGAGCTTTCTTAAATACAATACCGTTGGGCCTTGGGTTGTCCTTCCTCCATATCCCTTTCTTATTTGATTTAAATGACAACCCTCTTCTTTGATTATGAATAGCGACCCTCTTCTCCGATTATGAATAGCGACCCTCTTCTGTGATTATGAATAGCGACCCTCTTCTCCGATTATGAATAGCGACCCTCTTATGTGATTATGAATAGCGACCCTCTTATCCGATTATGAATAGCGACCCTCTTCTCCGATTATGAATAGCGACCCTCTTATGTTATTATGAATAGCGACCCTATTCTGTGATTATGAATAGCGACCCTTATGAATAGCGACCTTTATGAATAGCGACCTTTATGAATAGCGACCTTTATGAATAGCGACCCTATTTTCGTATTATGAATAGGGACCCTTATGATTAACGACCCTGATTTGGTATTATGAATAGCGACCCTCTTTCCATATTATGAATAGCGATCCTTATGTCTTATTATGAATGGCAGTCCTTATGAATAATTACCCTTATGAATAGCAACCCTTATGTCTTATTATGAATAGCGGTCCTTATGAATAATTTTTTTTTATGAATAGCGGTCCTTATGACTAGCGAGCAGACCCCATATATTTTATTGCTGATGCACCGATAGTCGTTTATAAATCATACATAATCAAGTTATACACGTTTCATGTTCTATCTATTTAGGAATCCTGACTTTCTTTTCGGTAATATTTTGCATTTTAGGCTTTTACTCGCAAATTTTAACGACAGTCTGGAAAATGATAACATGTAGACGATTTACCATATATGGTTTATAATCCCTCCTTGTCTGCTATTGTATTTTGTTTCAGAGTTTTGAGCGCTGTAGTAAAAGAAAGAAAGGAAGTAAAAAACCCGCTTGTGTTTTACTTCCTCATTTCTTCAAGAGTTTTCAATTAGAAGAAAAAAACCAGGAAACGCCCATGCTAGTTGTATTATTCTTATCCCTTCTTCCTCCTTCTCATCCTGATTTAATATCATACAACGAAGACAAATTTCACTTCGACTATCAATTACAAACTGGAGAGTATTCATGATTATATTAACCCATTACCGGGGGGGGGGGGGGGCGTTTCATGAAAGGACTTGTCAGATATTTTATCCGACAAATTTGCTCTCAGCCAATCAGATGCAAGGATTTCAGTAGTTTATAATAGTTGTCGGATAAAATATCCGACAACTTCCTTTCATGAAACGCTCTCCAGTATAAAGTGGCATGTCCGTTATATTTTGTTGTTCACAAGCGTTATTTTAAGATCTTAACCGGGTCCGCTTGCTAGTCATAAGGACCGCTATTCATAAAAAAAATTATTCATAAGGACCGCTATTCATAATTAGACATAAGGGTTGCTATTCATAAGGGTAATTATTCATGAGAACCGCCATTCATAAGACTCGCTATTCATAATACAGAAAGAGGGTCGCTATTCATAATACCAAATCAGGGTCGTTAATCATAAGGTTCCCTATTCATAATACGAAAAGAGGGTCGCTATTCATAAAGGTCGATATTCATAAGGGTCGCTATTCTTAAAGGTCAATATTCTTGTCGCTATTCATAATCGAAGAAGAGGGTCGCTATTCATAATGGGAGAAGAGGGTCGCTATTCATAATCGAAGAAGAGGGTCGCTATTCATAATGGGAGAAGAGGGTCGCTATTCATAATGGGAGAAGAGGGTCGCTATTCATAATTGAAGAAGAGGGTCGCTATTCATAATCGGAGAAGAGGGTCGCTATTCATAATCGGAGAAGAGGGTCGCTATTCATAATCAAAGAAGAGGATCGCTATTGATAATCGGTGAAGACAGTCACTATTCAAATCAAATAAGGAAGGGAAATGGATAAAGGACAACCCAACGGTACTGCATTTCCGGATTTTGTCAAATATTTCCCTATTTTTTTAAAAGTGAACTTTATTTATCAATGCTCCCCACACTTTGAAAGGCGCTTTGCCAATGCCTTAATAATTACAAAACGATGTCTAATCCAAACATCTACGTGGGAGGAGATGACCCCCTCCCCCTCCACACACCCCCGCACACACAGATCCATATCCTCCCGTTTCTCAACTCATGTGGAGACCCTAATCCTTAGCCATTTTCTCAAGTTCCAATTCTCAAGTGGGATTGTCGGAGGGGGTAGTTGTCCTGCAGATTAGTAGTAGGGGGCTTAGAAATTGCTGTGAGAAATTTGTTTTTGTTTTTATTTTGGGGTGGGATATCAAGCCCTCGTAGCACTATTTTCATAATACGTGATTTTAGTAGCGTACAATTTATTAGCATCTACCGTTCTTACAGTGTGCCCCTGTTTATGGCCATGGACGTGGGAATGAAGTATGCCTCCCACGTTTGGGACTTTCAGATTTCCCTGAGTTAAAAATGACATTTGAGTGCATGTGGTTTCATGGTAATTACTAACTTGCTTAATTTCATTATTTTCTTTGAAATATTTATTCGGTACTAATCATAATCTTAACAAAAATCCACGACAAAATAATAGTCTCCTGAATTATTTGGTGAATATATCACACCCCCCTCCTCCTGGGATATTGATACCCATGCTTCCATAGCATTTGAAATACAAATTCTATTACTAGAACCGTTATAAACTCCCCACTTGAAAAAGTACAGGTTATACATGTACATGTATTTTATTGTATCCCGACAACTACCCTAGGACATCTCTTCCTTACGTTCGTTCATATTTTCTTCCTTTTATTTTTTCTGTCCTAAACTTAATACTGCTTTATCTTTTTGCATTTGTTTTCCAAACTTTTCTTATGTTATTCTTTGTTTTAGTATCATTTTATCTTTCCTTTAGTTTTCCCCCTTCTTCTTTATTTCTATTCTTCCATTCTTCTCTCTTTATTTTCTTCTCCCTTCCTTCTTTGCTTATGCTATTCTTTGTTTGAGGCTTTCTTTCATGTTCTCATTCTGTCTTTTCTTATGTTATTCTTTGTGTTGATCTTTCTTCATCTGCTCGACTTGTCTTCTCCCATGCTCTTTTTTGTTTTGATCTTGCTTTGTTCTTCTCTTTTGTGTTTTGATCTTTCTTGGATCTTCTCTTTCTGTCTTTCCATATATTGTTCTTTGTTCCCTTTCTTTATCTTCTCTTGCTGCCTTTCCTTTATGAATTTTATTCTTTGTTTCATCCTTCCATCATTTTGTCTTTTATCTCTCCTTATGTTTTCCTTTATTTTTCCTTCTTTCATCTCTTTCATGATTTGATTTGATTTTATTCGTCAGGTATATTGCAATACAAACATAACCAGGTACCATGACAGGATAGCCCATGAAAGCCGAAATGGCTTATTTCCAATGGGGTCCTTATACCTAAATAACTGATTAAAAATACACTAAGAAAACACATTAGTACGGCTACAAGACTTTCGTACACGTACGACAAGTAATAAGAATGTACTAAAGTAGCAAAATAAAACATAACATTTTTATAAAGTAGGCGAAGATTACATAAATGTGAAAACAAGACTTACTCAACGGAAAAAACTATATACAGAAAATCATAATGAAACTATCGATAATAAACGTTGGTTACAGAAGTCATATAATATAGGAAAAAACCATCTGAGCTACAAAAAGGAGAGGAGAAATATAGTTATGGAGTAGACACATTTTTCAGATGATGCTTCAATACCCTTTTAAAATGTAAAAAATTCTTAACTGACTTAATATTTCCCTATTTTTTTAAAAGTGAACTTTATTTATCAATGCTCCCCACACTTTGAAAGGCGCTTTGCCAATGCCTTAATAATTACAAAACGATGTCTAATCCAAACATCTACGTGGGAGGAGATGACCCCCTCCCCCTCCACACACCCCCGCACACACAGATCCATATCCTCCCGTTTCTCAACTCATGTGGAGACCCTAATCCTTAGCCATTTTCTCAAGTTCCAATTCTCAAGTGGGATTGTCGGAGGGGGTAGTTGTCCTGCAGATTAGTAGTAGGGGGCTTAGAAATTGCTGTGAGAAATTTGTTTTTGTTTTTATTTTGGGGTGGGATATCAAGCCCTCGTAGCACTATTTTCATAATACGTGATTTTAGTAGCGTACAATTTATTAGCATCTACCGTTCTTACAGTGTGCCCCTGTTTATGGCCATGGACGTGGGAATGAAGTATGCCTCCCACGTTTGGGACTTTCAGATTTCCCTGAGTTAAAAATGACATTTGAGTGCATGTGGTTTCATGGTAATTACTAACTTGCTTAATTTCATTATTTTCTTTGAAATATTTATTCGGTACTAATCATAATCTTAACAAAAATCCACGACAAAATAATAGTCTCCTGAATTATTTGGTGAATATATCACACCCCCCCCCCCCTCCTCCTGGGATATTGATACCCATGCTTCCATAGCATTTGAAATACAAATTCTATTACTAGAACCGTTATAAACTCCCCACTTGAAAAAGTACAGGTTATACATGTACATGTATTTTATTGTATCCCGACAACTACCCTAGGACATCTCTTCCTTACGTTCGTTCATATTTTCTTCCTTTTATTTTTTCTGTCCTAAACTTAATACTGCTTTATCTTTTTGCATTTGTTTTCCAAACTTTTCTTATGTTATTCTTTGTTTTAGTATCATTTTATCTTTCCTTTAGTTTTCCCCCTTCTTCTTTATTTCTATTCTTCCATTCTTCTCTCTTTATTTTCTTCTCCCTTCCTTCTTTGCTTATGCTATTCTTTGTTTGAGGCTTTCTTTCATGTTCTCATTCTGTCTTTTCTTATGTTATTCTTTGTGTTGATCTTTCTTCATCTGCTCGACTTGTCTTCTCCCATGCTCTTTTTTGTTTTGATCTTGCTTTGTTCTTCTCTTTTGTGTTTTGATCTTTCTTGGATCTTCTCTTTCTGTCTTTCCATATATTGTTCTTTGTTCCCTTTCTTTATCTTCTCTTGCTGCCTTTCCTTTATGAATTTTATTCTTTGTTTCATCCTTCCATCATTTTGTCTTTTATCTCTCCTTATGTTTTCCTTTATTTTTCCTTCTTTCATCTCTTTCATGATTTGATTTGATTTTATTCGTCAGGTATATTGCAATACAAACATAACCAGGTACCATGACAGGATAGCCCATGAAAGCCGAAATGGCTTATTTCCAATGGGGTCCTTATACCTAAATAACTGATTAAAAAATACACTAAGAAAACACATTAGTACGGCTACAAGACTTTCGTACACGTACGACAAGTAATAAGAATGTACTAAAGTAGCAAAATAAAACATAACATTTTTATAAAGTAGGCGAAGATTACATAAATGTGAAAACAAGACTTACTCAACGGAAAAAACTATATACAGAAAATCATAATGAAACTATCGATAATAAACGTTGGTTACAGAAGTCATATAATATAGGAAAAAACCATCTGAGCTACAAAAAGGAGAGGAGAAATATAGTTATGGAGTAGACACATTTTTCAGATGATGCTTCAATACCCTTTTAAAATGTAAAAAATTCTTAACTGACTTAACATGATTTGGGAGGGAATTCCAGAAAAGAATACCGTTAAAATAAAAGGAATTTCCAATTTTACCTTTCCGCTTAGGCACTACGAAATTAAATTGACTATTTCTAGTGTCATGCCCATGAACACTTGAAGAGCGAGTAAAATTATTTGAAATATAGTGATCTGCATTAGAGTAAAAAATCTTATGTACATGGTGAATTAAAAGTTGTTGTGATCTAAGGTTTACATGAAGAAGACCAGCTATTTCAAGTTCACTCTTCCCAATGTGTGTTCTTGGTGGTAAGTGATTGATAAATCTTACAATCTTATTTTGAATTATTTTTAACTTGTTTTGATCCCCTTGCCTAGACTGCAGTACCATGCCGCATTAGCATAATCAAATAAACATTGTATTAAGGAAAAACTTAAAATGCGTCTTGATTTTAAGTTCATGCAATTTTGATAACGATACAAGAATTTTAGACGAGCATTAGCTTTTTTGACAATACTGTCAACCAAACTTGAGCAAGAAAGATCACTAGCTATATTTAGTCCTAAATACTTCACAGAATCCTGTCTCTTAATGAGTTGATTGTTATAACTTATATTGAAATCATCAGTATACTTCAGCCTACCCCGCGAACAAAACAAAATACTTTCGGTTTTACCAATATGTAAGCTAAGCTTATTTGCTGTCATCCAATTAACACAGTTTGATAATTCTAAGCTAAGTTTTTCCCCGATCAGCTTAGGATCAGTACCAGAATATAGTAACACACTATCATCCGCATATAAAAGTAATTTACTGTCGTTGACACAAAACACATATCATTAATGTAGCACATGAAAAGAATAGGACCTAATATGCTCCCCTGGGGAACTCCGCATCTTATGGGCATAGAATCGGAGAGTACATTTTGCAGCGAGACAACTTGATGACGATTGGTCAAGTAAGACCTAAACCATTGCACACATGCAGAATTTAAACCCATTACTTCTAATTTACTTAACAGTATATTATGGTTAACGGTATCGAAGGCTTTTTGCAAGTCAAGAAGAACCATCCCGACAAAACGTCCTTGGGAAATTCATCTTATGTTCTACCCTACCCCATGTATTTCTTCATTAATCTCCTTTCATCTTCTCTTTTGATCTTTCCTCTATCTCTTATTCTTTGTTTCTTCCTTTTATCATCTTCTCTATTCTGTCTTTCTTATTCTAGCATCTTCTTCTGTTTCCTTCTTTTAAGTTTTCAGTATTTTTCTTTTATTTCTTCCTTTATCAATTTGCATTGTTTTATATTTCTCTTCTAGTCTTCTCCAGAAGGGTGCGGTTTTTGCGAAGAAACCTGCCATAAACTGTGACGTCATTTAAAGCTAACTCGATATAGGATGCGTTCATAGGCGCCGGAAGTGGGGGGGGGGGGGGGGGGGGCAAAACGCGTTTTCGACCTCCCCATAGGCGTAAATGCATAATTTTGGGAGGGGCTGAAATTTTATTGCCCGAATTTCAAGTTTCCCTTTTCTATGTATGAGCGAGCGAAGTGAGAGAGGAAAAATTTCGTTATTTTTGTAGTGAAAATGTACAAAAATTACATGTATTCCAGTATCTAAATATGAGGATATTGGAGCACGGCCTCGCTGCCCGTAATGAGGTGATAGTAGAGCCAATATTGTCAAAATCCTCAAAATTTCTCAAGGGGCTGCAGCCCTTCGTACGCCTATATCCCCCTCCAAGTTATCTACGGAATTGTAAAGCTAGGGAGCAAAGCGTTTTCTTTTTATTTTGGCGTTTTGAAGCTGCAAAAACGTCATTTCTTATTCAATGTACTAATGAAAATTCGCAAATAACCACTGCGATGTAGGCCATGCCAAGATCCAAATATTGAACATTGATAAAACTTCTTTCTCAAATGGGGGCACAACACTGACTGAACAAGTGAGAAATAATCAAGGAATTTAGGAAGGCCACCGAAAGTTGATATTTCTTTCAAATGTATATAGAACATTTGACAATGATTTTATATGCTTTAACATAATTATACTGGGGCAAAATATTGAAAACAAAACAAAAACAGGGGCGTAACTAGTACTAACTACGAGGGGGAATCGGGCACGTGCCCCGCAAATCAGATGGGGGAAAAGAAGAATAATTATAATGAAAGAGGAGAAAAGAGAAAAAGATGGGGGGAGAGAAAAAGGAATAGAAAATAAGACAATAATTGGACCCCTCTTTTCTTTTGCTTTCTTTTTGTTTGTTCAAGCGGACCCTACTCGCCAGCGTCCCCTATAATAAGGGCCTGTGTATCATGGATTTTCTATGTTTGCTTTGGACGAAATTCAATTCAATCCAATTTATTCCCATTTCCAGCAAAAACTATTCCTAGAAAATTGACCAAAATTAGACATAGACACATATAAATTGTAAAAGAATATGATACATTCTGCACGATTTGAGTTTTAGAACTAGCTTTGAATTTATCATGTACATGAAAATTGTATACAATTTAATTGATGTATAACTTTTCTTTAAACTTCAGCACCAACCTGACATTATTCCATCAGTGACAATGGTATACTGTAAAGCATACTGCTTGTATGTAAACGGCTTTAAGTCCTCTCCGAGGGACTTTGGGTTAATGCCTTACCAAAGGACACGAGTGCATCCTGGTTTCGAACCCGGGTCCTTCAATTACAAAGTCACTGCTCGACCAGTGAGCTATCTCGCCCTTTCTGAGAATCATGGACACGAGTAGAGATGTCGTGGTGTAGCGGATACGTCACCGGACTGTGGATCTTCACATGGTTCGCTGTTCGAGTCGAGCCTGACTAACGTTATTTGGCAAGACCTTAAAGGGGAATAAAAGGTAACAAACATTAGCCTATAATCATGTAGATATTTGTCAGCCTATTACAAATATCTTGAAATTACTCCTATTTGATTATTTAAGAAGGAGAACCGTGTCTCCAAAAGTTGCAGTTTCCTTGCTAGACATTATCCCATGGGGGCTGCCATTTTCTTTACAAAGTACCATGACACTTATGATCAGCTGTGGCATGTATGGCACTGGATTTTCTCATAATAAACCATTTTTGTAGTCATGTACATTCAAATGAAAATACTTGTATCCTGTCATATAACCTATTTGTGTCAAGATATTTGGTTCAGCTGTTTCTTTTGTTAAGCAGGATTTGGCATGCACTTGTAAGTTGCTGGGTCTGACAAAGGTTTGTCAATTCTTCAAAGAAGTGACAAAGACCTACAACTGCTCTTAGATATCACCTGTGCGAGACAATGGGGGTAACAAGATGGCTGCTGTTTTTGCATCGGTGGCTTTAGTTGTACAATAGCTATTCATTATGGAACATCTTATCCATTGTGTACTGGTAAATGGACATGTACCGCAATGACATCACAGTTTTTTCAAAATGGCAGCCCCCCTGGAATAATATCAGGCAAGAAATCTGCAAACTTTAGAGAGACTGTTCTCCTTAATGAGTAATCTAATCAGAGTATTTTCAAGATATTTTGAACAGGCTGACAATTTTCCACATGATTATCAGCTAATGCATGTTGAGTTTCATTCTCCTTAATAATCTACATTGCCACTCCTACCCAGGCGATAATGGGTACCTGTGAAGATTCCCGAAAGTCATTTTGACTGTTTTGCCACTGCCTACATGCATGCGTGTGAACGGTGCAAAATGATAGGAATGCTCCCTAAGGAGTGGAGATGGTGTACACTTGTGTGCGGGCTTGAAGTCCAATGACTAGGGATAATAAATAACATTGTAAAGCGCATTGAAGTATTCACATAATGCGCTATATAAATGTAATATATTATTATCATTATTATTGTGCGTTATTATTGTTATTATTATTATTATGAAACCTCTGACGATTTATAGCAAATTTGAGAATAAGACAGCAGCTCGTACATGTAGCATCTTCTTTTAGGCGGAAAGTTAGTTCCACACCGGAATGCTTTTCAATTATTGGACGCAATACTGCACTGTATGTATCAGGGATGTGTGCAGGGAGGGGGAGTTACTACCCCCTTCCCGCGCGAAGCACGAAAACTTTGACGTTTTAGCAAATTTCGTAACGCCTTTTTAGGCTTTTCTCTGTCGCTTCCTCCGCTTTTTCGCTCTTGCCTTTTTTAAGGGGCTGAATAGGGGGTGGGGGGGGGGGGGCATGGATCCCCTTTGCCCGCCTGGCTAAGCCGGGGGCTGTATTTGTTTCATCGCCCCTCCCGATATTGCTTCGACACAGCCTTGGGGGTGTCTCCTACCCAATATTATCATTTTGTTTGCTAATTTAATTCATTCATATAATGTTTCATTGAACAGCGAAAATCATATTCCAATAATCCTAACCTCTTCTTCGATTATGAATAGCGACCCTCTTCTCCGATTATGAATAAGGACCCTCTTCTTCGATTATGAATAGCGACCCTCTTCGATTATGAATAGCAACCCTTTTCTTTGATTATGAATAGCGACCCTCCTCCCCGATTGTGAATAGCGACCCTCTTCTTCGATTATGAATAGCGACCCTCCTCCCCGATTGTGAATAGCGACCCTGTTCTCCGATTATCAATAGCGACCCTCTTCTTTGATTAGGAATAGCGACCCTCTTCTCCGAATATGAATAGCGACCCTCTTCTTTGATTATGAATAGCGACCCTTTTCTTTGATTATGAATAGCGACCCTCCTCCCCGGTTATGAATAGCGACCCTCTTCTCTGATTATGAATAGTGACCCTCTTATCTGATTATGAATAGCGACCTCTTCTTCGATTATGAATAGCGACCCTCTTCTTCGATTATGAATAGCAACCCTCTTCTCCGATTATGAATAGCGACCCTCTTCTTTGATTATGAATAGCGACCCTGTTCTCCGATTATGAATAGCGACCCTCTTCTTTGATTATGAATAGTGACCATCTTCTCCGATTATGAATAGCTACCCTCTTCTTCGATTATGAATAGCAACCCTTATGAATATTGACCTTTATGAATAACGACCCTCTTCTCCTATTATGAATAGCGACCCTCTTCTTCGATTATGAGTAGCGACCCTTACGATTAACGACCCCGATTTGGTATTATGAATAGCGACCCTCTATCTGTATTATGTATAGCGACCCTTATGACTTATTATGAATAGCGGCCCCTATGAGTAATGACCCTTTTCTTCGTTTATGAATAGCAACCCTCTTCTCCTATTATGAATAGCAATCCTCATGAATAATGGTCCTTATGACTTTATGAATAGTGACCCCCTTTTTATGAATTGAGTCCCTACAGGTATAGGAAATTATGAGCCACTTGTCCTTATGACTAGCGGTCCCTATGACTAGCGAGGTTACCCCATGTTTGTTAACCATCTTTAATTCAACCCCAACTCATGTCATTTTCATGTGCATTTCATAAATCTATATTGTGAAATGTCAATTATTTAATACATGCACATATGTTGCTGCTTTTATTTTCTTTCATCAATATTTTAATGCGTTAAATACTGCGCTGTGCATTTAACATTGTTTTTATTGTATGTTTGAGTGGAAATAAACTTTGAAAAGGATAAAAGATGGCCACGCACATAATATTGAATATGAGGTGTCCAAAATTACTCGATGCAGAGTAAAATGTCGTAATTGTGCTCCCACCAAATTAATAAAAAGTGCAGGATGGATAGTTGGGCTTTGGCTATTTATAAAAAAGGAATCAATAAGATGTTTCTACAATGGAATCTGTTTCATGGTATAGGCCAATGATTAGGAAGTTGTGCTCAAAATACACGGTCAGGTACAATGGTTAAGTTAATTTTCTGAGACAGGTTTCGGTTTTGTTCCCATGGGACAGAATCCCACTATGCAAGCATACAAAACAATATTTTAGAATTGAAACAGAAAATGACTACAATTGTGTGTGTGTGTGTAATTGGGTTTTTACAGACGTGTATCAATCAGATTATGATTATTTACGTCTGGGACCGACCTTTAACGTCACCATCCGAAAGACGTGACTCAGTCTCGAACCTGGGTCCGCTGAATCAGTTTATAACTTCCACTGGTAGCTGGATTACAGGCGCACGCCACAACGCCCAGTTCTCATTAGGTGTCCTTTTATTTCATCAGCTGTTATTCCAAACGTTCCACCGCCCCTTGGTTTCAGTTGCCACAAAGGTACTCCCCCGGACATGATGATCCGAATCCCCTGTTGAATAGGGCACGCTTTGATCTGATCTATCCCTGGCCATATAAAACTGAATTAGTAGTAAACACCCTTTTTCAGAGAATGAAGATGTGACCGATAAACAGCAGTTTACACTCATGTGATGAAAATGTCAGTTATTGTGAATTACTTTTTTCTAATATCTGTCGTTTAATAGATGTCCCGCTATTTCATAAGCGGTTATACTTTCCACTATCCAGGCTTTCGGTTGGCAAAAAGGCATTCCCGGACATGATCCGACTCCCCTGTTGAATAGGGCTTGCTTTGAGCTGATCTATCCCATATAAACCTGAATTAGCAGTATTTCCTTTTCCTTCAGTATCATTTAAGAGAATGAAAATGTGACTGATAAACAGCACTTGACACTTGTGTGATGAAAATATCAATTGATGTTATTTTTCCCCTTCTAATATCTGCTATATTTCCAGAGTGTACCTTTGGATTGACGACACCGAGAACAGCTGTAAAAGAAAGAGAACCGGCGGGACAATTTGATATAAATTACACCGTCGACTTTGGTATAATTTATTTTTTGGAGTCACATGACTGCAGACTTTTCTTATAGATCCTAGTTCGTTAAAGATAAATATTGTTTAAGCTGGTGTTTGATAGGGGTAGAAATATAGGCTCATACCAATGACATATAAATGCAATTATATATCTCTCATAGACCAAACCTTTGTATCCAAATTCCTTTCGCCCAACCAGGTTATTGTAATATCGATAAGATTAAAGGGCTGGTAGCTTTTGTCAGATAAGGGCAATTCCACGGTTACTCACTTTACATTTACAGAGGTTTTGAGTTACATCTTAAGCTCCTGCTCTGTGTTAGGTAAATGCATTTTAGTTAGAACAATGCACACACATTAGAGTAGCTAAAGACAGTATCAAAACTTCAGAAGAAGAAAAATACTGAATCAAAAATTAACAGCGTCCTTTCCAATTTTTGTATCCACGTGTAAAAATATGTAATCAAATAAATTAATAAATGCATATTTATTTCAATCGAACACGTAGAGGTTGAAGAGAGTTGAATGGCTAAATTCAACGTTCTATTGCATGACGCTCAGGGAGAACAGTATTTAGTACTGATGAGGCTACCCTGGGTAAACAAGACATATTATTATTATTATCATTATCATGATCATATAAAAAACCTGTAAAAGATATATGGAAGTTTTTTAGTATCATGATAAAAATCATTTGTGACGCTTTTGCTTCAACAGCTGAAATCAAGGAATACCATGTAAACGACGTGTTCTCTAAGTTACTGAATATGCCACGATCTAATGGAGAGGTAAGTTAATGAATTAATCAAGTTTAAAATAATGATTTAATACGTGGCTATATACGTCCAGTTGAAAGGTGTGCATGGTGACTAGATTTGTACCGAAATTCCCTGAAATTAACTATATTTACACGTATATAAAATCTATATTGAAAGTGTAACGAACTGATTGTACTATCTAAATTTGTTAAATATTTTTAAATATGATTTTTTACGTTTATACTTGTACCCCGTTTTCCTGAAAGATTGTAGTTTGCTGTCGTCACTTCACCTACGTCATCCACAGCCGATATCACACCCTTGCTATGATTGTCTATGACGGTATAATCATTGATGAAGAGACAGGTGAACAACTCCTGGTCCGTACGTACCCTGACCAAACAACGACCAAGAATGCGCTTCAACGAGCTATGGTACACTATCTGACCTTACTTGGGAAGATGAATGGTAAACGTACATTTTGTGTCATAACATACTTCATTATAATACCTCTTCGAATAGTCTCATTTTGCTGATAGACTAACAGAGCGATAATAGATAAATAATATATAATAATCATGATAATAATCTATAAGTTTTATAAGGCGCCAAATCCAGTTGAAATCATATAGCAATAATGTTAATAAGTGTACCAACATTACACGAGATACAAGTAATGTAATTTTGCATTCCTAATTAAAATAAGATTCTCCTTTACTTTACGAAAAAAAAACCTTTTTTTCAATTGTGTATTTGTCGGAATTAATCCCATAAAAAACATAAATGAACGAAAAAATAAATTTTGTACACAAAAGGTTTAAATCTTTTTTTTCACGGGAATTACCTTTTCTCTTTTATCGATTTTTGTCAAATTTTGCTGAAGTTATTTAGTCCCCCCGTAGAAAACATAGAAGTATGAAGTAATTTAAGGTTCTGTAATTGTGGTATATTGAAGATGAATTGTACATTATTATTTTTAAATCTTAAAGTATACAAGAAATAATTAATTGCATTCACAATGTGTAGATTCAGTGTTGATAATTGAAAGGTCTTGACTTCTGAATTACATCAAATTACATCGCATTCGATAGATAATACTTCTGATTCAATAGAGTCATAATGCATTTCTAAAATCTTTCTAATCTTCTAAAAAGTCTTCCACCGATTGTAGTAAAATACCCTTAATCAATAGGATTTTGTTGAAAAAATTATGATAAAAGAAATAAAAGTAACAATGTTGAAAATATTGTTTCAAATTATAATTATTTTTAACGTAGGGTTATTTTTACATCTTGCAAATATGTAACATTTGGGTTCAAACTTATGCTCAAAAAAGAGACGTTAGAGAACGATGACTTAAATACAATATTTGAATGGCAAAAAGGATAGAATGAGGAAGAAATGATTTGGTTTCAGGTTAAGGTTATAGTCAGGGTTGGGTATAATGGTATCCTGAGGGTTCAAATGAGAAATTTGACTGGTGTTAGTAATTCCCCGTGGAAAAATCGTCACTGGAGCATTCACCTTAAACCTAAATGATTATAAACATGAAAGGGAAATGGCCTTGTTGTGCTATAATGAATGTCATCTCTATGACGACATTTCATTTCTGGAAGAGAATGATTATCCTTAGCATTTTATTTTTGGTTATTACAGTGAAACGTTGTGTGTTGAACTACACAAACGCAATGATCAGCTCTGATGATACATGTGCTAGTGGTAGATCCATCTCCTGTGATCAACAGTGTGTCTTTCAATGCTGGAAAGGCTCTCCTTCTACGACAGAACCTGTTACGTGCTGTGACAAAGGGCAATTATCATCGCCTCTTCCGACTTGTCGTGGTAAATATTGTGATTCTTTTCTTTTAAAACAAGGTTCGGTTAAATTTTATGCTATACCAATATCTACACGCAAAATAAACATGCTTGAAAAGAAATTACGGGATTTCTTATCAATTTTACTCATTGAGCAGTTGATATCTACAAAGCATCATCAACAAACTAAAAATAAAGAATTTTCCTTCAGGTTTCATTCGTTATAATTCGAGAAATATTATTGTGCGGACATTTGTGATACCAAAAAGTATTGACAAAAAGGTGAATTTAACTTATAGTCATAATAGAAGTCTATAGTCAAAGTATGTTTGAGTAAAAACTTAAGTGTCCCTTTTTCAAAGTTCCAAAGGTTTCATTCGTTATAATTCAAGAAATATTATTTTGCTAACATTTGTGATACCAATAAGTATTGAAAAAAGGTGAATTTAACTTATAGTCATAATAGAAGTCTAAAGTCAAAGTATGTTTGAGTAAAAACTCAATTGTCCCTTTTTCAAACTTTCAGATGTTTAAAATATGTATCAAATTGTATATTTTTCATTATTTTGGCAATACAGAAATAGTGGTTACAGGATGTAGCTTTCATTGCTTTATCAATCCATTTTGTAGCTACTGGCGGTATATTCAGTACACAGGTTATTTCACCAACAGCAACTGTGACGTCATCTTCCACCGTTACACCAGCATTCACTTCATTAGAGTATGTTGGTGGTAAGTCATCGACTCCACCCACCCAAGCAGACACGTCTACAGACACAACGGGAAATATCATACCAGAATATAGTGAGAATGCGACTTTTCTAGGTTTTTCATGTATTTGATTTATTCATTATTTAAGTTTTCTTTCAACAGGATAATCTCATTTCAAGTCTACTACAGTTGGACCAGCTCTTGCAGAGAGCCCTGCATTCACATAAAAATTACAGAATATATTTTACATTAAAAAACATTTATACAAGGTTGATAAGAAATAAAGATTCATACATTCTTAAAATGAAGGAACGCATTTATCATAAAAACATACATTAAAAAGTATATTAAAGAAATGAATGTAGGATATAAATACTGAATGAAAATACAATTACAATATAAACTAAAAGAAAAAACCCAAAATGAAATGAAAAGACAAAAGGTCAATTTAAATGCATAAAATAACTATAAGAGAAACTGGATAGTCTTAAAATTGGTTTTTAATACTTTGCAAAGATTTACCATTTTGAACATCACGTGGTAATTTATTGTAAAGTTCAGCCCCTGAAAACGCTAGGGTTTTCATTTTAGAGTCTGTTTGCATTTCGGTATCAATAAAGGAATATTCATAGCATAACGCGTGGAGTATGATATCGGTCTTTTGCTAATATATGAAGTTAGATATAGAGATGATAAGTCATTGATAGTTTTCAAAATTCATAATTTATTTCTGATACCTAACTCTTTCCTCTACATAATGCCATTTCAACTTACTCAATAACGTATTTTGGGGTGTGAAGTATTCAGCACTAAGAACCAATAGTGCACACTTATTTTACAGTTATTCAGAAATAAAGATGTCGAACTGAGACTGTCTGTTATTTAATGCTGCCAAGCTTTTTTTTTCCAAGCTTGGAAAGTCAGCCCCTTCAACAACAACAACAAAAGAAAACCCCCCCAAAACACACCAACCCCCCTACAAACAAACAAACTTGATTTGCAACATTGTTGTAAGATTCTATGACAGTTCTTTTGAGCTGTTCTTAGATTAGGAAACACGTGGTAATCACATGAGTGTTCAATATATTTGATGTAATGACATATATAGTAAGATGAAATCTTATACTTGCTTCATTTCACTTGCCTGCTTTACAACGAAGAGCTGATACAACCTACGACGTCTCATTAAATATGTGTCTACCGTGGATGGTTAATGATATTTACATTGTGTATCCTTAAGGACTACCTTAATTGTAACTTAAAACTTCCATCTTCGGTACAATAATAATTGTTTGTTACATGGCGCCTTACCAGTTACAACGGAACCGACCACAGCGCTTACATTGCTATTTGATGGACTTACATGAAGTAGTCAAACAATTTGAAATAAACATACTGTTTGATTAGATAGCCGATTGCTATGGGGGAAAAAAGGGAAAATATCTGTAATAAAATATTTCTCCAGTATACTCTCTCAGATTGTCCGCGTGCAGATTCTTTTATTTATCCTATATTTCTATCGTCTTAAAGTAAGCCTTTCAACTTATTAAAGAGGCTGTATTAGGTAGGTTGTAAAATATCTAAATACATACATGTTTACAGTGATTTAAAAAAAAATTAACAAGGTTCAGTCAAATTTTATGCCACACCAATATCTCTACGCAAAATATACATGCATGAATAGAAAATACGGGATTTCTTATTTTCAATTTTACACTTTCAGCAGTTAATATCGAAAAAGCAATATCAACAACAACCAAATATATATAATTTTCCTTCAGGTTTCAGTCATTATAGTTCAAGAAATATGTTTGTGCTAAAATTTGTGATACCAACAAGTAAGGAAAGATATTGATTTATCTTATTGCATTCACATAAAAAAGTACAGAACATATTTTACATTAAAAAAACAGAACATTTATACAAAAAGAAAAACAAAGATACACACATTCTTAAAAAATATATTTAAAAAAAGGAATGTAGGATATGAATACTGAATGAAAATTAAAAAAAATTGTACACTGACAATATAAACTAAAAGATAAAAGAGAAACCAAAATGAAATACCCCCCCCCCCCCAAAAAAAGGACAATTTAACTACATAACGTAATTATAAGAGAAACTGCAAAGTGTAAATTGCTTTTTAAAAGTTTGCAAGATTTTGAACATCATACATTTTTGCACATGGTAATTTTTTGTACAGTTTAGCCCCTGAAACCGGTAGTGTTTTCATATTAAAGTCTGTTTTACATTTCGGTATAAAGGAATATTCATGGCATAACGCGTGGAGTACGATATCGGTCTTTTGCTAATAAATGAATTTAGATAGAGAGGTGATAAGTCATTGATAGTTTTAAAAAAGTCATTCTTTCCTCTACATAATGCCATTTCAATGTACTCAATAACGTATTTTGGGGTGTGAAGTATTCAGCACTAAAAACCAATTGCGCATACGTATTTTGCAATTTTGGAGAAACAAAGATGTCGAACTGAGACTGTCTGTTGGTTAGTGCTGAAAGTTGTTTTTCCAAGCTTGGAAACTCAGCCCCTCTTCTAAAAATAACTTGATTTTCCACAATGTTGTACGATTCTGCGTCATTCTTTTTTTGTTCTTAGATAGGCAACATGTATCCACGTTAATGTTCATTATGATGACATGCATAGTCAAATGAAATCTCAAGCTTGCTTCATTTCACTTGCCTACTTTCCAACGAAGAGCTACTACAGCCTACGACGTCTCTTTAAATATTTGTCTATTGTGAATGGTTAGGTCATACTTACATTGTGCATCTCTGAGGACTACTTTAATTTTAACTTGAAACTTGAAATAATTGTTTCTTATATTATGCCTTACCACTTACAACGTAACCGACCACAGCGCTTACATTACTACTGATGAACTTAAATTAAGTAGTGAAACAATTTCACAAAAAACACACTGTTTAGTTGGAGAGCCGATTGCTATGGAAACCAAATTGTGAAAAAGATCTGTCATTGATATATTTCTTCAGTATACTCTCCCGGATTGTCCCTGTGCAAATCCTTTATTTATTGTATATTTCTGTTGTATTAAAGATAGCCTTTCAATGTATTAAAGATTCTGTACTACGTAGGTGTTCAAATATCTAAATAGATACAAGTGTACAGTGCATTTTTATATTTTCAGGCCCTGGAAGAAACGGAAACTACTTCGCATTCTTCTCATTTGCCGCCGTATTGATCATCATTCCAATCATCTACTGCGCTCGAAAGAAAAGAAAGAACATGCTGGTAAGGATAAATGATCTTCTCAATATTCCAATAATCGTCATCACTAATAAAACATGTTTTAGTTTTTCTGTTTGATTGAGACGCCCCTCCAAGGTATAAGGAACCCTTAGCATTTATCACATGTAAAAAGTTTATCATACAATATTGTTCACTTTTTTTTTATTTAACATGAACGCCTTTTATATTATTCATACGTATATCATTTACTTAAATGCTTAAAAGACTTGAAATTAGGTCAACCATTGTGATATTCAGCTTTCCATGAACTAACGAACGTGACTGAAGAAGAAGAAGAAGGTTTCATACCAAGTATTTTGTTTCTTAATGTATGCAGTATAGCCATCTTGAAGAAAATTCATGTCCCTCGATTTCGGAAGGTAAGTCTGTTTCTGTATTTTGCATGAAGTCAGTGAAAGAAAAGATAAAAGCTTTACTACAGTGGATATTTCTTTACTGTAATCCTGACACCAGTACGCTAATGAAATATAGATGTAGTAGGATTACCGACATTTCAAGGGTTAATTCATTTGCTGGTTTACTCATTATAGCATAGAACTAAATATTTGATATATATTTATATCCCTAAAATTCGTCCACATTTGTTTATTATACAGTACATACGCGTGGGTTGTTTTCACTGAAAACATTCAATTCGGCCTAAAAGGTGACATACAGTTTAAGAGAAGAAAAGAACGAACAGTTTACCTCATATTTTCCAAACTTCACTCATTCCTATTTGGAGTCTCATCTATGTTTTAGACAAATGAAGCATGAAAGTGAGTTCATTATACGATCTATTACTATTCGAGTTGAGGATAATGTGTGTATCTATCGTAAAAAGCCGTCAGGATGAGTATGATAGTTGCTTATACAGCCCCAACGAGACCGGATATATCGTATAATGAACGAATGAAGTCATGCATCATTTGTTATATGCAAATTAACTTAATTTACCCCGAAAATGAAATAGGGTTCATAATTCTGAACATTTGCATTATTCCGAAGGTTCGTTATAAAGTAGGCTTACTCTTGCGCGGACACAAAGTATAACCTCTATATAAAGCGCCTTCGCACAGTGGTACTCGTATATTAGCTCACACATAATAGGGGAATTCACACACACACACACACGGAAAAAGGGAGATTCTGATCGCGATCAGAATCTCGCTTTTACTGCGACCATTCACATGTAGGGAAAAATCTCACTAGCGAATAATATCAATATTATTAGACCAGCATTGCGGATGCCCGAATAGAAACCAGAGTCCTATGAAACCATCTTGATTTGGCGCGCGCGCAATTCAAATTCGTAGGTGTTTGTGCCGAGGATCTTTACTGCCGAGGTGCATTATGGGATATAAATTATCGATATTTAAATCTCACTATTGTTCACACGCACGGCGCCCGGGCGTGTTTTAGTGAGATTTTTCTGAAATTCGATTCACACGCATTCTAATCTCGATTCAAATAATCCATATTTAAATCTCAATAAATTATTGTTCTACGTGTGAATGCCCCTAAGCGCACTTAACTCTACGCGCACATAACACTACGAGCGTCGGGAATTTAAAAATCATTGCATAGTACTGAAAACTATTGCACGCTTTTTAATGAAAAAAGCAACAACGTGTGATAGCCTCAAAAAATGATTCACACGAGACTGCGTTCAACCAATCATTTGATTAGGATCTAGGATTGTGTTGCATATATATACAGCCCTGGAAAAATTATTAGACCAGCTCAATTTCGGGGTAGATGAGTAGTGTTAAGTCCATTGTATATGGAAGTAAGAAAACGATTATCAACAGCTAATTGATGATTAATGGACTACTACGAACTAGAACAATTACCCCTATGACTGTTACCCCAGGACAGTTACCACTAGGATGACTATAGCCGGGAAAAATTGTCCCGGACAAATTTCCCCAGATTATTACTACTCCCCCTTTTCCCATGAGAAAGAGTTTTGGACAACCTAATAGACTATAAATGTCAAAGAGGATGAATTTGAAGTGTTACTTCTCTTGGTCTGGGCACCGTGGCCTGCTCATTATTCTACTGAGACCATTGCGTGTGACATAAAAATTAAAGGTATTAGAAAATTAATTTTATTTTTAAGAAAACATTCTTGCAGCATCAATGAGCTGCTGTGAGGAGAAAGAAATGTGACACCTTGTTGACAGAATGCCACAAGGCATTTCGGCTATCATCAAATGTAGCAATTTCCACCAAGAACTGAACCAAACTGCCTCCAGAGGAGTGACATGACTGGACGAAACAATCCGGCATCCCTCCTGGACAATTATCCCCATACCACTTCTGTCAGGATATATTTTTCCAAAATCCTTACCCCTGGAGAATATCCCTAAGGACAGTTAGCATCTAGGATATTTACATTCTGTTAGTTGTTCTGAACCATCTATCAGTTGGGGTCCCCTTAGAAGGAATTGTCCTTTAGCGAAAATTGTCCGGGGTTAATTGTCCTAGGAGTAATTATCCTGGCGGTAATTGTCCGAGGGATTAGTTATTGCACGAGCTAATATCATGTATATTGTCTTGTCACACACAGAAAAGAAATTATCCGATAAGGTGATAGATAACTCATTTTATGTTATCCCATATGGAATGATGTATATTTACTGGATGCGCATTTTGAATGAAAAACACTATAAGGTACATCTAGAGTGTTCATGTACATAACATTATCCCATGTATTATCAGTATAGTCTATGGGCCAAAACTGAAATGTCCCCACCCTTTAGAAATAATCTTAAATGATTTTTTTTGTTCTGTTAGATGGGACCATTAACTCTCAAAATATGCTTCTTTGCCCAAAATTAAGAGATGGGCGTGACCACAAGGGCTATTACCATGGCAACGGATCAAGAGCAATAGAATTTCAGAAGATGTCATCTATTCGTGATTAAGAAATTACAAAACACATTGTAACATTTTAGAATAATGTATCAAAAGTTTCTCACTTGATTGAAACCCAAATAAAAGTGAATAAAAATGAAAATGGCTGTTTCCATGGAAACAGTAAGAACAAAACCGATATTTGAGCAAAAAATCCTCAATGCTACCTTTAAAAAATATTAATATTGACCATTATTATAGGTTTTTGCGGTCAATTTCGTAAGTTCATCAGTCAAATTCATACTACGTGCATTTAATTTAGAAGAATTTGGCCGTGTACAAGCATCTAAGCTTTCAAATTAATATTTCATGCATTCGTATTAGTACTTTTATCAATCCAATTTAGACTAATTTCATTCGAATTCGCAAAAAAAATGCATCAAGTTCGTAAAACGGTCACTCAATTTAGAACGGGAGGTGATGCGATTGCGCATTATTCCAGCATTCAAATTCATTTCAGAGCAAAAATGAGCATTCGAATTCGTAATTTACGTCGAACACATTTTATTTGGTTGTTATTCTTTATTAATTTTTATATATTGGTTTCGAATTATAAGCTTTTATGTATTCTTTTATTCATATAAGCTTATTTTAATGAATTCATGTTTATCTCATCTACATATATTTTAGCAATTTTTTATAACATTGTTGACTTACAAGTTTACACAATAATTATTGTTCATACTTTCAAGTGAAGATCTATTTCATAATGCTATATTGTTAAATGTATGTAAGTGGGTGTAATAACTAATAAAGTTATTTAGGAAAATTATTTCTTTCATAAAAGTATCTGTGTTTTTCATTGGGGAGGGTTGGGGTATTGAGTTCAGCCGTCTATTTCCACGCGATCCAGGCATCTCGGAATATACGTTTGGGTGTGACGATACCAGAGCATGCACTTGTGTGGGGTCATGGCGTCGATGTTGCGTCTTGCCACTTGCTGCACAAGATGGGTTCTCCATTCTCCCATCGTCATCCCCTCTTCTTCTGCAGCTGCCCTGTCACCCACTCTCTGCTGCCACTCACCACGTGCAAGGTCGCGCTTGAAGGCCGCCTTGAAGGCAGAATGGGCCATTTTCTGTGAAATTGAGAAAGGAGGAGTAGGGAGGTAAGCGCTTTAGACTGATGCGAGGGTCGGCGTCAACTGGTAGCTGGGCACGAATATGCGGTCTTGAGTTGTCAAAGACCAAGAAAATTGGCTCATCTGCTGGAAAGAGGTCGGCACATTCGATAGCGGTTGCAGCCAAAAAGTCTTCGAAAGAGGCTCTGGTCACCGTCTCATTCGAAATTGTGTGGTGAACGAGGCCAATCCCTGCCGAAACCGCGAAAGTAATGTTACAGTTCTTGCCGCGTTGACGATTGACTATTCGGCGAACTGGGATGCCTCGAGGTGCCCTCCCAAAAGATCTTCTAGTCCATATGTTGTAACCGCATTCGTCAATGAACACACAGTGATCAACTACTCCCTCCGCCATGAACCACTGGGCGTATTGTACCCGAGATTCCAGGGTTTGGGGGCATTTCTTCCGTCTGGCAAGTCTTCTGCCAGTTTCAAGGAAATCAGCATGCCGTCAAGTGCCCTTGAAATCGAGGAAACCGAGACAGCTGGCTTCTGGGGCATTGATGCCTCCAAGTCCCTCTTCATTTGTTGAAGGGTGGCGAGGGGGTTAGCGTCAACTATGTGTTGCAGTCGCGTTCGCATATCGTCGTCCAGCTTAACGTGTTTGGCCCCTCCTCGCGGCAACTTATGGCGCCTTCCTGACCGCAGATAGGTGGGCACTATGGATCTTGCGGTGCTCTTTTTAATGCCAAGGGTGTCTGCAAGTTCCAGATAGTCTGTGTGCTCCCCTTCAAATGCATCTATAAGCCTCTCTCTATCTTCGTTCGATATGCGTCTGTATCTAACCCGTGGTTCCATGATAGAGATAGACAGCGGAGAGCAATCAACTGAGAGTGCGTCTCAAATGGAAGCGGAAATGGAAAATTTGGAGTGGTGTAGACTTGTATTACTTGAATATACAAACTATAAGGCCTATGGAATGGAACTGAGTAATGAAAAGGAAGCCTATTAAACCACGCATTACAAAACAATTTATTTCAAAGTAAATTAATTAAAAGTCCAAATACCTTAAACATACTAAATTGAATGGGCTTATTACGAATTCGAGCGCCCACGTGCGAATTTGAATGCTGGCAGAGACGCTTTCCGGCATGGTGGAGAATTTGAATGCTCCCAACCGACTTTTTACTTTGAATGAGAAAAGTGTTAAATTTTTTTTTGTCTACGTGCGAATTTGAATGACCGAAATATCAAGCTGAATGATGAATTTTACGGTGCAGATTTTTTCGCTAATTTGAATGACTCTTATATCAAATTGAATGAAAAAAGTCCGAAATTGACCGCAAAAACCTATATTTTCTCTTATACAGGACACTAACTTATCATAACTTATTAGTAAAGTTAGCAAAGGGGTAATAGATGTGACTACTACATTGTAGGCCGTTACCATGGTAACAAATATATTCATTGTGTTGTATTTCTAACAAAATACTATGGTTGTTTTCAACATGAAATAATGGTAAACATCTAATAATTTTTGCCGTCTGTTTGATGATATCAAAAATGTTAGTTAATTGGAGTAAAGCTAAATCTGATTTATAAAAACACTGTTGGCATGGACTCAGAATGTTAATGAAGATGAAATCTTTCAACCAAAGAAAGAAATGTGACCTACCTTAAGGTTAAACAAACTGAATTTGAACAATATCAAATGAATCATATATTATTTCCCCCGTAGCTATCAGAATCAGCTTGTTTGCCTTAAAGGCCAAGTCCACCCAAATAAGGAGTTGAGTTGAATCAAAAGAGTAAAATTAAATAAACAAAGCAGTAAAAAATATATAATCGGATAAAAATACGAAATTTACCGCATTTTGAAGTTTTGCTTTGTTAAAACAGTGATATGCATAACATGAGCTGTATGCAAATTAGTGATCCGATGATGTCATAAGCTCACGTTTCCTTTTGTATTTTATTATATGAAATTTCAAATATTTCATTTTTATCAAAGATGTTTATAAAAATTCTCTTCATTGTATCACAATGAGTTACAATAACGATGATCGTACACATTCTATGAGGAGTCAAACTTTGTTTTAAATTCTTGAAAAAGAAAACTGAAATAAGCCTATTTGAAATTTCATATAATAAAATACAAAAGAAAAAGTGAGTTTATGACATCATCAGCCCATGTTATGCATATCACTGTCTCATGAAACAACGCAAAACATTAAAACGCCATAAATGTCTCGTTTTCTATCCGATTTTGATGATTACTATTTCAACCCTTTTTTGTTACTTTAAATGCTTTATTGATTTAACTCAGTTTTAGGGGGTGAACTTGGCCTTTAAAGTTGGTTGCGGATGTGTTCCTCATGGACGTTGTTATGGTTAATAATGAGATAAACATCACAAAACTATTGGAATTTGAAAATTACCACACATTCCCAATTGAACAACATGCAAGCAAATGTCAGATTGTTAATATAATCTGAGCTTTCAATTCAAATCTTTCCAGATATTAGAAAGAAGTGTTTTGACTAAACAGTGTCAAAATTGTTGCTCGCTCACAAACTTTAAAAAACTGTAAAGCTGATTTTGAGCCATACAGACATTAGCGCCCACCCCATCAAAAACGGTCTGCATGGCTTTCATCATTTGGTCGACAACTCGGAAGTCGGTCTCGCCAAGGTCTATTGATAATGTATCAAAATCATATTGAATATGTAAGAAAACTTGCCTACGTGTACATATGATGGATGGGCCGGTCACATAGCAGTTCCCTATAACCGAATTGCAGTCCCAAATCTGCCCCTGGCAGTGTCCAACTATTTGATTGTAGTGAAAATCGGTGAAGTCTGATCGGGCCTTTACTGTCAGATACACAGAACTTATGGATGACTAAAACCCCTTTTTTTAACATGTTATGTAAGCAGGCTGATGCTAATGTGGAGCTTATTATCAGAGCAAGAAAATCGAAGTACAGTAATACATCAAGTTCAAAAAATGAATGAACAAATAATAAATTAAAGTCTACAAATGAAATGATTATACTCATTCCACAAAATTATTCAAGGATTAATCATCAGTTTTTAATATTATAATTGTAATTTTTAAATAATACTGAATCAGATTTACCCAAAAGTTGTGAGTTACAATTTGCGATATTGCATACTAAAATCAATGGTTGAAAAATTATTTGATATCTTGGTTTTTCTTTTAATTTGTCGTCAGAAGCCAAACTTTATTTCATTGTTATAATATAAGTTATCATTAACTATAACTGGAAAAATGATATATGTTATATGAACATTATAACATTTATATTATATCATTATGGTTCATTATAAATTCACTGTGCTGTCCATAAACATAGAATTTTCCTTTACAAAAAGTATAAAGTCATGTGAAAGCAATAAGTCAATCTCCAGGAAGTGGAACATCATATCAGGAAGTGAGAGAAATAAACAATATTTCAGTGATGATTTGTCATTTAGCCATATAGAGATAATAGAATTATACTCTTGGGAAGAGCAGACTTAAGTATTAAGAGGGTTATGTGAAGACAATACTCTGTATGATATTGTGTATTGTATTATGTAAACACAATAACACAATCAGGACTCTAGTGGAGTAATGTACATTTATCCTAATATGCAAGTCATTGAATGTGTAAATCTGTGCAAAAATTATAACACACAGACAGCACATTTAAGCTTTGTTGAGGTATGATTTTATGTTTTCAGAATGAAAGACAGATGATTTTAGATCGTATCTATCACAAAATAAATATTAAGCCTAGGCAGAACCCCTTTTTGAAGACTTTGAAACAGACTACAAGTATCGGACTTGTATTTTCTTGTATCGGACTTGTATTTTCTTACTCAGTCACCTTATTTTTAAATAAGCAAACCCTAACCCTAACCCTAACCCTAATAAGCAAAAGAAAATTTCGTAATATAAACCTCTGCCGAGGTTCGAACTCGTGGTTCTTTCACCAAGAGAGGACTGGATTATCCGATTGCGCCACACACAACAGCTGCTCGATGCCCTTGCTCGTTTTATTATATCGCTATAATTCATTTTCATGAATATTCATGCAGATTAGTCTTGACGGAATAAACCGTATTAGTATGAAAAATGCGAAATCTGCCTAGGCTTGGTTGTAAAACGTAAACACGCGTCCCGGGCCAGAAGCTCAGCGCATTTACGCTTTCTGGAAGCCGCTTACATTCAATCGCATGAACCTCTTCTGTGCAGACAAAAGGAGTTCGTCCAAGCTTTGCGATTGTTCTGAAATTACGGCGTCTAGGTTGCGTCCGGGTTCACCGAGTATAATATACATGTAGTTGATTTCAAGTAATTTGTTATATACCTGCGTGATAACCTGATGAGTGCAGGTCGAAAAGCTTCGTTATCATGTCTCTTTTTCGTGCCATATTGAAATATTGTTTTCATTTCGGGTGGCTGTCGCAAAAGGAGGTTTACCCCTAGTATATGCTTCCATGGTATAAGTAAAAAGTAGAAATAAATTAAGTTGAAATACAGAGTCCTAAAATATGAAGTGGCAGAAATCCCCTTTTTATTATTATTTTTTTTACATTTAACAGTTACATGTTCCTCCATGGGTGTCGATCCCGGGGGGGGGGGGGGGGGGATAGGGGTATATATATCCAAAAAAAAAAAATTGAAGAGGGGATGGCCTGTATTATCATCCCCCCCCCCAATATTCTTGAATCAAATAAATAAGAATTATAATACATTAACTTAAAATAATAATTATCCAAACTCATTATGTGTGATCTTGAAATACCATCTTTAAAGAGCTCATATTGAGAAAAGAAGTGGTATGCGTTTTTATTTGGTAATATTAAAATCTGTGTATCAAAGAAAACAATCCTTTTTAAATTTTTCAAATAGCTCAACTAGAAAGTGCATTAAAAAAAAAAAAATTACCTTTTTGAGGGTTTGAAATTGTCTCGCAGTCCAATTTCGGCAAAATCCTAGCTTGTTTACTTTTCTATGCAAATTAGCACTGACGTCATTGGGTAGAGTCGTATGACCTCCGCGGTATACTGCTGCTCAACATAGCATGGATTGACAACCGAGTGAAGAGAAACTTTGCTCGACATGATTTTTATACTTCAATTATGTTTCCAAATCCATCAGTTTTGTTAAATATTATATGAAAACTAGTTTACAACATTTTATTCCAACAAGCAACCATTTTTCAGGCAGCTCGCACAAGTTTACATGCACAAAAACTTTAAAAAGTCGGACCCGTACACATCATGTTAGGCTACATGTACAGCGACGAGGTGAAACCCCGTAGGGCTCCGCTTGAGAACTGGGCTAGATCTGATACACTGCAGTGAAATATCTGATGAAACACCTAATAAAGGTTAACTTGTCACTTGACAATTTTTGGAAAAAACGATACTATGACTTCGAACTGAGTCCACAAAATCAGCGCAAGAACGACCATGTCGGCATTGATTCAACAATACAATTTCACAATACGGCGAAAGTTGCTCACATTAGTTCTCAGTCTGACTTCCGACAGTGGTCTCCTGCGGCTTAATTGTTGGTGTTTTTGAATATTTGATGCTCTGTATTGTGGGCAAGACATCCTTCTTCAACCTAGCCTTGTATGTCGGACCAGCTACATCTCCAAAGTCAATCTTGCAGTGACGTTCGAAGGCTGATTTTTCGAAATGGTCGCTACAAATTCGTGCATGCTTGCTGTGTGTTGCTGCTGTGAAATCTTTTCGCCGAATTTTCACAAACTTCATTGAGCTTTGGAAAGGTGAAGAAACTGATGTTGATGTATTGTAACACCCCCCCCCCCCCTCACACACACAACGCAATTTCGTGGCATTTTGCCACAAAACGTAAGGATTCCCCCCAAAGAAAGCGACTCTCGTTGATGTTGTTTTTTTTACACACGATTTCAATAGCGCGCGTTAAGCACCGGATGAATTGACCTGGATGAATTGATCAACTCTACCCAGTGACTTCATAGTAGGTCAACCCCGCTTCGATGTTTATCGGTCTGTTTGAGAAATCTGGCTCAATAAGGGCAATAATCAAGGGTACATTTTATGCCAAAAAATCCTATTTTATTTGCTAAAATTGATGAAACCTTTATTTCAATATGTTTATTATTTATTTACAAACCATATTCTTGCAATTGGGGGCAGTGGCGGCACCAGGATTTTTAAAGTGGGGGGGGGGGGGGGAAATGGGGGGGGGGGGGAAAGAAAATGTTGGGGGGGGGGCAAGGGCGGACAAAAAAATTTTCCACCCTTTTATTTTTTTTCACTCCGAAAATTATTGGGGGGGGGGGCAACCTGGGGGGGGGGGGGGCAAATGCCCCCCATGCCCCCCCCCCCTTGGTGCCGCCACTGATTGGGGGTCGGAAAAAATGAACATATTATGAGCTCTTTAAAACCACCACTTCATAAACCGTACCCCTACCTGGGTGCGCACAATTGTTTTATCATTTTAAGCGCGCGATTGGGCAATGCGCACTTATTTAGTACGCAAATTCTGAAAATGGAATACGGTTCATGATACCGAAAATCTAATAGAACTCTACATCACTTTTCGGAATTACGAAACATCGAAATAATAACTTTTTCTAATATTTTATGAACCTTCGGAATAATGCACAAAATGTTCGGAATTATATGAACCCTATTTCATTTTCGGAGTTATGAATATACAGGTATATACACTATAAAAACATCAATATCTCATATGTGAATGGTTTGTCACTTGTTTCCTTTAGTCAAAGTAGAGTAGTATAAGACCTTCCTGGCTCAGAAATGACAAATGATAATCATACTCGAATTCGCTATTTCAGAAATGGATGTTCAACCTGATGGCAGGGGTTCTTACTCCCATTGGACAATACAACCAGCTTATCCATCACGTACGCAATTGGATAGCAACGAGGTATTCCTTGCTTATAAATGTATATTACCTTATAGTTGGAGGCCTATAAGTTTGAAGCCGCATTGACCTATCCAAATATCTATATATTGCTATAAAACAATCTTTGAAATATAGTGTGATACTAGTTTGCATATCAAAGAGGAAAAGAGCGATAAGAAATTTCTTCCAATGCAATGGTTAATAAAAGATATTTAGTTTGTATTCTAGTAATAAACTATAAACAAATTCTAATTCTATTGATTGATGTATTTGTTTACAGTATATTATGGTAGCTGAACAATCAGGACTGGATTTAGCAATATAAACTCTCGTCTTATTTCTTTGGATTTCATCTCATCTACAGAACTACAGAATGAATGTTCGAGACAAAGGTTTGATCTACATTCTCAATAACAAGACATTTTCCCTACCTGATCATATGAAGCTAGAAAGGAAAGGATCTGAAATCGATGTCGAGAACGTAAAGCACGTCTTTGAGGAGATTGGTTACAAACCCGTCATCTGTGAAAATTTAACAGCTCAGGTATTTTGTCTTTGTAATCATGGTACTGTCTCCTTTTAATATCTTAATGATATTGATTTCAATCAACAAATCATCACATCTCCTTTATTGCCATTGAAAGAATCAGCATTAGCAACATTAAGGGCTAAACTTTCAAGCTCAAATAAGGAATTTCCGAGTGTACACATTCCTCGTACTAGTATAATGTCGAGTGATTTGAATACCTGATTGGAGAAGCCAGGGTTGCGGGTTCGAGCCTTAGCAGGGCAATAATATAGTTCGCCATTCTCGATTCAGGTAGTAAACATGGTAAATGAGTTCATTGTAGTATTTATCCCTTTCTAATGATTGTGATGTGAAATCGGTTGCCACGGGTTTAAGCCAGTGTAAATTCTTTCAGGTTTAAAGTGTATAGAGACAAGTTTGATACTTGGGATGCAAACACTGCTTATCGTTATAATTGATATTATATAGGGTACCTCAACATTTAATCATTACCTTTAATTTAGTTTCAGTAAGCTGTCAGATTGGTTGTACGAAACATGCTCTGGTCACGATTGCTTCGCCTCAATTTCGCATACTAACCATGCTAACCGAATTTTAAACGTCAACCCTGGACCAAACACTGTAACTAATCCTAACACTAAACCGAAACTTAACCTAAAACCCACTTGCAGCCCTAACCGTATATCTTTTACGAAACAAAGGCAGAAGCAATTTTTGCCGGAGCATATGTGGGAGCCTCATTAAATTGTAAAATCACATTATCCACAAACCCCGATATTTTTTTTTCAATTTTAAGAGTATATCCTGTATTCCTATTTGGTCGTACACGAAAGATAAGAAACAAGAAGGTTTATGCACTTTCCCTATCTGCCTATTACCAACGTTTCTTTCTTGTCATTTTGCCTTTTTCACACAGGAAATTCGACAAAGTTTGGAGAATTTGAAAGGCAAGATCGAGTCGTCTCATCCCTCTGTTGTCCTCATGTTCATGAGTCATGGAGATGAAAAGGGGATCTTAGGAGCTGACCTGTGTCATATAACCATTCGAGAAATCAAAGATGCCTTTTCTGGCCAGAAATGTCCGGTCTTGATTGGAAAGCCAAAGATGATCTTCGTTCAGGCTTGTCGTGGTGGTAAGACAATTGAAATGATTAAGCATATACGTGTGGGTGTACCCTCAGCGTTGACGAACACCACGTCACAGAGAATTTTGGCGTATGTGAAATTATTGTATGTACTCAGTGTATAAACAAAGTTTTACAGATTTGATTTTTGATGTGAGGGTTGCTTAGTGTAAAGATTTTATTTCCGTAGCTGTCTTGTTTTTCATCTTGATATGATTTTTATCAATGGTAATGGAATGACCATTATCAATAATTTGATAATTTGAAATATTTGTTTTTATCTGTATATTTTGAACATCAGATAAGACAATCAAGAATGTTTTGGAAAGTGACTGGACAACTCAATCAAGGACAGGTCCGAACACGCTCGAACCAAGGTTTAATGTGGACAATGATGGCGCGGAAACTCTAGATTTGGAGCTAACAAGAATAAAAATCATAGAACCCGATTCTCCCGAAGCGGACATAGCGCATTACTACATTGCCCAATCGACAACCGAAGGTAAGGAATAAAATACCCCATTTACCCTAAACAACTTTATTCTGGAAATACTGATTAAAAGAAATCTCAATAAATTACGATAAAACCACAATTTTAACATTAGTGATATCAAAGGAAAAAAAATACTAAATGTAAGTTATCCAAAGCCAAATTCGTTGTCCGTGATGTATCTCCAAACCTTTTGAATAGAAGATTCTGCCTGTTTAAAAAGTATTTTTGATGCATTTTGAAATTTCAACTGTAGCCAGATATTTATGCAAATCACGCTGATTAACAATAGGTGTATATTTATATATGTTCGTAACAGTTATGTTTTAGGTCGAAGGGAGATAAATTTCTTTTTATTACAATGCGAAATTGAGTGATTTATTCTTGTTGCACCAAAACTTTTTTTTTTTTTTTTTTTTTTTTTTTGGGGGGGGGGGGGGGTCTCCTTCAGTCAGTCAGTTGCTCTGTGCCCCTTGTAATTATTGCAAGAGAACCGACCCTGACTTGATAAACGTAGGAAGTTTGCACCGATTCCATTGAAATCTGCACTCTCTCACAGTCGCCGTGTCAAATATACTTATTTTTCAAGGTCACTTTTCTTTGAGAAGTAGAGTGGAAGGTTCATGTTTCATTCAGGCTCTCTGTGAAGAACTCATCAAAAGGGCTCACGAAGAAACACTAGACTCCATCATGGAATTGGTAAGATAAGAATAAATTATAAAGATAGCGCTAAATACACGCTGATTGGAATGCTGCTTTGAGACGCTTTTCTTGATATTGTGGGCACCACGGTAGGATACGTCATCTCAAGGAATTTTGTTTTCATTCAAACATGTCGTTTAAAAGTATACAGTATACATTCACTGATTCTTTTAAAAGTGAGACTTACACGTCAGATAAGATTGGGTCCGAAAAAAGAATCCTGGATTTTAAAAAGTATAAATGTAATACAAGATAGTGTTATATTAAAGCTTTTAAACACTCATTAAAACAGGCGAAAAGCAATATGACAAATTTTGACATTAATATTGGCAAACATGCTGTCCATGGGGTAGTAGAAACACTTGGTATAAGGGTGACGATTAGTATCTCTTGGTATGTAACAGTGCAAGCTTTACGATTCAGTTGATGGTTTGAGAGCTAATGAGTGACTTGACAATACATTGTGGAAATATAAAAATAAAAAGCGCGGGAGCAATGATAAATGATGTTCCGAAAATGACGAGAAAAAGGGGGAAAAATAGGATTTTCTTCTTTTGGCTTTCATTGCTTTAAAATGTGTAGGAAATGTAGCTCAACCCGTGAAGCATTTAATATGAAGCTAAACAGTATAACTTTGGGACGGTAAATTCAGTTCTATTGCAAGGCCTGTAGTGTTTCCTGGGCGTATCGTTACAGATACATTTCCGCATTGCGTCTAGCTGGATTTTTCGACCTTTAGAAGCGTAGTGAAAGTTCAAAAACGCGCAAATGAATGTCTACTTTAAATTGTATGTTCAAATTATCGAATATTCCATATTCTTTATGGACAGCATCTCGGATAGCACCATCATGGTAATCAGCTGAAACATATTCATCTGTTTCCTTAAAGAAAATCCAACATCTTCTTTTTTTGGTATAATATACAATGCATAACGTGAACAGTAGCCTCACCAGACATTTACGGATTCATTAAAATGTGCTGAAAAACTAAAATCTACAATTTCCATAATTATACTAGACTATTTTCACCGATTTCTATAACAAGGCAAGCATGAAGAAATCACCAATCACAATTTATTTGAGGTAATATATACCAGTATGCAGCATGACCTACTTCAATTGTTTTCTTATTATTAGTTTTATTTATTAACTATGATATTCATTGTTTTGCGAATGTGTTCCAAGCAAGGCCCGCTTGTATAACTGTGCACGGAATCATTGGTTAACCTGTATGCAGAAAACCTTTATACTAGATTGGACAACAACAACAGCAACAACATCAGACTGAGGTTTTTACGTTGTAAAGTTGAAGGATGTTATGAGCACGTTTTATTACATTTCTCTGAATACTTTTCTTAAAATGTTACTCTAAATATTGAAATAGATGTTTTACTTGTTGAATTATTCAGGCCACAAAATGTGTGTATCAGTAATTAATGTTAACAACAATTGTGATTGTGTGTTCCAGCTGTAATTTCTCCAACCTTTTGCTGTCCAGTGTCATTCATGACTGTAGGTTAAAAATGTGTCTTGGAATTTCAGCTGCAATGCACAAAGGCAGTTTTTATTTTCTTAATTGAACACTGATACACTCAGATTTTGTGGCCTTGATTTTTCATAAAGTGAAAATTCTAATTGAATATTTAAAGCGATATTTTAAGAAAATTAGAGAAATAAAATGCATATGTGACTAGGCACCACAAAACCACCAAAAAGTCGCCAGATATGAATTTTTAGTTAAGGTCTGATTCTGAACGAGGAGATGTTTCTAACTCACTGTACAAAGAGAAGAATGCACAATCCCTCATAATGTTACTTCTGAGAAATAAGGGTTTAAAGTCTGCAGTCTATTGAAGCACTCTGACTTGCAAGGTGTTGTGCTAAGGTGACGAAAGGAGGATTGGAACTCAATGGAACCTTCTATGAAGGGATTCTCAGATTGTCTTAAAACTTGGCATACTAATTAGTCATATCCAGTTCATCATAGTGCATAAGTATCAATGCAAGAACTTACTCCATTTAATATTTATGGGAGATCAAAATGAGACAAGTATTCAGGGTCGTAAAAAAGAAAAGTAATACAACAAAAAACTGTCAAAAATACCACTTTTAGATTGTTTGGTGCCTCCAAATTTTTAGATTACTTAGAATTTGACCATGCCAACCGAAAACACATTGATTGAGCTCTAACTGAAAATCACACAGTGCGACTTTTTGGTGGTTTTGTGGTGCCTGGTCACATATTTAATTCGAATAAATTTTACATCCTTCAACTTTACAATTTAAAAACTTCAGTCTCATACGATGTATAATTTTTCAGTTATTAAAGCGGGTTTAAAGTGTCCACTGATTTTTAACACCTAGTATTCAATATATAGATGCAGTGGCGGATCCGGGGGGGGGGGCACTTCCGGCCGTGCCCCCCCCCCCCCTTGGAAGAAAAGTATGCATTTTGACCATAAAGGATCCGCCCTTTTGTCGATTGTGCTCCCCCCTTTTATAATGAAAACCTTTTTTTTTTTGCTTGTCAGACAGGTATCGAGGAAAACTGGACCCCCAATACCCCCACTCCCCCACTGAGCGAATTTTGGAGGTCTGACGATTTTTTTTTAAAATACGGGTCTACCTTTGCCAAATGGTGACAAACCTTATACTAAATCCTGGGTCCGCCCCTGTATAGATGTATTTCTTTATTTCAGTATTCCTTTAAATTTTTTACTCGGAAACTTAATTTTCAAGACTTTTCCTTCTTTATAGGTAACGAGACGGGTACAGGGTCGAGAATGGCAGTTCAACGGATTGAAAACCCTTCAAGTACCACAGATTATCAAGCAAGGCATCGAGAAGGATATCTACCTTTTGCCCAAATATCCAAATTAATCTTTGTATACCCTCACCTTGACATGGAATTAAAGTAACCAGAATCGCGGTGACAAATTAATTTGGGAAATCCCATTAAAAACAATTGGAAAACTTCATGTAAATGTAAATGTGCATTGTTTGACCTCATATCAAAAGATAATTCAGTTTTGTACTCCGTTTGTTACATATTATTTTACTCAGTGGTACAACTCCCATAAAGAAATGCATATGATCTATGATATCACTAAGCAGTGGCACATTGTACAGAAGAACGAAATACGCACACCAACCTTCCCTCAAAGTCCGGCTAGCATGACGTAGGTACTACATTGCACTTGTCCGTTGCACACAATGCTTCATTCGTTGACGTCAGTTTTTATATTTTTGTAATGTACATCCATAACTCTTCTTTCTGACAAAATTTGGTCCTCGGGCCTTAAGGGGAACATTTCCCCCAAGTTTTAGGGACGGTCTGACAACCCATTCCGACGGATTTTTTTTTCCAGTTTTTGTGTTTTGGTAATGTATACACCTTCCTTCTGACAAAGTTTGGCGCATATGTTAGCTGGGTTGAAAGGCCCGTTTTTGGGGGCCTTTTTTTTTTTTTTTTGGGGGGGGGGGGGGGGGGGGGGGCTCTGGGGGCCAAACCCAGCGGCTTCGTTCGAGTTGACAAACTTTTGTGCATGACATGGAGGTCAATTAAGGAGTCAATTCTTAGAGTTGTTAGAGTGGTGGGACGCACTGACGTGCCGTCCATATTAAAAAAAAAAAAAAAAAAAAAAAAAAAAAAAATTAAATTTTTAAACATTGAATTTCCGGAGGGAGTAATAATTCTGCCAACCCATGAAGCTGGTTTGTAGCTTCATGCCCAACCAATAGCCTTTACCTGTGAAGGGGAGAAACCTTAATCGGTGTATTGCCAAAGAACAGCGTGACGTGTGCCTAATGCTAGGAGTCCACTGGGCCGGCTCCAGTTGGTGCCAGTTCGCGCCAAAGATTATGTGATTGGCGCATAGTGGCTCGCTGTGGCGCCGAATTAATGTTCGCTCAGCATGTGTCGCCAAGTGGAATAAACTGGGTGCCATATGGCGTGCGCCAAATGCCACCCGGCTTGCTCCAAAATGTTGCGCCAGTTTGCGCCATTACACGGCCATTTGATTCCAAAATTCACGCTGTTGGCACCATTCGCGCCAATAGACGGCCATTTTGCGGCACTTGGTGATTAGTTTGTGCCAAAGGTCGCCAAATTGCCGCCACTTGGCGCCACTTGCCGACTATATGAAAATCTTGCAAGTTGTGTGAGAAAGTCCTGCGATGCCGCCCTGCTTTTATAGGCGGCAAGTGGCGCTGAATGGCGGGCAACCAGGTGGCATTTGGCGCGAAGTAGTCACCAATCGGGTGCCGTTTGGCTCGCGCCACTGCACACTTGGCGCGCTTTTGCGCGGGCTATCTGCCTCTGTTGGAATTATTTGGCGCGCAGTGGCGCAAACAAGGTGCCACTTGGCGCCATGTGGCGCGAAATCTCATTGGCGCAACTTGGCACGCACCATTGCATTCCAGTGCATTCCAACAGGCGGATTGTATGCGCCAAAGGGCGATATGTTCGCGCCATTTGGTGCCACTTGGCGGACACTTGGCGCTGATTGCTCGATGCAAGTGGCGCGACGAAGATTTCAAACACTTTGAAATTTTCTTGCCGGCAAATTCAAATTTCGTGCCACCACGAGCCAGTTGGGAGGCAGTTTGAGCCACTACACGCCACTAGGCACCATATTGGCGACACTAGGCGCCACAGCAAATTGCATTGGCGCAAACTGGCACCAACTGGCGCCAGCCCTGTGGACTCCTAGCATTACATAGGCATAGCTCAACATGCTGTAGTGTGTATACACGTTCATTGTCTACTACGGCGCAAACATAGTACACGCAGTACATGTATGGCTTCGATGTATACGACGCATGAACACACGTGTTATTCGTTCGCACAGAGCACGTGTATTTATACATGTACTGCACGTCCAATGTTTCACGCATAGAGTTACATCATTATTTTGTAGATTCATGGTTACGGGGAGGGAGGGCATTTCTCATTGTGGCCGGTACATCAGGCATCATCCACGTAAAAGAAAACTGATAAAAATGGTCCCTTTTCAGCAATAAGCGCATAACCCGGGTTACGCGTTTAGGATATTAAAAAAATCAAGCAAAAATCAAGAAAAAGGGTATCAAATTCATAGATCATAAGAAGAAGATCAGCTGAAGGGGGAAGGGGGGGGGGAGGGGATATAGTTCTGAAATGTGTTCCAAATTAGGTCAGTTTTTTTTTTTAACGGTTCCTCTCAGTTTGCTAAATAGAGGACTATGATGATGATATAATCCTCAAATAGGTATAGGATGTAAAATACTAAGCAAGATATAAAATCGCCATTAAAATGGTATAAAAATCAGAGATTTCCCTGTTTAGGGTATCAAAATCTGCCCCTACTGCAATCTGCTTTTTAATTCAACAAGTGATTTAAGCGGATGATGTACAGGTCACAAGGAGACATCCCCCGGGAGCGGTCGTCGCCATTGATTCGGATCGATGCAGGTGCCTGTAAACTTTTCTGTCTTTTATTTGTGAAAATTCGGCTCCTTTGGAAGTTTGATTAGTGTAAGAATTCATTATATTTATAAACTGAACTTCTTTTTTTTTTTTTGGGGGGGGGGGGGGTAGGCTCTTTCTGTGCTATAATTGTTTTTGTTTATTATTGTGGGGATTGATTGATGTTCAATGAGACAAGGTGAAGGGGAGGAACATGTAACTGGTAGAATTTAAATAAAGGATGGATTTCGGCCACTAATTCATATTTATGGACTCTTTATTTAAATTTAATTTATTTTTATCCACTTTTTACTCATATCATGGAAACATATACTAGGGTAAACTTCCTCTTGCGACAGCCACCCAAAATGAAAACAATATATAGGGGTAGGGTTGGGGTTAGTCTTTAGTGTTTACCTAACCGCACATTTGGGTGGCTGTTGCATAAATTATTCCTATTTTCAAGAACTAAACTGACATGAATGGGGAGAATGGCCCTCATACCGTTGGAAACATGCTATTTTCTATCGCCTCAAATATAGTATTCATTCCCTTAGGACAAACTAAACAGATCTGTATACATCATTCGGGGGAGGGGAGGTGTAGGAGATCACGTCACTTAGGAATATCGGTTACCACGGTTTAAAGAAGGAGCGCCCCCCCCCCACAAAATTTCCTTCGAAAATATTTCCACTATGATATTAATACATAGAGGTTATTACTCCCGTCTCCCCTCGTCAATCCGTTGGGGCCCTAATCCCCCTGAGAAGAAAATGACAATAAATTCGTTTTTTTTGTGCTCATTTTTGTATCCTTTACAAGGGACGTACCGCTAATTATGCATGTTATGTTTTCATGCATGGCCTTATTAAACCACAGATACAAGGCAATATCAAATCGCTCCCTCTAGCTCTATGCATGGATATACTACTAGAACAGAATGTTATATCCATATCATTTAGTCTTCATCCAGATGAACATGGATCTTCTTCAGAACTCATGCAAGTTTTGGATAAATAACACATACTCAAATGTTGTAAATACTTCTTGGTAATAAACATAACACGTTTACCCCACTTTTTTTATTCACTTCATTACTTCGACAAATATATGGTACGGTGATTAATCATTTATAAACACAGCTAGCGCTCGTGGATGTCTACGGGCTGCTTCTGCTAGTAGTTGTATAATTTAGTATACTACTCGGTTAGTCTGTTTTATAAAACGGCTTCAAGAATGTAGCCATCCTGATTGGTCAGATAAAGCCATGTGACCGTGCAAAAAAAAGTGATAACATACGGCAAAAAGGCTCTAAAACAGGGTTGAGGTACGCGTACCTCTGGTGCGTGCAAACTTAAAAACGGGACGAAATCTCGTAGTTTAATTGTCATTTTAGCGCAGGGATTACATGCGCGCACTGAAACGCGCATGACTTTTGTTGGCTGCGCTTCTGTGATGTCATCCAGGAAAGCAAATGGCAGCCTCCATGACTGTGCGACTCTTGGCGTTTCTATGGGGTTCGTAACCATTTTTATAGACTTTGTAATCATATTGCCGACCCGTTTTATAAAACTATTGATACATGGTTGTCAGTTCGTGCATTAGTGCGATCTGGCAACACGCAGGTTTTTATCGTGGTGTCAAACACATTCGGCTTGCGCCTCGTGCGTATAGTATGATCACTTCACCTAATACCGGCCAGTCATAATACCGACCATTAAGCGTATCATGGCATCTAGCGCGCGTCTTGCAAATCAACCCATGGGACTACGCGTAGAATGCCTAGCAACGTTGAGAACAGTCAAAATAGAGCAAGATGAGGAATAAAAACGTAATTATTATCATTTTTTTGTTAAATTTTCATATTTTCATTAAAATAATCTCTTTTCATAAATTGCCATTGACTATGTGCAGGGGTCGGTAATTGAAACGCACTTCTCCCTCTATGCGTAAAATGAGATGACTCTATTGCAACGTCATTTCTACAAGAACGCGCAAGTATTATCGCTCGTTGGTACCTGGATCTTGTTCCCCAGTATTTGGGTAATAGTCTGATGAATTTTCATTACGTTTCATGAAGAATCTTTGCCGTAGTCGTTGGAAACATCGTTAAGAGGTCGGTATTAGGTAAAGGCATCATACACCACGATAAAAACCTGCGTGTTGTCAGATCGCACCAACGCACTCCCAACCATGTATTAATAGTATAATAGCATTATGGTCAGTGTATGAATTAGAGTAAATTGCATAGAGGTAATGAATAGTAATGTATTGATTTCCAAAATTACATGTATTTTCTTTGACAATATATAATAGTAGACACAATAAGTATGATAATGATATTAATGATATTAACTCTAACTGCGACTTAGGGCGAAATCTTTTATCTCATTCTTTTGTTACGTTTCGCCCTTACCACACTCGTTTCGCCCGAACGTTGAGTTTCTATTGTGACGGAATAAACCTATTGTTAGGTTTCGCCTTAAGTCGCAGTTAGGTAAATAATGATAATGATATCAATAATAACAATAAGAACGATAAAAGTAATAATGATGATAACCGGGATGAATCCAAGTTAATAGTATTTTCTTGAGGAGATTAATAATTATATTCCCTCTTCGTTGCTCTGTGTAAATAGGTATACCGTATAATAATGATTTGCTTAGATAATGGTCAGTATTTGGTAACGTATACATCAAGGAATGGGCGAGTTGTTGGTATTATTTGAATCAGTTGCGTGTGACAGTTGGGATCAAGACATTATGTTTGTATTATAGATTTAAAGGTCGCATGTGTTTATAATGTATCTTGTTTATATATGAATGCTATATGTTTAGTATTGTTTGCTAATAAAGGCAGTCCGTCTCACGATTTCAAACCATAATAATTTTCTTCTCTGCCTTCTGTTTTACAGACGTGGTACCTTATACATTCACATTTACATTTATAAGAGTTCAGACAAAACGAACATTTATTTATTTTCGTGGTAAAGACCACCTCGACATTCTGGTATCCGAAATTTGTGCGTGTGGATTTAAGAACCTTCGGAATTACAACATTTCGTAGGAACGAGCATCTCACTTATTTTCTAACACCGTGTAAAACATCTTGATCAAAGAGTTTGTTTACATGTTTTTTTACGTTGTACCTGGGTTTTTTCACAGACTTCCTCATATTCAGGGACGGATAATTTTCTGAATATTAACGTTAACTTCCCGTTTCGCTACTGTGAATTCTTTGTTAAAATCCCAAGCTATTGATTTCCATTATCATATATTTAATGGAAATATTGCAATGTTGTGGTAATGTATAACTTTGCACAACAATGCCAAATTTTCACAGTTATCTGCCTATGGTGTACGAAGTGCAAAGCCTTTGATAATCGGCATCGTGTGTGGCATGAATGTATTGTGGCTATATGTGAAAGAAAACTTCCCCCAATATTATTGGTATTACATCATTGCTACAACGTGGAAGACAAGTGAGTATCAAACTTGTGACGACACAATATTTGCTGGTGTCAGTAATTATATACACACACATACATACAGTCCTTTACCAAGCACTTTGATTTAAGCTACGCAACCATTATTCTCTCATTTTCATTTCTCATAATTTTATATGTATATGTGTGTATATATATATATATATATATGCAACAATGGAAATACCCACATGAGAGTCTACCCGGGGTAGCCCCCCCCCTCCCCCGGGTAGACCAACCCCGGGACGATTAGGGAACTTAAAGAAATTACGGATGTTTATGGTCATTTTACGTATGTTTATGGCCATTTAGTCAACCCAGGGTAGATAAGAATCCCAACTGCCTATATCACAATCACCCTAGAGACTTTTATTGTCAACCCACATTAGTTTTGTGGCTATTTAGTCAACCCAGGGTAGATAACAGTTCTAATTGTTTATATCACACGTGTCTCAAATGTTTTAATTTCTTGTCAACCCAGACTCGTATTTGTGGATGCCTGTGATATAGACAATAGGAAATGTTATCTACCCTGGGTTGACTTAATGAACACAAAGACAACTCTGGGTTGACAATAAACTAAAGTGTCTAGGATGATTGTGATATAGGCAGTTGTGATTCTTATCTACCCTGGGTAGATTAAATGGCCTCAAATACTACTCTGGGTTGACAATAAATTAAAACACCTGGGACACCTGTGATATAGTTTTTGATTTGAATTTAATTGAAAAGGTTTTATATATTGCACTTCGCAGCCAAAATGCTGAATTGTGTACAATTCACAAGTTTTGCAATGACATGGTGTAAAACTGCTTAAAAACAACAAATCCAGAAAAAATACCGGTTATATAAACTCTAGTATAACAACAACTCAAAGTTTTAGGTGTGAAGATCATAGGTAAAAGGTCAGGGAAATCAAATTATATACCAGTGTATATTTACAAATTGATAATAAAACTAAAGTGCGGTGAAGCATGAGTGAGTCCAAGGATGACCAAGCAGCCCTTTGATTACTCAAACAAACTCTTACACTCAGTCTCCAACCTCGCTCGTACACGCCTTTCCTCACAACTTACACCTCATCGACTCATCGACTACACCACTACACTATTCAGCCCAGAACAATAGATTCGGTCCACTAATCCCATTGTTCTGGCCCGAACAGTGCAAAAGTGCAGTCAATAAACGCAGACAATAGTGACTATAAACTCCCTTCCTGCGTGCAAACCACTCATCCTACTCACACTTAGAAGAAGAAAAAAAAAAGGGTTAACACGATAAAAAACTACTTTCGAGAAATAAACTCAAAAGCAATTTCAAAGGCCTATTGTAGTGCCCATGGAAATCAGGTTCGGATTATGTAATACGCGATTGTAATGTTCGCACATTTCTAAAGGTGACAGACAGGGCTATTGAAATTGTCTGGAGTTTATTTTTCGAAAGTAGTTTTTATCGTGTTGGTTGAATGCCCGCCCATCCCCGGACGCTAAAATTTTTTTCCCCGGACTCACCCTTACATCATTATTTAAAACAACAAAAACAAACAAACTAAAAACCAAACATCTCCTTCTGAATCTTCACAAAAGATATTAAGAATACATCAGGTAAAACCAAAACACGCGTCTGAGTTGTTGTTATACAGATATGTCATGAATCATCCGAAAACATTATTCAATATAAAAAAAATTAAAAGAGACATTACAAGTGACAAAATTATAATAATACATAACGAAAATATTTTAAAATATCCACCCTGGGTTGACTAAATGGCCAGAAACATATGTAAAATGTTTCCTAACCGACACGGGGTTAGTCTAGCCGGGGGCCTTCCCCAGGTAGACTCTCATGTGGGTATTTCCATCAGTGTTGTATGTCTCGAGTCTGGCCTCGTCCCCGCGGCCAGTCTCGCGGCCGAATATTGCATCCTCGGACTCGGTCTCGGAATCTAATGTCTCGGATATGTCGGCTCGAGGCCGGATTGAGGCAGCGACAATTTCTGACTTATTTCGCTTCCGTCGTCGAGCATTTTTGCGTGTAGTTTTGAAAATTTAGACTCTCTCGCGAAGGAAATTCAACACGTATTATTTTTTTAAAAAGTGTACGTGTTTAGTGGTCTCGGTCTCGGAAAAAATATTTTCAGCTACCTTTTCACAATCGGCCATTATTAAAAGCTAATTTTTGTTGTTGTTGTTTTTTAGGGGGTAGTCCTAAACACTGAAGTATTAAGTACCTCCTAGCTTTATTTTAAAGTAGAACAGTATTGATATGAATAAGGTTAAATTTCATATCATTGTAAAGGTCATGGTTCATAGAACCGTCTTAAACTATTGTTCAGTTTGGAAAAGTAGCTGGGACGCCATAGATTACTTATACAAATTGATAAAATCTCACCGCGATATTGTATCTGAAACACTAATCTGAAATGCGTGTTTGATGATGACATCATCGTTGGGTCGTTCAACAATGTGCTGGCGCGCGCGGGTGGTGAGAAAGCTGTACAAACGCTAGGCATACGCTATTTGGATATATGTGCTCGATCAGTATCACCACAAATATGGACGAGATTCAGTTAGATTTAGACTTTGAAATCGAAAGCGACCAAGAGGAAGAAGGAGATGTTGATAGTGTATCAGACAGTGACAATGATAGTGGTGAATTAGGCGAGGGCGAGGAGATAGAAGGAGAAGAAGTTGCCGAGCATGAGCGTCATCCCGGAGCCTACTTCACTGTCAGACGACCTCGACCGCTCAGCCATATTCCCTTCCCTCTACTTCACCAACGTCCAACAAACTCTTGATTCGATTCACACACTCACAAAATTAAATATATAACTGAAATATGTAAGAATTAGCCACCCTAAATCGCAATTCCGGAGACGAAACAGCAGCACCAGCATTCAGCAATTCCGTCAGTCATGCATGCACGTACGTAAACAACAGGTCATTGCATACGAGTGATAGCGAGATCTGCACCTGAGCTGAGACGACATTTATTTTTGTACCGGAAATGTTCACATTTATTTACTATAATTTCACCTTGCGTTCTTTTAAAAATTATATGCAATATAAATATTTTTAAATAGAATCTGACATTGACATTTGCAGTAAATAAGTGCGTTAAAAACACAAATAAATCTCGTTTGCAGGAACAAATCAGTGACGAACAATTCTTCACCGGTACGGTCCCCGTACACGGAACTATATACATAATATGCGCGAAATTCGATTTCTGCTGAAATCAAATAAGTTTCTTCGACACTTCATCCAGAGAGAATGTGAGTTATATAAGTTTTCAGAAGAAGCAATTATAGATGACAATATGCCGCCATACACGTAGCTTTGTCAAATAAGGGGAATTTAGAAGTAAGGCCCAGTATAACAAAATCAAACTCGGTATCGACACGTCTGGAGCTCGGGCCGTGTCTGGAGATGAAGTCTCAGCTCGTGACTTTGGACGTTCTTTTTCTTCAAACAATTACACTTCAAAAGTCCCACAGCCATTTCCATGAGAACTGAATTATATAAGAAATATGTGAATCGTTTCTTTTAAGTAGTTATACCATTAGTAGTTTCATAATTAGAGATCTAACAAGCTATCACCCCGATGATCTATACACTCTCACGCCCATCCAATATAAGCGCTGGCATGCGCGCCGTCGAAACGACCCAACGATGACGTCATCAATAAACACTTCGTTCGCAAACGCCAATTCGCAATTCGTCGCCGTCTGAGACGGGCTGATAAAATGTGTTTTTACATTGATATAATGATATTTATATTGGCAGTAATGAACACCAACGTATTCAACACACATCCTGCTTTACATTCATATGTAAATCACCATATTTCGTGATCGGCAATACTGTTTTACTTTAAGATAATAATTCTCATAAGGCCTAAGTAAATAATGCGAGCGCAAAGCGCAAGCTGAAATGTGTTGATATTTCATGTATTTACCTGAAAATTGAATATTCTAAGCAGTTTTTGGTAATCATGAAGAAGATGCGTATGTAACTATTCATGCGAGCGTGAAGCGCGAGCAGAATAATTTTTTTTGTAGGTCTATATTGATTTGCATACGGGATATTTTAAACCCCATGTAATACTCCTGAGAACATCATGACATTATCATCTCACTCAACAGGCAATTCGAGCGGAAAGTGCGTATGTATCATACGGATCATAAATAATATCAAATTTCAGATTGTTGAAATCAATTAAGTAGCATGTAGAGGAAGTTCCTCAAAGTGCCCCTGGGGCAATATTTTTTTTCTCCATGAAATGCAACTGGGCTGTGAGCAAACTTGGTGGGATTCGTCCCAATAACATCAAAATTAGAGTTATAAAAAGTTTGATAAAGCTAACCTGATTTTGCCTTATATAAGGATATAAAAATAAATAAATAAAAAGGGTAATTTCGAAGGAAAGGGATACCTAATTTGGAATTGCGTCCCTAAGCCCCCCCCCCATTCCTGAGGTATGTACATCTGTCAAATATCAGCAACTTTAATGAAAATAATTATTATTAGGAATTAGCTAAAGCTGCCATGCGCAATGTTTTTCATACCGAAATAAATAAATAAATAAATAAATATATATACATTTTTTTGAGGTAGCTCTCAATTAAAGCTACCTCTTTTTCGAACTTAGTAACAGAGTCCTCGTTCATAGTTAGTAGCACCACACTTCATAATTCGCGGCAAGTGTGCACGTACGTACTACGTCCTATGTACGTACAGAGAAACGATAACAAGAACGATATCTGCCGAAGAGAAATAGGTACGGTATCTGCCGGGGTTGGAACACGAGCCGCCGGCAGATAGTGTTATCTGCCGATCCCCGTATCCGCCGCTACACTAGCCTCTTGTCGAGGCCCTGGCGCTGTTGAAATCTTTGGCGATATGGAGGCAAAATTTCTGGCTCGCTTCGCTCGCCAGAAAGACCGAGGCGCTTGCGCCGAGGGCCTCTTGACACCCGACCTGAATTATATATTCATGAGGCAAGATTTCCTACTGAATTATGCATGAAAACGTGAATAGTTAGATTACCGCGGCGATCGCCCAGCAAATTGGCCAATGAAATCTCAAGGATTTCTTACTTCAGTTCTGGACTAGTCTATTATTTTTTTGGGGGGATTACGTTAATCTCTGATGTAACCAAGGAGTTACCAGCAACTTCACTGCATGCCCGGCAAGGCCCCGGGGGATCCGCCTGGCCTAGGCCCTCGGCCTCGCGAAGCAGCATGCAGTCTCACTCTTCATCCCTGGCCCACGGAGGTAATCAGCACAGAGCGGTAGCGCGTGAAAAATAACACTTTTTCCATAGCCAGTAGGCAGATTCACAAAAACATCTTGTCCTTTAAGTGCAGATTTGATTGCATCAACTTGCAAATCTTTGAATCTGTCAATCTTCAACATTCTAGCGGCATGTTCTAAGCTCTTACAAATATCGTCATCACTCGTCGTGGAAGAAACTTTGAACGCCATTTTGGGCTGCGATTAATTAATATGTAAGAAATAGCGTGCAGTCGAGTCATGAATATTTAACATTACGTCATGGTAGCTCGCGCTTATTGGATGATTTTCACCGACCAAAATTTGGTCGGAATATTCGTCAAAACAATGAAATACAAAAGAAATTCAGATCGGGTGTCAAGAGGCCCTCGCCAGAAATTTTGCCTCCATATCGCCAAGGATTTCAACAGCGCCAGGGCCTCGACAAGAGGCTACCGCTACACCGGCAACGCTGATTTCCATATATACTGTATATATATATATATATATAGTATGCCCAAAATATCGGATAATTGACATCTCTACGGTTTTTTTATTTATTTTTATTTATTTATATTTGTCTTTTCTATATATATATATATATATATATATATATATAAATATGTAATGTGAAAGGAAATAATGGGAGAATAATGGCTGCGTAGCTTAAATCAAAGTTCCCCAGAGACGGGCCAGTGATTTTTGGCGACACCAGATTCCTTTGACCGACAGCCGGTGATTTCGGAGACACCAGATTCATTTGACCGACAAATCTGTCGTTCCCCAGAGCTGTCATCGAACTCGGGCCACTGGCTAAGAACGCCAATGCTTTAACCATAGACCACGGAGACGGGCCAGTGATTTCGGCCACACCAGATTCATTTGACCGACAGATTTTGTCGGTCAAATGAATCTGGTGTCGCCGAAATCACCGTCTGTAGGTCAAATGAATCTGGTAGATAAAATAAATAAATAAATAATTACAAGAACAAACTTATAAAACCCATGCCGTAGTTGATATTTAAAAGTTTTGTATTGCATAAGAAAAAAGAAAATTCATGAGCGGCCGGCCTTCGGGTCTATCGAAGTGCTAAATCGATTGCAAGATTCATAATGACGTCATCTTTATTGTGGTAAATGAGAAGGGGAACTCCCCAGCTACAGGTAGGCGGGTCTCCAAAAGCGCTGATTTGTAATTGGGAGGTTAAGTCAGTTGTACTTGGTGCTGTCGTTATAATTGGAAGTGTGGAGACAAGAAGGTATGTAATCTTCAGTTTATTTATTGATGTTAGCACGGATAGTCGCCACCTAAACATGTTTTAATTGGTAAATTGAACTGAATTCTTATAAACCATAACAGAGAATAACGTGAGAAGAAATGGTAATTAATGCATTACGCGGTAAATGATACTTAAAATGGAGCACTTTAATAAAATGAAGAGAAACATCCTAAAAATTATGGCATAACAATTCCTTTAGTACCTTCTTCAACCATTCGAAGTCGCTATCATGCAAGACATAAGGAGAGCAGAATTAGGTAAAAGGCCAACTCCCAATATGTTGACTGGTTTATCCCTCATCTTTATAGAGGTGTCGTAGTCGAGTGGTTTGAACACTTGACTGGAGATGGGAAGGTCGTGGGTTCGAACCCCGACGCGGCACTACTGTTCTTTGGCAAGACATTAATCTACATTTGCCACTCTCCACCCAGGTGTTAAATGGGTACCGGCAGGAATTAATTCCTTGAATGTTGTGAGCACCGATATCGGTAGCCTAGCTAGAGCCGGGGTAATATTGGAGCGCCTTGAGCACCATACATGGTGGATATGAGCGCTATATAAATATCAAATATTGTTATTATTATTATACATTATACATGTAGGTGGAAAATCAAATGAAAATGCAGCTAATTTGGATAATGGTTACCAGTTGGATGGTGATTGATAACGCTGGTAAGTGTTTTTTTTTAAATCTTCTAATCACAGACCTCATTATTTGAGTTTTATATGCATGATTGCCACCTCTATATAGCAGTTGACTTTGTTTACTTTATGCACGATAGTAGGGCTATTAAAACAAACAAACCAGGCCAACCCCTTCTTTATTTTTCCATAATGCCCATTACACACACTAACAAGTTTCCACAGCTCCATTGAATGACATTCAGTCTTACTCCTACCCGTTGTACACGAGGCGCCATTTAAGGAAATTCAGTCTTCCTACTATACCCGTTGTACCCGAGGCGTCATTGAAGGACATTCAGTCTTAATACTACCCGTTGTACCCGAGGCGCCACTTAAGGACATTCAGTCTTACTACTACCCGTTGTACCTGAGGCCCCATTCAAGGGCATTCAGTCTTACTACTACCCGTTGTACCCGAGGCGTCATTAACCTGACGTAGGACTGCGTCCTCGACTGGCGCAGCCTTTGACGCGGCCTTTGACAAGTGAGCAATATATTGAACCAAAATATGAATGCAAAAATAAACAGTGCAAATATTACTCCGATCGACAGAAGTATGGGCTTTCATGAACGCATTAAATGACGTAATCGAACTATGCCTCGTGTGCGACGGACCATACAAATGTACAGGATAGGCTCAGACTCAGTCTCTCGAAAACAAACACAGGGTTGCGATGATTATATCAGAAGGCTGCAGATTTTTTCTGAAAGATCTGCGTCGTCTGAACATTGGCGAAAAGCACATTATTGAATCTACAAAAACCGATGAAGGCGTGTAAAACATTTTGATACTCCTCATGTGCAATTGCTATTACTTGGATTGTTCGATATGTAATGTGGCATGAATAGCATTTGGTGTTGAATAACGTATATATCTTTTGAAACAGGCATAACCGTAGCCAAGGTTTATAGTTCAATAATCCCCCTCTATCATAAAAACGGCCCTAAAATTGGGTCGATTTCACTTTGTCGAACCAATGGACCGGGTATTTAAAATAAAAAATGTTAGTATGGCTGTACATTACAAAACACAAACACTTGGACAAGAACTTCCGTCGGTAAAGCATTGTTAGACGCCTCTAAAATGAGGAGTAATTTTCCTTATCAAAGCTCGTAAAGAAACCACTTTAGGAGGTTATTGTGAAATCCAGTTTAAGAGAAATAAACTGTTCCTTTTGGAAGTGATTGCATGGAATCCCTGTACTAACAAATGAAGCCCCAAAATAAGTGAATAAAAGGCAAATGTTCATTAAAGACCTCAGCCTGACCCAAAACAACCATATATTGACGTAAAGCTTAGTAAACAAAGAATATAATTACCCTGGGTATTCATAAATTTTCGTCTCCGTTATCCATAAAAAATAAAAAAGACATTTTTTTTTGGTCCGCCCCCTCCCTATTGCGTAACAACAGAGGAAACTGCAGGGGGTCGCTAGACGTGTGACGACATGTCATGTATACAGCTCCGAGTGCGTCTACACGATATGTCGTCATCAAATTTTCACCCCCCGCAAAGTAGCGTTCCTCAGAGACGGGGCCCTCGTCAGAAAAACCACCGGGGCTCAACATTCGGGACGCTGTTACTCATTCCACTGGAAACGGAATCTCATGAAGTTGGTTTCAATTTGTTCAGAAAATATATAGCTCCCCGTGGATGAATAAAGGGTATATTTCAAAATTCGGTCAGGCTGAGGTCTTTAAATATAAACACATTTTACATTCAAATAGCCACCATTAATTGCCATTCATACAGAAAAGTCTCAAAAAAGAGCTTTTGTGATTGCCATCACCGTGGCCCCACCTCGTACTAGAGCTCAAGACAAATCCCGCAATCGTAATCTGCAAATCTGTTCACCCTGCTTGTATGTAACTACTTATTATCGTGAACAGTCACGTTGTTATATTGGAGAAATTTCTTGGGGAATTTCGAAATACATGTGTCAGTAACAAAAATTAGTCATCGCGTCCTCACAACAACAATAGTTTGCTCGAAGAGCGACCTTATCATTGTGTTCAGTCTCCATGTGTGGTACGTGTCATTGTTCCATTGTTGTACTAGTGTTTATATTGAAAAAATGCTTCCACAGGTAGTTCGTCGCCCCTTTGTCATTTACTTCTTTTATTTCAGTGAAGAGTCACGGCTAACCATAAGAAAAGAGAAAATATTTGAAATGAAAACCAGGCGATGTATGTTGTATCCAAGATACCCACTTTATTCCTTAAATAGAAGCAAAACTACGGACGGAATGGGGAGGCGATTTTTTTTCTGTTATCATACATAGACCGGCAGATTGGTGTAATAACTGAATTTCTTTTTTATAAAAGCATGCAATTTGGCATGTATTTAATGCTGAATAATTCTAGATATGGGACCACCTAAAATTTGGGCCCTGTGACCCGTCGTGCCCATTTCCTAAAAATATGCCCCTCTCAGGGTCATCAAATTTATTTTTAATAATTATAATTATTATGTAAGAGTTCTGAAGAATTTACGGACTTGCTAGACTTTGGCAGACCTTGCAATCGCGGTAAAGGAAATTGTGACGTGTTCAGGGTAAGATTATCTTGCTAATATCCTTCAAATAGCATGCTTTAATCTAGAGAGAACCTGATAGACTATAAAGTCATTATGCTGCGCTATATTATCATATTCTACAATCTGATGATAATGGGGGTATATATGGGTTTTGTTTTTATCATCTTACGCAGTAAAGGAGATGCAATTGCTGATGAGTCATATTCATTCTTATTGCTAGAAAATTTCACTTGATGCTATTTTATATTTGTCTTCATCAAAAATATGTCATTTTTTGTTGCCTTGATTTGCAAAATATGTTTGATGGTTTGTTTTTTTGCCCAAAAATGTACGATGACATAATGCTTTTCAAAATGTATGAATGATTCCATATCATTTATAATCAATAATAGATAATTTGTATTTTATTGTTTCATAAGAGACACTGTACATTCGATTGCTATACTATATTACATGCAATCATTAAGTATACTACCCTATAATATGTTTTGTAAATATGTATATAACAATTTTGTTTCTATACTGAGCTAAAGTAGTTTTTATACTTCTTGTATGTACTTTCAAAACTATACAATGCCATTTCAAAATAACTATATAAATCGTTATTTTCCAACAGATTTTAGAAAATATCACCGTTTATACATGAATTAAGATGATAGGAATGTGCAACAATTTCAACATTTTCGTACAAACCAATGTTGATTACGAGGATACCATATTCTTTGTATATACATGTATATATATATTTATGTATGTTCTTATTTATTTTTTGTTGGCTATTATTGTTACTTACTATTGCTATCAGGGCCTCATGGAAGACCACCAATATTGGTGATAATGAGTCACCCTGTATAAATATCAGAAATAAATAAATAAATAAATGAATTGAGTGTCATTATAGTAAACCATACATTCATGTTTCGTCTGTTCAAAAAATCTGACCTCCTTTTCGGAAACATTTTGCATTTTTAGGTTTATGTAAATTTTAACGACAGTTTGGAAAAATAATTACACGCAGATGATTATAATGAGTTTATGTAATCCCTCATTGTTTGCTATTGCATTTTGTTTCAGAGTTTTCAGCACTCTAATAAAAAAAAGAAGACAAAAACAAACATTAAACAACCCCGCTTGTGTTTGACTTCCTCATTTCCTTCAAGAGTTTGTTATTAGGAGAAACAAAATCAGGAAACGCCCATGCTTGTTGTATTCTATCTTATCCCCTCTTTCTCATTCTTATCTTGATTTAACATCATCCAATAATGACAATCTTTACTTCGATTATCAGTTACAAACTGGAATACATGCGTGGTCATAATTTATTTACCCATTACGGCATGCATGCCCCTCTCTATATAAACAGATAAAAGATGGATACGCATATCATCTTGAATAAGAAGACGTCCCAAATTATTCGATGGACAGGAAAAATTCGTACTCCCATTAATTAATTAATTAATTAACATAAAGGGCCACGGCATGGTCCAGATCGGTTGCATATAAGCCACTGCAAATTTGCTCAAAATATTGAATTTTTAGCCACACCCACCAGTTGTATGTATGTGGTGCAACGTAACGAAGTTGATTGTGATTATTTTATGTGATATTCGATTTTTAAAAAAACTAAACTGACTTACGGAAACACTATAGGCCTGTTACGCCTGTATGGTATTGTCTTTATTATTATCGTTCGTTTTAGTGTCGTTTTTGTTCTCGTTAATACGTATTCTTTGTTTTTGTACATGTTTTTGTATTTCGTGACCCTGCCTCTTGCCAGTTTGAGGAGGAAACATTCCTGTTCTTCTGGCAGAGGACCTGGGTATTTCAATGTAACTTCTTTGATGTTCTTTTACTGACATTAAGATGAATTATATATGTTTCTAGCATGGAATCTGTTCATTGATCAAATAGTTGTGCTAAAAATACCACGTCTTTTACGATGGTTAGGTTTATTTTCTGAGACATATTTTAGCTTCGTCCCCATGCAACTGATGCACTATACGAGCATACCAAACAATATTTCAACGTTGAAACAGAAAGTGAATTCAGCTCGTTAAGCCCCTGACACAGAGCAGCGTATAGAGCCAACGTGTGCCCAACGTTTTTGGAAGGGTGTTCGTTTGCGTAATTTGCCATTCGTTGGTGACACGTATGACATACGTTGTTTTCGCTAGCTGTTCGTAGGGGTTCGCAGAGGTAAGCTGGGGTCGATTTTTAATTTTGAACATGTTCAACATGTTAGCGTGTGATAATGTACTGATTAATGCGCTATGTATACGTTGAGCATTCGCTGTTTGAACGTTTCGTACGTTGGGTTTACGTTTCTTCTTCGTCCGCTGTTCATTGGATACGTCCAACCAGTGGTGTAGATACGAACACACTTTCTATTGTTAGGGGGGGGGGGGGGGGGGGGGAGATGATCCCCCACTAACAATGGATAATTATGCGTGTCTACGCCCGTGCGTCCAACCCATCTGGAATTTTGCCATCGCGAATGCACAACGTATAGGTCTACTAGCGTTTGTCTTACGAATGACTGACGAATACGTACACTGGAAAAAATAACTGTAAAACTACAGGTTTCCTGGCCCTTGAAATTACAAGTTATTGCCGTCATTTCAATTAAATTGTAAAACAACAGCAAGTTTGTTGGTTTACCGGAAATGAGCATTTATTTTCAATCGCCCGATAAAAAACACCGTTAAAAAACATTTTCTCATATTTTAACAAGTTACCCTGTTAAATTACCAAATATGTGGGAAAACACTTATATGAATATTCATGAATTTTTAGTAAGCGTATGGTTTGGGGTTGCCCGATTTAGTAACTGTCACAAAAGGAATAAAAAAACTATAAGGTGCATATAAAAGATTGCATTAAATTGAATTTAACTGGGCGTTGTGGCGTGCGCCTGTAATCCAGCTACCAGTGGAAGTTATAAACTGATTCAGCGGACCCAGGTTCGAGACTGAGTCACTCACGTCTTTCGGATGGTGACGTTTAAAGGTCGGTCCCAGACGTAAATAATCATATCTGATTGATACACGTCTGTAAAACTACAGACTTTCTGGCTTTCCTTGAGACTGACTACAAATTATTTCAAATTTACAGTCTCTTTCCTGTAAAAAAACGGAAATATTTTTTACAGACTGTTTTTACATGAGGATGTAAAATAACGTGCACTCCTGGCGTTTCGACTGCCAGGAAATTTCCTGTAAAAATACCCACATATTTTTTAACAGTGTAGTGTATTCCGACCTTCATCAACATGTCCGTCTAACATGTTTGACGCTATTCTACCGATTTGGTAACGTGCGTGCACAGTACAGCTAAAGGACAGGTAGCGTTTTTCAGTCTGTGACGTCACAGCGGCCGAAGGTAGCTAGTTCCTTCACCATTTCTGCTCAGCTGGGCATCAGAGATGAAGGATGCTCATACACCAGATTCAAGATCTTCTGGCCTTTCATCAACGTGAATATGACATGAACCAGCTTGCCATCACCCAGTACATCCAAGGCAGAAGAAGTTGGAGAACAAAACAGCGTGGCAGATCGATGAGGACCAGAGCAGAATTAACGGCTGCTTCTTGACAGGCTGCTTCTTCCCCTTCCTGCCATTAAAATTCTCGGGAGTCATGCTAGAACTGGAACTTGAACTCAGGGCTAGCGGAACTGGTCTGGAGATTTTGACTGTCCGAAGCATCTGGGTGAAGTGTGGGTCAGCCGATACTCGTTTTAATACGTGACCAGTCGCAGCACACTGGGCATACATTGGGCATTCGCAGGTCCCTCTTTGTGTACGCTTAGTATTCATGGCATTGGTTGGATGGACGCTACACATGCGCTGTCATTCGTTACTATGGACGCTAAGTTATATGATCAGCGTTCGTTCCTTATTCGTTGAGCATTCGTCTTATACGCCAGGGAGTTCGTTAAGAAAGAGATTTTGGCCGAAAATATGAACGTTTTTGAGCGTATCTGACAGGGGCTGTAGGTGTATCTTTTTTTCATCAGCTATTTTCAAAACGTTCCACTACCCCTGGGTTTTAGTCGGCACAAAGGTAACTACAATTTCCCCGGACATGATCCAATGCATGTTTAGATTTGATGTATCCTATATAAACCTGAATTAGTAGTAAACACTTTTTTTCAGAGAATGAAAATGTGACCAATAAATAGCACTTTACGCTCTTGTGATGAACATATCAATTATTGTTATTTTTTCCCCTAATATTTGTCGTAAGATGTCCCCTTGGTGATTAATATCTAACCGTTCCACCGCCCCCGGCTTTCAGTTGGCACAAAGGTTTTCCCCCGGATATGATCCTTTAATTTGCCCCTGTTAAATAGGCAATGTCCGTGATCTGATCTGATCTAATATAAACTTTAATAACTCTGTTTTCAGGGTTACTTAAGAGGATGAAAATGTGACCGATAAAAAGCACTTGACACTTGATTGTTGCAAATATCTATTTTTCCCCCTGTCTTCTCTCATATTTCCAGACTGTGCGGATGGATCGAAGACACCGATAATAGCTGTAAAAAAGAGAGAACCGGCGGAACAATTCGATATAAGTTACACCACCGACTTTGGTACGAACATTTATTTTCGAAGTCACATTAATGCAGTGCGGAAATTTCCCTTTTAAGATCATAGTTGTTTAAGATAAATATTGTTTACTTAATTTCAAACTGGTGTTTGACAGGGAAAGCAATATAGGCCCAGTCGAAGGACATAATTACGCCATTATATTACAGACGGTAGAGAGGAGGCGAGTTGAACCAGTATCGTTAGAGCATCTGCATGTCAAAACAGAACTCCAGACTTTGTATCCACATTCCTTTTGCCTAGCCAGGTTATTGTTGTATCGATACAATTTAGGATCATGGTTTGCGTCCGTTGATTTGATTATGCACACCTAAGAATTATGTTGGCTAATGAACCTCATGGAATATTTAGTATATTTTGTTCATGATACATCGAAACTATAACTGCATCCTTTCCATTTTCGGTACCCATATGTAAGATAATCTATTTGAATAAATAAATAAGTTCATAATTTATTTGAATCAAACTCTTGGGGACTGAGTAGAGTTAAAGGGCAAAATGATAATAATAATAATAACGTCAATTTATATAGCGCATGCAGCTACTATACAAATACGGCGATTAATACAAAGTATCACATTATTACCCCGGTAAGGTATTCAAGGAATTTCTTCCTACCGGGTACCCACTTACTTTACCTTGGTGGAGAGTGGCAAATGTAGATGAATGTCTTGCCAAACAAAAATTAGCGCCGCGGCGGGATTCGAACCGCGAACCATGGGATCCACAGTCCGGTAACGTATCCACTAGACCACGACACCACCACGTTTTATTGCATGACATCATTACAAAAAATATCAAATTGTTAAAAAACGGATAAAGTTTGAATTTAATGTCGTGATAAAAATCATTTGTGAAACTTTCGTTTCGACAGCTAAAATCAAGGCATACTATACAACCGACGTGGTCTCTCAGTTATTACGTATACCAAGATCTGACGGAGAGGTAAGTTAATGAATTTATTAAGTTTCAAAGAGCAATTTAACATGTGACTATAGGTCCGATTGAACGGTGTGACGTAATGTGCAGTGGGTTTCCTGAACCGAATTGACTCTATATAAACAAAATTATATTTAAAGCGAAACGAACTCGTTATAATATCTTTATTGGTTAAAGCAAATTTGCAAATATTAATTTTTACGTTTTTACTTGTACCCCGTTTTCCTGAAAGATTGTAGTTTGCTGTCGTCACTTCACCTACTGCATCCACGGCCGATATCACACCCCTACTTTAGTTGTCTATGATGGTATAATCACTGATGAGGACACTGGAAAACAATTAATGGTCAGTATGTACCCTGACCAAACAACGACCAAGAACGCGCTTCAACGAGCTATGGTACACTATCTGACATTACTTCGGGAGATGGATGGTAAACATACATTTTGTGTCATAATATACTTCATTATACTTTATATCTCTTCTAATAGTTTTAGCAGATAAACAAACAGAATGATAGATATTTGGAATTCACTTCATAAAGATCTTAAATCTTGTACAACCTTAAGTTCACTTCAAGCCCAGTTTTAAAAATGTCTTCTTGCCAATTACCATGAAAAAGTCAATTAATATCAAACAATCACGCTATCCTGTACCATCACCTCTTTACTTTTCTCTCTCTATCTGTTCTCCTCCTTTTCCTTTCTATCTGACTTCTGACTGTTTCTGTCTCACTGTCTCTTTCTTTCTTCCAGGCATGGGCGCCAATCCTCACAGGAATTCTATTCAAGTGGGGGGGGGGGGGGGGGACACCCCATTGTTGCATCCAGGTGTGTCCCCCACTTGAATAGAATTCCTGTGAGGATTGGCGCCCATGCTACCAGGGCAGTTTGTGTTTGTTTATAATACGTACAGCAGGATACATATACATATATATATATATATATATATTTCATTTTCTTCGTCATTATTACTTTTACAATGTCACTCATGTATTCAAATGATAATGAAAAAATATATATACAGCTGATAGATGGATAAATAGCAAAAAAAGATTTTGGAGTTTTCTCACAATACACGAGATAATATTACAATAAATGAAATTGCACATTCCTATTTAAAGATCACATTGCAAGAAAATTCCATCAAAATAAATATTGGCTTAATACTTAATACTTAATCAGTGCCTGTTTTGTCATCTCCTCTTCACTTATTTCTCTTACTTGACTAGCGTCAGTCTTAATGTTAGTCTGTTGCCTCACTCTTAACTTCGTGCATGGTATTATTTTGATGAAAAATGCAGTGTTAAAAAAATAAAGGAATCAGTCACTTGTAAACAAAATAAGACGCCATTGTATTTTCAGCTGCTTGCACCGGGGCATGTTCGGCGTTTCAAGAGGGAACGAATACCATCCTGCTATTATTCGGAGGGCTTTTCAATTTGAAAATGGGGTTTATTTCATTGATCATTGACCCTTCTCTTGTGTATTTACAATCAAACGGTTTTAGTTATCAGAATCAGTTTCACTTTCCCTTTTAGAATGGTGTGAAATAAGGTCATGTTAAATATACCAAACTCTTTATAATTTGATAAATAATTGCATTGCAATTACGTTCATTCATTATGGGACGTCGTCTGCTTAAGCAGGATCGATCCCTAGTGTGACGACATCAAAACATCGCTATATTTCTGGCGAATCCTCGGATATTTCAGATGCTTAGAAGAGCTTTTATTTATGTTGTTTTTATAATCATCAGATACGCAGTTGACATAAAACTTATACGATTGCCATCTGTAAGCTTCCCAGTTTCTAGTGATACATTAATTGCCATATTTGTGATTTTCGTGCAATGTGATCTTTAAACCTTTGTAAAACGCTGATTTGTGTGAAAGGAGAAAAATAAGAGAACCACGAAGATGAAAGTTTGAAAGAGATCGGATAAAGAATAAGAAAGCTATGAATGTTTGAAAAAATGAGATCATTACACCTATACGAATCTCAAATTGGCAATTTGGTGAATCAATTGTGACGTATTCGTGGTCAACTCTCCCATTTGCAATACACCAAAATATCATTATATTCTGGTTTTCTCCTGAGGTCCTGAGGGAAAGTTGACTGCCGCTACACCAAAGTAACCGTACCGATAGGCCAATTTGAATTTCCTATATGCATAGTGATTACAACTTTCTTACTGTTTGTCCGATTTCGTTATATTTTTCACCAATCTGCTTCTCTCATTTTTCTGCTTACACACAAATCAAATTATTACAAAGGTTTTATTGCCCTTTAATATCAGATTTGCCTTTATCAAACATAAAGGAACTTTTTTTCAATTTTTTATCTATGGGGTAATTCCAATAGAAATATTATTAAACCAAAAATAAGAGCTTTACACAGAAATGTTTACATCCCGATGTCAATCATGGGCATGCCTTTATTTGTTTCCCTTTTATGTGTCAATTGGGGGGGGGGGGGAAGGAGTTACGTTAGTTGCTTTTGTAATATTTTCCTTAAAAAACGTATCAAGTATAATTGAAGGTTACGTATCAAGTATAATTGAAGGTTACGTAATTTTTATTTTAAGTTGGAGATGAATTGTACAATTTAAAAAAAAATCTTAAAAGTGTAAAAGGAACAATTAGCTGCATTCACAATATGCAAATTTCATTTTTAAATGGCCTTTAATTCCGAACTAAAATAAACTACATGCATGGCATTCGATAGATAATACCGCTGCTTTGATAGATTCATGATACATTTTTTGTATCTTTCTGGCAAAAATCTTTGACTAATTGTATTAAAAAGCCTTGAATCTATCAGATTTCATTTGAAGAAAAAATATTTGAAAAAAGTAACATTGTCGTTGAAAATATTGTTTCAAATTATTGTGATAATTATCGGAGGCCAATTTTCACATCTTCTAAAGATTATACATTTGGATTCGAATTTGACGTTCGAGAATGATGACATAAAAAACCCCAAATTAAATGGTAAAAAAGGGACAAAATGAGGAAAAATGATTTGGTTTTAGATTAAGGTTATGTTTAATGTTATAATCAGGGTTGGGTATGGTGGTATCTAGAGGGGTCAAATTAAAAATTCGACTGGTGTAAGAAATTCCCCATGGAGAAATCGTCACTGGAGCATAAGCCTTTTGCCTACAACTTAATGATTATAAAAATGAAACGGAAAAAGTCATTGTCGTGCTATGCCTTATATGAATGTCGCTTATATGACAACGTTTCATTTTTAGGAGAAATTATTGCCCTTATCCTTTAATTTTGGTTGGCGTGTATTCATACAAATTGAAATGATTTCCATCCAGTTCCAACCACAGTTATTTGTTCGTCCGATACTCTTAATATTACAGTGAAACCTTGTGTGTTGAACTACACATACCCACTGATCAGCTTTGATGACACATGTGCTAGTGGTAAATCCATCTCCTGTGATCAACAGTGTGCCTTCGAATGCGGGGAAGGTTCTCCTCCTACAACTGAACCTATTAGCTGCTGTGACAAAGGGCAATTATCGTCGTCTCTTCCGACTTGTGGTAAAAAATGTCGATCTATTTCTTTTAGCAATGGTTAGTTAATGATATGCTACACCAATATCTACACGCAAATTATAAATTCGTAAAGAAATAAGACGGGAATCTTTTCAATTGTATTTATCAATCAGTCGATATCTAACAACAACAACAACACGAAGAAAAGAAAGAATTTTCCTTCAGGTTTCATTCATTATTCAAGCAAAATGCTTTAGAGGAACCTTTTGTGCTTACATGATTGTATGATACCAAAAAAGTATGGAAAGAAGGTGATTTAACATATAGACATAACAGAAGTCAGTAGTCAAAGTATGTTTGAAAACACAATTGTTCCTCATTCAAACTGTTCAACGTTAAACGTTTGAAATATGAATCCTAATTAGAGGTGGGCCCATCTGTTTACATACACCTGGTAGAAAAACAGTATACATTTCACAACTTTACCCAATTATAAAAAAATTCTTCCTTAGGAGGACAGACAAGTTTGGACTCTGCTTATATAATACAACAAATGAATTCAGCGTGAGACATGTAGATTACTGCGAATAGGACTAAGCGAAGTTGTGAAAACTGTTTTCCTTATTGGTGTATGCAAACTTTTGCGCCAACTCTATCTACTTTTCATTAATTTGTCAATACAGGAATAGTAATACTGGATGTAGCTCTCATTGCTTTATCAATCCATTTTGTAGCTACTGGTGATTTCCGTGCACACGATACTTCACCAATAGCTATTGTGGCGTCATCATCTAGCGTCACACCATCAGCCACTTCATCAGAGTATGTTGGTGGTAAGTCATCGACTCCACCCACCCAAGCAGACACGTCTACAGACACAACAGGAAATAGCATACCAGAATACAGTGAGAATATGATTTATAATAAACTTGCATGAAATATGAGAAAATAAAGATATTGAAAGTGACACTAACTATTTTTGTTAGTGCTAAAAGCTGTTTGTCCAAGCTTGGAAAGTCAGCTCCCCTCCGAAATATAAACTTGATTTTCAAAGATGTATGATTCTACGTCCTTAAAAAAACAACCAAAGTCTCGAAGACATGTGTTCATTGCTATACTACCTAGGTATTTTTGCTGTTCTTAGGTTTGTCAACTATATAGCAATATGTGGTAAACACATTAATGTTAATAATATTTGATATAACGATATGCATCATCAGATATAATCTTAAGCTAGCTTCATTTCTCTCGCCTACTTTCCAACGAAGAGCTACCACAGCCCACGGCGTCTCATGAAATATTTGTCTAATATGTCTACTGTGAATGATTAAATCATACTTGCACATGGTGCATCCCTATGAACTACCTTAATTGTAACTTTAATAATAATCCCATTTTCCGTACGATTACAGTAATAAATGTGTCTTACAAGTTACAACGTAAACGACAACCGCGCTTGCAGGACGCAGTCAAACAGTTTGGTTGGATGAACGATTGCTATGGAAACCAGATTGTGAAAAGATCTGTCATAGACAATTTCAAAGTCTAGAAGACATGTGTTCATTGCTATACTACCTAGGTATTTAAATATCTAATTAGATACATATTTACAGTGATTTTTAAAAATATTTTCAGGCCCTGGAAGAAATGGAAAGTACTTCGCATTCTTCTCTTTTGCCGCTGTATCATTCATCATTTCAATCATCTACTGCGCTCGAAAGAAAAGAAAGAACATGCTGGTACAGGTTCATGATTGTCTCAATATTCCAAGAATCGTTATCATTAATACTAATTTCGTGTTTTATGCTCTTTCTATTAATACTTGAAACGCCCCAGGTATATGAGGAAACTTTTTTATTGGTCATTTAATTTCATTACCCCCCAATAATTATTATGGTAAAAGTTAAGATGCAAATGCTCTTTATGTAAAATTCATGAACGCCTTCCATTGTAATCAATCTTTTATCATTTCTTGAAATGACTATTTAAGACTTTTGACATTAGGATAACATTCCTGATACTGCACTTAGTATAAAAAACGTGACTGAAGAAGAAGAAGAGGGTTTCATTGCTTTTTTCATTGTTTTTTTTTAACCCTTTTTTTTAAACCCTGCACTTGGCTATTTCAAGCTCCTCTCTGAATTGGGGGTCCTCAGAGCCCCCTCCTTTAATCTCGGCCACATGACCGATCGTTGCGAAATTTAGCATTGACCTCGAGAATTGCGTAAATAATACAAATCCATCATTATTTTAATGTAAATCTTTAATATTTCCATTTAATATTACAATTTATGCAAATTATACGCATAAATATACATTTTGATTGATGATCAGGTAAAGAAATGCCTTTGAGATGAAATTTTAATGCAAGCAGTTCTTTCTAATCCTTAAAAAAAATTTATCACGGAGCCCACCCCCCCCCCCCCACCCCAGTACAGTAAGGGTTAACATGGTTAAAGACCACTGGTTTTTCCCCTACTGACTGACAATGGTTATTCTTCATTTTTGATATATGCAGTATAGCCCTCTTGACGAAAATTCATGTCCTTCGAGTTTGAAAGGTAAGCATATTTTACATTTTGCATGACGTCAGCGAAAGAATATTTCTCCGACATTGAATTTTTTCTACTGTTTTCCAGTCAACATGCTAATGAAATATAGATGTAGCAGGATTACCGATATTTAAAGGATTTAATCAGTTGCTGGTAATCAGTTGCTGGTAAAATATTTGAAAGAAAATCCCTGAACTGCATACATATTTGGGCGTAAAAGTTTACATATACCTGAAAACCCCTACTTTACCTCACAATTTTCAAACTTTACTCATTCCTATGTGGAGTCATATATATGTCTCAGGTGTTTTTATTTGATGATGCATACCTCAATATTAAAAGACCAACCTGAATAGAAAATGTTACAGGAATGAGTGAAGCTGTGAAAACGTATATTGTGTTTCTACCAGGTGTATGTAAATTTTCGGGCCTGACAGTAAATGTACAGTATTATGCAAACTTCTGGTGAAGCTTGGGCTGGGGCTGGGCCCGGCTGGAGACAGACCAGAAGGTTTATGGTCTTTTTCTCCCCACATATTGTGCGTCATGTTTAGATGCCATCTATTACTATCATCCACTGGCGTAGGCAGGGGAGGCACCGGGGGCCATGGCCCCCTATTCAGTCAGAAGTGAGTGAATATCAAACCGTAAATCAATGTATAGCCTTTCTACCTCTCAACTGCGGTGGTCAAATGAAAAATCTCCTGGATAAAATGCACAAGAAAATGCGTTTTGTAGGGTCAAAAATTGAAAAATTTGCCGCTCGGCCGCTTTGCTCCTTTGCCTATAACTTCATTGTTTGCCGCGGGCATAATCCCTATAGATACGCCACTGGCTTCGCTCCTTCGCATGTGAAATGTTGCGTCAAAAAAATTGAAAAGCAGTCCGGGCGTCTAACTAAACTTTCCGCCTAAAAAAATTGTTCCTACAAGCCGTTATCTTTCTCTCAAATTTGCTAAAATGTTAGAGCTTTCACGCTTCGCGCGGAAGGAGGAAACTCACCACTCCCTGCACCCACCCCTGTTACATAGAGTGCAGTATTGCGTCCAAAATAACTGAAAAGCAGCCAGGGCGTCGAACTAACAAAAAAAAAAAAAAAAATCTAAAACGTCAGAGCTTTTGCGCTTCGCACGGGAAGGGGGACACTCCCTCTTCTCTGCACCCACTCCTGTTTAACAGTGCAATAGTACGTCCAAATAACTGAAAATCAGTCAGTGCGTCGAACTATAACTTTCCGCCTAAAAAACTGTTTGCTACAAGCCGTTTATCTTTCTCTTAAATTTGCTAAAAACGTCAGAGCTTTGGCGCTTTGGACGGGAAGGGGGATACCCCCCCCCCCCCTCCCTGCACTCACCCTTGTTACAGCAGCGCAGTATTGCGTCCAAATAACTGAAAAGCAGCCAGGGCGGCCAACTAAGTTTCCATCTTAAAAAAAGTGTTACGAGTCGTTATTTGTCTCTCAAATTTGCTGTTAAGCGTAAGAACTTCCTCCCTCCAGCCCCCCCCCCCCCCCCTCCTGCGGACCACGCTTTGTGTGCTCATTACCAATTTTGCACTCTTCGCGTGCCCCATAACCGCCCCCCTAAAATGAAATCCTGGCTATGCGGCTGGATCCTTCACGTCTGCCCCCTATTGAAAAATCCTGCCTACGCCTGTGCTATCACCATTTCTACGTAAGGACTTTAATTGTATCGTCTAACATAACTTCAGAGAGTTTCCGTGTATAAAGATCTCTCTCTGTGTCAAAGGTTGCGGACAGCTACGGTGAACAATAGTTACAATTTCTGGGCTCGTCCACATACCCATCTCGAAGCCAAGACAGAACTGTTGGTGCCTCGGCAAAACTTTCTTTTTCTTTTGCACCAACCTAAAGTTTCCTCTTCTTATATTTTATGTATGTTTTTATTCCTTGTACAATTTGTAAACTTCATATTTGGGTAAAATATGCCCCTTGTATATAATGTATTTAAATGGATATGAAATGAATCGATTTGAAAACAAAACAACAACTTCGATGTACTTCATGAGGTTTCAAGTTGACCAGTATAGGACCTTTTTGGATCAGAAATAACAAATTGTCATAACTTGTGATTATACTGGAATTTGCACTTTCAGAAAAGGATGTTGAACCTGATGGCAGGGGTTTTTACACACAATGGACAATACAACCAGCAAATCCATCACTTACGCAATTGGATAGCGACGAGGTATTCTTTGCTTATAGATGTATACTATTTTAGTTGTAGGCGTGTAAGTTTGAAGCGGCATTTCGCCCAATGACTAGTGGATTCTCAAATTCCCATAGACGTAATACAGAGACCACCCGACTGAAGTACACAAAGGGTTAATAATCTATCCAAATATCTAGTACGATAAAAATAAATCTGTGAAAATATAGTTTGATACTAGTTAGCAAGCGAAGAGGAAAAGAGCTATGAAAGACTTTTGAAATCCAATGGTTGATGAAATAGTTTGTAGTCTAGTAATAAAGGTTTTGAAAATTAATTTCCATTGATTCATGTATTCAATTACAACATGTATGATATCTGAACAATCAGGACTGAGTATAGCAATATAAACTCTCGGCGAATTTCTTTGTATTTCATCTGATTTACAGAACTACAGAATGAATGCTCAAGACAAAGGTTTGATCTACATTCTCAACAACAAGACATTTCCCCTACCTCATAATATGAAGCTGGAAAGGAAAGGATCTGAGATCGATGTTGAAAATGTAAAGCACGTATTTAAGGAGATTGGTTACAAACCCGTCATCTATGAAAATTTGACAGCTCAGGTATTTTGTCTTTGTAATCATGGTAATGTCACCTATTAATATCATAAATATGATGTTCATTTCATGCCTCTTACCCAATTAAGTGACTAGGATGAATTGTATAATTTTGTCTCTTGAAGTCATAATTGTCATCTGAAATCAAATTGTGCCCACCCATAAAAAGGTTTTAAGTCCATAAATTCTCCAACACATTATATCGTTTATTCAATTTTCAGCGAAGGGTCAGCATTAGCACCATTAAGGGCTAAACTTTCAGTCTCATATATAAAATTCAATTTTCCGAGTGTACGCTCACACACATTCCCCATACTAGTACAATGCCGCCATTGAATGATTTGAATACTTGACTTGAGATGCAAAGGTTGTAATTTCGAGCCTCACCACAGCATTAATATAGTGCGCCATTCTCGACCCAGGGGCGGTAAATGAGTTCCTTGGTATTATTCATTCCTTTCTAGGCATTTTGATTTGAAAACGGTTGCCAAGCATTCAAGCCGGCGTACTTTCAGGTTTGAAGTGTATGGAGACAATTTCGATATTTGGTATGCAAACACTGGTTTTCATAACTAGTGATATGATATAGGGTACTGCAACATTTAATCGTAACCTGAATTTAATGCTATCAAATCTGTTGTACGACACATGCGGCGACAATTGCTACGCGTCAATTTCCCACTAACCCTAAAACTAACACTAAACCTAACCTTAAACCCAATTGCCGCAATTGCCGCCCTCAACCTAACTCTATATCTTTGACGAAATAAAGCCCGGAACAATTGTCGCCGGAGCATAATGTCGAAGCACCATCAAGTTAAAAATCACATTATATCTCGACCCCCAGCCCCATTTTTTGTCCAATTGTCAAAAATATCCCCTATTTGTATTTGGTCATATATGAACGATTAAAGAGAAAAAAAAATGTTTCTTGAACTTTGCATATTTATCATTTCTTTCTTGTCATTGTTGCCCTTTTCAAACAGGAAATTCGACAAAGTTTGGAGAATTTGAAAGGAAAGATTGAGCAGTCTCATCCTTCTGTGATCCTCATGTTCATGAGTCATGGAGATGAAAAGGGACTTCTAGGAGTTGACCTGTGTCATATAACCATTCGAGAAATCAAAGATGCCTTTTCTGGCCAGAAATGTCCGCTCTTGATTGGAAAGCCAAAGATAATATTCGTTCAGGCTTGTCGTGGTGGTGAGACATTGTTATTATTAATTTATATGTTTGTGGGTGTACCCTCGGCTTTGATGAACACTTCGTCACATAGACAGTATTTTAATCCTCACGAATCATAGCGCATATCAAATTATTGCATGCACCCAGTGTAAAAACAAAGTTTTACAGCTTTGGCATTTAATGAGAGTTTTGTTCATTGTAAAGATTCTATTTCCGTAGCTGTCATGTTGTTTTTTGAAATGTTAAGATTTTTATCAATGGTATCGGAATGACATTTATTAATTTTTTTGATCGTTTGTAATAATATTTGTATCTGTATATTGTTGACCACCAGATAAGACAATCAAGAATGTTTTGGAAAGTGACTGGACACCTGCATCAAGAACATGCTCGAACACGGTCGAGTCCAGGTCTAATGTGGAGAATGATGGCCCGGAACCTCTAGATTTGGAGTTAACAACAAGGAACATCATAGAACCCGATTCCCCCGAAGCGGACATAGCGCATTACTACATTGCCCAATCGACAACCGAAGGTGAGGAATATAGTCCCCTCTTTCCATTGGACAAACTTTATTCTTCAAACTTTCACAAAAAAAAAATGCATTTCATTTCATAACGATAAAACCACAATTTTAACATTATTGATATCAAAGGAAAACAAATAGGCACTAAATTAAGTTACCCAACGCCAAATTTTATTGTCTTCGCTGCATGTTCAAACGTTTGAATCGAATATTCAGTAGTTTATGTCTTTTGATGCATTTTGAAATTTTAACTGTAGCCGCATACTTATGCAAATCACATTGATTAACAGAAGGTATATATTTATATATTTTCGTCATGTGTGCGCTTAACAGGCGACTGGCTGGAATGCTCCCCAGGGAGTGGAGAATGTGCATACACTGTGTGCGGGCGTGCCAGAATCCAATGACCGGGGGTAATAAAATATATCTATACAGCGCCATGAGCGTCGAAAGGCGGACCTGCGCGCTATACAAGTAGCCACTATTATTATTAATATTATTATTATGTTTTAGGTCAAAAGGAGATAAATGTCATTACAACATTTCATTTCATTTCAATGCAATGATCTGTGCATCTGGACCGATTTGCAAATCTTATTTTTCTCTTCTTGAGTCAATAAATTGATTTGCTTCTTGTGTCTGATTGAAAGAGAATCAACCCTGGCTTGCTAAACGTAGGACGTTTGCACTGATTCCATTGAAATAATGCACTTTCTCACAGTCGCCGTGTAAAATATACTTAACTTTTTTCAGGGCATTTCTCTCTGAGAAGCAGAGTGGAAGGGTCATGCTTCATTCAAGCTCTCTGTGAAGAACTCATCAAAAGGGCTCACGAAGAGACACTCGACACCATCATGGGATTGGTAAGGAACTATTCATAACATAGACAGAGCATCAATATAATTATACGAACACATTCAATTTCATTTCTTGATGCGATGCTATGTATTAATTGCCACCATCGTGACTTTCGATGGGTGCTACTCCGGTGAAATTTGCTCTGGGCTTTATTTTGTCAAAAGATATAGGGTTTGCACGCGAACGATTCGCGAAGGATGTGAATGTCCAAAAAGTGGCAAAGTCCAACATTTGGGGAAGTTTTTCTCCGAATATGTCACGACAATGGAGCCGTAAACCATTCTTGCGCAGTTTGTGCGTAGTTTTCACAACGTATGTGCAATGTCGTGTATAGCGTTGCCGAACTATGGCCAGTCCACAAACACGAAAAACACGAGACTAAAATGCGAACGTGATATGATAGCTGTAGCTGATCGGTCTCTTCGTGAATACTGTCTGGTCTAGTTGCAGTATGAAGTCAGACTCTTCGGTCATGTTCTTTATAAAGGCCAGACGTCAAGTGATGCGGATTTGCCACCAAACCGCGGCAAACATGGTAAATGTGCGCCAAAGGTTTGTGAGAACTTCCCACAAACTCCGTGAGAATGTTGCGTGAGCAAAACCGCCAAATTACGTTCATGCAAGAGACGGTTTTGGTTCGTGAAAGGCTTTGGCAAAGTCTGTTCTCAAGAAGAACACGAACAGTTTGTAAATAGGTCGAGAAATGATCGGACGAACTTCGCTGCTTTCGCGAGACATGTGCTAGACATTCTTCAAACTGTCGGAATCTGTTTGGGGTTTCACAAAGTTTTTGCGAACATCTCGCACGCCGTGAGTAGGTTGTGCGCATATGACGAATCTTTTTAGACATTTTCAAGAGCAAATCACGAGCAATTCACGACCCGGAGTTCTGGAAACGTTCGCAAGAAAATTTAAACGCTTTTGGAATTCAGGCCGAACTAAAAACGACTCCCGCGAACAATTGACGACGCTTCTGAACCCCCACGCATGTTTGGCGCACTTTTGGCGCCTTAAATACGAATTTATTTATTTATTTATTTCACATCTTTAAAAAGGGTAGCCCGATCAGCATGAGCTGGTTTTCGTCGGGGCCCTTTAAAACATGGTACAATAAAATAACAAGTGTCAAACATAATAGAAATTGGTGTACATTATACAAATAATAACAATAGTACAGTAGTATACCCGATGAAAACATAATAAAAACTTAGTATATGCAATAAATATTTAAAAGCTGTTAATACAAGTCTACTAAAATGTTTAAATATGTTAACCACCACCCTTACAGTTACACAATTTATACAAACAATATTTTAATAATTTAATAATTAAAACTTTAATATTACATATACATAGATATACATGGTTTAATACATACCAAATTTATAAATCAATAATTTAATGAGTTGTTTAAGATTGATTAAGATTATAAAACATAAACAAAGAAAAATAGCAGTGTACTTAGCATTTGATGAAATATATAACCATGTAAACGACTTATTGTTGACTAAATTAAAAAATGTGAAATAGATATCGCAGCATATGTATTGTTCAAATAAACCGTTCGTTCCAGCCTCAGCGTGATAATTTGGTTTTGAAAACATTCAAATTAGGGGAGAATCTGGTTTTTGTTGGTAAACTATTCCACAGTGCAATTGCAGAGTTTACAAATGAACGTTTGAAAAATTCTGTATGGCACCTGTAGGGTTCAAGCATAAGCTGATGGGAATTGCGTGTCGTGCGTTGTGCTACATCGTCGTGTAAAATAAATCTATTCGCTAGTAAATCAGGCGCGAGGTGGTGAACAATTTTGAATGCCATAATCCCCATTGCTTTTGTATACAATGCCTCGAGTGTCGACCAGTTAAGTTGAATTAAGACCTCATGTGAAGAAGTTGACCATGGACATCCCGATATGATATATGCTGCTCGCTTATGTAGTTTATTTATGATTTAATAGTTATTTTGGGATCTATTTGTCCACACATTGCAGCATGGGGTAGGATATAACCCCAGTATATCATACTTAGATAATTGGTATTGAACGTGCCTTTTAGTCTTCTTAGGATGCCTAGTTTCTGTTTCATTTGGAGAGCGACTCTTTCAACATGTTTCGAAAATAAAAGATTATTGTCTATTATGACTCCGAGGCATTTGTATTGTGACACACATTCAATTGGCGTATTCTCAATATGGACATCTAAATTACTTTTGCTTAACGTCTGTAGTCGTTGTCTCGACCCAATAGCCATTACCTTTGTTTTACTAGTGTTCAGTAAAAGTTTATTCTTTGCGTCCATGTAAACACTTCTTCTAAGGCAAGATTCAATTTGGATTGGATCTCATACATCGTTTTACCTTGAACCAACATTGTTGCATCATCTGCAAATAAATACATTTCTGCGCGGCGAACACTAGTGGGCAAATCATTTATAAATATCGAGAATAACAATGGCGCTAAAACAGAACCCTGGGGCACCCCGAATTGAATTGTTCTAGTGGACGACTCTTTACCTTTAATAGATACAAACTGGCTCCTGCCTCCTAGATAAGATTTGAACCATTTTAATGCTCTATCTGTGCAACCAGTGCCCCTTAGCTTAATTAATAAATCTGAGTGATTTACGGCGTCGAATGCCTTCCGCATGTCGATAAATGCAACCCCATTTAGATAACCATTATCCACGTTTTGGGCCCATTGATCAACCATACATAGTAGGGCGGTTTCGCATAAATGGTTGGGACGGAAGCCAAACTGCCTTTCTGTTAATATCTTATTATCATTCAAATATTCTTGAAATTTTGTGTTCACTGCTTTTTCCAGTATTTTAGATGGGATAGAGAGCAATGAGACTGGTCGGTAATTTTCAACATTGAGTTTATTTCCAGACTTATAAATAGGTTTCACCCGTGCGATCTTCCATTTATCAATAAAGAAACCCTGTTCCAAAGATAAATTGAGTGTATATGTTAGGCTTTGTAAAGCAGTTAAAGAACTGCACGCATGTTTTAGTAATTTTACAGAAACATCGTCTGGTCCGGTAGCTTTTTTAACCGGTATACGGTTGATTTCGTTTAAGACAAATTCATTTGTTACGACTGGAAGATCGAACGAGATGTCAGGAGCAACAACGTCAACAATATCACTGTTTTCAGTTGAATGACTGGCTGTCACAGTGGTGGAGTTGTTGACGCCTTTTCCAAAGTTAAGAGGATTAAACATCCTTTCGACTACATTAACAAAGTAGTTATTGAAGTGTTGAGCTACCTTTTCGGCGTCAGTTACTTCTTGACCATCTACTTCCAGTTTCAAATCACTGTCTTTTTTAGATGATGATATAAGTTTTAGAGTTTTCCACATGGCGTTAGGAGTTCCGCCGTTCTCATGAAGAGTAGCATTTATATAATCGTTTTTAGCACTCCTGATCAGACATGAAATATAATTTCTTAATGACTTGTATTTTGACAAAAACTCGGAGCTCTCGGGGTTACTAGGCTTTGTTGCCATTTTGTGAAGCCAATCCGGTTTATTCATGGCCTCTATTATCTCACCAGTAACCCACGGGCATAACTGAGATCTGATACGCTTCCTCTTCAGCGGAGCATGCTCATTTACAGCACGCATGAAAAGGTCAAGCCAAAGCTGCCAAGCACGATTTGGATCATTAGCTTTTAAGATTTCATTAAATGGCAAATTCTGTAACATAGTAACAAAATTGTCTTGGGAAAAGTGTCTAAAACATCGGTACTCAATTATGTTTTCATCATGCTTGTTTTTGGCTCTAGTATGTCCAAAGACCGTGAATATTAGGTAGTGATCACTTAAATGAGTTTTTACTACCGCTGTTTTTTTATGTTCATCTGGGCTCGACGAAAACACATGATCGATTAATGACATGGAGTGAGGTGTAACACGAGTCGGTACACTAATGAGTTGATGTAATAGATTAGTATCCATTAGTGACAATAGGGCTCGAGATAATGGAGTGCAACTTACTGGTAAAAGATCACAGTTAAAATCACCAACAACTATGATTTCTCCTTCATTCTGACTGACCGAGTGGAGAATTTCAGCTAGTTTTTCAAAATAATCATTTGATGAATTTGGAGGGCGGTAAACAACGCCCCAAAACAAAGGATGGGCTCGTTTTTGTTTAACTTTGACAAAAATTACCTCTAGTTCATTACAAGGGAGACTTACAGCTTCGAAAGCTATACTGTTAACTGTACTGTACTGTTAATATAGAGTACTACGCCTCCACCATGTCTTGATCTATCTTTCCGAATTATACAAAAGTTGTCCAACGTTATATCTGTATCAGTTATAGTTGAATCACAATGAGTTTCACTAATTGCAACAATATGAAAAGGATCATTACCAAGAAGGAGTTTCAGTTCATCCATCTTATATGGAAGAGAGTTTATATTTATGTGACAAGTCTTTAAACCGGTTTGACTAAGTACCGGAATCATGCCATCAACAAGATCATAATATTCCTGTCTCGTTTCATTTAGTCCGCATCCAGTTGTGGAAATTGTACTTTCATCAATTAGCGTTTCTTCCTCATTTATGATAGTATCAGTATCTATTTCACCCGTGTGAAAGAGTAAATTATCCCTATCATCTAAGATTACTCTCGACGATTCTGTCCTAACAGTGTGCTCGCGGTTTGCAGACAATGTTGGACTTTCCCATTTTTTCGACATTCGCATCCTTAGTAAATCGTTCGTGTGCTCCGTGAAAATTTTTCACCGGGCACGCGAACGATTCGCGAAGGATGCAATTGTCTAAAAAATGGCACGGTATTCCCGAACTATTTGCGAGCTACACACGAACCGAAACCGACGCTTTCACCAACGTTTTGCGAAGGTTTTGCTCCCGCGACATTCCGCGACATTCTCACGGAGTTCGTACGAAGTTATCACGAAGTTTGGCGCAAACGTTTGCCGCATGTTTGGCTGCAATTCGCACCACGTGACGTCTGGCCTACATGAAGCGCAGAGCCGAGGTGTCTGACTTCATTCTTCGACTAGACAACGAACTATTCACAAAGAGACCGATCAACTCAAGACAGCTGTCAACTCCGGTTCGCATTTTAGTCGCGTGTTCTTCGTGCATGTGGACTGGCCATAGTTCTGCAACGCTATCCACGACATTCGCACATACGCACATTCGCACTGCGCAAAAATGGTTTACGGCTCCATTTTCGCGACACATTCGGAGAAAAACTTCTCCGAATGTTGGAATTTGCCAATTTTGCGACAGTCGCATCCTTCGCGAATCGTTCGCGTGCCCCGGAAAACCCAGTATAGGGGTAGGAATAGGTATATTGCTATGTCCAAAGCTGGGATGAATGAGTTGAGTTGAATTATTGACTCTTTCGATTCGCTTTCGGGGTATGAGAGTAAAATGAAAATCATAAACATATCAAGATGTACATGTAACGTACTGATGAAATAAACAATACATGATGAATACTTTGGTTATGACCTACAGTAGATAAACAATACTAAAAAATTATATATTACAAGTTAAAAATGTTATATGAAAGTTTATAAACATACAGATAATGATACGAAAACCATACAATGATTTACCAGTCAAGCCGTGAAGGTGGTTTATCTACTCTACCATTACCCGAGACTATTTCTTTATATACGTACGTTTGAGTCATGGGCTCTTTGGCAGGTGTTTCAAAAGTATTATATAATTGTTTTGATTATTTTATGAATGGCTTTAAATGACAAGTATTGGCACAGCTGAATAGGATTCGCATTTGTAACACATTTGAGTGCCTAAGAGTGTCTGTGTGTGTGTGTGCATGTGATATACACTAAAGGGAAAAAGAAACTTATAAAAGTTCAAGAGATCACCAAATTAAATTCTCTGCATGGAAATGTACCAAATTTGGATATAATGTTGATTCAATGCATGGCTTTAAATGACAGTCAATAACAAAAAGTTTTCTTCAATGCCACAAAAGAAATGTGCACTGAAACAAAGGACTCTCTAATCCCAAAGTCACAAAGACAAACTGCAGCCTTGTACACCATATGCATGTCAATGAATGAAACAAAAGAATTTCAAAAGGGATTTGCAAGTTCATATCCAAACAGATTAATAGCCAGTATGTCCACCTCTAGCTTGCTGGCAAGCTGTACACCGTCTTCGCATGCTTCCGATCAGATTCGCGATGGTAGCCTGGGGAACATTGTTCCATTCCTCTTGCAGTGCTGCAATGAGCGTCTCCCTATTGATGGGTTGATTGTCACGCCTTGACACACGTCGACCAAGCTCTTCCCAGAGATGTTCAATTGGGGAAAGGTCTGGTGAACGGGCGAACCATGGCAGAACATCAATATCCTCTTGCTCGAGGGGTGCAAATCCCTTTTGAAATTCTTTTGTTTCATTCATTGACATGCATATGGTGTACAAGACTGCAGTTTATCTTTGTGACTTTGGGATTAGAGAGTCCTTTGTTTCAGTGCACATTTCTTTTGTGGCATTGAAGAAAACTTTTTGTTATTGACTGTCATTTAAAGCCATGCATTGAATCAACATTATATCCAAATTTGGTACATTTCCATGCAGAGAATTTAATTTGGTGATCTCTTGAACTTTTATAAGTTTCTTTTTTCCTTTAGTGTATATATATATATATATATAGAGAGAGAGAGAGAGAGAGAGAGAGATACACACATATACACACACGCACACACAAAAGGTTCAATATTTCGCCCATAAGGCTTGGTGCATTTTTGGTACTAAAGTATCATTTCCTGAAGAAGCCTTATAGGCGAAATATTGAACTTCTTGTGTTTAACGGAGTCATTTATTCTGTGTGTCTCTCTCTATTTTTAATCTCCGTCGCAGAACTTTTTGAACTATATATATAATACTTCAAATCAAGCTGATCTGCTACACTGTATAAATAAAACTATAATTATAGTAGTGATGATAATCTTCGATCATAATATTTCTTAAAATTCTGTCTTGATTATCATTATTGCGATTCGAAAGCTGCATTTTCAACTTCTTCCATATGCTGTAGGTAACTAGACGTGTACAGGGTCGAGTATGGCAGTTCAACGGAAAGAAAACCCTCCAAGTACCACAAATAATCAAGCAAGGCATCGAGAAGGCTATTTACCTTTTGCCCAAATATCCAAAGCAATCTAGTTGGCAAAGTGACATTACTTTAACGTGATGAGATATCAAAACTCAGTACAAATTTTACTATTTTACTTTTGAACAAGTTACAAATCAGCTGTAACTTTTGGAAGAAACTTGACTCTGTATAAAATATGAGATTTTAAATATTGCATTGAATGTTGTTTCCTCTTTCTATCAGTGATCGCCTTATTCGGAAATGTATATAATGAGTGACATTAATAAACAGCGGCGCAATAATTTGACACGAAATGTGCCTTGTCCGCTTAAGACCGGCTTACCTATATCTACCTTATCTGTTTGCCTTTAGAAGCACGGTTAGAATACTTAACAGATTGAGCGATCAATGATGAAGTGTTGAAAAATACTGAATTGTGGCGGAAAATGTTTTCTAATCTAAGAAGCAGGAAGATGAAGTTTATAATACTTAGCGAAGGGAGGTTTAGATAATTCAGCGCCGACATGCAGAGAACATCAAGATAAAGAGTTCTACAAGAGTATTGCAAGTCGGAATTGGGGACCCTTAGGGTTTTGATGATTCAGTTTGCCTGCCCAATTCCTGGCATCTTGTCAGTACACTTGGGGGTTCTATTATAATATTTTCAACCTTCCTGTATTGTAATTTGCTCTTCTTTTTAATTCTACGTGACACATGTATGTACTTTTTTTTGCCGAATAAAATGATGATAATGATAATAATAGTAATAATTATGATGATGATAATACATGTAACAGTAATAATAATTATAATAATAATTAATGCTAATAATGCTTCTACTACTACTACTACTAATAATAACAATAATAACAATAATAATGATGCTAATAATGATAATAATAATGATATACTTACATGTACATGCACACGAGGCAACATTCCGGTTGCGTTGTTACCAACACTAATCAAGTCACCAAACGCAATCATGGTAATGATCGCGATTAGTGCATGCGCCACTTTTTAATGAAATACTTAAAGGGGAATAAAAGGCAACAAACAGCCTATAATCACGTAGATAATTGTCAGCCTATTACAAATATCTTGAAATTACGCCTATTTAATTATTTAAGAAGGAAAACAGTGTCTCCAAAAGTTGCGGTTTCCTTGCTTGACATTATCCCATTGGGGCTGCCATTTTGTTTACAAAGTAATGTCAGAGCAGTTCTATTTGTGAGATACCCACTGACCTATACACTAGCTATTGTGACACTCATGATCAGCTGTGGAATGCATGACACTGGATTTTCTCATAATAAACCATTTTTGTAGTCATGTACAATCAAATAAAGATACTTTTATCCTGTCATATAACCTATTTGTGTCAAGATATTTGGTGCAGCTGTTTCTTTTGTTAAGCAGGATTTGGCATGCACTTGTAAGTTGCTTGGTCTGACAAAGGTCTGTCAATTCTTCAAAGAAGTGACAAACATCTACAACTGCTCTTAGATATCACCTGTGCGAGACAATGGGGGTACCAAGATGGCTGCCATTTTGCATGGGTGGCTTTAGTTGTACAATATGCAACATCTTATCCATTGTGTACAGGTAAATGGACATGTACCGCAATGACATCACAGTTTCTTCAAAATGGCAGCCCCCATGGGATAATATCTAGCAAGAAATCTGCACACTTTAGAGAGACTGTTCTCCTTACTGAGTAATCAAATTGAATTCAATTCAATTCAATTTATTTTCATTTGCACAGATAAACAAACTTTGACATAATTATGTTGAACATTATTCAGTAAGTTACTATACATATATCAACATAATAATTTCACTCATTTTTTGTTTCCATAATCAAATAAACAATTGTATGGAGTTAACAAATCTGCAGAAATGGAGGGATCCACTAAAAAGCCGAAGCTTGTAAAATGAGGATCCCTCGAAACACATTAAAGTAAAATAATAAATCATATAATTAAAAAAAAATAAATAATAGTATTTTCAAGATATTTTGAACAGGCTGTCAATTTTCTACATGATTATCAGCTAATGTATGTTGAGTTTCATTCTCCTTTAAACTTGTTTATTTTGCATTCACTCATTTTACAATATCACTCTAACATGGTACGTCAAAGACGCAACCATACTTCAGCAAATGACGTCTCGTCTGCAACTTACTTCAATGATGATAATAATAATGTCTAATACCTTCTTTGTATATGATATTTGCATATATTCAGAGTATTTATAAAACTTATTTTCTTCTCAGTGGGGTCTATAAAATACAAGCTGGGCTTTTCTTGTAATTATTTCAATTTTCATTTTTTTCCATTTTCATATCGTAATTTGTTTGATACTATGTCATATCAACTTGTATAGACATGTATGTTTGTTATGTAAAGAATAAAAACAAACATTATGTGGAAATAAAGAAAACCTTGGAACCTTGAAACCTTTCTTATCAAAATACCCGAAATATTCACGTTATCTATTATTTTCATAATTTCTTCTATAGTACACTTTATCCGCTGTACATAAGTTCAATTTGTTGCACAAGTTTGGTGTTGTAAATCTGCAGAACACTTGGTGGAGTTGCCTGCTGTATTCAATAAATGAATGCCTTACTTGCAAAAGGCCCTAAATCCATTTTTGATCATATGGCACTTTTTTATATGCCTTAATAGAGATTCACCATGTGCATCAAACTGGCTATATTTCAACTTCTAAAAGTTTCAGGAAGTTTGTTAAAAAATGAGATGAAAATTATGTTTTCTTTCAAAAGGCCCTAAATCCAAAACACTTTTCTTGCAAAAAGCCCTATATCCATTCATCTATCCTGCATCCTGATTGGCTAAGAGAATAGGTTTTTGGCATGAATGACCAATCACGCGCCTCCACACAACCATCTATCCAGAGACTCTGTGTGAGAATCTTTCCAGCTTTTTGACATTTTTTATGGGAATTAAATACACAACATTCCTTAGTTTATCAAGATCTTGAAAATTACTACAACAATGGAGCTTGCAGATATAACCAACAATCCCAGAAAAAAAATGAAATGAAATGAAATCTTATTGGATGTACATGAGTAGGTGATATGAGGATGGTGTGATATTGAAAAAGGTTCAGCAGGTGCTGTTAACTCTAATGACATGAATAATACAGCCATGACAAAGATGATGGTGATGATGTTACTGTAATACTGTTAGTGATGGTGATGTTGATGATGACAGTGATAAATGTGATGATGGTAGAAATGGTGATAGAGATAATGATAATAGTGGTGGCAATGATAATGGCGATAAAGGTATTTACGATCTCCATAATGACGATGATGATGGTGATGGTTATGATGGTGATGATAATGGCAATAATGAATAACAACAATGATGATTTTGGTTATGATGATGTTGATGCTGATTTCATTCATGTGTATGATGGTGTGATGCTGAATGTTCTGATGATGGTAATGGTGTGATGACGATGGCAATTATACGGGTGATAATGATGGTATTGGTTACGTGATGTGATGTTGATTATGATGATGCACTCTGGATACAGTAGATATTGTTTTTATTTTGAGCAAATCTGCTTTATTAAGGGCAGATAATGACTGGCTACTGTCAGTAGACAATACAAATTATCTTTGGAATCGACTTAAAAATGTTGCTATACCAGGCAAGGTTTATCCGAGCAAAGCAAATATTTTATGCAGTTATCTAGAGCAAGTCTGCTTTATTTTTAAGGTCAGATGATGATTTTCGATAAGTCACCCCAATTATCTTTCGAAGTTTAAATTTTGATTGATTTTATAATGTTGCTATATCAGGCAAGGTTTATTATAACCCATTGACCATAGGGAGGTGGAGCAGCACAAGAGGTTAGGTGAACAAGGGCGGTGGATTTTTGTTTCATTAGAAAGATTTTTAATGCGTAAATTACTATTATCATTCAAGACTTTTCTTGCAAAAGGCCCTAAATCCCACTTTTCTTGCAAAAGGCCCTAAATCCAAAAAAATAATAAATATAAAAAATCATATAAAATATTTGACGGCCGCAAGATTTTTAAAATTGTGATTATTGTTACTTGGGATGATGTCTCTTAAACATACATGAAGATCTTCTTGAATGAAATCATAGAACTGTGTGAAACAAAAAATCTCAATTTACTAAGAAGTAGGTAAAGTGGATTTAGGGCCTTTTGCAAGTGAACTCTTCAAATACATGCTTTGCTTTCCATAATGATTGGCATTTCAGACATCGTTTCTTACGACTCAAAATATATTTCCCATCATTATATACAGGAAATCCTTCTCCATTCGCTGTCTGTACATTCTGAGTTCATCATTTATGTATAGACGTAGCGTCATAATGAATATGAAATATGATATGAAAAGGAAATAATCTAAGTAATATTATACTGAAACAGAAGGTATGAATTCTACTACTTACATATCTTTGTACTGCCTGATAATAGGTTATTTTTCATCGCCACGTCCTATCATGCTTATATCATAATTTATTCAATATTCAATTTTTTTTCAAATATTATTTAATACAGAACTTTGAATGTAGAGGTAAAGAAAACGGAGTGTCGGGTGCTGAAATCCAGCTGTTTTAAGGTATATAAATAATAATGTAAATGTAAATAAGCTCTCGGCCATAGCTCTCATCTTTAGCTCTTATCAGATGTTATAGGTTTTCCAGCTCACTTTCATATTTTTCTAACTCCAATCAATTAAGGTGCATTCAAATTCAAGCGTTATCGTCTTACGATCAATATCGGTCTTTCAAACTTAAACATTTGGGCAATGAAATTCATTTGGAGACACGCGAACAGATTCATGAGCATCCAAATTAATTTAATTATTTCAATTTATGGCATTTCAGTTTTTCTTATCCGCATTCGATTTAATCGGGGGGGGGGGGGGGGGGGGGGGGAGGGGTCATTAACGAGGTTCGTGCATTCAAATTAACGCAGTAGGCCTTGGGAGCCTGTCTTTCATTTTGGGGAATTGAATTTATTGATTCGTGAATTTACTTTCATGGATTCCGTATGTTTGCATTTGTTGTGTGTGCGTGTTCGTGTTTTATGTCTCTATCTCTGTCATGTCTTATTATGTGTGTGTTTGCGTGTGCGTAAGATACATACATGCATATGTTTGATGTGTTATATATCCTGTTTTTGTTTTTGGGATTCCTCGCTGCCTCATGTACAAAGTCATCAGATTTCAAAACCTTTCACACTCTTTAATGATGATTACAATGACAGAATGATTGTTAACTTTTGTTTTCATCAGTGTTCTCTTTTTAATTCAACCTGGAGGGTCTGTTTTAAACCTTTGCATGACATTTTGCATGTTTTCTTAATTATGTTAAATCTATAAATACACTGATCTAAAACATGCTTGTACTTTAATGAATTTCAATGACCGAAGGAAAGCCGAGCGGTCGGCATCTGATTTTGAATGCCCATTTCTTAAATATCATACTCCTAGTTTAAATGTGAGTTACTCGTTTGAATACAAAATTGTTGCAAGGATAATGAATTCAGACCAGGGAAAATTATTTCGAATACCCATCCCTTAAATTGCATGTTCCTTATTTAAATTGACATGATTAATTTGAAGAGCTTGTTGCATGAATAACAAATTTGAACGAACGGAAATGAATTCGAATGACAATTTGCCGTGGCGATCACAACCATCGTGAATTTAAATGCTCTTAACATTTTAAACTGAATAACCAAATAACTAAATTGAGCAGGAAAAACCTATACTAAGAATACAATATTCGGGGTTCATCTCATTTAGCAATATCGACGTCTCTAAACGCTTTGCAGCTTTTATCTTTTAACTAAAGATATATATAGCATTTTCCGGCACTTATTAATACATAATAGCACATTTCGTCACTAGTGGTGGTCTTATATAATTGGTAAAAATTATATTCTAAGAGATAAACTTTCATCATAACAAATCCTACAAAGCAGAAATTGTTATGAGAAAATGTCAGATTTAGCTGAAAGGAAACATTAATCGCTCTATTAATTTCAGAGAATACATCAATAACATGCTTTCCCATAGTAGTAGATCAGGACAGAAATATAATTCTGTAGAATAAACAGATCAATACTTGCAATATGGTATTTTTTCTTGTTGCATATATTTACACAACTGTTTTAGAATTTGATTGACGTACTACAAAAGGATACCAAGTTGACTGTTCACACTGCAACATTTGTTTCTTATGCACATGCTCCTGGTAGAATTAATGATATCTGTCAAATTACAAATATTCTCATATGTATATATCACGTTATAACTTTTTACATCATTATCCGCTTGTTTCAATGAATGGCTGAAACAATCACACTTCTAACATTCTAGATCAATTGAAACAAACCTCACTTTAAGAATGATTTAACCTTTAACACGGTGATTAAAAAGGCATATTTTAAAAGTAATATCAAAATTCGTACGAACAAATCACAAACTTCGTTTTGGAATTAAATAAATGTACGAAAACCTCAAGGCATAGTTGTTATCATATGAAAAAAAGTCTCACATTACACCACTTATTGTTTAAGAAGTAATAATTAAAAAAAAAAGAAGATATTGACGCTTTGATATATCAAACCCCCTTAAGGGCCTTCAACCATCATGTCGTGGGATGTATTAATTCTCAATATGCATGTTATACAATCCAATCTAACCCGGAAATATTTATTTATTAGAAAGCTCGAACAATTGTATACTCTACACTATATCATACATTTACATAGTCTAATTGCACAAGAGGAGTGATTTCTATTGCGTTTGTAACTACTCTTGTGAAGCCTATGAAGCCTACTGTTGAGTTTGTCAGCAGACCAATGCAGTATTGGCACTGATGTGTGCAATGGGCATATTCAATAAAGTACATTCGTCACGTAACCCTGACTTTGATGGAAGGTGTATTCCGTTCTTCTGTTACTAATGCGCCACTACTTTTAGTGATATCATAGATCATTATTCATTTCTTGACGGGAGTACCTATGGGTAACAACTAAGTAACAAACGGAGTACCAAGCTGAATTATCCTTTGATATATGATCAAATAGTAATAATAATAATAATATTGGATATTTATAATTATAGCGCTCATATCCACCAATGGTGCTCAATTAAGGCGCTCCAATATTACACTGGCTTTAGCCCAACTGCCCTATAAGGCGCTGAAAACATTCAAGGAATAAATTCCTACCAGGTAATAATAATAATAATAATATAGACACTTATAATGCGCAAAAACATATCCACCCAAAGGGTGCTCAAGGCGCTTACAATTCAATTGCATATAAACTTAACCTAAAATACAATTACAATGATAACATTACAGGTTAGGGTATAAAGACATTGAAATTCATGTCAATGCAAATTACTACAATAATATTGGGCCATTAGATGAGTTTTCAGACAGGACTTGAAATGTTCTACTGATTTACAGTCCTTTAGTTTAGTTGGAAGACTGTTCCACAAACGGGGAGCTGCTGATATAAATGCTCGATCTCCCCATGACCGTCTGGTTTTAGGAATGAAAAGATCAAGAGTAGATGTATTGGAAGAGCGGAGACCAGGACGACCAGGCTTGTGAAAGTCAAGAAGAGATGAAATATACTGTGGAGAGGAGAACGTCAGGGCACGATACGCAATCAGAAGGGTTTTATACGTGAGACGGTGTTCAACAGGAAGCCAATGAAGGTACCCATTTACTACACCTGGGTGGAGAGTGGCAAAATCTTGCCAAAGGACATTAGTGCCGCGGTGGGATTCGAACCGCGAACCATGAGATCCACAGTACACATTTACATGAACATTTATACAAGGTTCTTTATTGTTTTTATTTGAAACCCCTTCTATAGTGATTCCCCAAATATTTTTTAACAGCGGTAAGGACCACTTTATTTTAATTCTATGGCAAAGTTACCTTACAAAGATCAGTTTGGAAATTTGGGCAAAAGGTAGATATCCTTCTCGATGCCTTGCTTAATAATCTGTGGTACTTGAAGGGTTTTCAGTCCGCTGAACTGCCATTCCCGACTTTGTACCCGTCTTGTTACCTATAATTAAGAAACAAAAATATTCGAATTTTAGTTTCTGAATTACAAATTAAAGAGATATCAAAAGGAAGAAAGGACTATTATTATGATAAACATGAAATCTTTCTTTATACATTGTTGCCTATAATTGCATGCACTCGTTTGCAAAGGGCCTTGGGAATAAATAAAAACAAACAACAAACCCACGAACAACAAGGAAACAACAACTGTAGGCCTACATCATAATTACAAAATAGAACAGGTCATAGGGAAATAAGTTAAGTAGGTCATGCTGTATACCGATACGATGATCTCGCGATGTAAACAAAACCAATATTATTCAACGATGCAATTTTGTTTAGGGTTGTGCGGTAAACATTTTTGTTTTATTTTTTATTCATCATAAATCATTTTGTATGATTCCATTCGTAATTTTATTGTTTATGTGAATTCCTCTCTTGTCATGGGGGCTGTCAAGACAAACCCACTAGGGTTTTTATACAGCAACCAAATTCCTATTTTTATTGTCAATTTTTTTTAATATTTTAATAATTGCATGCAAAATGTAATGATTATGTCTTAGTATACAATTATTATATTGCATATTTCTTGCATGTTGATGTTAATGTTTTTATGGAATTGAATAAAGCTGAATTGAATTGAATTGAATTAAATCCTACCAAAATATAAGGAGTTCCCTTTAATTCCAATTGTAGCTTGTATATATATATATACCAGCCGTATCTATTTTCACTTTACATATTTATCGATCACATATTCGAAACAATAATCATCCTGATTTTAACTTAGTAGTAATAAAAAACAATACCATCACGTATGGTTATGGTTTGAAATAATTAGACAGCAACATATTAAATGTATCCCAATACACTTGACATAAATTCAAACAACAAGTACTTGCAGTTTGTTTCTATAGCTCCGCATGTAAATAAACATTCTGAAAAACGAGAATATATCTTTGAGATATAACACACACCAAAGGAACCTATCACACCAGCTACTAGAGTCAGCATTCGTGTTTCTTTTCGAACATGAGAGTTATATATCAAAGGAAGATTTTTGAGGTTTTTAAAAGTTACAGATGAGGAACAATAAATATAATACAGGTTATTACCATAATGATGCCTTCCAAGATGCTGCCCATAAAAAATAGGGATTTTTTTTTAAATCTAAAATTTCAATTTAAAGTAGACATAATACATTCGCAGGTTTTTGAACAATTAATACGCTTTTGGAAATCGATACGTCCAGCGAGACGCAATGCTTAAATGTTGAAACGGAAATCATCAGCATAATCAGTGGTTGTGTAGAACCCCCCCCCCCCCCCCCGAGTGGACAGCGTGCACTGTAGTTACGGAATAGTAATTGAATCCAGTAATAATTACATGTATAGTTATTATTATTATTATTATTATCATTATTATCTGTGATGATACACCAGGAAACACTAAAGGGCTTGCACCAGAACTGAATGAACCGTCCTATAAAGGTTACACTGCTGTTTCGTTTCATATAAAATGTGTTGGGTGTTTGAGCTACATTTGCTTATACATTTTACTCATTTTCTGATCATCATTTATCATTAATCCTGCCCTTTTTATTCGTTTATAGTAATATTTCGAGAATGCATTGTAAACTCACAACAGCTCACAATAGTATAAAGGTTACATTGAATACTTACCATGATTTACCAATCGTCATCCTTTTATCAAGTGTGTAATCCTTTGTTAAAGGCAGGCTGTCGTGATCTAGGGTAACCTAAAAATTGGCTATTTTATCACTAAGATCGTGGGTATAGGCCCACTACCATGAATAGCTCGTTTGGCAATGTCAGTGTTATGAATTGTCGTTTTGCTTTTCTCCTGGTGTACTGAATGTTTGTTAGCTTTAATATAACATTTTCCTGCATTAGACTTATAATTTAAAAAATCCACGATTCTTGTTTCGGACTCGACCTTTTCCGATGTGTAAGTCTCACTTACCCCCCTCAACCGACCCCCCCCCCCCCCAAAAAAAAAAAAAAAAAAAAAAAAAAAAAAAAAAAAAAAAACAAAACAAAACAAAACAAAACAAACAAACAAACAAAAAAAACAAACAAACAAACAAACAACAAAACAATGAATGTTTATTTAATTTTGATGTTCGAATGAAAAACAAAATTCTTTGTGATGACACGTCCAAGCACAGTGCCCATTATATCAACATAAACAGGCAACATCCCGGGGGTGCGTGTACTTGGCGCTATGTTTATCCTTTATTCTTATCTTACCAATCCCATGATGGTGTCTAGTGTTTCTTCATGAGCCTTTTTGATGAGTTCTTCACAGAGAGCTTGAATGAAGCATGACCCTTCCACCCTGCTTCTTAGAGAGAAATGCCCTGCAAAAATTGAGGAGAACAAGCATTTCCACATTTCACATGGTGTCTATATGAGTAAGTGCAGATTCAATGGGAGCCAGTGCAGATTCAGTGGAATCAGTGCAAACCTCCTACGTTTATCAAGTCAGCGTCGATTCACTTTCAAACACAAGGGGCACTCAAAGAGAGAAAAGAGGAGATTTGCTACAACGGCAGTAAATTGGTTTGGATGTACCAAGGACTTTTCCGACTTAAGTGATATGAGATTTTGTACTGAAATTTATTCCCTCGACCTAAAACAACGAAAAATATACATGTACAACTTCCGTTAATCAATGTAATTTGCAAACGTATCCGACAATAAATTTGGCTATGGATAAGTTAACTTTAGTGCCTATTTTTGTCTTTGATATCACTACTGTCAAAATTGTGTTTTATCGCAATGAAATGAAATCCATTTCTTTGTATAAAGGTTGGAAGAATGAAGTTTGTTGAATGGAAAATGGGGTATAATATCCCTCACCTTCGGTTGTCGATTGGGCAATGTAGTAATGCGCTATGTCCGCTTCGGGGGAATCGGGTTCTATGATGTTCCTTGTTGTTAACTCCAAATCTAGAGGTTCTGGGCCATCATTCTCCACATTAGACCTGGACTCGACCGTGTTCGAACATGTTCTTGATTCAGGTGTCCAGTCACTTTCCCAAACATTCTTGATTGTCTTATCTGATGTTCAACAATATACAGATAAAACTATTCTTACAAACGATCAAAAATATGAATAAACATCATTTCGTTACCATTAATAGAAATCATCATAACATTAAAAAAACAGATATGGCAAAAAATAAAATATTTACAATGTGCAAACCTCAGATTAAACGCAAAAGCTGTAAAACTTTGTTTGTAAACTGAATACATGCAATAATTTGATATACGTTATGATTCGTGATGATTAAAATACTCTGTCACGAGGTGTTCATCAAAGCCGAGAACAGTTGCCTTACCACCACGGCAGGCCTGAACGAAGATTATCTTTGGCTTTCCAATCAAGAACGGACATTTCTGGCCAGAAAAGGCATCTTTGATTTCTCTAACGGTTATATGACACAGGTCAGCTCCTAAGATCCCCTTTTCATCTCCATGACTCATGAACATGAGGACAACAGAGGGATGAGACGGCTCAATCTTTCCTTTCAAATTCTCCAAACTTTGTCGAATTTCCTGTATGAAAAGGGCAACAATGACAAGAAAGAAACGCTGATGATTGCATAGTTCATGATCCTTCATACACAACTTAATACACTTTGATGGTGCTCCGACATATGCTCTGGGCTTTATTTCGTTAAAGTTAGGGTTAGGGTTATGGTTGCAATTGGGTTTAAGGTTAGGTTTAGTGTTAGGTTTAAAGTACAGGTAAAGTGTCCAGGGTTGAAGTTTAGCATTCGGTAAGTGGAAGTATTTACACTGGCTTGAATTTTTGACAGCCATTTTTATATCACAATACTTAGAAAGGGATAAATACTACAAGGAACTCCTTTACTTCCTGGGTAGATAATAGCAAACTCACTGCCATGCTGAGGCTCGAACCCACCACCCCAAAATTACTCGATGACGGCATTGTAGTAGTATCGGAATGTAATAGAGATCGCACTCGGAAAATTTTAAAATGAAAGTTTAGTCCTTTATGTTGCTAAGGCTGATAGTTTGAATGGCAAGAAAACAGGGCCCCGTCTTATAAAGAGTTGCGATTAACTGCAACTTAATTTGCGATTGATATCAATCGCAACTATGTACATATGAGATGATAGGAGACTGCAAATTTGCGATAGATTGGGATCAATCGCTACTCTTTATAAGACGGAGCCCAGGTTTTAATTTGTTGATTGAAATCAATATCATTATTACATTAACACGAGACTTAAAAAGACAAAATACCTGAGCTGTCAAATTTTCATAGATGACCGGTTTGTAACCAATCTCCTCAAAGACGTGCTTTACATTCTCGACATCGATTTCAGACCCTTTCCTTTCCAACTTCATATTACCAGGCAGGGAAAAAATATTGTTGTTGAGAATGTAGATCAAACCTTTGTTTCGAAAATTCATTCTGTAGTTCTGTAAATGAAGTACAAAGAAAAAGAAATATTTCATATTGCTGAACTCAGTCTTGATCGTTCAGCTTTGCAATTTAAAAATAAATTGATAAACGGAAATTGGTTTTATTTCTAAATTTAGTACCACACTAAAAACTATTTTTCTTTTATTAACCATTGGATTTGAAGAAGAAGAAAAACCTTTCATCGCTCTTTTTTAACTTTTTCCTATGCGAACTAATATCAAACTATATTTAACAGATGTTTTTTTTTAATATCGTACAAGATATTTGGATAAATTCTTAAATACCGCGCTAAACATATAGGCCTACAACTAAGAGAGTATACATCTATAAGCGAGGAATACCTCATTGCGGTCCAACTGCGTACGTGATGGATATGCTGGTTGTATTGTCCAATGGGAGTAAGAACCCCTGCCATCAGGTTCAATATCTATTTCTGAAAGAGCAAATTTACGCATAAAGGATGATTATGACCATTTGTCATTCCTGAGCCATGAAGGTCCCTATACTGGTCAACTTTGAACCTTCTGTTGTACATCGAAGATCCTCCCCCATTTCATTTCAAATCGAAGGGGCGTATCCAAAACAAAAACAAATACAGTATGAAAATTATAAAAGATATTTAAAAAAAAAATACATAAGAAGATGGAATTTAAGGTGGTTTAAACAATAATTAATTTTTTTAGGGACACGAAGATCATGAACAGATGGGCATGTTTGACGAGACACATGCAGAGCAGATTTTGTTCACCCTCTCCTTAGCCTATAACACAAGAGAGATTCTTACTAGGAAACTATAATTGCATGACATTGGACAATACAAAATTCCTACGTAGAAATGGAGTTATAATAATAATAATGATGATAATAACAGATGGATTACAATCAGGATGAACAATGTGTGAAGAGAAAAAGACCGTAAACTTTCTGCTCTGTCTCGAGCAGGGCCCAGCCCCAGCTACACCAGAAGTTTGCATAATACATAAACCTTGTAGAAAAACAGTATAGGCCCTACATTTTAACAACTTCATTCATTCCTGCAAACTTTTCTCCTCCTGAAGACAGACAAGGTGGGCCTCTGCTTGATGTATAGGCACCAAGTGAACTCACTATGAAACATATACATGTATAGATGACTCCTAATACAGTCAGACCCAACTTCAGAAATCCGAGCACAGGTATATACTCCGAAAACGACGTATGTATATAGAGCCCAAATAATGCTGCGTGTCAACTACCTTCAAAATTCGTGAATGATTCGCCATAAGAAATGACTTTCAAATGACAAACATTTGAAATAAATATATCCGTAGCATTATTTTTGAAAATTATACTGAGGACAGCAGGTCGACATTGCAGGATTTTCCCCATGCCTTTTGTACACACTGTCTCGCACTGAACGATAAGGGCTCTATATTCATCTTGCTCTGTACGCCGTTTTCGGAGTATAAACCTGTACTCGGTTTTCCGAAGTTGGGTCTGACTGTAATAGGGATGAGTGAAGTTTGGAAAATGTGAGATAAACTTTTTTTTTTTAAGACATGTGTATGTAAATTTTTAGGCCTAACTGTAGTTCTATTGCAATGAGTACCAGCAATTGAATTAACCTTCGAAATATCGGTAATAATGATACATTTCTATTTCATAAGCGTATTGTTGAGAGATTGAATGTCGTAAAGCTAATGTATTTTCTTTCCCTAACGTACGCAAAATATATAATTTGACTTGCCTTCCGAAATCGACGGACATGATTTTTCGTCAAGATAGGTATACTGCATATTTGAAAAGGGAAGAAAAACCATATTAATTCAACAGGAAAAAACAGTAGTGTTTAAAAAAATGCTTTGCTATGAAACCCTATTATTATTCAATCACCTTCGTTTGTTCATACTAAGTTGATTATAAGGATTTCAAAAGTATCTGAAGCATTTCAGGAAATGATATAAGTATGATTACAATTTGTTAAAGGCGTTCATGACGTATTTGGATCTGAACAAATTAAGATTGTTTTGTTGTTGTTGTTACTGGTGATGAAATTAATTTTTCTTAATTTAATTTTTTTTAAATTTCAGCACAGTTTGAAAGCTTAGATTCTAAGCTTTAAAATGATATACAACTTGTCTTCTATAGACTAAGCAAACCCTTATAAAGTACAATGAGAATGTCAGAGTGTCAGACAGGATAATGACCAAACAATAGAGAAAACGAGCTCTAAAGACGCGTGACCATTTAAGAGCACCTAATCTGCGTCCTATTGTTTGTCGCACAAAAGGTTGAGTCAAAACTTAAAATCTTTCTTTGTGAAGTACCTATTGGATTGGGTTGAAACTTTCCATACCTTCAGAATAGATATATTTCTTTCCTTCTGTACATTTTGAATATCAGACAATGCAAACTTTTTGAGTTATACTAGAAAAGCAATGTGAAGTACGATCCCAATAAGCTGACTCACAAACTTTGAATGTCCATGAAAAAATGGTCATTTTGAAGGAGAGTGAAAACATATTTCAATATGGTATTTTACTCCGAAATTTTGTCAAATGGTAGATTAATATCTATACTTTCAGAAAATACCAAAAATTTAAAGTATATATTTCCACCCCAAAAAACCTTTTTCAGCTGTTTACTCTAGAACTCCCATTGCGACTTATTGGTCGTTTTGTGGTGGAGGGTCACATATAGTCTTAGGAGTAAAAAATCATTATCAATATATTTTCTACAAGATCAGCGAATACTTTTGCCAAAATACAGCTGTTTTGTTTTTTAACGTTTTTTTTTTAACAATGTTCTCATCCATCTGACCTTGCCGAACGAAAGTTTTGTATTGGTCTTGAACGCGTGCGCAGCCGCTTTATGCGTCTATACAACGTACTACACATCTTTAGTACGACAACTGTGTTCCCCTCGTACTAAGCGACTGGTGAACGCTTTTGTTTTTGTTAATTTCACTTTCGGGTTTTTTTTTTACTTTGCTTTACATACTACGGTAGTACTGACTTAGATTTTGGCTGAATTCGAGTAGCTTATATCGAGAGATGAAAAGTGACCGCGTTTCCGATTTGGAGGACTTTTTTGAGCCAGATACGAACTCTGATTTATCAGATGTTTTATCAAATCCCGAAGGCAAAGAAGCTCAAGTGGCAAGGGGAATTCGACCATATTATACGTCTGAACCCCTCGCAGCAGGCGCGCCGGGGCCTGGTGAAAGAGCCGCGGGTGAAGTATCTCCATGGAGCTCCAACGCGTTGGAGCTTCTTGGAGTTACGGGTGAAGCTGTATTGTTTGTTTGTTTGTATTTATTTCCGTATTAAGAAAACCACATACATTTCATAAAATACAACGTATACATGAGCTTAAAAAACGGAGGATGACCCAAATTCAGCAGTATTTACAAAATGCCGCTGTTCTTCCTTGGGGTCCCACATAGCATTATATATTAAAAATTATATCATAACACAATTATATAATAAAAAATACATAAAAAAAAAGAGAAACAAAATAATAAAAAAACACAAATCAATCAAATTTGCAAACTACAGTCAAACCAAGTTACAAATTAATAAAATGAAAATGACTATACCCGAACCCAGACAACCCCTCCCCCCCACTTATATGCTCATTTATAATATTGATTCAATAGCAGTTTAAAGGATCTAATAGATGTTGCACTTCGAATTTCATTGGGTAGTTGGTTATAAATGGAAATTCCCCTGTAGAAAAAAGTTCTTTTACAATGATTAGACTTTGGCTTTGGGAGATATAAATTCTGATTAGAGCGGAGTGTGTAATTGGAAGTTCTTATTGTGATATTGTCAGACATATAATTTGGGGTGAAATTATGCAAAATCCTATAAATCATTGTACACATGTGTTTGTTATAGCGGCAATCAAGAAGGTCCCAACCCAATTTGTCGTGAATATGTTGATTTGATGTATGAGAAAAAGGATTGATTTTCATAATGATGCGACCCGCTCTGTTTTGGATTTTTTGCAAAGGTGAAAGAAAACTTTTAGGAGCAGATTGCCACACAACATCTCCATAATCGAAATGTGGTATAATGACCGATTTATAGATTAAATTTAAACTTGATTCATTTACAACATGTCTTAATCGACCAAGGAAACCGACAAGCTTGCTAATTTTTTGACACATGTTATTTATATGAATATCCCATTTCAATTCCTTATCAATATGAAGTCCAAAGTATTTAGTAGTTTCAACCTTTTGTAAGATCATATTATTTACTTTCACATTAAGGGTATTATACTTTGCTAATATGTTACGCGTGCCAATGAGCATGCTATCAGTCTTCGTATAATTAATCAATAATTTGTTTTGAGAAATCCATTTGTCCAAAACCTCCATCTCGGTATTTAGAGCAGATTCTACGACATTTGGATTTTTATGAGAAAAATAGATTACGGTGTCGTCTGCATAGAGATGAACTTGGCACAATTTAAAAATGTCAGGGAGATCGTTGATAAATATACAAAACAATAAAGGTCCTAAAATGGAACCCTGAGGTACACCGTGGGTTAACTGTTTTTCTTCCGATAAAGAATTGACCTTTGTTACTATTCTCCTATTAACTAAATAATTCTCAAACCACTTAAGGGTTAAACCCCTCACTCCAATGTCAAACAGTTTTTGTAGCAGCACTTTGTGATCGACAGTGTCAAAAGCCTTCTTTAAGTCGACGAATATTGCACCAGTATATTCGCCCTCATCCATAGCCATCATCCAGTCATCCAGCACTTTCACAAGCGCCGTCACAGTAGAGTGCTTAGCCCTAAACCCAGACTGAACTGATGAAAGTATATTGTTTTCTTGAAGGAAACGTAACAATTGAGATTGAACTAATCGCTCTAATATTTTCGAAGTACAAGGCAACAAAGATATTGGCCTATAGTTATCTGGGTTTGACCTGTCCCCCTTTTTATGAAGCGGTATTACCTTCGCTATTTTCCATGATTTTGGAACTTTTCCCTCTGTAATTGATCTATTAATGAAATACGTGATTGGTTTACTTAGAATATCTGCACATGCCTTCAGAACCTGAACGGAAATACCGTCAATTCCGACTGATTTTTTATTTTTTAACTTTTTGATTTCATTTATAACGTCATTCTCGGAAACAATAGTAAATGTGAGTGTATTCTGACAAGGTATGTGCGTTTTGCTGTCTTCGGGAACGATAAATACTTCCTCTTTAGCATTGTGTTGTTTTCTCAACAATTCTGACGCAACGCCGGCAAAATGATTGTTGAATTCGGTTGCTTTACTTTCTGAATTATCGCAAGAGATGTTGGACGAGGATTTATTATTCGGTAAAAAAGATTTCAGAATTTTCCAGGATTCATTTCTGTCGGAACAATTCGCTAACTTCTCAGTATAATATTGCTTTTTAGATTTCCGAATGACTGACGTCACTTTATTTCTCAGTTGCCTATACTCCTTCCACAACTCTTCCTTCTTTTGAGCAATAGCTCTCTTTTTAGCATTATCTCTTTGAAAGGATTGGAAGACTTGACTCCAAGTCTGATCGTTGGAATAGCTGAATCTTTTAGCTTGCTTTTCCTTTTCTTCATGCCAAATTCGGAATACAGGCCAGGATCCTCAAAATCATCTTCGGCAAAGTGATCACAGCACCCACTTGGCTGGCCCTTGCCACTCAGCCCGCATGAGCTTTACCTTTGCGCCCCACAATTTCCGTAGATTTTCATCTTTAGGAAAGTGATCTAGGCTTACATCATCTTTAGGGGTCTTGCTACAACCCGCAACTATACATCGATTTGGCATTATCGATGAAATAGTGCCCCAAAATCAACGTTATTGTGAGGAATTATACACTAAAATATGCAATGCAAATGGTCGATGCGGTGAATATCATGCTTCCGCTCAACCCCGTACCGGGCTGGGCCTGCCAGGCCTGCACAGTATACAGTGCGTATAAAAAAAACGCAACAAGATTTGATTTCAAATTTGTGGAGATTGTGTTAACTTTACACCAAAGTGAGTAGCAACATCTTAAAACCACATATCTCCTCTTTCTAATGATATCTTATTTATTCATACACGGTCATGGATGGCTGAGTAATCATTCTTTTTGGACAATGGGTCAAATTGGACTTGGGACCAAGTTTAGACACTGCAAGAATCAATGCACCTTATCAGAAATTAACTTAACAAATGGAATAATGAAATTAATAATCGCAACTTACCATTGTCTTCTTTCCGATATCTCTTTTTAACATTACATCCCATGCCCCTCAACATGGCCCCCAATCCTTTCCACACAGAGATTAGCTCTTTTCTCCATCTCACGCACAGCCCTGCGAATCATTGGGGAGTGGCCACCACGATCTCCGGATCTGACTTGTTGTGACTTTTTTCTTTGGGGTTATCTCAAGAGCAAAGTGTTAATTACCCCTCCACCTGACATTGCAACTCTGAGACAAAGAATCACTGATGAGTTTGAAGCTCTACGCCACCAAGCCCCAATGATTCGCAGGGCTGTGCGTGAGATGGAGAAAAGAGCTAATCTCTGTGTGGAAAGGATTGGGGGCCATGTTGAGGGGCATGGGATGTAATGTTAAAAAGAGATATCCGAAAGAAGACAATGGTAAGTTGCGATTATTAATTTCATTATTCCATTTGTTAAGTTAATTTCTGATAAGGTGCATTGATTCTTGCAGTGTCTAAACTTGGTCCCAAGTCCAATAAGCCAGTTCGGGGTTGCAATCTGAGCATGAGCAGATAAAGGTCATCTGTACCAAATTCTAAAACCCACTGACACTAATATTCGATATGTGCTCATGAATGGCATGTAATCATTATTCAATTATGCACTAATGGTGCATTCCATGATATCCAGGTGGAAGTATTCTTTTTAAAGGGGGAAACAAAAGCTATTCATGAGGCACCTCTATCACTCCCAGAGTTATTTTTCTGAAGTGCACATAAAGGGACCCTCCATGTCTAAAATATCTGTGGATATTTGGGGTCATTTGTGACATGCGCTAACCCCGAACTGGCTTATTTGATCCATTGTCCAAAAAAAAATGATTACCCAGCCATCCATGACCGTGTATGAATAAATAAGATATCATTGGAAAGAGGAGATATGTGGTTTTAAGATGTTGCTACTCACTTTGGTGTAAAGTTAACACAATCTTCACAAATTTGAAATCAAATCTTGTTGCGTTTTTCTTATACGCACTGTATAGGTGGATGGAATATTTTCCTTTACTTTTCGTACGTGACAGATCACGTGATCACGATGTCGCTTCGATTTTTTTTTAGGGGTGGGGCTTATGACTGTGTAAATCAGCAAAAATGTACTTCTCAAATGATTATGAAATACGACTGTGTGCATTAAAAACTGTGTGATAGATATTTTCGGCTCCTGATGACTCCTTCCTACGGAAAATGGACAATTAATTTTCTATTTTAGTAACCCTTTAAAGTCCCCGTTAAATAGGAATGAAGATATAGGGTATGATTAACTGTATATATACGTGTAATAAATCTCAAGGTCCCTTATACATTGAAGGGCGTTTCTAAAAAACAGAAAGAGTATTACCAGTTTTATTATTGATAAAAGATTACTGAAATATCAAGAAGATCATTAACCTTTATCAGCATGTGCTTCCTCTTCTTTCGAGCGCAGTAGATGATTGGAATGATGATTAACACAGCGGCAAAAGAGAAAAATGCAAAAAACTTTCCCTTTTTTCTAAGACCTGAAAATATAAAGCATTCACTGTAAACATGTATCTTTTTCGATATTTGAATAGGTAGTATAGCGATGGACCTGATAAATACGCCTTTGAGACGTTCAAATTCCAACTTCATGACGACAGGAATATGATAAATAACTGGATCTGCACAGGGGCAATGAGGAATTGTATATTGAAGAAATATGTCTTTGACAAATCTTTTTCACAAATTGGTTTACATAGCAATCGGTCATCCAACCAAGGGTATGTATTCCTGATTGCTTGACTGCGTCATTTTAGTGCATCAATAGTCCTGTAAGCGGTTTGGTCGGTTACGTTGTATTTGGTAAGAAACAGTTATTATTTAAGTCATATTGAAAATGGAAGATTTAAGTTACAATAGGGATGCACAATGTGTACGTTACCATATTATTGCCAAATCTACCAGCAGACAACCCCCCCCCCCCCAACAAACAAACCAAAAATGATCTACAATAGTACAACATTGTTGAAAGTTTGTGGTTTTGTTTTTGAGCCGATCTGACTTTCCAAGCTGGAATTTCATGCAAAATCATAGAGTATCACATTCTCACTATATTCTGGCATGCCAGTGCCGACGGTGTCTGTAGAGGTGTCTGCTTGGGTGAGTAGATTAGATGGCTTACCACTACCATAGTCTGATGAGGTGGCTGATGGTTTGACGGTGGATGATGACACCACAATGGCTGTTGGTGAAGTAACCTGTGTACTGTTACCACCTGTAGCTACAAAATGGATTGTTAAAGCAATGACAGCTACATCTAGTAATTTTCTGTATGGCCAAATAAATTGAAAGTAAATAATAAGGATTCATATTTCAAACGTTTGTAAAGGGAAATTGTGTTTTTTGTCAAACGTACATGCACTTTGACTATTATGTTTGTAGGTTAAATCACCTTCTTTCCATACTTTTTGGTATCATACATGTTGAAGGGGTACTCCGGCCTGAAATTAATATGAATTTAATAAATAGAGTAAAATTAAACAAACAAATCACTGAAAATTTCATCGAAATCGGATGGAAAATAATGAAGTTATGGAATTTTTAAGTTTTGCATTATTTTGGTAAAACAGTGATATGCACGTCATCATGAATATGCAGTGAGTGAGCTGATGATGTCATATCCCCACTTTTTCTTTTGTATTTTATTATATGAAATTGCAATTATTCAAATTTTCTGCTCCAAGCCTATAACTAATTTAATGTGTAAGTTCATCATTGCTGTAACTTATTTTGTTACAAGGGAGATATTTTTTATAGACATGTATGAAAAAATGAAATAATGAAGATTTCATATAATATAGTTAAAAAAGGAAAGTGGGGACGTGACATCATCAGCTCACTCATTACATATTCATGAAGACATACATAGAACTGTTTCCCAAAATAATGCAAAACTTAAAAATTCAATAACTTCGTTATTTTTTATCGGATTTCGATGAAATTTTCAGTGTTTTGCTTGTTTAATTTTACTCTATTCATTCAATTAATATTATTTTCAGGCCGGAGTACTCCTTTAAGCACGGAAAATTTCTCTGCTGATTTTTTCTTGAATTATAATGAATGAAACCTGAAGTGAAATTCTTTCTTTTTGGTGTTTTTTATGTTTTTAAAGATATCGAATGCTTGATAAATAAAATTGAAAAAAGAAAAGGAATTACGTCTTATTTCTCCATGCATGTATAAATGTGTGTGTAGATATTGGTAAAGCATATCATAAACTGAACCTTGCTAATAGAAAAAAAAAGAACGAAACAATTTACCAGGACAAGTCGGAAGAGACGACGACAACTGCCCTTTGTCACAACATTTAATAGCTTGAGTTGTAGAAGGATATCCTTCGCTGCATTTAAAGATACACGGTTGATCACAGGAGATAGATTTACCACTAGCACATGTGTCACCAGAGCTGAACAGTGGATATGTGTAGTTCAACACACAAGGTTTCACTGTAACATGAACAGAGTATCAGATGAGCAATTACTTTGATTTTGGCAATGATGGTACTTTCCTTCTATGATAATAGGTAGTGGATGGAATGTCATTTCAAATTGTATGAATACAAGACAACCAAAAATAAAAGGCTAAGGGCAATCATTTTTCCTAAAAAATGAAATGTCATATAGACAACATTCGCGTAAGGCATATACAGAAAACCTAGCCATTTCCATCATTATTGTAATTATTTAATCGTAGGCCTAAGGTGTATGCTGCCGTGACGATGTTTTAAAAGGGGAATTTCTATTTATAGAATCTGCGAAATACCACTTTACCCAACCCTGATTATTACCTTAACGAGAACCTTAACCTATACAACCACATTATTTTTCCTCGTTCTATCCCTTTTTTTGCTACTCAAATGTTCTTTTTATGTCATTTTTCTCTGACGTAGCATATATATCCAAATCTTTGCAAGATGTGGATTTTTCTTGTAAAAAGAAACACACACATAACCATATGCACGCACACGTTGGCAATCAAATCAATCAAATCAGGTGAAGTAAATGGGTACCATGTATAGACCAATTCGGTTTGGGTGCTGTTTTTTATGATAATTTCAAACTGGGGGGCTTCAAGTATGTCTAACAAAAGATAATTTATGCACTGGCATAGCAACCCATCTGGATTGCATAACCCATTGAAAGTGCTTTTGTTCTTCTTCGGAAGCCCCCCAGTTATGGCCGCCATAAGTTACAGTGCTCTGAAGTCGGATTCATCTATAGGAAGAAATTCCTTGAATGTTTGAGCGCCTTATTATATCGTGGTCGCTCGGCTAGACGGGGTAATATGATTGCTGGGCCCTCAGGGAGAACAGTGTATAATACTGATGAGGCTACCCTGGGTATACAAGACATATTATCACTATGAACACGGTGACAAAGAGAGCGGACAATTTATGCAGCTCCTCATTGTACCCTCCACAATAGCTCTAGTAGACAAAAGGACATCGCTTCACTGCTATTATGTGACACATCTTCTACATATTTTTACAGGATAGCAAGGAATGGATGTTCTTTTGTTAACCAGTGCAATTGTGAAAGGTACAATGAGGAGCAGCATAAATTGTCCGCTTCTTTGTTCGTCATGTTCATAGTGTATTATCAATATTATTATTATTGCTTCTATAAATATGCCAAATACCACTTATTTACATGTACGATAAAGGAGCAATGTAGATAAATTGCCATGTCAAGGACATAAGTACCTTGCTTGGGATCAAACCCACGACTTCCGCATTTGCAGTCACGTTGCTAAACCATTAAAATGTGACACCTCTACTAGGCCTACGAATCACAATAAATAATCACAATAATTTAAAACAATATTTTCAATGACAATGTTAATTTTATTTCTCTTATCATGCTTTAAAAAAAATCAAACAAAATCTAATTAATTCATGGTATTCCTCTACAACTTTTGCAATATAGATACCAATACTGTATCATGAATCTATTTCAAGTGCCATTTAATTTGTTGTTATTCAGAATTCATTTTACACTGTAAAAAATGTATAATTCCATGTCGGTATACAAAAGTTGCACAACCTAGAATTACTTGATACTTTTATCTTTTTCTTTGAAAAATATTACAAAACAAATGAATTAACTGAAGCGAAAATGAAAAAAACAACAACGAACAAACCCAAAAGCAACAAACAAGCAAATAAACAAAACAACGAAACTAATGCTCGTGGATTAACTTAAAGTCTTTCTGTATAAAAGTTATCATTGTTGTGTTTGTTCATTTATGCTTTTATGTGAATATTTACAATACACAGTTGATTTTTTTTGTGTGTGTTTGATCAACGAAAACCTGATACGAATGCGCAGTATCATTAACTGTATTATTAGCTTGTGCAATGTTGCTTTTATCAGTTGCTGCTGCTGTTTAACGTTCTGTTAGACTATCAGGAAAATGAAACTATTCGAAGAGGTATACAGTATAATAACAAAGTATGTTATGACACAGAATGTATGTTTACCATTCATCATCCCAAGTAAAATCAGATAGTGTACAATAGCTCGTTGAAGCGCATTCTTGGTCGTTGTTTGGTCAGGGTACGTTTCGACCATTAACTGTTTTCCTGTCTCTTCATCTATGATTAAACCATCGTAGACAGTCATAGCAACTGTGTGTAATCGGCCGTGGATGAAGTAGGTGAAGTGACGACAGCAAACTACAATCTTTTAGGAAAACGGGGTACATGTATAAACGTAAAATTTCATACATACAATTTTGATTTGTTTTCATTCAGATGGTTTTAATGTAAAGTTATCACAGTAATTACATCAGTACTTCATTTTGTATACAAACTTCAGGTAAAAGTGGCAAGAAGATCAATATATGAAATACTAATCTTTCAAACTTCAGTGTTGTTATCATGGTTATGCACGTTGTGTAAGTATATCCATATCCTATATGACTTTTGTAACTTTTTATGTACGGTAATTACGCGGACCTGCTTTAAAGAACTTAAAGAAATCTTCCAGGCAAAATTCAAATTTAGCCGTGAAAATTTCAATTCAGTTCAATTCTGGGATTTTTGGTACAATTGTAAAGTGGTTCCAATACATCAGAGGACAAGTGCCTTTAATCGACCCCCATCAACGAGGTTGTCATTTTGGTCACTTGGAATCATTGCAAAAGTTTACCTAGGTTGCACATTCCAAACGTTCCCCATCACATATTCTGATTGAATTAAATCAAATTCCCTACTGCTTGTAAGACGTTAATGGTCAAATAGGGTCAAAGTGGTCAAAATGAAGCGGTGTAAATTATTTTCACGCGGATTGATTGTTTTATAGAGAAAATGGGTGATAAAACCATGTTAAAACTATTCATTAACTGAATTAGATTGGAATATTTATGTGATATTGGATTTTCCCCTTAATAATACAATGGACATTTTCGGCCAAAAGGTGACCAAAAGGACAAAAGCGTCGGTGTGGTCGTAAGACTGACATTATTGGAATCAAACGATCCCCATCACATGTTCTGACTGAATTGAATCCAATCAAAATCCTCACTGCTCCCTAATAATTTGTGCTTGTAACAGAAACGTTACTACAGTGCGTCCCCCCAAACGTTAACAGTTGGAAAAAGTCTCCCAAAATAAATATTTCAAAATATCTGTAGGAAATATTCATACCTGTGGATAGATTAGGGTCTCTTCTATCAAATGACACCAAAATATCTGGCAATGTTTTGAGCTCAAGTGAGCAAAAGCAACTTTTGCGAAAGGGTGTAAAATCCAAACTTGACAAGAATTGGTATTTTGTGCTGGCTAGTATTATTTGGGAACCGTAACAGGTTGACAGTTGGAAAAAGTGTCCCCAAATGAACATTCCAAAATATGTTGAAGGCATTTTCATACCTATGGATGGCTTAGTGTCTCTCGTACCAAATGACACCAAAACATCTATCGATATATGTTACGCTTGAGTGAGCAAAAGCCGTTATTGTGAAATGGTGCAAAATCCATGGTTGACAAAACTTTGTATTGGTTCTGTCTGGTATCAGCAAAGTTAAGAGTCTTGAAAAGGCTTCGAAATTTTCATATTCTGATCATTTAAAGGCAAGTTATGTTGTTTTCTGTATGTCTTGACATATCCCATTTAAACTTTATGGTTGACTGAGAAAACCAGCATGAATGAAAACCTTGCCAAAACTAATATTTTAAAACACTCATAAAGCAGTTAATTGCTCACTAAAGCACGAAAATATTGACGAGAAAAGTTAGGACATATATAGAACAGAACCTCTTCTTTCATAAATTGTCTATTATTGATCAAATATGAATATTTATAAGCCTTTTCATAACACTCAACTTTGCTGATACCAGCCAGGAGAAATACCAATTCTTGTCAAGTCTGGATTTTGCACCTTTTCACATAAGTTGTCTTTTCTCACTCAAGCGTAAAATATCGCCAGATTTTTAGGTGTCATGTAATAGAAAAGATCCTGAGCTATCTACGATGACTACAAAACACGGTTGTCTGCTCGTGTTAGTATTTTGGATAGAATCAAGTTAGATTGAAGAGTAAAGTGATGGAAATTATTGATACATAGGCACCAATAGTGGCAGAAGGGGCATATGCCAATCCCCTATCTGTCAAGTGGGGAGGGGGGGGGGGGGGGCGAGACAATACAATGATGTGTAATAAGGGTGTTTTTTTTTTTGCTTTAAAATGCAAATCTCCACCATTTCATTACTCCCTCGAATATTGATATACGTTGTGTTCATGAACATTGTAGAAGCTCTGTCTAAAATAGGTACTGGAAGCAAGTAGGGAGTAGATACTTTCATCTATCAAGGGGAAGGGGTAAATAGTTTTTGCACCACCACAAAAGATTAAATAATTTTGCAGGTTTGCAATCAGTTTTCTAGTGCTTTAGAATGCAAATTTAGAAATTTAGAATCCCAAACGTAAACTGTTGGTCGCTACGTTCCCTTACATATAGATGGAGATAGAAGCAGTGTACTTTAAAGGAGAATTAACACCTGAATATAAATGTACTTATGTTAAATGGTGTAATATATTCTTAATCATTGGCCTGTATCACTTTAGAATTAAAATATCAGAAAAGGGTTTAAATCAAGACATTCTAGCACACGGTATCATCTGCAGTTTACATGGGGCTGCCATTTTCTTGATGATGGAGTTGTACATGAACCACTGGAAACCGTTCCCGTCAGGAAGATTTTTTATAATCCTCGAGCTAAATTGATTCTCTTCATTACAAAACATCCCCATATATGGAAAATACATAACAGGTGTATACATATATTGTAAAATTTGAAATTTATAGATTTCTTTTTAAATTCTCTAGTTTTGCTAAATAGAAATCGATTTTTTGAGCTTGCCTGGCAGAGCAGAACATAATACAACGCGCATTCTGGCTTTTGAAGTCCATTATCTCAAAGCAGGTGAATGCATAGTTTGTCACTATTGACGCTCGGGAAAGTTATCATCCATAAATTTGAATTAATTTGCTCCGTCGCGTACGTCATAGTATCAAGAATATAGATGTATATTAAACAAATAGTAATTTTCAAAGAAATATAAAACACATTGTCGTTTTTAGAATATATGTATATATCTCTTTATATATTTTAAATCTCAAATGGGATTTTGCATCAGGAAGAAAGACAATTTTGCATTCGGATTAAAAACATCTTTATGTACACATCAAGAAAATGGCAGCCCCCAGGTATCGCTAGCAGACGATAAATTTTGCTGAGAAAATCTTGATTTATGCCCATCTCGTATATTTTAATGCAAAACTACGTAGGACAACAAGAAAGGAATATATTACATCTTTGAATATAAGCACGTTTATATTTAGAGGTTAATTCCCCTTTAAGGTCATGTCTACTAGATGCGCCGAAAGTGAGGAGATGACATATGTATTCATTTATCTAAAGAGAGGCGCGAAATTGTATTTGTTACTACCACAAGGCTCCCGAAAAGGTGGGAGGGAGCAGGTGGATGGGGCAGGTCCCCCATTAAAAAAAATATATGGCATCAGTCATTTTGAAGTACAACAATGGAAAAAAAAATTGGGCTAGAAGATACATAGTTTCAACGTTCATAGGATTTTAAATTTCTCACTCGGTTGATACGCTCCCTCACGCGGATCTATTGTTTTATAGAGAAATTGGGTGTTAAAACCATGAAGCTACACTTCATGTTAAAACTATTCATGAACTGAATTAGATTGGAATATCTAAGTTGTCGATTTATAATTAGCTCCCACATATTCCTGAGAATTCATTTCACTGTATGAATGGGGTAAAAATGGAGATAAACGCAATCTTTGTGAGTATAATAGGGTAATTACCCTACAAAATAGGCTGATTATTCGTGTTTTTTTTATAAATCCATATGAAACGTTTAGATTTCCACGGATTTTATTACCACCATTTTTCCTGATGTCTCAGCTTTAAGCTGATACCAGATTTGGCTGCCACCTGCCCGTTTTTACGTTAGAGCCGAGTTTCCTTGACACATTACCCGGAAAATATGTTTATTTTGGACCGCGCAGCCGCTGAAGGACTCTCTGTCATCATACGACGCCGCATGGGGCGCGCATGACATTTTTTTACACGGCAAGGTCCCATTTTTTAATTAATACTGATAAGAAGTAAACAAGATAATAAATTATAGGGCTTTGGAGAAAGTATAATTTGTATCATAATTTGTCCAGCACCAAAACCAAGCTCTCAAAATGTTCTCTATCTTTTTCTTTTTTTTACAGACCCAACATTCTGAGTAATTCACAATGGCTTCAGTGAATATTTCAAGGCGACGGCTATAAAAAAAATAGTCCCCGAATATATTTTTATTGCGATTTGTTGATGTTGTTTTGACTGGTAATTAGTGTTTAGTTATCGTACCGCAGTATTATACGTTTTTATAAAGTTTGGGTACTGACGGTATAATGACATTGAGAGATGACATTTACGGACCATTATTTTTTTGTCGACAATAACTGTTGTCGACAGTCGGCGAAAAATTGACCCGATATGTCGACAAAGAAACTTGTATTCCACGACAGCACTAATGCCGTAATTATGTTAGGAATTAATCAAATAATAGCTGATGTGCTGTAATTGACCTGTGTATCTGAAACACGCTCTAGAAAGCCAACTAACATTCTTATTTATGCAATGTTCCCGTTTTGCTGCAAAAGTAATTCATGTACAGGTATAAGATTTTAATAATCAGTTATCTAAATGTTTGATTTGATAAGATAAGATAAGATAAGATATGATAAGGCAAAGAAACCTTTTTACATAGTTATATTGCAAATTATTACAAGAATTTTTTGGCTGAAGAGGGGGTCCATGGAGGGCAAAAACGGGTTTATTCCCCTTTTGCCCCCTTTTTGGTGCCTGTGGATCAATAATTCCGATCTCTTAACTTCGATCTTACTGTTGATAATATTGTCGAAAATACTAATGAGAGCAGACAACCATGTTTTGTAATCATCATAGAGGGCGTTTGAAATATATTAAATAAACCTACATAATTTGCATTTTTTATATATTTGTCTACATAATTTCTTTTCGAAAATCATCTGCAATAGTGCACCTATAAATGGGTTAGGAATTTACATCCATAATGCAATGAAGAATAATTATTTAGACATAATAATTCAAAAATCATAAAAACGCACCAAGTCCACTTTAAAAACATGCCTGAAAAGTAACTTTAGGCCCATTTTAAAATTCGAAAACAATGTTCATGGTATTATTCATAACATTACCTTTCCAAGAATAAATGTTTCCATAAATCATCAGAAAATTTCATTCATACCCGATTTTTGACCAATTGACAACGGACTAATAATAACAATTGGATAAATTGCTCCTGACCAAAAATGACCATAATGGTCAGGTTTGGCCAAAAATGGCTAAATTGTCGTGGGTCGTGTAAGTAAAAACGGACATTTTTGGAATCATTGAGAAATTTTACCCTAAATTAGACTATCAAGCCTTCCCCAGTAAACATTTTGATTAAAGCCCCTTATGTCCTAGACTAAAGTGTAAAAGCCACCGCACATTTCACCTTCACGCTGTTCGATCGGTCACATACATGTAATTATGCTACATTGCTATTTGAAGCTTAAAGTTCCCCTGCAATCCAAATGCAAGTTGATTCATGTTGATGTGCAGGGATGCATATACAACTTATATTTTGTTATTCAAACATCTAAATATGTTTCATAAATTTTAAAACAAAATTAAATAATTTTCTCCAACACGATAAGCTCCATCCCCCACAAATGCCCCAGATCTCATTCCTGCAACGACATCTGTCAAAAGTGAGCTAATGAGAGGCAGTGGTATGTAGCTTTTCCAGAGATGACCATCTGTTCTAATAGACCACACAATGCCTACATAGGAGTTGCTATGTCAGACATGCTGTAGAATCACAAGGTAAAATGGTATTTAGGAGGTATTGTTTGAAAGCATGCCATTCTACTGTGAGCATGTGCTAAGCTGGGGGAAGTTACATTGCACTGTCCATTTCTAGAGTGTTAGTGTAGCTGACTGATGATTGACAGATTGTGTCATTACAGAAATGAGATCTGTTAGGGTGGAGCTTAGGATGTTGGGGAAAATATTTCAATTTTTTTTTTAAATCTATGAAACATATCTAGATGTTTGAATAACAGAATATTAGTTGTATGCATCCAGGCCTGCACATCAACAGCAATAAACTTTCATTGGGTTGCGTTTGGGTTGGGTTGCAGGGGCTCTATAATACATACATTAACTTACCTCTCCATTAGAGCTTGGCAAATGGAATAATTTATTCAACAGGGCGTTTGCATGGTATCCCTTGATTTTATCTGTTGAAGCAATATTGTAAAAAATGATTCTTATTATATAATACTAAATTCCAACATTAACCGTATTCAATTTAACAATTTTATTTTTTAACATGATGCCATACAATACAACTGGGAATCTAACCCAACAAATCTACTCAAATGCCAAGTGTTGGATTCAAATAATTAATTTATTCATTTAGATTTTTTTGCATATGTGTACCAAAATGGAAACGAGGCAGTTAAAATTTCGATTCAACATGAACACCTCCCCTTAATATTACATGAGATCAATCAGCCAACATTAATACACAAGTAATACTTAGGTCTGCATAATCAAACTATGGGAACGCAAACCGTCATCCTAACTCTTAAAAACAATGCAGGCTACCTGGACGGCTATATTTTAACCAAAGAGCTTTGTTATGACACGCTGGTGCTCCACCGAGACTGATCCAGCTAGCTCGACTTCTCCCTGCCTCCTCTAATATAATGCCATTCATATGTATGGGCCTATAATTATTTCTACCCCTATCCAAAAAACTAGTTTAAATATGTAAATAATACTTATCTTAAATAACTATGATCTAAAAGGAAATTTCTGCAATGCAGTGATGTGAAATCAAAAATAAATGTTCGTACCAAAGTCGGTGGTGTAACTTATATCAAAATCTCCCGCCGGTTCTTCCTGTTTTACTGCTGTAATCGGTGTCTGCGATCCATCTGCACAGTCTGGAAATATAAGAGATAAAAGGAAAACTACATAATCGATATTAAAAAAAAAAAAAAAAAATTATCAGTCACATTTTACTCTTCTGAAACAACACTGAAAACAGAGTTTACTACAAGGTAAAGTTTATATTAGATTAGATTTATATTAGATTAGATTTATATTAGATTAGATATCAGATCACGGACATTTCGTATTCAACAAAGGCAACGGATCATGTCTGGGGAATACCTTTGTGCCAACTAAAACCCAGTGGCGGTGGAACATTTAGATAACAGCTGATGAAATAAGAGGACGCCTAACGAGAGCATGTAATCACTTTTCAACGTTAGAATATTGCTTGGTATGCTCGTATAGTTGGCATCAGTCGCGTGGGAACCAAGCTGAAATTTTTTTCAACAAATGAACCTAACCATCGAACCAGACTGGGTAGTTTTTAGCAAAACATCCTAATCATTGGCCTATACGATGAAACAGATTCCATGATAAAAAACATGTCATCAATTCTTTGATTTAGCCAAAGCCCAAACTATCCACCTTGTATCTTTTTTATTTTGTGGGAGCACAATTATGACGATTTCCTGTACATCGAATACTTTTGGACGCCTCTTATTTCATCTTTTATTTTTCTCACTCAAGCGTACAATAAAAACAATACAAATAGACAAGGTCGTATTTGAGGTATAAAGATATTGATAAAATAGGAAATAAAGCAGAAACATAGGTAAAGATAACATTTAACAAATTCATAGTGACGAAGCTTTTCGACCTGCACTCATCGGGTCACAACGCAGGAATGAGAGAATACCAGAAAATACAAAAGTCAAGGAAGTGTGTGTACAGCGTCCCGGATATGATCCGGACACGCTAATATAATCGAAGCGCTTGTACAAACTCCTTTTGTCGGCACAATAGCGTACACACACTTCCTTGACTCTTGTATTTTCTTGTATTCTCTCATTCCTGCGTTGTGACCCGATGAGTGCAGGTCGAAAAGCTTCGTCACTATGAATTTGTTAAATGTTATCTTTAAGTTTTGTAGTACCAATCGTCTGTTTGTAAACATAGGTAAATGTTAAATTGTGTTGACAATTAAAAATATATGGATTAAATATGGTTGACATCTTAATAACCTTGTAAACAACAACAACAACAAGGGACATGCATATACAGTTAACTCTGAATAGCTGGAAGTCACATAAGTCGAGTTTTCCCTAAGTCGAATCATTTTTTTTTTACCAAACAATGTGAAACATGTGTTATTTACATTTCCTAAGACTAAGTTTGCATAAGTCTATTTTGTGCGGTCCCGACAGATTCAAATCATGCAAAGGTAACTTTATATATATATATATATAATCAAAAGTTCAGAAAGTGGAGGACATATATGGATTATATAAAGTAAATGAAAAGTTCACTGAGACAAATAAGACACAGCAGTAAAAAGGTTTCCACAAGCGCTTTCGTTTATTGGTTGAATAACATGAATTTTGAATCTTTGGCAATTTATATACAAGAATATATTGCACATAATAGAGTACAATGATGTGTACTACTCCAAGTCCAGTTATGTATGTAGTTTATCTTTCAATAGAAGGGATACTACAAAGGGATACTATATATATATATGCACAACAAGGGTCCCAAGTCCTTGTGTTGCCATAAAGCCATTATGGTAATAGCCGGGAGGGCGCATTGTTTTACATAATTTGTATATATATATATATCTAGCGGCTTGTCTTGTTCAAAAACTCATCTGCCCCCGACAAGGGGAATTAATTAATAAGGTTGAGGATTTGTCAATCTGTCTGTCAATTGAATTTGGTGTCGCCGAAACCACTAACCCGTCTCCGTGGTCTAGTGGTTAAGGCATTGGCGTTCTAAGCCAACGACCCGGGTTCGATTCCCGGCGGAGACATTTTTTCAGCCTTTGCAAAAATTTCAGAAAGGGAGGACAGCTCTGGGGAACTTTGATTGAGCTACGCAACGTTATTCTCGCAATTTCTTTCACATTTGTATTTATTTCCACGAGATTTGCCAAAGCTGTTGTATATGTTATTTCCTTACAATAATGTTATTTAGAATAATTTATTCCAATGTATACATGTATTCAAAGCATTCGCTTGGATCCAGCTGAGGCACTAGCGGCTTGTCTTGTTCAAAAACTCATCTGCCCCCGACAAGGGGAATTAATTAATAAGGTTGAGGATTTGTCAATCTGTCTGTCAATTGAATCTGGTGTCGCCGAAACCACTAACCCGTCTCCGTGGTCTAGTGGTTAAGGCATTGGCGTTCTAAGCCAACGACCCGGGTTCGATTCCCGGCGGAGACATTTTTTCAGCCTTTGCAAAAATTTCAGAAAGGGAGGACAGCTCTGGGGAACTTTGATTGAGCTACGCAACGTTATTCTCGCAATTTCTTTCACATTTATATATATATTTATATAGCTGTATTTGATAAATATGATCATACATACTCGCCAGCTTGTAACTGATAATCGAAGTAAAGCTTGTAGTCGTTGGTTGATATTAAATCAGGATAAGGAGGAAGAAAGGATAAGATAGGATACGCCTAGCATGAGCGTTTCCTGATTTTTTCTTCTAATAACAAACTCTTGAGGAAATAAGGAAGTAAAACACAAGCGATTTTTAATTTCTTATTAGAACGCTCAAAACTCTAAAATAAAAGGCAATAGTAGACACTGATGGATTACATAAACTGCATGGTAAATCATCAACATGTAATTTCTTTTCCAGGCTGTCGTTAAAATTTGCTTTAAGAAACATAAAATGCAAAACATTTCCGAAAAGGAAATCAAGATTCGTGAATAGTTAGAACATGAAACATGTATAACTTGATTATATATGATTGACTAATAACATCCAATATGCATCAGGAATTGTATCTCCTTTACTGTGTAAGATGATAATAGCGAAACCCATATTTATGTTCCATTATCATTATTGTGGAATAAAATTATCTAAGGCAGCATAATGACTTTACGGACTGCAGCGTAAAGGGATTCGGTAACTTTGTGGAGGCTTGATTTAATAAATTGTTGAATTTTGATATCTGTCTTGTATAATGATGTTCAGAAGG